>JALGBA010004228.1:2687500-3312500 GCA_023970755.1 Azemiops feae | reverse complement strand
ATTCCCATGAATAACGCCTATTTTTGACAATTCACAATATTGTCAGTTGCCTCATTTCAGACTGATAACGATATTTGACAGTTAAAATGTTTAATTGATTTAAAATCTTACACAGAAGGTTGTCAAAATTAGTATGACTTTTCAGAGTTTGTATAATCATTCGATTTGAAAGTACAGCTATTTTTTTTTACCTGTATCAGGGTAGCCTTATGACCCTGGATTACTTTTTAAGATAAATTTTATTTACAAAATGGTTCAGAAATGTTAGTTTGCATCAGATAAAACCTAGGAATTCAAGTCAAGACCATTTTTTTCATTTAATGCAAGCAGTAATTTCCTCTTTTGTCAGCTTCAATTTTTAGCTTATTGGCACAAGAGAGATCATAGTGAATTAAACTCCTTCTACATGATGGGTTTCAACAGGATTCAGTTACAACCAAACAGGTTTTTGTTTTGTATTTACCACAGCAGCAGTGTCTCACTAAAGCAACATGTTTAACTTTGATTTACTGTATACGTGTGGAAAATAGAGAAAAATCTTATCTATACTTTGTGATTGTATAATGCTGTTCCAGTAATTTAGATCAAATATTTTTAAAGATGCACCTGTAGTTTCTCACACCACTGCATTTTGCACCAGCTGAAGCTTTCAAATACTGTCAAAGGCAGCTCCACGTAGAACATGTTGCAGTAGTCTAATTGGGAAGTGACCAAGGCATGTGTGATTAAGCAGAGCCTCCTGGTCCAGGAATGGTGCACATGTAACTGCAATCTCATCCAGAACTCAAGATGGAAGGTCTAAAGAGATTTGGGGGGGGGGGTGTCCTAAAACCTAGAGTTACTCCATTCTGCTTGGATTGCGTTGAAGCCTGTTGTTCCCCATCACTTCCCCTGTAACTTCCTGAGAATGATTCTTCCATAGCATCAAATAGCTTTTCATCTTCACAGTAGGCTATCATACTGATACCTCACCGAGAGACTTCATGTTTATTTATTAATCAGACTTGTATAGCCTCGCATCTCACCAGGAACAACTTTGGTGTTCGTGTTGATGTTAGAAATAGGAGATGAAAGTACCAAGCCTTGTGGTACCCCAAGCACAGACTGTGGCCTAGGCATTCCTCCCTGAATTCTGTCGTCAGAATTTTTTAAACAAAGTGCTTTTTGACATGGCTTTGCATTGGTAATTTCATGACTTGGTAAGAAGGGAGATGGAGTGAATTTTAGTTTTGTAGATAAAAGTGCGACCATTATAAACATTTTAAATCTTCCCCCATATTTAACAATTGGATTAAACCTGTATACTGTATGGTGGGTTGTGCAAATTGGCTCTTCTTGAGCTGAAGAAAGTATACTGTACGGTGGGTTGTGCAAATTGGCTCTTCTTGAGCTGAGATTGAAATTCAACATTTAATGGCAACCTGATTCAGATACCAGGCTTACGTTTTATCCATATGCTATAAGGGAAACAAATCCATAAACTTAAAAGTGCAGAATATGATGAAAAGGAGCCCTTTAGCCACTACAAGGTTCCAGCTGTGTTGGCACAATCGGCATGGAAGCATTCCATTAACACAAGACTGCAAAGGCTTAGGGCAGGCTACTTTAAAGACAGCTGAGAGAGTGAGCGAAGCCCAATGCTTTGCCACCCCAAAAGACTGTTATCGCTGGCTTCCTTCTACCACCTACCACACCGAGGCTTCCATTCCCTACCATTAAAGTAGATGGGGAGTCCTGGAAATGTTATGAACAAAGCTGCACCAACTGATTAGAAATCCTAGGGAATATAAAAGCCCACTCACTCGTTTCTTTGCTCTTCTGTAAAAGGAGAGTATTTCTCCTTAACTTTTTGCAAAGAAATCTGCTTTGATTCCTACAAGAGCTTCTGTGAGTAGGCTTGAGATTCTTGTACGTAAGTTCTAAGGATTGTTTTTGTTCACTATAACAGCAGTCCTTAAAGTGGATCCAACACCACCTGATACAAGTACATGGGATAGCATATTTGACTTAAGTACACAGGACAGCGTATTTGACTTGACCAAAGAAGATGGGAATTCATACTCCGTATTGAAAACTAAGCAGTTTTGGGCAAGTGACTGTCTCAATTTCCTGAGAATTTCCTCTTCTGAAGAAAAATAAATGGTTTTTAGAAGACTGCTAGTTGTGACAAGGTAGATGTTCTCTTGTAATAAAAAAGCACCACACATTTTATAGAAGCCTTTATTTACAACTTGTTTAACAACTGTACAGTGGTTTTGTAGCCTTGGAAGTATGTTCCGGACCGAAGGGAAACATCCCGACCTTCCCCACAAAAGCTATCTGAACTTATAACCATTATTATCTTGTTTATCTATGTACAGATAGGTTTTTAAAATCACTACAATAGCAGTATGGAGAGAAATCATAGTTTGGGGGGAAATTAATATCTAGTAATCCTGGAATTTCATTCTTACAGGAAAAAAAATACATTTTATTGGCAATGTGACAAACAAGTAATTTTGGTAGCTCAGGACAGTCAAACAAGTTGTTATTGAAACACACAGATAGGTCGAGAATACATGCTTAGGATCTCAAAAAGTGGCAGCTGCATCATGATATTGATGTTAAAGAAAGCCCAAATCATTGCAAGTAGACGGGCAATGTTGCCTAATGGAGGCTAACAACAAAATTCGTATTCTTTTCCCTTGTCTGATGGTCTAAAAGGGTTTTTGTAGGTGGAAAAAATAAAAATGTAGGCATGATACAAAAAAGCTCCCAACCGCAAGCACATATATTAAGATCAGGTCAAAACACCAAGCAACTCACCAAACAACTACAAAGCAAGTCCTTCACAGGAGCTAATACAGTACAGACAAGAATATGCAGGGGAACCAAGGTAGCAGGATATATGGTTTTGTAATTGGAGGTATCTAAATAAGGAAGGCCACTCTATTGTGAGACAATGATAATTTCATTTTTATGGCACTGCTACCGAAACAACTCAAGAGACTTGACAATGTTGGAAGCCAAATTTCCAGAACTGACTTCTCAACTGCCAGGTCCAGCCAAGCATCTTTTCCTAGTATTGTCTATGTACCTGCAACAACTCAGTAATTCCAGCACTAAACTTTCGTGGAAAGAAAAATCTTAAGTGTCATAAATCATAACCCCACCCCCAAATGAATCAACACAACCAGGAATTGACTCTACCTCATCGAGTCTGAAGTTGCAGGAGGACAAACATTCCATTTTGGCCTCACTTTCCCAGCCCTTCACTGTTGAGCCACTATTAAGTTTTGCCCCAGTCTGGCTGGTAGAGAGATACTTAGCCAGAGATACCCTTACTACTCAGTACTAGTTTTACTCCTTATCTATGATGCTGAATGTTAATCTAGGACACAATCAATTTATCTGAAATGGTAACCGGACTGGAACTGTCAACGATCTCTCTTCAGCCATAGTCCAAGCCACCCCATTCTAAGTTTTGTGTCTCTACATCTTTGCCCCTGCGAATGGAAGGACTGTCAAGTTTCAAAACAGAAACAGACTCCTATTGAAACCACTCAATTTATTTTCACTTGAACACCTAGGTAGATCGTTTCTTGTGGCTTAAAAATAGAAGCCAGCAGCCAGGGGTGTCAAGGCCAAATCCTACCTCCCAAGTAGCTACAATTGAGAATCATGATGCTGATCAACTTGTAAACTTGTTCCAGATGCAGTTGCTCCTGCAATGAGGCTTAATGGGAGTGAGACTGACTTCCCCCCTTCCATCTCCTCAAAGCAGTTCTCTCATAAAACTGACCAACTCTTCCGAAAGCTTCATCTCTACCCATGAGATGGTAAAAGCAGTGATACAAATGCAATCACTAAGCAATATTCCCTCAGGTTTTCTCCCATAGTGCCACGTTTCCTACATCTGCCTCAATATAAAGTGAAATCTACAGCAGAACAAGCAAGATACATACATACAAGAGTGTTGAAAAAAGCAGCTTTAGTAACATTTTTAAAGGCAGCACAATGCATTCCAACTGTCAACGTAGTCTACATGAATAACAGCAATATTTCATAACATAAAGACACATTAGTGCAATCCAAAGGGAAGGTAACATAGATGAAGGACAGAGATCTTAAGATAAATACACTCAACCCAAAGAACAATCAAAAGAAAGTTCTATCACATAACACTGAAATGCAGGAAAGGCACAATTTTTTTTAAGTGTTCCTGCTCTCTACATTCCTTTCCAGAGCTGCTTGTGCATGTATAAATGGATAGAAAAAAGGAAGGGTACAAGTCTGCTGAAGGAGATGCATTAAAAAAAAAAATCTATATGTATTAAGACAGTAAGCAGCCTCAGTATATACAATATTGCATATATTGAGTGACAAGGCCTGGGTATTAAATTAAAAGCTGGAAAGGAACTGGCAACTCTTCCTATCCATTTTCTCCAACAATAACAACAACAACAACAAAAGTGTTCTGGTATATATAGTATTGAACATTAGTGCACTTTTAAAATTATACTAGTAAATAAAGGTGCATTTATAAAATGTATTTCAGTCTAAAGGTGTGTATTGCAAGAGGTCTGTTTGTTAATACTGTTAACAGGAAGAACGGAAGTTGCTAAATAGCACTGCCAATGAAGGCTAACATATTGTGTGCTATAGGAGCTTGGCCATCTACCCAACTTTTTTTCTAGAGCTTCAACGTTTTGCTTGGTGGGAAAGTGGGAGATGATATGGTCGTCTCTCTATATACTTCTCCTTGCAAATAAACTCCACTCTTAAAAAAAAACCAGATGCCCAGAAATGATATGCTATTTGATAGTAACTAATGAAAAATTCAGCTAACTTAGAACAGACTGGGGAAAAAAAAAAGAGATGCAATGTATGGGACAGCCCTTATTTTCTAAGCAATTTAGCAAATTTTGGGATGATTGTTACTAAATAGCTGGCTTAAGATGATGAAATATAGATTAATAATATCAGTGAATGCAGTCTAAGATGTGAGGATATCTTTGCAAAAAGAGTCTACAGAATTTATCGGCCCTCAGAAAATCCACAATGGTGTGTGATCTTTGGGGCATATTTGTACTCGACAATATATCAAAAGAAAGAAAGGAAATTCTATCTAGCAGTTCCCTGCCTGGTTGCATATATGAGCTCATAGGCTATTTTATACAGGAGGCTTTACTGAAGTCTGTCAGCATAAAACACCTAGCTTTATGTCAAAAGTAATGCAAAACAGCCGATCACTTGAAATTGTTAAATTATTTTCCACAAAATGTTTCCACAGCTTTTCTTACACTATGCCTCTTGCAGTTTGATGTTAACCAAATCTGCTTTTCCCTGATCTCCTTCGGTTCTCTAGTTGCCCAAATGTCTTCTGAAAATCCAGCTCAAACTGGGCAATCATTTGAGAGAGGGGAAAAAAATGCTGAACTAATTAGGTATATTTTCATACACAAAATTAGTCCATCTTGAATTATATTCCCGCTTCAGACTTTCAGAATCCAAACTGAAAGTTTAATTAGTTTCCTGGCCAGAAAGGCAGCTTCAGACATCAGTACATGAGGCCAGGACTACCATGTAGATGGCCTGAAGCTCATTATAAGGTAAAAACTGTCTGTAACCTTTATGCAAAAATGTAAGACTGAAAAAAAATCTCCTAGCTAAGGAGCAATGTCTCCTGCTGCTTCTGTAAAACAAGGATAATTGAGATGAACAACCCATTGTTGACTGTCTTAATAAGGAAGCAGCAGCCTACAGTTTCTCCATCCATGTAAATTATATAACAAAGAATTCATATCAAACATTCCTTCCCCAGAAATACGGACAATGTTTATTGTGCTCATAACCCAATATTGAAATGAAATACGTCCCTCCAATGTATTTTAATGGCTAATTAATGGTTAATATTCTCAACCTGATATGCCTACCCTAAAGATACATTCGAGAATGCAGTAGGAAATATTAAATATTTGGTGTGCTAGCAGGTTACCAGCATTCATTTCCTAGAATTCCTTAAGTTTCCAGTATCTAATTGGAATTCAGATTTAACTGATATTTCATACATTAAAGACCGCAATTAATAGGAAAAAACACAACAGATATATCTTAGCCATGTCCTGTTTAGGAGACATACAAGTAAGTATGAAAGAAAGAAAAAACTTGCAACAGGAAAAATACCTAATTATAAAATTCTAGAAACAATGGCATAACAAAATAGAATCCAACTTTTAACACAACTCCATTAGAGATTTTTTTGAAAGTCTTTAAAAACCTTGATGTTGCAAATAGTGTTATAAGAAATGTTTCAAATAAAAAGTGTAGACTAGTTTGAAGATCCTACATGATTTTTCCTTTAAATTACCTTAGCCAGAAAGCCTGCATATGGCAACAAATTACACAGCTCCTGAATTCAACAAAGTCAGCCATACTTGACTCCTTCAGAAATTAAGGATACTGTACTTATTAGATGCAACTAATATCCCAATAGGAAATAACAGCCACTAACTCTCTTTGGCTTTCTTGATATTTGATTTTCATTTTTTTTAACTTACAGAAATGCATGCTCTATTCTCTGGACATCAAAATCAATGGAATATTAAAATTACAATGCCTTGAAGCTTAAAAAAAATTAAACTTTGCATCAGACATCACTTCGGTGCAAGTAGAACTGAACTAGCCAGACTGGGGAAATAAAATCAAGGTGCTTTCATGAAAGGTGAAAAATATAAAAGGCTAATTAAAAACATGAAATAAAGTTGAATAAAAACCTCCATAACAACTCATCAGAAAGGAGAGCTAGTGAAGAGACTGAAAGTTGAAAAAGAAGAGAAGATAGATCTGTTTATGAAAACATACATTCAAGTTTTTTTTCAGGCAAGACTAAATAATCAGGTTTCATTAGATTACCATAATAGTTGGCAGAAAAAACATCTTCAGACATGAGTTTTGTTCTGCTTTTGCATACAAAAGCACAGAACTAGCCAATTAAGAATGTTAGATCTTCTATATAACTTGATCAACTCAACAACTATAACTCTCGAAAGAGTAAGTACTGTATAGGCTTTACCAAAACAAGTTTAATCAACAAAATCTGATTTTTTTGCACCAGCACAAAGGGCATGATGACTATCTAGTAAATTTGCTTATAAGTGTAAAAACCTACCAAGGAAATTAGCCTTACATTGATTATTAAATGATTTTTCTGCAGATGGGATAACATCTGGCCTACTTTATCAAATACTGGAACCATACTACAGAAGGACCAATGGCATCACATTTTATTTTTATCACCTTTACATGAGTGGATTTTAAAAACTCCTTGCATGTGCTTAGATGGTAATGAATTAAAAAACAAGTATTTTTAAGTCAGAAAATTATTGTGCACAGTATAACCGTATTAACAAAAATGAGGGGAATAATATCCATACCTAAACAAATATGGTGATCAAATCCAGATGCATTCAGTTCAGAATGAAAAACAGGACTGTTACCTGCCTTTGACCAAAGAGCCGAGGCTCTTGAAATATTCTTAAGAAGTCAACATAAGCTATGTTTAGAAAAACATAAAGCAAAATAATCTCTCTACTGAAGTCTTCAACAAAACCTCCATCTACAGGGAACTGTTTAACTTGAGTTAATCCCAAAGATTAATTTGAGAAAATGTGATAGCTCAGAAACCACAACTCATAACTTGCAGAATCAAGAGAAATACTAACCCTGCTTCTGAAAGATCCACAACTGCACAGGCATGAAATAGCACGTAGCACAACAGGTTAGCAAGTTTACATATCAGAATTAACTTGACTACCTGAAGACATCGGTGCCAATGTCAAATGGGTTTATCCTTCTTACTGTCCTATCAAAAACACTCCTCAGTAATGGAGGGCAATATTTTTTTTAAAGCAGCAGTGGTTAAAAGCATTTAAACAATCAACCAGATAAAGCCAAAGGAAACAAAGTAAGAGCAGCATAAAATAATTTCATGAACATGTCTCATCGGGTTCTTACAACTTCTGCCAGCATGTCTTATCTAATCTTTGCAAATAATGTTACACATTTTTCTATATAGCACTGTTGCAAATTACATTACCCAATTCAAACAAATCAAATTAGTGTGAAAAAGAAAAGAGGCAAATTTCTTTCAATACACTGGTAGCCTTGGGGGAGAATGCAATACCGTTTAACAATGGGACAAGTTACATTTGTTTTCATCCATTATTGGGTTTTTGTTAAGAGATGACAATTGCATATGAAAGGGGGTATGGGGAAATTCCATTAATACCCTCCATTAGGTGTTTTTCAACATTTTGGCACATTAAAAGACGAAAGGAAGACTCCAGAAAAGAAGAAAGTTAAAAAGAAAAAAATCTCTTCTGGAAATGAGACATGAAGAGACAATACTGAAAGAATGCTGGCTAAGTTTTCCTGAAATACAGTCACTTATAACAGAAGTAGGTCTTGATTCCAGGATGGCTTCCATTCAAAAGGCAAGGCAAGGACTCTTTCTACCTTGCTGTGGCTGGCTGGACATGGCCCGGATAAGCTCTCCTTGTGCTCGTGGCTTGCCTTTGTCTAGCTAGGAAAGACTGTCCTGAACCAGTACTAGCAAGTCTGTCTTCTACCGCTTTTTTATGAAGAGTCATCCCCTAGAGAGAGAAAGAGATGAAAAGAAAAGGCATGTAGTTTTAGTGTGGGAAGCTGACAGGGCTGCACTACTTCTTTGCCAAACCTACTTCTTTGCCAAACCTATTAAGTCACTCCACTGAACTGTTTCCAATAAAAGGAGTACAGGTTTTTTTGGATTAAGCGGATGGTCTTAGATATAATTTACACCAGTTTCATCCCACTTTCAGAAGAGAGAATGTTTTGGTCACCCTGGGGAAGCTCCCTTATGTCAAAAAACAGACAGGGAAATATAACCCTCCTGATTCTCTTGAAGGTTCTGTATATCAATCATGGTCCTTTCTGATTTGCCGATTCTAAATTGGGTGCCCTCTTACAACAGTTCTCTTTGGTTGCCTCCAAAAGTGGACCTCTATTCTGAGACAACAATGTCAAGGGGTTCCTCAGTGTTCGTTTTAATTTTCCATGCCAGCCCCATGAAACTGCTGGGGAGGCAGTGACACAGGATGCGGGCTGAACTGTATCAATATACAGACAATACTTTGCTTTACATTCCTTTACACCTTGAGGCTGCATTGAAGCGGGAAAAGATATCCATTCAAAACTGAGTATTATAAAGGGAACAATGTTCTTCAAACTATTAAGATATCGGGGGACACATCACTTTTGAAGTCTGAATGTCAATTTAGTTCTGAAAAACATACTACAGAAGTGAAGCAATTCATTAAACTTTGCTGATATTCTTATTTTATAATCTGAACTCTACTTACCATATTGTACCAGGCACTGACAATGTATCTCTCCTCCATTTCTCTTTGACTCTTTGTCTTTTCATATTCTTTCTATTGGGGGGGGGGAAAAAGTATTTCTCATGATTTCACATGCATACAATAATGGAGTATACTGTGCTCAGCGTTCAACTGCGTATTTTTATTTCTGTTGTGTGGAATGGTGGCAAATTGTGGAGTTTTAAATTATTCATGAAATCGTATACGGTTATTAATTTTCATCATGGAAGCTCGTGTTTCCAATTAAGAGCCCAGGGTAAAAAAACATAATAGTTGTCTCTCATGCTTAATGTAACTACCAGGAAGATTCAATTGTGTGTGTTTTTACTCGAGCTAAGACCTACTGATTTTGAGCAGGGCTTAATTTGGTTTAAATGTGCACAGGATTTCATAGGAAATTACCTCTAAGGAATGGAACATCCTCTCACGTTCCTGCAGTTGATTCTTCAGTGCCTGAATTTCAGGTGCTGAACCTTGATTTTGTTTGGGATCTAAAGTACGGATGACCTGCCAAAGTAAGAAACACATGCTACGTAGGTAGCTCCAAATAGGAACACAAGAAGTTGAATACTTGTTCATCTAGTCCAGAACCATCTGTCCTGATTGGCACAGCTATCCAGGGTCTTGGATAGAAGAAGATCTAAGCAGATGACTGCCAGATTCAATCTAAGATCTTGTGCATGCCCAAGTTGTGTTGCATTACTGAGACAGTGTATCTTTGGCAAGTTATTTAGAATTGCTTAAGTTTACAGAGTCTACAGCACATCCAGAAATATATAAATTTTAATTTTAGAGGAATTATGAACAGCATAAGCATCCTACCACAAGGTACAACTGGTCTAATTTTATTTAAAAAATACTCAGTTTAAATACTTGGGGACATATGAAGAACCTAACCTAGATTTCTCTTCCTAATATTTCTCTTCCTTCATATTCCTATGAATATATATTAGGGGGAGAAGAGAAGAGAAGAGAAGAGAAGAAAAGAGAAGAGAAGAGAAGAGAAGAGAAGAGAAGAGAAGAGAAGAGAAGAGAAGAGAAGAGAAGAGAAGAGAAGAGAAAATTAGCTACCGAAGATGTGAGCTTGAAAGTCTTTTTTCATAAAAACGAAAATCATCATTATTATCCCTCCAAGGGGTAACTCTTTGTGTGGAGTGCCTGCATGCTCTAGTGATACCTGACGAAGAAAAGCCTTAAATTTTGGACAAGTTGATGGGGAAACAACAGGAGTCACAGTAAGAATGCAACATGAATCAAGCAAGTTGAGAACAGTCAAAGCACCCAGTATGGAAGACATTAAGATAACTGAGAAAATGCCTTGTGAGCTAAGATAGAATGGCAAATGATGGCTGACCTAGAATCTCTCACCAAGATTCACAGCAAAGTGAAATCTGTTTTTTCACACTCTACCCTTACAATATACCTATACTGTTATTGCCGGCTCTCGTGTTTCTCCTCTCTTTTACAATGAATCTTCAAAACAAGTAATTCCATGTTTAATTGAATATATGTTTTTGGACTTGGCTACCGAAGATCTCCTGCTTGGAATTCTCACTAAGCAAACAGTAGCACATCCTGAGATAAATTCTGCTCAATCCAGCAGTTGAAATTTTGATTGTTAAATGTGGCAGGTGAAAGGGAAGATTACCTTCAAGGCCCATTCCTCATTTCAGCACTTAACGGAATTAACAAAAGATACAAAGTTGTGCAGCAAATGGTGATAGAGGTAGAGTAAATAACAAAAGCTGGAAGTGACAGTTCATAAATAAATTATCTTGCCATTCAATGATCAATATCAGTATCAATATCAATATAATTACGGTATATTAATAACAAATTGGACTCTATTCACCGATTTCTCATGGGAGTCAGCATGTTTGGATTAGAAATTCTATTTGTTTTATCAATGTGTTAAATACAGACACAAGCATAAACACACATTTATATCTATCCAGTCATCTTGGGTTTTAATTTAGTATTTTGAAAATAGGTTTAAATGAAATAATAAGACAATGTAACATAAAGCAGTCAGAGCTGCAATTCAGAGACTAATTATTAGTTATTCTACATTATGTTAGTTATCTTTGACTATCTGTCAAAGTTGTAGAGGGAGGACAATGTTAGCAAAACATGAAATGCTTACACTTTTAGCCTTTTCCAAATATTTTTTGTATCGTTCTTCCATTAGCTTCATTTCTTCTTCTTTTCTACATAAAGCTTCTTGCAATTCTTCTATTTTGAGTGCTTTATTTAGAGAAGATGTCACATTTTAGAATAATGCAAAGATTCAAGAGTTTTGAGATGTTAGACATACTAAACAGCAGATTAAATCAGATTAAATACCATGAAGAAACATAAAAATTAGAATATATATTTGAACGTAACTACAAGGAATTCTAAAAACTGGGTGAAGTTAGAACAGGACACTTCTGTTTCTGATTACAAATAAGAAGTGGATGGCATCTGCATTAAGCAAATATGTGTGTGGCAGCCTTGCCTTAAAATGTTTATGTAGTTATACACAAATTCTACTTATCTTTCCAAACAAGCAATACAACCAAAGTCATATTTACAGTGGGTGCATAAAGGCAGTACTTGACTTACAACCACAATTGGGTCCAGAATTTCCACTGTAATTCAGTACGGTCGTAAAGTGAGACATCACACGACTAGACCCAATTTTACCATCATTTTTGCCATTGTTCTCATGCACATCTTGACTCTGTGGCTGGGAAAGTCACAAAGCATGATCATGCAACAAGAAGACACTGCCATTGTTGTAAAATGTTAGCCAGTTGCAAAGTGCCCAAATTGAGATCAGATGACCTCTGAGGCAACCCAACAGTCCTGCCTTCAAGGATGGACCATAAATCACTTCTTCCAAGGCTGTCATAGCTTCGGACCATTATTACACAAAGGGTTGTAAGTAGTGTTCAAAAATCTACTTTGAGAATTTCCCCAGAGCAGCCGTAGAGGTAGTCCGTGACCTACGACCACAATTGAGCCCAAAATTTATGTTGCTAAGCAAGGACATTTTTTTTTTAGTTTTGCCCCATTTTACAACCTTTCTTGTCGCAGCAGTAAAGCGAATCACTGCAGTTGTGAAGTGAATGGCTTCCCCATTGACTTTGCAAAAGGTGATCCCGTGGACACAGTGACCGTCGTAAATACATGCCAGTTGCCAAACATCCAAACTTTGAATCGTGGGACTGCTGTGATGGTCATAAGTGTGAAAAATGGTCATAAGTCACTTTTTTCAGTGCCATTGTAACTTTGAAATGAATGGTTGTAAGTCAAGGGCTACCTGTATGATAATTTCCAAAGGAGTCTCTATGTATTGCTGGATGTTGAAAGAAGAAAACAGAGGAGTTTATGTATATTTCATTTCTGCTATTGAGTGAATTACATTCAAAGCATATGCTACTGTATGACCCAAATAATAAAGGAACAATTAGCCAGGTTTTATTTCATTAACAAAAATAAATACTACATAGCAACTAGCTGAAACACTAAGCCTTAGAATAAGAGCTGTATTTAAGATCTTTATTCACAGCTTTGGTGGAAAATGAAAACAAATACCTTTGGGCTTTAAAAAAAAATCAGTTACGATTAAATTATTTGAAATAAAAAGAACTACTCACAACTATCGTTATAACGAGGTTCTAAATCTTCAATGATTGCCCGTTTCTTCTGAAGCTCATTATTAGCTTCATGCAGCTTTTCACTGCAAGAAAGAAAAGAATTTACAGATAAAACAACTGCTTTGTCACTCTTAATTGGATCAATATTAAAGAGAGAAGAAATTAGGATACCATAACTGTGAATAATTTCAGCAAAGAAATAGAGTTTTGTCAGAAACTAGCATTAGCTGCTAGTTATGTTTGTTCTGATTTTTATTTTGGGGCACTTAGAATTAGGTGAAATGAAAAGGAAAAAATAATGAAAGTAAAGTGACAAGGGAATGTGAACTTTAGAGATTGTTGATGTGGCTACAGATGATTTATGCTGGGTCGGAGAATATTCAGTGAAAAGAGATGCTGAAAAATATGGAAAGTGGAGGAACCAGAACCATGCCCAGCTCCATTTCTGGTGATAAGCCTATGAGGAAGAAATGATGTCCTTGGGAATCAACAAATGGCTGCAGGAGAATCCAGTAAGAATGCTGCAGCCACCACCATTAGCAGGGGAGCAAGAGGTCAATGGTGGAGGCAAGAGACTGGAGTCAACCTCTTGGAACATTGAGCCCTGCACACGGAGATCCCTAAAGAGCTGCTTAAGGTTCCCAGGAAATTACTGGGTTATCTTTGGAAGGCAAGGGAACTTTGGGGAAAGGCCAGTGGTGGGATTCAAATATGTGAACAACCGGTTCTGTGTGTGGATGCCGCTTCCGGAAGTCCATTCTGGGCCTGGGCAACAAAAAATTAGCTACCGGTTCTGCCGAAGTGATGCGAACTGGCTGAATCCCACCACTGGGAAAGGCCCTGGGTAGGCTATTGCAGGAGAAGAGGAACCATCGTTTTCATTCAGTTCTCTTCTTCTAAGGCAGGGGTGTCAAACTGCCGACCCGCGGGCCGGACGTGTCACCCAGAAGCCGTGCCCACCCGGTTGCCGGCAATGGCAAAACCGTTCCGATATGTTGCAAACTCACGTGACGTTGCGAGTTTGACATGTCTGTGCTAAGGCTTTCAACTGATTTCCTATTTCCTGAACATTGTTTAGTATGGGTAGTAATAAGGTGCCCCAGTCTAATTATGACATTTAATCATGATGGCTGGAAGGAGACTCGGGGTTTCATTAGAGCTGTTATTTGAAAGCTCTTAGCTATTTATCTGATATGTATTAGCAATTTATCTTGTAGATAAATTTCTATCCATGTTTGTTGCATATGTATTACTTGGAACTTTATTCCAAGACCCTAATAAAAGTTAGTATGCTACAGTACTCTATACAAATATAGTATGCTACAGTACTCTATACAAATATGCTAAGACTATATACACACAGAGAGATTAGTAAATACTGTTAACAATATAACCCCATCATTAAATGTCAAAAATTAATCCTCTCCGTTAGAAATCCCATTTCTTTTAAGAAGTAGGCGTTATCATACCTATAAATTAATAGAATTATAAGTTCAGCTGCCCCAGAACTAGTGTAGCTTATTACCTAATTCCTGGCACCAGCAGGAATGTATACGTATTTGGGGGGGGGGGAGAGTGAATACACACAAACATATAAAAGCACACACACACTTTATCTCCCACACCAATCCCATTACACATATATTTCTTTCTTAATTAGCCAGAATGAGTTGACAAGACTTTGGCGATAACAGATTCACTTTCACTCCTCTCAGTACTGACTTCTTACAAAGATATTACTACTTTAAATTAAGAATTGTATCTATTCTGCTTGCTTACTTATGTAATAAGAGAATTCCTATTCAAAACATGTTTTAAACATTTTATCAAATTATTAAATATTATTTCTGAGCCCTACAGAATAAGTTTATTAAACTGAGAATACACACTATATATTCACACCACGAGATAAGAGTGTGAGAGCAGAATATTAATATACTAAGCAATTTTAAGTGATTCAATCCTAATTATACTCCATACAATACAAATAGTATTTATTATTGATATTATAAAAACAGGAAGATTTTTATTACTTACAGATGTTCATCAAGTTTCTTTTTCAGAATGACTGACTATAAATGAAAGAAAAAAAATTACTTGAAACAAACAAAGCTGTATATTTTTATCTATATTTTTAACTGAAGCATGATTGAGGTTTGGGACAAAGAATTTACAGGGAAAAGAACTAGACTTTCCCTCCTTACGTGTTTATATGCAAATTTGTGGTATTTATCTATCTCTTGACATGCCAAAGCATCTCAAAGTAGTTTATAATAAAAACAGCAATACAAATAATTAAAAATACTTAAAACAATGCAAAATAATATAAATCAGTATTCTGTAAAACAGTCCTTAAAAGATGCAATAAAAGATTTTTCTTTTTCATCCCAACATTCAAATTGAGGAGGACTGGATGAAAGGGTAAGTTCTGAATATGTAACTACAGGTTGTTAAGTCAGGTGCCCCCCTCCCCCAAAAGTCAGGGTGACAGCATCATTGCTGTTACAGAGAACGCCCACCCAATATTCAGCAACTCCTGGTTTACAGAGCAGGACCACGTCTGATGATTTCAGTAACTAGTTACTAACTCAGTCTAGTAATATGAAGGCAATTTGGGTCAAGTTATTTAGGGGTTAATATGTCATAACCAAAACGTTGAAAGTAGTTCAACAACTAACTGGCAGCCATAACAGTCATAATATGTGCGTAGCTCATGTGTCACTCAGCAACCTAGCTGAGGCAACTTGTACCGAATACAAGGGCAGACCAATATAGAGGCCATTGCTATAATTTAAGTATGAAGTTACAAGCATGTGAATAAGTATAGCTAGATTATCTCTGTACAAGAAAGGACATAATTTGTATATCAATGAATAGCAATAGGCAGTTCTAACTACAGAGGTCACCTGGACCTCCAGTGATAATGATGACTTTAAAAGCGCCTCTGGACCCATTCTTTCTAAAGGAGTGAAACCCCATTTACAACAGATTAAACGCTCCAACTCCCAGTGATAATCCAGGAGCATATTGGTGTCAGCTGTGTCAAAAAGCCACTAAGGGTTCAAGCAAAAATCAACAAGAGTTATGCTCCCTTTATCTCTTTTCCAGAGACAGAGAGACATGATTGATTCTCAGTGGACTGAGATGAAGGAACTGTAAATATAATCCAATTTAACCGCATTATAGTTGGGACTATATGCTGAAATGTCTTTTGAAATTTTACCATGGACATTTTATGGATGTTATATACATTACCATGGGTGTTTTAAGTGTTTCACAAACCAACAATGTATTTATTTGAGTTAGCTCACACATGACAACACCAAAGCCCTTTCCATAGTTTGAATACACAAGAGGAAAAATGTGCATGTATGATTCGGAAATAATCTGATTACTTGCACTAGTATTTCACATCAATTCCTACAGTATGAAGGAATTTTATACTACAGTAGTGGCCAAAATTGTGGAAACCTTTGGGAAAAATGTACAGTAGAAATGCCACCTTTGGTTAAGTTTCCACCAATTTTTCTTCTAATTTCTTTATAACTGTAGCCTTGTTCACTTAATAATACTATTTTACATCGCTTTCTGGGCAACCAGTCAACTTTTTGCACCATTACTTTAATTTTATTACGTTTTACAAGCTCACTAAATGAAAGAACACAAAAAAAACCAACCAACTCGATAGCGATCACATAACACACTGACAAATATCCTCCTCTCAGCTTCAATACATGACATCAATAACTGAATCCTACTGTGATCTGATTGGCTCATTGCCAAAACAAGATGACACCTAATTGGCTCTCTAAACACTCATGCTCATTGGCTACAATCAGATGAAGGAAAGCTACCTGATATCAACCTAAGCTTCTTTTTTCTGGTTATTTGGCTATAGCTTTTCATAGAATACAGTACAGATAATTGAACAAACTTTGTTGCATTACATTCTTGATTAAATTATCTTTCCATTGATATATAATTTTATGGTACTACTCCCCCCCAAAAGTGGTGTTATTAGCCATCAAACCTCAAAAATACACTTTTCCCAAAAGGTTTCCACAATTTTGGCCACTACTGTATATTAAACCATCTCAACTAAATATAAATATAAGGTCCATGTCACTCGAGAAGTAATTTGAGGAAACCCCTAATGGATTAAACTCTTAATTTAGGTGCAACCTCAGACATTTCAAATCACTTGTATACCTGTTTCTACGAAAACATGCCACAAGACATGTGTAGAAGCTGCCGGAAGGACAACATATACAAAAATAATCAAACGACGCACAGATAGCAGCATATGTAGCATGCAAAAAAGAATTGAAATCTTGTCCAATTAAATGGTGCTTTTTAAAAAAAAAACATTTGAGCCACAAATGAGACTGATTCAGAGCAGGTTGAAATAAATAGGAAGCCATACTCACAATAGCCTTGCGCAGAAACCCATGCCAAGAGACAGAGGCGACAGTTTAGTACGAAGTGAACAGCAGCCAACAGAAGAAACTATTTAGTATCTTTTCTGAAGATAATACAATTAAAGCAAGGCATTCTCACAGAGCATGCGCATTATCTTCTCTTTCTGTGCTCGCTAAGGTTTCTTTCTCCTATCTCATCCTCTAGAGAATTCTGAAAAAACTACCACAAAGGTGTGTTAAGGATAGGAGTGAGAGTTCACACTCAAAGCAGGTGCTACAATAAACAAGGTTAACTTTACAAAAAGATGAACTCAAATATGGAATAATAAAAAAGGGATCATTATAATCCCAATTTTTTTTTGGGCATGGACAAGGTTTTGATGTAATACGTGACAATAATTTGCCAAATGCGCCTAAAATATAATCTGTGATGGAGACCAACAATATATTTTATCCAAACCTCAGGTTCTTTATTTATATAATAAATTAAGATTTTAAATGGCGATTTCTCCTTAATGATTGAATGTACAAATCTAAAATTGGTTTTGCTCACAAAATTAAAGGGGAGGGCATTGGGAGTCTCAGCACTTAGGGTAGACTTGTGCTGCGAACATATTAAGCAACTTATCCGTTTAACTTGCTCCAACGCATTTATTATTTCTAGAAGGGAAAAAAACCACACTCTCGTGTTATCATAGTTCCAATGCTGCAAATCAATATGCACTACGTTGATATATATTGCCTGTAGGTCAGAAAATGAATCTTTATATCAAGTAAATCAAGTAAGTTGTAATTTTTTACTGTTGTGTGTGTAGGTTTAAAGGTGGATGCCAGCCGAGTCTCCAGCTGGAAATATCTACTTCAATGCCATCCCATCTTAGCTGTTCCTTTGACTGTCCCATCAGGTTTCTGACAGAGACCTGAATGCCAATGTAGGCTATTTTTTTTTAACCATCAGCTTTTCTTTTGAGAAAATCAATTAGATTTCACTAACAGCATTGGGGGAGGGGCAGAAGGTAGGCACTTCATCAATAAAAAGCATAGAAACTGAAAATGACAACATTTTGCCTTTCGATATGAAGGTAATGAAATTTGACAGAAAAAATAATATTTTTAGCAGGAAAGTAGGGGGCACCAGAACATTTGGGACCACGTATTTGCATATCTTTCCACTTACATCTTCAGCTTTTGATCCTTGCTCCTGCAAAGACTTCTGTAATTCTTCAACCTGAGACTGTACTTCAAGCAATCTCTGATTTACAAGCCTAGAAATAAGAAAGAGGATTTAACTTTTAAGAAGCACCAATGGGTTTATTTTTCTCCTAAAAGAATCATCTGCTTGACAAGGATCTTGTGGGTGTTTAGAAATATTTATGGAAATAATGGCCTTAAGGTTTTATTTTCTTATGAGCACATTCTCCTGTCCTTCAAATGAAACAATAGTACTACGTCTCTTCCTAAATTATGGTAGAAGTCAATGAAGTCCCAAACATGTGATAAGTACATCACAGACTATCTAAAAGACAGTGTTATTTTAATCAAGTGGATGATTTTTCTGCCATAGGCTCCATGTTATTTCTCATTCTCATTTTTCCAGCATCTCTAGCAGTTCAAGATCACACCACTAAAATACATGCCAAACTGGTGATTTTTTTCAATGGAGTTTCTCGAGTGCTTCAATTGGAACCAGCACAAAAATGGGCACATATAGTCTTCTCAGTCATTCAAGTCATAGTTGTCCAAAGTTGCTTTTTTACGAGGCAACTAAACTTTCTTTTTTCTTTGAAGACATTTCACTTCTCATCCAAGAAGCTCCTTCAGGTCTGACTAGATGGATGTGGAATACTTCTTGCAGACAGCTGGTCATTTGCATTCTTTTAGAGCAGGGGTGTCAAACTCGCAACGTCACATGACATCGCGCAACGTATTGGGCCGGTTTTGCCGTTGCCGGCAATGGGGTGGGCACGGCTTCCATGTGATGCATCCGGCCCATGGGCCGGCAGTTTGACACCCCTGTTTTAGAGGGTCTTTGAGGCCACCTGGAGGTTTATCTGTGTTGTCAGGAACACTTGAGTGCAAATGGGTTAGGGTGCATTTAAAAATGGGTTAGGGTGCATTTAAAAGACAAAGGCCACTCTTTCGAAGACAGCAAAGTCCATATTTTGGACAGAAAAGACCACTGGTTTGAAAGAGGGGTCAAAGAGGCCATCTATGTCAAAATTGAACAGCCCTCTCTTAACAGAGCGGGAGGGATATGACATTATCTATCTCCAGTCTATCACACAGTCCTTTCAACAGTTCCAAGGGTCCACACCCATTTGCACTACTTAGGTGACTCTGACGACACATATAAACCTCCAGGTGGCCTCAACGGCTCTCTAAAAGAATGCAAATGACCAGCTGACTGCAAGGAGTATAAATCCTTCCATTTCCCACCATCCAGTCAAGAGCTGAAGAAGCTTCTTGGATGAGAAGCAAAATGTCTTAAAAAAAAGAAAGAAAGAAAGAAAGAAAGAAAGAAAGAAAGAAAGAAAGAAAGAAAGAAAGAAAGAAAGAAAGAAAGAAAGAAAGAAAGAAAGAAAGAAAGAAAGAAAGAAAGAAAGAAAGAAAGAAAGAAAGAAAGAAAGAAAGAAAGAAAGAAAGTCCAGATGCTTTGTGAAAAAGTATTTTTGGGATATAGTCTTCTTCTTTTTCTCTTCTTTATTTCCTCTTTTACTGCTTCGGGTGTTGAGTGAGATACAAAGTTTTGGTTCTTGCTCTTCTGGCAGTCTCAAAGTCTCTCAAACTCTAACCCCATGTCTACATCATGAGAGTGGTAACAGGACAAAATAAAGGGTTGCTAGGAGTGGGTGAAATATGGTGTGGCCTTGTGCCTCAGGACCATTAGGGTAGTCATGAAGGCCATCCTGGGTCACCCTGAAACAGCTTGACTAAAGGGGCTTTAGTGAAGTTGTGACAGGCCCAGCAAGCCTGCAATAGATAATATATTGCTACAGAAATTATAGCAAGATACATATAGTAAAGCCTCCATTAGGCTTAACACATAAATGTCCTTTCAAAAAAAGGACACACATTCTGACCCTCACTCTAGTGATGTTATTACCTTACCACTCCAATATATCCTTGAAGTCTTCAGACCTTAACATAAATAATAATGTGCAGTCCCAGCCATAAAATGTTCTTTTTAATATCTTTAAAGTGGAAGCAAGTGGTTCCAGTCTGCTTCCACCTCACTACTCTAAAAGAAAAACAGCACCTTCTTACCTGTTCTCTGTTTCTAATTCATTCTTTCTCAGATTGGCATCATCCAAGAGACTCTGCAGCAAAGCAACCCTCTCATTGTCAGACACCTCCTGTTTAAGTTTTAGCACTTTGTTTTCATGTTGAAGGCGAATAAGCTTTTCCCTTGAGAAACAAAGCAGGAGTAATGAAATAGTGTCACACTCTGGGAAAGATCAATACCGTCACTATAGAAAGTATGCATTGTGAAGTAACCGTCCTACATATGTTGGACAGTGTCAATCTACTTTGGATCATTTTTCTCAATAAATGAACAAATTTGTTTAATTCAGTCTTCTTGATCTAGTTTTAGGACTTGTATTAGATCATATTTATGCAGAAATAATGAGAATTCAAAAAGGGTCACAAACTTTCAGTCTCCCCCCCCCCCCCCAATAGCTTCATCCAGTTGACAACAACATCGTTGGTATACTTCTCCAGTCTTTCTATCCTTGCAAACCATTTTGCTTCCATCGTATCTACACATTACTTCATATAGTCTATGTTAACTGTTCTTTTTTACAAGATCTCATTAGCTCCACCCATCCATGATTTTCATGTTCTTCCCCTTATTCATTTATTCATTCTTCATATATTACTTTTGTGATCAAATCCTTACTCACTCTTTCTGTATCACCAAACCTAGATTAACTTCCACATCCATTTTCTCCCAAGCTCACTCCCGAGGCAAAAAATGGCTCGTCAGAAATTCTCATCTCCCTGGTATCCTTCACTAAATCAATCTTCCATCGCAAACAGTTTTTCACCATAAATAATCACATCAATTGTGGTTTTTAGATTCATTCCTTTTCAATTTGTACAGGTAATCCTCATTTAGCAACTGCAATGATCATGGTTACAATGGTGATGAAAAAATAACTTTTAGGACCAAGCTTCTCATTTGCGACCTTCACAAATATGTAAAGCAAAGGAAAGCTGAAGTAAGTTCTAATGATCAGCCATAGTTTCACTTAATGACCGTTCTGTTTAAGGACCAATTTTCCAATCCCAACTGTGATCAATAAATGAGGATTACCTATATGCATCAACAGTACAATCCCATTTGTCTCTTTCTCATTTCCACTCATCCATTTCTGTCACCTAACAGAATAATTTTCCCCCTGCTTTTCTTCAGAAAGCAGCTCAATTTTTGTACAATTTATCTTTGGCTCTTCCATTGCTGCCATTCAATGAAGGTTAGCAACCTCCAGATTCCTATTTTTGCATGCACCCACAGGAAATGAGAAAACACTAATTCATACTTTTAAAGCCACAGAAATGACTAGCTCTAATTTAACATGCACTAATCAATTTTATTGATATATTTTATAAACCATCTCTAACTCCATAAAGTTAAGAAACATAATTTTAATACTAGCTTGACTCAATTAGTCCAATATTAATTTCCATTTAAGAGCATCAAGAAGCTCCAGAGAGGAAAACAGATAGTATAACAGAAACTGAACAAATTAAATGAGTGAGATTACAGTAAATATCATCAATTTTTGGTCTATTTTATTCTAATCTGCTCTCATAAAATAGACCATGTATACTCCCCATCTCCTTTTATTCAACAGGGTCTTCAATAGTTTAGTTTAAAATAGAACACATTTTTAAAAAAAAAATGAAAAGAGGAGAAAGGAGATAAAAATGCACTCACAATTCTTGTGAAATTCAAGGAAGGATTAAATTGATTCAAATATTTGCCTAAGGAAGATTAAACCCATTTTGTTTAGTAAACTTAAATAGAGATAAAATTTTAAACTGGGCAAGATCAGTAAGAACTATTAATCTTAGTCTTGATAAAATGTCAGTAATATATGAAGCCAACTACATGACCATATAAAAATATTTTATGTTTATCTTACTTTATTTCTGGAGTAATAATTTCTGCTGCTAAACTGTCAGAAGATTCTTGACCTTCCAAAGGTAATAATCCTTTTTTAGGGAATGGAGAAGAAAGAAAACATTAAACAGAATAGAATAGTAAATGAAGATGAAAAAATACTGTGGTTTCAGTTTAACTCTCCTATCCAAAACCCCATAAATACTTAAGCGTGCAATTCAGAGTAAAAAAATAGCAAAACATTATCCTCTCATAAAAATATCCCTAAATATATACATTTTCAAGCCTGCAATAAAAATTCACAATTTGGTAAACAGCAGTTTGTCCTAATTCTAAACAATTTACATGACAAATAGTTCCTAAGTCAGTACTATTCCTTTTCATACTCCAACAAGACGCAAAAATGGAAAAAGTGATGCAAGTTTTAATATAGGATATAATTTTCTTATAAACTATTACATTTCCAGAACCTTACCTGAAGTAGTTAGTTGTCCTTCTTGTGCTTTTATACAACGAATCTCTTCAATGGTTTCCTTTAAAGAATCTCTCTCTGTCCTTAGCCTCTACAGATTTTAAAAAGAGAGATATTTCACTATTCCAGTAGATAGTTCAAAAAAGATGAGGCTATGTTACAGATAGTCCTTGTCTTACAATCACAATTGGGACCAGAATTTCAGTTATAAGTCGGGATGATTATAAAGTGAGTCATCATGTCACTGGTCATGATTTTTTACAATCATTTTAACTGCAGTCGTTAAATGAATTACTATAGTTATTAAGCAAATCCAACTCCCCCAATTGACTTTTTTTCCCCTCAGAAACTAGCTGTTCAGATGGCACTTCGCTGGTACTCATACTTCCTTGTCATATATCAATATGTTTCAATTACATACCTAAACATTCTAAAATCTATTATGAATTTAAATTCAAAGGAAAATAAGTCAACTAGTATTTCTGAAATATATAATAGGTTGGAGTTATAAAATGGGAAGGAATATTTAATTATGTATCACATAATATGGCCCAATATTTCTGGAACAAACCTATTAAAATCCATGAAACCTTTTAACGATAGTCAGAGAAAATACTAATGATAATCAATATTTTAGGTATAAAAGGGAACAGCAACATTTATATGTTGAATACATACATCTTTTTCTTTTTGGAAACTATCTACTTTTTCTTTCAGCATCTTGTACTCAAACTCTAGTTTGTCTGCTTTTTTGGATTCTTCAGACAATCTGTTTTGAAGTTCAACTACCTGCAATAGCAAAAGGGATCCACAATTTATCAACATAAAAGTGTAAATCTTCATTAAGAGCCAGTAATAAACATAAGACAAATCACAACAACCTTTAAACTGATACTTCCTTCTTCCTTCCTCCTCTCCTCTGAAGCAACCAGAAGATCAATTAATTAGACATATTCAAATCCACAACTATGGCATTTCAATGGTATCTTAAACCTGGTTAAAACTCATTTACAATGTTTTAATCTTTTAAATTCTATACTGAATTCAGACATAACAAATATTTTATTCCTGTTAGGTTAAATAGAAGCTTCAAAATGCTCCAACAAAGAGACACAGGGAATATACAGAAATTTGCTTAGGTTTCTTTTCATAACAATAAAGTATAATCAGTACTGTTGGGAAACATGGAATGACAGTCTTGCATTCTGAAATATACAATGGTTTATAATTTAATATATTTCTTCTATTTATTATAGTATAGTATGCAATATATTAAGTAATAATAATGTTAATAATTGGACTCCGAGCATTGAAAAGAACACATAACTTTATTGATGAAAGAATAAGATAAGTTTATATCCCACAATCACTAGATATTTCTCCATTTTGATTTAGCAAAATTATATTTCCTATTCAAGTCTGTTCTTTCACTGAGATATATAACAAATAGAAATGAATACAATAAGGAACTATACCAACAGATACAAATGAAAACAAAATTGGTAACTAAAAAACTTTTGTGTTCAAGATTACCCCATGATGTAATTAAAAATCACAGTCCAATACTAAAATCTTGCTTTGAGAATAAAGCTGCATAAATATGTTCCTCATAATTCATCTGCCTGGTTGCACATAACATAACATAACCTCGATATAGTAAAAAGCCATAGTTGTCTAATTTACATATAAACTAAGTCACAGGAAGAAATTAACAGAACATCCGAAGCAACTTTGATTTGATTGAAAAATTATCTGACTCCCAAGTAACTCTACATAATAAAAAGGAAGGAAAAAAAACAATTACAATTTAACAGAGAAAATTACATATACATCCAGATAAAATCACTCAACACATAATCAGAAAAAAAACCCTAGGGCAGGGGTCTGCAACCTTAAACACTCAAAGAGCCACTTGGACCTGTTTCCCAGGGGAAACACTGGGAGCCGCAACACTTGCGCGCACACGCGCGCGCACACACAACAGGTGGGGAGCTTGATTAAAGCGTTTAATTAAAAAGAAATAGAGGCTGCTGTGCATGAGTTCTCTCTCTCTCTCTCTTTCCTCTCCCCCTCTCTTTCTCTATTTCCTCTCCCTCTCTTTCTCTCTTTTCTCTCCCTGTCTTTCTCTTTCCTCTCTTTCTCTCTTTCCTCTCCCTCTTTCTCTTTCCTCTCCCGCTCTCTTTCCTCTCCCTCTTTCCTCTCTCTCTCCCTTTCTCTCTCTCCCTTTCTCTCCCTCTCTCTTTCTCTCTCTCCCTCTTTCTCTCTCTTTCCTCTCTCTCTCTCTCCCCCCCCCTCTCTCCGATCTTCTGCTCACCTGGCAAGCTGGCTTCAGGCTGTTCTCCAACAAGCTGACACACATTATTGGGCTCGCTCTCTCCTGCCCTTCCTGCTTCCTGCAGAGACGCAGCAAAGGGAGGAGCCCCACCCAATAAGCTTGTCAGCTTGTCAGAGAACGTGAGGCCACTCTCTTTTTTACACACACACACACACACACACACACACACACACACACGGGGGGGGAAGCGCAAGTGCCTCTCTCTGTCTTTGTCTCTCTCTCTGCAAATGGCAGAGGAGGCTGGGAGCCGCAGGTTGCCGACCCGTGCCCTAGGGATTTGGCAAACAACCTAATCTCAGGCCTGGGAGCACCTCATGCCTATTCCAGCACCCAAACTACCACACCACGCTGGCTCTCAGTAGAAATGGCAAGATGACCCGCATAAATTATTTGTAAGATTGTCAGAATATATTTCTGTTAGTTCCTGCCCTCACCTGCCTCTTATATGTTTCCAATTGGCTGCGAGCTGCATTGGCTTTCCTCAGTTCTTCTTCCAAGCTCACTGTGTTTTGCATGTACATTGTGTTTTTCTCTTCCAAAAGTTTCACTTGCCTCCGTAGATCCCCAAGATCTTCTAGCTTCTTTTTGTACGATTCTACTTGGCTTTCTAACTTGGCAACTTTATCAGATGAGTGCCTAGAAAGAGAAGTGTTGTCAAGATTTACTTATTAGAATCTTTTTTCAGTTTATTGGAAGAGTAGCCTTAGATTCATCTGCTTAAGTATATCTTAAAGCTGTGCTACTTGCAGGGAAATGGGACAGGAAAATACATACAGCAATTCTTGATTTCACTGAAGACAGGTGTTATGGCTGCAAATCGGCTTGCTTCGCAACTCCCGCTCACAGCCTGACATTAGCAATAGAGGGAGGGATGTGGGGAGGGTTTAAAGGAATACCAAGAATCCGGCTCAAAGCCTGAGGCAATGCCAGCCTCCCAAGGTCATTTGCTGGGAATGTCTGTGAGACCAAAGAGCCTGTTACCCAAGCAAAAATAACTATGGGCAGGTCAAGGGGGAAAGGGAAAGTTAATTATGTTTTTTGCACACAAAAATATCCGAGTTGGCTTCGCTACTTCTGTAACTATGTTGGTCTAGTAAATTATACTCTTGGAGAAAAGAAATGTCCCAGGAGTCTTTATTCACTGCCAGACCCAAATGGGGTGGTTAACATTAGGGTGTACTCCTGGCTGCATTCAGCAATGGCATATTGAGACTTCCCAGTATTGGGACCTCAATCCTCTTGGAAACAGACAATAGGATCGCCCATTTTATTTTTTTTTGTATTTGGAGGAACACCTCCAAATTTGGAGGGGTCACTCTAGTCAATGCTATATGCCCCTAGAGTACTTGCCAGTTCTTCATCTAAAATCTCATGGCAGCTGACAAGGAATTAAAAAGATGGATTCAGAACAAGTTAATGAAGACATAACAATCCTACAGCATAATATAAAACTGTCCAAGCTATAGTAAATGGACAGCTACTGCCCAAGAAATTAAGATAGAGCACAGCAGCACAATTGTAAAAGCCCCATGTCCAATTCTCACAGTGATTTAACCTGGAAGTAGAATCTAAGCATCCAGATAAGTTTACATTGGTGGTAGTGATCTTGCTTACTATAGTACTTTATATTAATTGGAGCTGATAGACAATTTTCAGGAAACATCACATGTAAAAATTGTGTTATTGAGCATAGCCAACTTTAGGAGCAGGGTAACTGAGAGATAATCTTTTTCCAAGAGTCTCTACCCATCCAACTAGATCAAGCAGAATGGGCATGCTGCAGATCCCGTCAGCTAAAGAATGTTGACTAGTGGGAACCAAAAGACGACCTTTTTCCACACTGGCCCCCGCTCTATGAAACATCCTTCCTTTGGAGATTACAATGGCCTCAACACTTGTCAGCCTTTCATAAGGCCTTAAAAACCTGGCTATGTTCCCATGCCTGGGGTGCTGAATGTGTTAGAGGTCCCCGTTTCTTGGCTGTATTGCTAACTGGCCAAGTATCTTGTTCCTACGTATATTTAATCTGGATGTTTTTAGTGTTTTTTATATTTTAAAATGTTTTTAGTATTTTCAATTGCAATTGGCCAGAGTAATTGACTGAGATGGACAGCTATAGAAATTACTAAACGAATGAACAAACGAATGAACGAATGGAATGGATGAATGAATGAATGAATGCAATGTTGGATTTACTCTGATCAACAGATAATGAAACTATATCAGAAAGTATATAATCTAAAGGGTTAAAAATGATTTACCTTAATACATCCATCTCATCTTTCAGTGACTGAGCTTCTTCAGCCAGATTTGTTAATTCTTCATTTTGTTGCCGCAAGTCTGCAATTTCCTTTTCTAACTCTTCACAACGAATTCTATAATCATCCTTTGCTGCTTCTAATCTGAAATAAGACACTACAATATATTACATAGGGAAAAGTACTTACAATCAAGGTTTGCAGTTTTCTTCTCTTCTGTGTATCTACTTTTAAACATAAATAAATAAATAACACTGAATAGTGTTTTGCCAATTAAGGGGAAAAAATCTCTGGGATACTCAGAAAACTTTCAAAAACAGCAAATCATAATTGTCACTCACTCAAAATTTGCAGAAACTGTAACTTAATTCTTATTGGGTACATATATTCAGGCACAGACATGGTTTTATTAATGGGCGTGGGGACTACAGGTTGATTTAGAGTCAATCAAGTGACCTGTGTGGTTGTATTTGTCACTGCTATATTGTTGTTTTTTAATGCTCTATGTCAGTGGTGGCGAACCTATGGCACAAGTGCCAGAGGCGGCACTCGGAGCCCTCTCTGTGGGCACATGTGCCGTCGCCCCAGCCCCGCCTCCCCCCACGGCCTCCTCCACACCAGCAGCCCCCCCAGGAGGAGAGTCGCCCCCAGGCACGGCCCACCTGGAACAGCGCAGCCAAGGACATGGCAGCCGGGCAGTGGGGACAAGACTCCGCCCTTGCACCCCATCGCAAACAGATGATGCTGCAGGGCACGGGTGGAGGGGCATGGCTGCCACGGCGCTGCTGGGCCGCCTGGGCGATCTATGGCGGGCCGTGGAGATGGTGGGTGGCCATGCGGGTGGGTGGGGGCAGGGGTGGAGCAGTTTTGGGGCACTCGGTCTCTAAAAGGTTCGCCATCACTGCTCTATGTCATGTCATCGTCTGTGAGTTGAGTGGCCATATAAATCTACTTAATAAATAATACTACATACTAAAAAAAACATGCATATGCATAGAGCCTTTGAAAACCATTTGTTTTCCCTAAAGTAATGAAAGTATTCTGTGGATTCAGGTCCAGCTACCAATTAGATCCTCCTATGCTATACAGCAAATAATGAGAAATTAAGACAGAAATATATCCAGGAAGTTAGAAGGAAGACATCAAGTAGCCTTTTAATTATGTATTTTTAAAGTCAGCAAAACAAACAGCATTGATGATCAATGCCACTTTTATGCAAAGCTGGCATAAAAGCGGCAAATTTATTGGCTTTTTATTTTTAGGATTATTGGCAACTGTAAAAGGTTTCACAGTTCCTGATATAAATCACCATCAACATACACATTTTATTTCAGCTGTTATTGCTTTACATGGCAAATTTCTTCTTTAATCCTTAGCATGCCAGCAATACAGGTTTAATTTACACCTCATCAGTCACTGACCCCAAGTGTTACAAATAGACACAGACACACATAATCACTTAGCAATAAGAAGACTTTTTAGTAGTTTATTCATAAAGTATTTTTAGAATTTTACTATTTTTAATATTTAGGTTTTCTAAATATTGTTGGTTGGTGACCACAATAATAAAGATTATGTAATCTGGCTGAAATCATTGTATAACAAATTACAAATGCAATTATCTAATAGGTTTGGATGCACTTATTGAGGCTGAATAAAACAATTATACAACCGAAAGTTTTGAATATGTGTTATTTATCAAGATCTGAAATGGGCATTTCAAACCATAGATAGAAGATAAATATCTTGGAGTTGTTTCAATATAATTTGCAGATACTTGTAATTTTTTCCTTCTTTTCTTCTCATTATTACTATTAATCTATAAATGATGCTATTAACATTGTTGTACGCAGCCATATTTTTATCCTGATTTGTTTAACAATACAATTAATTTAAAATTGATTGGAAACTCTTCATTCTAATGGCAGACAGGAATGAAATAAGCATTTCTTTAATAGCTGGTCCATTATTGTGGAACTCTACCTAAAGGTTTCCTCTTGGAGCTGTTCCAACTGTGTCTGTAGCTGTAGATGTCTACGTCCTGCTGGGCTGTTTGGATCTTCTAGGGAATCAGACTGATTTAAGCGTTCCATTAAGACCTGGTTCTCTGCTAGTAAACTACTTTTCTCTTCCTGCAAAGCGGCAACCTGTAACCAAAATGCAACAATAAATGCACCACGCTTGACCAAGAGCATGCTTTGGTAATATTACGGAAAAACAGTCCAACGCTTTGAATCTGAACTATGTGTTCCAATGAAATATTACTTTACCGGTATTGCTTCCTTCTAGGACAAACAACTGGGGCTTGTGTATTTGCCTACACGTGCAATAGATATACTCTGTATCCATCCCCACATGTACTCATTCACCTGTAACCCTACTACCTAACCAGAATAAGTTGGATGCAACTTCTTCTGAAATTAAAATACCTTGAAGGATTCTGCTATTATTACTTCTACAATGAACTCATAAGATTGCAATTGTAGCTATAGTTATTTGGGACTGTTATTTTAATGAAACCAGCAAGATTTATTTAGAAACACTAAACACTGATTTGTAATGATATTTTAAGAATCAGATTATATGAAGCTCCCCTAAAATATCATCTTCATCATCACCATCATCATTCAGGATCAATTAAGTGCAACTTAAATCCTCTTCACTGAAAGCCATACAGTATTAGGCTGGTTCAGTACAAATTGGCAGATATATGTTTTTCAACTTCCCAATCTAGGACTAAGAGACACTGACTCGCTCAAAGTCACTCATTCCTAAAAAAAAAAAAAAAGGATTAAAACTTGACCCTCCCTACTCCTAGTCCAGCATCTTAACTACTAAACCACCCTGATTGTCTCTCTCTGAAAATATTAAAGAGTATTATATAAATATTCTGTGGATTTTTAATAAGGCAATAAATCTATATCTATGTCCATTCAAGTCCATACTGCCAGGTATAAAATGCTACTCAAAACAAAGATTTGGACTGGTCTACCTTCATATGATTCACTAAACTAAGACACTGGAATTTGTAGCAATAAAAATATAGTGCAGTGGTGGCGAACCTATGGCACGGGTGCCAGAGGCGGCACTCAGAGCCTTCTCTGTGGGCATGCGTGCTGTCACCCCAGTCCTAGGCCTTCAGCTGGGTTTTATAAAACCTTTTCACTTTAGGCCTCCGCCGCCGTGTGCAAAAAAAAAAAAAGGTTCAATCAGTCAATTTCAACTTCTTGCGGGGAAAAAAAAGATCTTGCAAAGTTGGAATTGATTTTTAGTCCCACCCTGTCTGCCGTTACCACCGCAGCCACGCCCACCCAATGGGCCACACCCAGCCAATGGGCCACACCCAGCCGGCACTCGACGATGCATAAGTGGGTTTTGGGTTGCATTTTGGGCACTCAGTCTCTAAAAGGTTCGCCATCACTGATATAGTGCTATCTCAGGTCAATTTCCCTTTTTTAACAGTATACACTCAATGATACAAGATTGACTGATTTTAAGTTACCAATAATTATGTGTACCATTGGTTCTGACGCAAACAAGACTCAGGATCACAAATTTGCTCCTCATGCACTGGTTCTTTTTACGACCAACCCTAATTTATTGGTATACTTGAACAAAAAAAAAAGACTTTGATTTACTATGAAACAGAAATCAGGAAGGAGGCAAGGAGACTTATGTAGGACACTATAAAGGCAGAGTTCTACTACTAGAAGTAGTTCTAAAAGATCTTTGAAGTTTGCTTGTTTGTTTAAAATAATGTATTATTTCAGTCGACCTTACAGACTGTTTGCTTTATGAACCAAACCAGCTCTTTCACCTTTCATAGGAAGGATTTGGGGTGTTTTGATAGGGTAACAATGAGCAAGGCAAAAACCACAATATGGGAACACTGTTATTAGATGGGCCGGGTTGTTCAGTTTCTCCCTGTTTGGAGTGGTGATCTGCAGATGTTTTCTAATCCAGGTGTAGCATATGTCGGAGCATAAATTATCCTTTCTACCTCAGAATGGGAAACTATACAGTGGCTGTAGGTTCATAAAAAAAAGGAGCTGAAAGGCTACAGACTACCTTCCCCTGGTTCATGCAATACTGCAAATAACAGCAAAATACTGTGCCTACTTGCATATCTAGTTCATGGCATCTCTGAGCAATTTCTTCTTTGGTTGCTAAGGCTTCATTTAATTCTTCCGTTGTTTTCTTCAACTGTGTTTTTAAATAAAAAATATTTTTATTTATTAAAAATAGTGGTATGAAAAATAAAAAAGGATAGTAATCCAAATAATCCATATTTAAAATAATTATGCATGCCCCCTAATTTATTTTGACAATTTATCTGCAAAGCTTTCTGTTTCATGGAGACAAAACCTACATCAATATTTTTCTATTGTGCACGCATGGCAAAATGTTGCATCTTAGGAGATATGTTTATACCAGATATTCATACATAAATTAACTTAGGAGCCACAGCATCCAAGTAATACAAATCATATAACAACAATATTAAAGATAACTGTAGTTAAGTTTCAATCATGTATCTCTGGATTCAGCTCTAATGGAGGATGACCGGAGGTGGGTACACCCTGATGGCATCAATTAGGGACATATCATCCTGGAGAAAATCTACCTATGTGGTCACTAAGAATCCACAATGACTTGATGGTATGTAATCAATCAGATAAATTTAGGCATTACAAACTTTCTGTATAAGAAAATTTATTATACATAATGTTTCAAGCCTTACAAGCTTTCCCCTTAAAGAAGTAATTTGTTGATTTCAACTGTTTTTGTACATACGTGGACCAGGAAAGTTAACACAAGGAACAAAGATAAAATCTGCAAAGTTTTTGATATCTATTCTGGGACAACCTTCTATGAACATGGTACCTCCCCAGATAAATTGGGCTATAACCCATGAATTGGGTTTGACTGTTAAGATGGCAGAGAAAGAAAATAATGCTACAAATGAAATTAACAATTTGATTTTATATGTAAAGAGAAAATATGAAAAAATACTGGGTTTTTTTACTCAATATCAGTAGTATCAGTTTTTATAAAATCAGATGTTTTTGCATCTCCAGCTTTGCCTCTAATTAGCTTTCAAAATTTCACACTGGACCTGATAAACATACGTTTGCTTTGACTTCATTTCTGGTAACTAGATTAAAAAAAATCAAAATGTGGCATAACATTGTCAAGGCTGCCTTCTGGCAATGATTCCAACAGAATAATTATGTTACTTTATTGATGTTAACTGTAACTCCTACAATTTACCAGTTCCAATAAGACACTAATTTGTTGTCTGCTTCCTTTACACTTTTCCAAATAAATTTAAAAAATAAACTGATAAAAACAAAGCAAAATAGATGGGTGGCTCCAAAAGTATGCAAACTGAACTCTACTAATGGAAGGAAAAAATAGCAGTAGGTGTTACATACCTGACGGTCAAGATCAACATAACCATCATTTCCAGCAGTGACCGGAGACTCTTTACTCATCAACTGCAATAAGATCACACTGGATTAGAAAAAGCAAAAAACTCATTTGTATCTATGTAAGAATTAAGGGCATTTAAAAATACAAGGTACTGTATTATGGGTGTTGGGTATGTCCTTATTTAATCAAGAAAGCAATTTACATTTTACTATTTGGTTCAACATAGCTAATTTTAGAGAGAGAGATAAGAATTAGAAACATTATTTAATGTAACATATTGCTACTAATACTTATACTGTTCATAAACTAAAGTTGCCACATAGAAGAGAAACAAATATTGTGGTATTATCAAATATACTGGTAATTCAGTAAGACACAGGGTACATCAGAGACTAATAAAAATAATCCCCCTGTTTTAAAAAAAAAATAGCAATAAATGAAACTTGATTTGCAAATAGAAGAATTTCAAATGGTGGTATTACTGAACGGCAATTGTGAACAGACATTCTAAAAGGATGGAAGAGGACACTACTGGAATATATAGCTGTATATTCTGCTCTTGAAAATCTCTTGTTTTTCTACTTTCATTAATTGCAGAGAAGCAAGTGCCTCAACTGCACCAGCATCTATTGAATCCTTGTTATTGATTCTGTGTTATCACATTAGTGCAGGTTGGTTCTTAGAGATTTACTTAGTATACTACCTCTTCATCCCCGCTCCCTGTATAAAGCAGCCAAGAAACTTGTTTGTAGTGGGTACATGTGACAAGAAACATGTACACGTTCTACATTTCTATTCCAACAAAATAATAAAACCAATGCACTATTAAATACTACTGCACACATCGCAGGATTCAAGAAACAAAAATAAATTAAAAAGTGTGAATATGTAGCTCAGGGTTGAACTGTTGGGCTATAGATGTTTTCTGAACTTGATTTCCTTCTTGCAGATATTTCATTACCAGACTAGGTAACATCACCAGAGCTTTGAAGTGAGCACCTAATCACTCCAGCAAGCAGCGAGAATAGCATGGCATCAAGAAGAAGCAATGAATTCATCCTTCCAAACAGGATGATACAAGATAAGCTACAATATATAAACAGAAAACAAAGTTCATTTCCCAATATCAATGTTATATAGTCTGGTAATGAAATTTATTCAAGAAAAAAACCAAGTTCGGAAAAGACCTAGAAAACATTTTTTCTCTATGCATGTAATTTTGGGGGGGAAATTCCAGAGCTGGTTGTCAGCATATCACTCATTGATGTCCCAATCAATTCAGTGGTATTTACTCACAGGAAAGTTCACAAAGATTTTCCAAGTTACTGAGCCTTCCCTATTTCATTAATAATAATGAAATTCAGTTATTAAAATATCTACTGCTAAATATGCTCCTATTCAAAGGTTCGGTGGAAATTAATAGGAAAGGGAATGCAAGAGGGGGACCAAGCATTAACTTTCAAAAATGTAAATATTCTAGCTGAAAGCAAAGTGGAAGATATGATTAATTTATGTTTAAAAAATATTTCACCTATGATCATATTTCTGAACTGTTAAAGATTCACACAGTATGAATTTAGCTATATAACTTTAAGATATGTATTTTTAAACTCCTTACCTCCTGAATGGCTGTCATGACCACATGTTGAACAGATTCCTCCATCATCATGATGGTCTGAATATATTCTGTAAGAGAACAATTGTGATCATGTTTAGAATGTAATTATTCACGCTTAGAAAATTCAGAAAGATATATAGACCAGTATGTCTATGTCATACTGAACTATGTCAACAATACTGAAATGTTCATTTTTTTCATTTAGTATACGTGAATTTTCTCTTTTAATGTATGCATGACAAAATAAACATTCTTCAAAGGGATTAATTTTAAGCAATAATAGGGAGAATACTTCTCTACTGCAACTATGTTACTAGCCTTGATACAATACTAATACAAATACATGTGTGGGAATTGAAGAATGCAAACTTCAAGTGATGAATGCCTGAGTAAATTCGAGTTCATTTTGGCTCAAGATGAATTCTTTTAATGGACTTTTAGCATTACATTTAATTTACATTCTTTCATATTTGTATTCTGTATTTTAATTATTGTTAGCCATTTTAAGTTTTCAGACAAGTAGAAAGGTGAGATATAAAGTAAATAAACAAATTAAATAAAAAAAATGCATTTCTCTATATAAGGGGATAGAGGTAGGACTGAAGAACTGAAACTGATTGTTAAGAAGTCTCGTATAATCAAGTCTAATAAATTTCATTCCTAACAGATAATTACAGGTATGTTCTTTAATAAAAGAACATACAAAATGGCACAGCAGAAACAGCAAAGAAAATTAAAAAGCTTTGCAGACATATATTTTCATCCTTTAAAAACACAGATGTATACAACCAATCCACCCCCTTCCCCTTTGAATATTTCATAAAAATAGTTCCTAAACTGATCAAACCTTGATTGTAGCTGGGCATGCAATTATCAGTTGTGACAGTCTGGTCATGACCTTGTGGGCAAGTTCCAGTTAGTCTTGAGCACAAGCTGTATCATGTTGCAAAATCAGTTTTATAGGAACAACTAAGGGAAGCAAAATATAAATGTCTATATTGTCAGAATGAATTAATTCTACAGTATATTGTTCAGTTCACCAGAAGATTTAGCTGTAAGCAGTGAAGTGACAATTTTACCTTTCTGACAACAGAACACAAAAAACTTTCTAGTTTCATGTGAAAAGATGATATATAAACGCCTAACAAATCTTATCCTACCTAAATACTGTCTTCCAGCTACATCGAGAGTGCAATTCCCAAAATTTCCGATCAGCATACTTTTGGGAGGCTAATTCTAGGAGATACCATCTAAATATAAGGCAGGTACCAGATTGTAGCAGGCAGTACTGTTTATTAATACACATATTTAACTTATATCTCACCTTTCTGCTTTGGCAAACAGAGTCAGTACAGAATACAATACAGCAATATTTTCTATGGCACAGACCAAATTAATATATTATGAGAGCCTTTCAACTCTTTAGTCATCATTATGTATCCCACACGGCTACTGCATTTTACTTCCGCTTCATGACAATCAAAAGACCAGTAATTTGTGTGGAAATTAGCGAAAGGAATATGGAACACAGTCAAACAATGAAGCAATGAAACCTGACTCTATAGCAGTAACTATAATAGGGAACTTGGAGTCCTAGTGGATAATCACTTTTATATATTGCCAGCAGTGTGCAGCAGCAGCAGCAGCCAAAAAAAACAATACAATCCTAGGTTGCATTAACAGAGGTATAGAATCAAGATTACATGAAGTATTAGTACTGCTTTATAAAGCCTTAATAAGACCACACTTAGAATATTGCATCCAGTTTTGGTCACCATATTATAAAAAAAATGTTGAGATTCTGGAAAAAATGCAGACCAAGACAACAAAGATGATTAGGGGGCTAGAGGCTAAAACACATGAAAAACGGTTGCAGAATTGGGTTTGTCTAGTCTAGTGAAAAGAAGGACTAGGAGTGACTTGATAGCATTGTTCCAATATTTGAGGGGCTGCCAGAAAGAAGAGGGGGGTCAGCCTATTTTCTAAAGCACCAGAAGGCAAGATAAGACACAATGGATGGAAACTAATCAAGGAGAGAAGCAACCTACAACTAAGGAGAAATTTCCTAACAGTGACAACAATCAACCAGTAGAACGGCTTGCCTGCAGAAGTTGTGGGTGCTCCAACACTGGAGGTTTTTAAGAAGAGACTGGACAGCCACTTGTCTGGAATGGTATAGGATCTCCTGCTTGAGCAGGGGGTTGGACTAGAAGACCTCCAAGGTCTCTTCCAACTCTGTTATTCTTTTATTCATATTATTTAGAGAAATGAAATGTAATAACAAATAATGACATCAAGCACAATAAACCAGAAAGGCCTGGCCATCTAGAAGCAGGAGAAAGATGTGCTCTCTTAAACCAATGAATCACTGAAAGATCAATTTGAAATGATTCAGAAATACTTTGAATGTAGGCAAGCACAGCACTTCTCAAGTACTCATTACAGCAATCTGATCAAAAATATGCTGCTGCTTTAAGGATTCCCATGCAAATCGTAAAGCACCAATGCTTTTTTTTTTCACGTTGGCTCACTACTGACTCATTCTGGGTCAAATAGAACAGGGCTTTTTACACGTGGTACACATACCACTGGTGGTACATCGGCACATGGCAGGTGGTACGCTTACGATGGGTTGAAAAGCACTGTAAAAAAAAAGTGTAGCGTGGGGATGAACTGAAGCGGCGGCAACGCAGCACAGGCCTGTGGGAGTCAGCTGGAGCCGCAGTGTTGCTGGGGCTCTGCTGAGTGCCCAGGATCCGCGCCGGGCTCCAGCTGATTGGCGCGCGGTTCCAGCTGACTGGTGCTTCCGGAAGCTGCGCACAGTCTGGGGAAAGGAGTCAGTTGCAGACAAAAGGAGGGGGAGGGGGAGAGGAGAGGATATAAAATAGACATGCCCACGGGGTATTTACATTTGGCCTGGGGCCGCCCTGGAGACAGTAAGGGGCCGCCTCACCCCCCAATCAAAGGAAAAACCCAAATCCAGCAGGCCAGAAAGCAGTCCAGACACCGCACCCCTCTGGTTCCTTCTCCTCGTCTCCAGGGCACAGACGCAGTCGCTGCTCCTTGCCATAGCATGCAAGTACCTCTGAGGTTGGAAAGTGGAGGGGCAGCACCACTTTTGCAGGCATGGCGGCACCTTCTGGAAAGCCTCCTGCTTCCCCCCCCCCCCCCGCAGCTACCTCCTTCAGAGCCTTCCTGATCCCTACGGGCCTACTGGCATGGCGGCAGGCGAGAGCTGGGGGGGGAGGAGGATGATTGTGGATTAACTAAATTTTTCTGGGTTCTGATTTTAAGGTGAGTATTCTGAGCTACGGAGGCCTTTGATCTTCTTCTTAAATACAAAATAATAAAATAATAAGAACTAAAGGCTCAAAGGGAAGGCAGATTAGAAAGAACAAGACCTTTTGGGGTCTTCAATTCCCTTCCTGTTAAGAGTTCCTTAATAAGGTTTGCTCTTCCTTTCTAACATCAATAAAGGTGGTTTTTCCAGTAAATATGTGAAGAGCTGTAATTAGTGATTTAACTATGTTTTCTTTTTGGCTATGTTTTAATTTATATATAATGTATGTTTAATCGACGAGGGCTGGGAGAGATAGAAATGGTCAATATGGAGGCTGCACCTTGCCCTCCAGATCTCTATCTCCCCTGCAGATTTCTGGAGAGGAGGAGGGAGTGGCAGGGGAGCTGTGTGAGGGAAGGCTACCCCAACAAGCCAGCATCCTTACCATGCACGATTGGAAATGGGAATTCCCTTTCAAAAAGGGCCAGCCTCCCTTGTGCAGGACCCGGGAGCACTGCTCCCCTGCCGCCTCCTTTTGCTCTCCAGAGATCTGTCAAGACAGAAGTTGGATTCGGAGGAAACTGCTTCCTGCAAACGTCCTCCACCTCCTGCTTTGTCAGGAGGGGGCACCAGACAGGGAAACACCAACGATGTCTGGAATTGGGAAAAGAATATCTCTTTAGCATGCTACACACACATACACACGCACACACTCCAAGCTTGGAGACTTGTATCCAATCATGCCTGGGCTTGGGGAGAAGGCCCTCTCCTTCCTCTGTAGATACCGGTAAAAGTCCCCAAACCCAGAATGCTGAGTGTGTATGTGTGTGCGCGTGCATGCGCTTGGCTGCTAGCAGTTTGGGGAGGTGAGTTTGTGGGGCACCGAGTTAGCCAGTGCGACTTGTTCCGTTCCGACCCAGCTGTCTCGAGTGAGTGGCGCCGAGCAGGCCACGCCCACCTGCTAGGCGACTGGTGGTACTCGAATATTGCCATATCCTAAAGGTGGTACAATCTCTGAAAAGGTTGAAAAGCCCTGAAATAGAAGACACTAAACTAATTGTCAATTTTCTTAACACTCACCAAAGAAACTGAAAAACAATGCCAATGATGTCTGTGTTAATGAAACAAAAGCTGTGTATCTAGTTTGAATAATGTACCATTTTAATAACATGCCAACTAACCTTGTTTTTGTTCACAGTTTACAGCACAGCCTAAAATAAGCTGAAGCATTCTTCCAAGCTCTGCTGCATCAGAGTGCTCCCCAATCAAGTTAACATCAGGAAGGATAAAATCATTAATCTGTTGCCCCAAAATCTGTGCAAGGATAAAAAAATATTAACGTATTTCCAGGTTTCAGGGCCAAAGTAAGCAGAATTGCAGGATTAGGAACCTAATGAGAGGGAATGGTATTATTCATTCTGTAGAGTAACTACCAGCCAGATGCATAAATCATTCCTTCCTGAATTCTGCAAATCCATTTTGCTAAGCAACTAACAGAGAGCTTTTGTTTCTGTGTCTCTGACATATCTATCTCCTATTAATAAAATCTTCATCCCCACACCAGACATCTAACTAAGCTCTCCAGCTGAGGAATTGAGTCAAAATGTTTGGGTTGTTCTTAAGTGGCTCAAATCTAGAAGTTAGCTTACCTTTATAGTAGCATATCTGGTGCTTCATGCTGTTGACTATTCATTGCACACAGTGCTTATTCAGACCCACTAATGTATAGAGGTTTGGCTGAGACACATTTCCACAATGAGACTAAGCGCTATTGCACAAGAGTTGGCACTAACCCCAAATCCTTTTACTTGTAATTTAAACAAGCAACGTTCTTTAGATGTAAACCTGACTCAAATAATCTCTTGACATAAATACTAAAGTATTTTTCAAATATATACTATTAAGATAAAAAAAGATCTTCGAGAACCACCTCTCTCCAAGAACTGTTAGTAGTTCCAACACCCAGGAAAAGTAGTAAAGATGGGACATTTTGACTTAGAACAATTCATAGGGTTTTTCCTCTAAAGTAAACATCAGAGTAATGAAACAGGCTTTACTAAAAACACTTTACCAGAGAGTGCAAGAGTACATTTATTCTCCCATTCTTTTTATGAAATCAGAATAGAGTACATAAGTATTTAAAGTGAAAAGCTTCCCAATGGAAAGATTCAGAATTTCATTGTTTTTTCCCCCATGACATAATATGGTCAACCAAAGCAATTTCTGTTGCATCAAACTTATCTCACATTTCTTTTAGGAGACAGGAAATTTTATTTCACCAACAAAACTACGTAGCCATTCTAGCCAATTAAAATTAAGGAGAGATCACTGAACAAAATAAAACTGTCGTACGTTTACCATATTTGTCAAGTCAACTATTTTATATGAAGAGTTCTATTAAACATTTTCAAGACCCTCTTCATTAGACTGATAAAAGTATATATATCAAAGAATCCATCACCTTTCAAAACATGTTATAAACCATGTTACACATTTATAAAATATGGCAAATGCCCACAGAGGAGGAGAAATTACTCTTTTAAATATATTTTAAATGTAGGCAAGATATTTTTTTTTAAAGATCAAAAATCTTTGAAACAATTATAGTAAGCTAATCTACATATTATACTCAAAGAACAGGATATATTACATATAAGAGTTCTTACTTCATGGTTGTAATCCAAAATTCCTTTTAAAATTTTCTTCAGATTGCTCACCTTAAGAGTAAAAGAAAAACAATTATTTAAAAAAAAGAATTACCCTAAATTACAATTAAAACTGAGGCTTATAAGAATTCATTATAACTTAAAGCAGAAGAGGGGTTTTTTGTGTGTTTTTTTTGGGGGGGAGGGGGGTTTGCCAAAAAAGCCAATAATAAAAATCACAAAATTATTATTCCATACTTTTCTGATTTCTAGATTCTGTTTGGTCACAGGAACAGAATTTTTTTTATCACACATAATAATGATTTTTTAATATCTCTGAATTTGGATTCATATTCCCATACAATTGTTTTATAAAATAATTATTCAAATCAAAACATTTTATTTTGAATATCCCTATGAATACAAAATATACAAAGGTTAAAACCATGTATTTATTGAGATTAGCATAACTTCCAAAATAGCCTCAACTACAGAACTAGTAGTTGTTTCTGATGGTGGGAGAGAGTCGTATTTTTAGGCTATTAGAAAGCTATTAGATGTGCCTGAAAAGATTATTTCATTTAGGGTTTCTTTGTTCCATTTTTTAAATGTTTCAGACCATCCTGAATGAATCCATGAAATTGTATGGTTTTTATAACTTGAAAACAAGAAGAGAAGGTACTAGTATCCTTTGCTTCCAATTTTTAAACATTTCTCATTATAGATTAGAACCTACATATGAATTCCTCCTCAGTTTTTTTATAAAAAAGTAATTCCAGGTAGGACATTTTTGGCAAAGTGTCAAGACCAGGGGTAGGCAACCTTGGCTCTTTTATGACTCGTGGACTTCAACTCCCAGAATTCCTGAGTCAGCATGGCTCAGCTTGAAAACTCTCCCTTTCCCCTCAGCATGACTGGCTCAGGAATTCTGGGAATTGAAGTCCACGAGTCATAAAAGAGCCATGGTTGCCTACCCCTGGTCAAGACCAATGAAAGGGAATTCAGTATTGTTACAGCAATCGAGCAACTGAAGGAAGCAAACTTTCTGCATAGACATGAGAGAGTTCAAGCAAGTTCTTTTTAACCTAAACAAAAGAAAAATATGGTGCCAACTTAGGATGTGGTCTTGAGTCCCAAATAATAATAAAAAGTCCAATTCCGCCCTGATATTGGATTGAAAACAATAAAATGAAGAATTCTAATTAAATAATATTTTTGTTGCTCCCTGGAGTTTCACTACAATACACATATCTTAGGTCTGTAATGTTAATTATGCTTGCAAATATTGCATCCTTCAAAATCCTTTAAATCAAAACTTAATTTCATTACTATTCAGTTAACTTTTAGACTGACAATTTGTGTTTTGTACGTAAGTTCTACAAGCCACCTAGAATCCTGGTTTCAAGTGATAGGCAAATCCCATAAATAAGTAGGCAAACAAGCAAACTTTGTAATGAAACAATTATGTTCTGCTCTTTCCCGCCCCGGGAAAAAAAAATCAGCAAATTCTTCGTTGTAGAAAATAAACAGACAAATGCATAAATAAGAAGTAAATCAACACAGTCTAAGAATAATCACTTCTCAGGTAGCCTTCAATTAAATTCAGATGTCTTTGGGTCACCCAACAGCAATATTGGTTGTATAATTCTATGTCTATCTAATAAGAAAATGCCACATGAAGATCACTATTTGGTTTCATAACATGCTGAAAGGTGTTAGTACAGCTGAAGAAGAATGTGTCAGCTTGTCTCAACCATATAATTATTGTTGTTTGGGCCATGTTTCACAATGACTCTTAATTAAATATAGTTTCTAAAGACTTAAATGCCTTAGCGGTGCTAATAATTTTATGTGTCTTAATCTGATGGAAAGAGTATGGGCTTTAATCTTTCTGTTACGTTTTCTCCATTTTTATCGTCAAATGTGGTACGAATATTTCATCATTTCCTACTGATACAAGAGAACCTTAACTTTCCCCAGAATTTGATTTTGTGTCTCAGAAGGACTGAAATGTTATTACATGGAAACAAGAACCATCAAGAAATTTAAATCAATCATGAATCATCACAAAACCAGATTAAACAAAAAAAGTAATTTATGTGTACGATGATCTGCTATGGCTAAAGATCTGCCAAGAAGCAATTAAGCAAAGATTCAGCAAAAGCTTTTCAGAATTTAAAATCAATAAAGACAGAGTACTGAATGCAAATGTGCAGCACTCCCTTCCCATTGCATGATTTTCACTCGTCAAAAGGAGTCTGGGACTTGAGAGAAGCTCCCATTTTACCTCCACATCTGCAGGTAAGACTGAAAAAAGACTTCAGTGGGAAACAATTTTTGGCTTTTGCCTTCTGCAAAACTGTACTGCAAACATAAAAAGGAATAATTTAACATTTCAACCGATGCTAAGAGACCTTGGTCAACAACAAATATCCTGTCATTAATGTTTCTTCTATAGTTAGGCAATTTATTTCAAATTCAAATTGGGTCTTCTGACAGAATAAAACAAGCCCTATTTGATAAGGTATCCCTATCTGCCTTCTCATGGACAAATATGGTTGACCAACTATGTAAATATTTTATTTTTATCTTGGGACACCAGGCTTGAAAAAGACAGTTGATTGGCCTTTTGGCTAAGATCAAGTGTAGTGTAGACAGTTGATGATAGAATAAATTTATTTAAGAAACAAAATGCCTCTGAAAATCAATTCTGTAAGTTTGTGGAATAGGGCAGGATATAAATTATATAAATACATAAAATATATTAAAATATGCTCCATTTGAATTTTTCAAATAATGGTATTACATGGGGCAACTATGTTATCAAAAGCCTCCATAAGTGCTATTGATTGGGGCAGGACGGGTTATATCGATTATCGCCCTTCCTTCTTTTATGCAGCTTCCTTCTTCATATAAAGGCCCCCAGAGGGATTAATAAATAAAACTACTAATACCTTATATTTACAAATGCAGATTTTGCATAATTAAATTAGAGTTTAAGTTGTCAGGTCTGAACAACCATATCCATATGTGTAGACTATAAACTAGTTACTTTATTGCTGAAGCCTATTTCACAGCAAATTTCTCAGACTGGCAGTTTGCCCCTGGAAAAGACTAGATAAGGTTCAATAGCAATCAAGGGGGATTGGACCTTGCCCTCTTGTGTCTACTTAACAATTCCAGACTGCTCCCCTGCTTGACCCCACCTCCTGACTGGGACAGTCTCTCTCCGACAATGTGAAGTCATTTAGATCCTTGCTTCAGCATAATTGATGTCTTATATCTCATTTTTTCCAATTCATTTTAATTGGATACCAGTATTCCATAGTCCCACCCAGACTAGATAAAGCAGAATGAACTGGGTTAAAATCCAACAAGGAAAAATTATTTCTGTAAGAAAATGTTACACACACGACATGAAGTAGCATGGGTTTAAACTAGAAGCCTCAAATAATTGACAATAAGAGTTATTAAATATTTAATAATTTTTAGAATTGAATAGACATGTTACTGTTTTTTAATAGAGTCCTAACTTGAATCTTGCAGAATTGTATCAAAACAAACAGTTGTAAGTTGACCAAAAAACCAATGTAATAGTTAAGCAATAAAAATACCTTCAATCTCCAATTGTCTCCTACTTCTCTTTTTATTCTATTTAGCCAATTTTCATCAAAATATGTTGGATCTCTGAAAAAATAAAAGCAGAATAAAGCCAGGTTATGTTTAATAAATTCACCAAAGAAAGAAAAAAAATTATATCTGAAGAACTAGACGTAGTGGACCACTACATATATCTTGGCCAACGGATCTCAATGGAAGATGATACAATAAAGGAAATTGAACAGCGTGTTAAATGTGGTTGGCAGGCATTCGGCAAGCTAAGCATAATTTTTAAGAACAACCTCTCCCTATGCCTGAAGAGAAAAGTTTTTTATCCGTATGTGCTACCTGCTCTAACATATGCCGGTGAAACATGGAAACTAACCTCACAATTGATGAAAAAGCTACGAGTGGCACAAAGAGCCATTGAAAGATACATGCTCGACATTACACGACAAGATAAAAAGACCTGCACATGGATTAGAGAACAAACAAAAGTATATTATGTCATCAAGAGAGTAAAAGAATTGGACTGGAAATGGGCTGGTCACATAGCAAGAAGAATGGATGGCAGGTGGACCAGGGCAGTCGTAGAATGGATCCTACTTGATTAAAAGCATCCACGAAAGAGACCTAAAACAAGATGGATCGATAAAATCAGCAAGAATTGTGGGCCCAATTGGCAAAAGAAAACTCAGGACTGTATTAGTTGGAAATATGCAGAAGAGGCCTTTATCCTGTAGTGGGTAGACAATGGCTAAAATGATAATGATGATGTACATATGTATGCATGTATGCATGTATGTATGTATGTATGTATATAACATCATGTCTGCTTACACAAAATTACAAGTTTGTCAACTAAAAATCCTATAGTGTTGATATTTAAAAAACAGCTTTTTCACTATATTCCATGTCAATCAAGGTTATTTGGAAAAGGTTTCCAGAAATTTGAATAGCAATGACTTAAAACATATTTTCATACACCATGAAGCACAAAATAGTCACATTAAATATAACTGTTTACATTTTATTATTATCCCATCTTTTTTACATTCCAAAATCTTGATAAATTAAGATTATTTTTCTTTTCTATATTAAATTTTACTATATAAATCATTTACAGAGTTATAGTTATTTAAATTCTACCTGTAATCTTATTCCTATCTAGCTAGCTATTCAAGTTATACTCAACATTTAATAGATAATATCAAAGTATAAACTTCCAATCAAAATCTATTTATTATGCCCTTGCAGACTCCATATAATAAATCACCAGAAGCACTGTCTGTAATTCTCTTTGAAAATTATTTATTTACAAAATTCTATATTTAACAAAAGCATAAATCAGATTTCACAATTTGCCATAAATCATGGTTCAGCAATTACTTTTAATTGATGTTTTTATATACATACAAACATAAAATAACATTTCCAGATGTGAGAAAATGTGATACATCACTCTGTAAATTTAATATTTGGATTTTTCAGTGATTTATTCAAGAAGAGTAATTGACCATACTTTAGCAAATTATTTTTAAACTGTTATCAATAAACTCCACTGCTGAGTTATTATTAATTGGATGAAAGTAAAATATAACAAGTTCCTTATTATATAATTTAGCAACATATTTCATTTCCTTATTATATAATTTATCCTAACATGACACACCTTTTTACAAAATAAGGAACATCCTTTACTCATATCTAAGGTCTACTTTTAGTATATAGAAAGACTCATACACCCCACCTTAAGAGCTTGTTTTTGAACAATTACTTCTCTGACTGAAAAGTGGGAAAACCAGTTTAGCTATTCATATAGAAGTGTCCCAAGCTATCTTTTCTGAAAATAGGTTCTTATAGGTCAAAGGATCCTATTTATATCATTATGCCTTGGCACACAATTTAAGAATTGCTGAGATAGCACATTTTTTTGGTATGCCTTTCTACATCTGCAAAAGCTGTTTTATCCTACTATTTGATTAACAAGTTGAAATGTTAGTTTTAGACGTTTTTACGTTCAGTTTCCACACAAACACACATATTTAAATGCATATTTGGAAAAACACATTTCACTGCGCTCACATTTCACCAATTATAAGATAGGAAGTGAAACTTCCCTTAACACGTGATCCTTTAATCAATATTACTAGCAGAGGTAGACCACGACTATATTCCATTAATGAATGTAATCCAGCCCTCATAGAATTTGATATAACAAAGATTATTAATGTTGGTCACCTTAAGATTGTGTCTATTGCAATGGCTGGGTTTACTTATGCTAAACCATGAGCTATTATACTACATAATAAACAATGTATAACAAAATCTGCTCTGCCTGACTTGCCATATTTAAAATCTCTTATGAATTGCTTAGAAAACTGATATCTTACCTTCCTCAACTCAGAACCCTAGGAAACATCCCTTTTCAAATATATATTCTGCCAGTTCCTTGCTCATCTCATCTACTTAAAGAGAATTCTGATAATAATTGCTAAATTAGAGGTTTTACCTCTACTTCCCAGTGTATTGCTGTTTGCTGGTCAGAAGAAAGACAACTGTCAGTCAAAATCATCCAATTTCAGGAACATAAAATCTAATAATATATCCTTTTTTCTTATGCCTCACTGTTCCTGCAATTCCTAGTTATCTCTGGGTTCAGCTAATAGCAGGTGATGCTGTTACATATGCCTAATGGATTAGTTTCTCTCAGTGTGTAAGTTTACTTTCTTCAACTTTATGCTATACCTGTGCAGCCCATTATTTTCTTTGCTAGTCTCTTTTTATCTTCTATTAAGTAAAATTTTAAGTTAAATAAAAGTTGTACATGTACAGGATTATTCAACACAGATTAGAGCCTTACATGAAAAGATGCCAGATGTTCAAGCTGGCTTCAGAAAAGGCCAAGGAACATGAGACATTAGTGCTGATGCGTGCTGGGTAACTGAGAAAGCCAAATAATACCAACAAGATGTCAGTATGTATTCATTGTTTATTGAAAGCTTTCAATTGCATCACTTATGTCAAGCTGTAGAATGTGCTTGGAAAAATAGAAATCTCAGAACATCTTGTCATTCTCACATGAAACCTAGAGACAGGCCAGAAAGCCAGTTAGGACAGAATATGGTGAAAAGGACAAAGAGAAAAGGCTGTATACACTCCCCTTATTTATGTGGAATCTCTTTCTCTGTCTGTCTATTTCAGCAAGAGTCGAAAGCGTATTTTACACTGTCTCCAACATACAAAATCAAAACCAATACTACTCTGAAAAATAGCAGTATATTTTATCAAACAAATATTCACTGGCAATGTTTTTGCCATTTTCCAATTATAGCATAATTTAGTGAACATGCAGATCTATTTTTATTGTTTAATATGTATTTTTTTCCATCTCTTGCATTTCCCATCTTAGAATATGGGTCTTGGGTTCCTCTTTTTTTAATGGAAGCTACTATACAAGACATATTTATTCCTTTGCATATAAATTTGTCACTATTTTAAATAATTTATTTAACACTGAATTAAGTAAAAATGTTGTATTGGACAACCAAATGTAAAAAAATGCCCTCCCAGTAAAGGAAACTTTGATGGAACAAAGTTCAATATTATATTCTCAGGAGATCCAAAACAACCCTGTCATTTTGTGGAAATGACTAACCTTCTTTCACATTAATACAGTAATTCAGCAAATATAAATCTTTTTACAACCGTCTCATAGAAGCTTGATCTTAGTATAAATTTCTTCCTAAATTACATTTCTCTTATCTACATATTTGTATTTTCTATGCTTACAAAAAGTTTGAGATCTTACCTTAACTAGCTTGTTCATGAATTCAATGAATTCAATTCTTACTGTCTTAAAAAACTCAATGCCCACTAGTAAGAAAACAAGAGGTAATAAAATGAAATAGAAAACTGATACTAGTTTTCTGATGCAGAAAACTGAATGTGAATAAACCATTTATTTACAAAAAAAAAAACATCTTACATCTTTTGAAGTACTTGAGCCATCACAACTCCATTTGTTAAATCTTCTACAGTCTGGCATGGTGCTTCAACATTAAATGTCTGGATCTGAAGAGAAAGAAAGTTATATTTAGTCAAGCTATCTCAAATTCATTATACCAGCACATCAAGCGATTTCAGAAGTTGTACAAAGCTACAAAGTTGTACAAAGAGCTGCTGAAAGAAGTGACCAAAGTAAACAAGTTAAATCAAAGGAATAAATGCAAGATCTTGATTATTACTGACATTATAAATAATGAATGGATGAATTTATTTCTGTAAACTTGAAAGACCCTATTTTAGCATCACATCTGTAATAAAGCCATTCTTTCTTTGCCCTTTAATTAGCTTTAATGGATTAAATATAGTATAATAATATGTGTAAAAGCAACATGTGAAAATATTTACTCATACACTGCTTCCAAAAATCACTAATACCTGAATAAGGTATACAAAAATCATGATTAATTATAAATCTTCCATAAGAAATAAAGCTCAGTTCAAAGGAGACCTTTTAAAATATATCCTTTGTCTATTTGAATCAAAGGTATCTTCATCTTTTTGCCAAATCTTTTGCTATAAGGATTCCACCAGGGTAGTATCTGCTCAGAAATTACTAAAGTGTTAATTGATTCTTCCCCAAAGAAAGACAATCACAAATATCTGCATAACAATAAAGCAGTAGTTGCGTGTATTAGTTCAATTTTTTTTTTCAAAAGCAACATGAAGTTTGACCTCTCCTATCTTAAAAAAAAAACAGGGGAGGGGGACAAGGGAGAACAGACTGCTCTCTTCTTCCCACATTCTATGCCAAAAAGAGAAAAGGCATTCTACAAAATGGTCTGGAAGAGAGTGAAAGAAGCTAAAAATCAATGGCAGCATACTTTTAGCTTCCCCTCCAAAGATGAACATTTGTAAAAGCCCCATCCTCCAACGAACCATTTCTCCATTTTACTAGATTTTACAGCAAGGAATATTTTTTGCCATTCAATTTGTTCCTAGTTCTATTCTTGATCCCAAACTACAAATGAAGAAGAAGCAATTGGAATATTTAAAAGAGATTCTACTTCCATTTATTAAGCAGAGGTTAAAGAATCTATCTAGTAACTCATAAAAATGGAGGCACTGCAACATCATCAATTTGTTCTTCAATAACTCCTGACTATAAAACTGAGTATAAAACAGAAAAAGTTAATAATAATTGACAACATTATTAATGATTTTGAGCCAGTCACTTTCTCTTAGCCCAACCTATTTCACAGAGTTGTTATTATAGGAAAATAGGAACAGCTAATATTCATATAGAGACTTGAGTTGTAAAAAATTAAGGTGGGATAAAGTTCATAAATAAGCAAACAAATGGTCAGATATTGCAGCTAGGCTTATCTTACAACTATCTATCCAGTTGACTAAAGTTCAAGAGACTAGAGAAATAATCAAGTTGAGAACAAGTCTGATGTAGAATTGCGAAAAATAGTGAACTCGTGTTATGATGAAATCAACATACATCCACTAAATGGAATTCCAACACATAAGGTGTAAGGGGGGTATAAACCTGGTAAGGTGTACAGTAGAGCTTAAAAGTTAACATTTTGAATGTTCAATATTTCTACATAAATATGACCTAGAACACTATCGGTTCTCCACAGGTCCTAAAACTAGATAAAGAGAGCACAATGAAACAATCAAAAATATTATACTTGTTCATTTATTCATTGAGCAAAATTATCCAAAGCTACGTACTTATGTCTAGCAAATGTATATAAGCCTTTGCTTTCAAGTAACTGACGTGTACCCCCCTGGGGCAGCAATAACTGCTATATTTCTGATAACTATTGATCAGTTCTGCACATTACTTTTGAGGAATTTTAGCCCATTCCTCTTTAGAGAAAATTTCAACTTGGGGATATTGACAGGCTTCCTTGTGTGGAAAACAGTTCACGTTAGATTACGTTTATGCAGAAAGACTGAAAATTCCAAAGGGCTCACAAACATTTAAGAACATCAATATTGTATGTGTGTAGCTGTATGTTATAAACCCAACATAAGAACAAAAACTTGATTACAGCCCTCAGCCATAATTTCATTGACTTCCATATTTTATTTAAAAAATATTCAAAATATCTATATAGAGAATCTGTATGGGCCTAAAAAATAAATGATTTAATTTAATTCCCAAAAGAATTAAATATCAAGACATATTTTTATAGATTACAAGTCCTCAACCTACAACCACAATTGAGCCCAAAATTTATGTGGCTAAGTGAGACATATGTTAAGTGCGTTTTGCCCCATTTTATGACTTTTCATGCCACAGTTGTTAAGTGAATCACTGCAGTTATAAAGTTAGTAATACAGTTGTTAACCTAGCTTCCCCGTTGACTTTGCTTGTCAGAAGGTGGCATACGGTGATCACATGAAACCAAGACACCGCAAGCATCCTAAATATAAACCATTTGTCAAGCATCCAAATTTGATGACTTGACCATGTGGATGATGCAACTGTTGTAAGTGTGAAAAATAGTCATAACTCATTTTTTTCAGTGCCATTGTAAGTACAACTGGTCACTAAATGAACTATTGTAAGTTGAGGACTACCTGTACTTATTTTTTGTTGAACTATGAAATTTAAACATATGTGGATCAAAATACATTAACCATACCTCTAACAATTCTGAATTGCTAATAGTATATACAATTACACGAAAATATTTAGACAGCCCTAGTCTAATTTTATGTTTCAAGGAATTCTTAAGTGAAGAAAAGCTGACACAACCTGCATGTGGTACTTAATTAAACAGGAGATCTTTCTGAAAATTTGAATATACTTCACATACACAATTGTTCTCACCACATACCACTGAAAATAATTTCCTTTTAATAGAAACAGAAATATATTTGTTTAATGGCACATAAAAGTATGAACAGTGATATGTTTATAAATTTACTTAAAAGGCAATGTTTCCATATCGAGGTTTCCCACCCCTGGAGACCAAAAATATTCAATCAAAATTCTTAAAAAGAAAACAGGAAGTTAACACCCTGAAAAAAGGAGAAACATTTTTAGCCTGCTTATGTTTACTTAAATGCTAATGGTTTTATTTAGAAATGTTTTAACAGAACAAGCTTGTTGTCCTACTGGCCATTTAATCCACTCTAACCAGTTTTTGCAATGTTCACAAACAGGTTAGGACACTTGGGTGGACATGAGAAGTTTCTGACATCTCGTCTACAGATTTAATATACTTTGTAGCACCTAGCTAACCTTGATACATGTCAAATTCTAAACAAGATCAACCTTGCTTATTAATGGATAGCAGAATTACTTCTGAATCCCATGATTGTTAGACTGGTAAGTCAAACAAACAAACAAAAATCTCCTAGAAGAAAGTAAATGTCAAAGCACTTCTATAATACTGCAAAAAAATTGCATCATGCAATAACTGTACCATGAGTCAATCTTAGCTTAGGGGTCTCTTAATCAAAATAAGCTTTGGTTAACTTTGCAGACTAATCCTCCTGGAATTAATTATAATTACTTTTGAATAAAAATTCTGAAGTTATTTTTTATTGTAAATATCAAAATCAAGCAAAACTATTACAAAATACGATAGGTGTTCGTTGCTGCTGCATACTATTTGGACTTAGCAAAATTTTATTTATTAATTTTATTGTTGTTAGCTGCCTTAAAATCAAAGGGAGTAAAATTGTTCATTATTTATATACTAACATTTTCCACAACACCAATATTACCAACATGAACAGGCACAGCAAAGCTTTTCAGACATCATATTTGTAGTGCAATAAGACATGTTTTATCTGATCGGAAATGAGTTGAATGGTTTATAATTCTTTCCTCTTCAGTCCACCTCTTGTGTAGTCTCTCTTAATTCCTCGGCACAATAAATCCAAATTTCTTGTGGAATCTGAACTAAAAAACTCAAAGTTCAAAACTTATTCAGGACATTTCCTAGTTTGGTCAATGAAACATAGAATTCCCAAATTAAAACAGAAAAAAAGAGAGTGTACAGGATCCATTCTTAATCCAATAAATCAGGAGTTTTCAAGCTTTTTCAGACTATGGAATTTGTTCCTTAAAAAAAAATCCCAGAAAAGGCAAACCTCTAGGCAAAGGCAAACTGGATCCATTCCAGTACACGGAGGATGTTTTTTTTTACTTTTAGTCTTTCCCAGAACCCTGACATGTACTAGAATTTGTACTAGATGTACTAGAATATTTTTTTTTTTTACATTTGAATTGGGCTTCTGTTTCTTGTTGCTGTGGTGTACAAATGGCTCTCTTAGGCTGTTACCATGCTAAAAGTCAATTTTCAAAAGTATACTGTTTCACTGCAAAAGTACTACTGTATGAAAAAGAATGCACAAAAGGTTGCAGATAATGTTAACTCTGTGTATCTGCTTCTTTGTATCCCAGACCATAATGCCAAACACAAGTGTATCAGTAAAATAAGAAAAAAATATTTTAAACCATTGAGTTCTGAAGTGTATTTGAAGATTAAAGGATATGACAAAGATAAATAGATCAAGTTTAGAAATATGTTGATCAGACCTTTTTTTGAATTTTAATTGCTACCAGCAAATTATTTCTGCATGGTGTTATTTTTTATATTACATACTGTATGCTACTGTAAATTATTTTTTTATATTTTTGCTAAACCGTTTAGAAATCAGCATGGATTTTCTCGATATTTTAATTTCTATCCTCCTCTCTTGGATATGTTTTTAAACATCATACAATTTCTGCAGTTAACATTAATACACATAACCACAACAAAAGAAATCTGAAAATACCTTCCAAACATTATGCTACAGTTAAATTTATTACAGTGCCCAACTATGTAAGATTTCAATTCTGGGTCAAATAATGATACATTATAACAATATTGCCTGAGAATTTGTGGATTACCTATTATACAATATTTCAGATTAGCAATCCCTTTCATGAGCAATATCAAAACCAATCAAAATAATTGATTGATTTTACACATGACAACTTTATGAAATTTCTAGGCTATTATAGGGAAGTACTTGAAAATCTAATTTATCTGAATGCTTGGCTTCACTGCAGAATTTACATTACATACCTTTTTCCAAACCTGGATAACCAAAGAGTCCATTCATAATAATGGTTAAAGCTGTAGTGGAATCCGAGGAATGTTTTGGTGTCTGAATTAAGCTCTTCAGAGGAACCATAAGAAAGTTGTCTTAAAGGTGCTTTTTTATGAGGCAACTGGACTTTCTTGTTTTTCTTTGAAGACATTTCGCTTCTCATCCAAGAAGCTTCTTCAGCTCTGACTGAATGATGGGGAATGGAAGGATTTATACTCCTTGCAGACAGCTGGTCATAAATCCTTCCATTCCCCACCATCCAGTCAGAGTTGAAGAAGCTTCTCGGGTGAGAAGGGAAACGTCTTCAAAGAAAAACAGGAAATTCCAGTTGCCTCATGAAAAAGCACCTTTGGGGTAACTATGACCTGGATGATTGAGAATCTCCACAGACATAAGAAATGTGATAAGAGGTGGCTCTCACTATATAAAGTAGAATGAAAAAGTTTAATACTATTTTCACCATATCTATAATGTAGTAACATTTTATTTTAATTAAATTATAAGCAGGTTTAATTAATAATTACTAGCTTCATTTCTTTCTTCTCAATTTTTTTGGTTTTAAGAAACAGGAAAAAAACAGTGGCCCATAAGAGAGACAGGTGATATTTTATCTACAAAGGCTGACTTTCAGGGCAGATTTCAAAAAGCTGGGATGGGGAGGGAGCTTCCATCTAGTGTTCCTTGATCTCCCAGCAGTTTTCAGTACTGAATATTGTTGACTCCTTTTAGTCCAGCTACAGGAGTTAGCAATGGGAGGCACAATGCTTCAGTGATTCACCTCCTTCCTTAGCAGTCATTTCCAGTTGGTATTTCCAGTGGGGGGAAGAGATCATGTCCATGGCGCCTCATGTGTGGGGTATGTCTACCCTCTACTCTCTCCTGTTCAACATCTACATGAAATCATTGGGTGAGTTCATCTGCTAGTTCAAAGTGATTATTCCTATGCTGATGGAACCCAACATTACATCTTCACCCTGAGCAATGCAGCTGAAGCTGTCAATATATTGACCAGAGCTTGGAAGCTGTTCAGGTCTAGACAGGACAGAACAGACTTTGGCTGAATCCTACAAAACTGATTGGCTGTGGCTGTTTGGATCCCCTGGGTTGTGGCTGTTAAGACTGGTGTGCAACTTGGGCGTCCTTCTGGCTTTGCAGCTATGGCTTAGAGCTGCTGGCAGCAATGACCAGGAGGGCCTTTGCACAGGTTCATTTTGTGCACAAGTTGCGCCCTTGCCTCAATCAAGAGGCCTTTCAGACAATGACTCGTGCCTTGATCATCTCTTAATTGGATTACTGCAGTGTACTCTACATGGGGCTGCCCTTGAAGATTACTACTGGTGACTACAATTGGCGGCAGCACAAGCAGTCACATAAGTAAGCACATAAGAAAGCAGTTTTCAGTCTCCTTTATTTACCAATAAAATTATTACTAATTTATTTTCCAATAAAAACTAACAAAAGTCATTGGAGAAATTCTAAAATAATTTAGTGAATTATAAATCTAAACTATATACCCTAATCAATGTTTTATAAACTTTTTTCTCTCGGGACCCCGCCCCACTTTTAAGAATTGTGGTGGATTCCAAAAATCCTTTGTTTGTTTAGGTTATATTTATCTATATTTACTGTATTAAAAATTATCATTGATACATTTGCTGCTACTACAGCTTTTTATAATTGTTTGATGGGATTTTTACTACATCATTTTTCAACATAGTTGTTGATCTTGCAGACCCTTAAGATGTTCTTGGGGACCCAAGGAGTTCTCAGACTGCACTTTGAGAAATAGTGCCCCCAATGCCTATAACTTAATATAATTAATTACAAAATGATTAGTAATGTTTCATGCCACATGAAATAAAGTACTATGGAGTAATTAATGATAGAATCCAGGAGAAGACATTCCTATGAATATTTTAAATCAATAATGCTTCAATACTGAATTGTCCACTTCCAGAAGCATTTGATGCTTTTTTCAACATAATGAATGCAGCATCCAGTGGTTGGAATGCAAGCTCTCCTCTTTCATATACTGTATATACAGATACAAAAGAAATGGGGTTTGCAACATCACAGTATATTACTTTCATTCCTCCTCACCCGCCCTCTCTGTAGTTTGTGTGTAAATTTTTATTAAAGTCCAGATGAAATCTGAAGAGCGTCTATTTCTAAAAACATTTTTTCTTCATAAATTTAATCAAGAGCAGATCATGCTTAAATTTGCAAATGGCATGTAAATGAAGATTCAATCATCCAGGCCAAAAGTATCTTAAAAGGTTAAATCGTGGCAACTGGACCAAAGTTTATTAAAGTTTTTCATTTTGGGGAGAAACTCCCGGCAGTCTGTATGGCAGGAGCTGGTTCTTTCCAATGACTGACTCTCTGCCTACCCAAATTTTCATTTTCATTGAAGTTACTTGGATGAGTAATGAAATGGCTCAGTTTTTAATAAGCTTCTGTCCAATTGCCATGATTTAACCTTTTAAGATAGATTTGCAAATGGCAGTAAATTATGCAGTCTCACTTGCTCTATCAATTTATACTCCAGTGTGCTAAACTGAAGTGATGGAATATTTTCTTTGTGAAAGAGCCCTAAACACTTCTTTTGGGAGGATTAAGACAATCACAAATAACTGCGTTTTTAATATGGATTCATGTGTGGCAAGAATGTAAACATTTTGAATGCCCACACACCTAGCTGAATGCGCACAGACTGGTTTGGATACAATACTGAAATATTATGCATGTTGGGACTCATCTTCTCTTTCCATGGTACCTTACAACATACAGAGAAACACCCAATACATCTTCAATATAAAACTGCATCTTCGTACATCAACAAACAAGCAGTCCTGTAGAAATAACTCCTCTTTCCCACTAGAAATACCTACGCAATACCTATACGTGAAAGGAATGCAGGAGACCAATTCAGAATGCAATCACAACAGGATGTGGTAACAGACCACTATTGCCAGCTTGAGGGAGACAGCAAATTAAGTATGGATATACCAACTAGATAACATTTTAATATTCTTGGCTGGACAGATTCTAAATAATATTCGAATACAGATATTCACCACTATTCTACATAATCTCGGGAGGCATAAAAATATCGATCCCTTGTGCCCAAAGAGCAACAGTCTTAAATAACAAGCATCTCAGGGTTGACTCAGCTTTCCATCCTTCCGAGGTCAGTAAAACGAGGACCCAGATTGTTTGGGGGGGCAATATGCTGACTCTGTAAACCGCTTAGAGAGGGCTGTAAAGCCCTGTGAAGCGGTATATAAGTGCTATTGCTATTGCTATCTCTGTCCTTTCTTTCCAGGACTGTCCAGCAATGAACTAGCCCAAACAATCAACTTTTACAAACAACGGAGGAAGAAAGTCCCTACAGCATTTAAAGACATGAAATGCATTTCAAGGAAGGCAGAGGGGGGAAAAAATGAAGGGATAAAAGGACAGCTATTTTAGCTCAGCTCGGTAAAGCAGCACTCCCCCCGCCGCCGCCAAGAACAAAAAGAAAGCTACGTGGAGTCTTTCAACCTACAATGCAACACAACCGGCCCCTGGTAGAGACCTTCAATGAGAACCCTCTGCAGCCCCCACCCTGATTCTCGGGCCAACGTTAACATTCCGTTTCTGACGTTCACACGCGCGCACACACACACATCCTGCATTTCAGGCAAAAGCACAACTTCGGAAAGACAACAACTACGCCCGGCTACTTCGAGACCGGCTCGCGGCGGTGACAGGAACGAAGCGGGGAAAAAAGGCACGCAAGGCCGGGCCGGGCCGGGCCGGTGGAGCTGCTGGCGACAACGGCGGCATTGCTCAGCCGGGGCCTTTTGTCACTCACCCAAGTGAGCAAGCTCTCCCCGAGCTCGGCCCGCTCCAGACTCTCGACGTTGAACATGGCTCAGGGCGGGCGGGATTCCCCCTTCCAGCGGTGGGCAGCCGAGCTTTAACAGGCGCCTTCCGGTGACACCTCCGCCTTCTCGCCGTCGCGTTTCTTTCTTCTCCCCCCAACCCAGGCCGGCACACAGCCGCGCCGGGCCGGGCAGGGCAGCTGTAACGCAGACACGTCACCGAGGTCCCTTCGGGATCCGCCCGCTCCGTCGGCCCCGGCCCGTACCGCGCATGCGCGCGTCGAAAAAAAAGCGCTGGCTCGGCCCAGTCACGCTGAGGGCGAAGGGGGCGGAGCGAAGCCGGGTTGGCTGGAGCGCGTTGCTGTCTCTGCTGGGGGCTGACAGGCCTTCGCGGGTGCCCGTCGGGGACTGAGGTACTCAGGCGGGGGAGGGAGGGCAGGCGCCTATACCGCGGGCTGACCCACGGGTAGCTGCCCTCGTTGCGTGTCCGCCGCTGGAGCCGCGGTTTTTCTGCAGCGTATTAAAATTCGGCTTTCCCTGCCCGCTTTGGGCAAGGCAGGTTTCCTCTCCGTTCTCCTCCTTGCAGAACTGCCTGCGAAGTCCCGCCCGTTTGCAGAAATGACCCAAGTTGCGAAGACGGGTCTTAAGGGAAGCCCGCGCGGTATCGGCGGGGAAGGGGGCTACCTTGGGGTTCTCTTTCCGGCCCCCCCTTTTTATTTTCAAATAGTTATCCGAAGTAACTTCAAACCCAGGAAGAAGAGCGGTCGTGATATCGGCCCCGCATGCAGGGTGGAAGGCTATTCCTAAAGTCTAATAGTAGAATCTAAACTGTCTGGAGGGTTGTAACAATAGCTGAGGATGGGAAATGCTCCTTTGGTTAAGGTTTGGGGAGAACTCCGAATTAAAAGGGGAATATCTGTGTATTTTCCTTAGGTTTGTACAAAACCAGGCTTGCACGGTTACGGTAATACAGACGAAGCCAGAAAAGTGGGTTAACTCCATACGCAGTGATTAACTTAATCAGAAATAAGTATATCGGGTGAACGCAGTCCTGGTATATTCATTCTTTAGTGTAACTCCTTGACTACTTCAAAGTGTGTCTGGAAATGCCGGAGTTTGAGCCTGGGGACCTCCGCATGCAAGTCTGTGTAATTAAGTTGTGTGCCCTGCTCTCTACCTCAGGAGGTTGACTTTCATTTCCATACATAAATATATATGATTTTTCAACGTTTTTCTTATGCTAATCCAGTGTTTTGCCTTCAACTGGCAGAATTCTTTAGCCAGCATGCTGGCTGGAGAATTTTGGGAGTTGAAGTCCACACATCTTAAAAATTGCTAAGATTGAGAAACACTCTGCTAATTTTTAAAGCATTTAACTATGTAGATTGTAGCTGCTTCACCTAGGCAAAAGCCATCTTAGTAAAAGAAATTGCAATGAAAAAAAAATCAAGTTGCAGTCGATGAAGAAAGAAAACTAACTGGATTTTTTTGCATTTCTACAGAAGTGAGGATGGGGCTTATTGTGTTAGCACAGTGGTGGCGAACCTATGGCACGGGTGCCAGAGGCGGCACTCAGAGCCCTCTCTGTGGGCACGCACGCTGTCGCCCCAGTCCTAGGCCTTCAGCTGGGTTTTATAAAACCTTTTCGCTTTAGGCCTCCGCCGCCATGTGCAAAAAAAAAAAGTTTCAATCAGTCAATTTCAACTTCTAGCGGGGAAAAAAAAGATCTTGCAAAGTTGGAATTGATTGATTGAACTTTTTAGTACTCAGTCTGCCGATACCACCGCAGCCATGCCCACCCAATGGGCCACGCCCACCCAATAGGCCACACCCGGTTTATAGTTTACTCAGGGTGAATGGCAGTAAACTTTTAAGTGTCAAGCACCAACACCAAAGAATAAAATAATTATAGAATATTGTACTTTAACTATTCTAGAGAAGTTTTAAGTTTCTTTAAAAGAAAATAATCTTTTTTTAAATTTTGGAATCTTACCCATAAGGGCCACCTTATAAATGGCAACAAAATATAGTTACTTTTCTACCCATACAGCATCTTCAGATTGTTGGCTGGTGACTATTCAAAATGACTTGGTGCCTCCTTGGAAGAATAGAGCCAGATATGCACCAGCAGATCCTGCAAAATTGATAGAATGACACTCTGGCTCTGATATCTGGAATAAGTGTGATTTTGTTTAGTTCTGAGGAAGTGGACAGGGTTCTCAGTGCTATTAGCTCAACCACTGTATATTAGCTCCATATACCTCCTGGTTAGTTGATCTTCCTGGATAATGATATGTAGCTGAGTCCAGGCAGTGCTGCATTTATCATTGAGAGATGTGGTAGTCTTTCTCTAGAAGCCATCAATGGATCAAGTGTTTCATTCTATCGCCAACTTTTTAGAAAAGGTTGTTAAGGTAGTTACGCTGCAGCTTCAGAGGGTCCTGTTATAGGTAGATTATCTGGACCCTTTCCATTCAGGTTTCAGGTCCAGGTATGGGAACAACAGAGCATGATCATGATGACTTCTAGTGGGAATGAGATGGGGGTGATGCCACTGTGGTCCTCTACTTAATTTTATTTAGCTCTCAGCCTTACATCTGGTAAGACCTTGATTTGAATTCAACTGATAATTACATGGAGGTACCCAAATAATTTTCTTAGCAACAATATGAACGTGATTTGTTATTTATGTCTTCTGATTTTTTTTTTAAATTTCCTGGTTCAGTAACAAGAAAGATAGGACAGGTGCTTTAATGTAGAATTTTCATGTACTGCTAGAACACTAACATTATGGTTATATTTATGTGTGACAGACTTGTGATCCTCTTTCAGAGGATCTATAAAATAGTTTCTATTCTACCTATAGAATAGTTCCACTGTAAGCCGTGAAGTATGGAGCAGAACATCCAATGTCTCATATTTTATATACAGTTTAAAATATAGGGGTCCTAAATTTGGGAAATATTGTCTAATCAAATTCACTATTGTCCATTCATTCTTAGAGTATCATAATAAAGCAAAGGCTTTTTATTTTTTTGTAACTAGAGTACAGGTAGTCCTCGACTTACAACAATTCATTTAGTGACCAGAGTTACAAAGGCACTGAAAAAAGTGAGTTATGATCGTTTTTCACAGTTACGACCTTTCCAGCATCCCCATATCATGTGATCAAAATTCAGATGCTTGGCAGCTGGTTCATACTTATGACTGTTGCTGTGTCCCAAGGTCATGCGATCCCCTTTTGCGACCTTCTGGCAAGCAAAGTCAGTGGGAAGCCTGATTCATTTAATAGATAGGTTACTAACTTATCAACTGCAGTAATTCACTTAACAACTGATGCAAGGAAGGTCGTAAAATGGGGCAAAATTCACTTAACAAATGTCTTACTTGACAACAGAAATTTTGGGCTCAATTATGGTTGTAAGTTGAGGACTACCTGTTACATACCTTTACTAATAACTATGAGGATTGTGGGAGGGTTTTTCAGTGCAGAAAGCCTATTTTCAGATGCATGGAAAGATCTAATCATTTGTCAAACTGTATCTTTCCCCCATTTCTGATCTACATTAGAGACAGCAATAGAAGGTTATCATGTCTGCCAGTGTGTGAGACTTCATGGGAGCAGAAGCAAAATCAAAGGAATGCACCAATCACTTTCCCTAACTCATCTCTCGCAATAAAACTATAATGAGAGCACAATTTGCTGGTCTTGTTGCTGAGGCAAAATAAGCCTTGTCAGGCCAGCACATTTTTATGCCAGCATATTTATATCTACCAGTTCAGGGATTCAAGAACTGCACATTAGTGCAAATCTATTTCAAAATAGATTGGATGAAGGTTAAAGATTCAAATGGGAGCAGGCTGTATAGCTACTATATTGTTGTAATCATGAGAACAGGAATTCAACTATATATTTTAAAATTCTATTTTTCCCCCCAAATTAATTAAACTTCATTTTAGTACTTTTCACTACAGGTAGTCCTCATAATAGTTCATTTAGTGACCGTTCAAAGTTACAATGGCATTGAAAAATGTGACTTATGACTGTTTTTCGCAGTTACAACCTTTGCAGCATCCCCATGACCGTGTGTTCATATTTATGACCATTGCTAAGTCCCAAGGTCATGCGATCATCTTTTGCAACCTTCTGACAAGCAAAGTCAATGGGGAAGCCAGATTCATGTAACAGTCGGGTTATTGACTTACCAGCTGCAGGGATTCACTTAACAACTGTGGAAAGAAAGGTCATAAAATGGGGCAAAACTCACTTAACAAATGTCTCACTTAGCAACAGAAATTTTGGGCTCAATTGTAGTCGTAAGTCAAGGACTACCTGTATTTCATTCCTGTCTTATTTGTGAATAGATGTGATTTATAGTTTCTTCTCTTAATATTTTTACACCCTCATGTGGAGATTGATTTCTTTATATCTCTGTTTCTGGAAATGAATTAATGTAGGACAAATGCTATGCTAAAATAAGAAGAAATAGCCTCAAAACATCTCTTTTTTCCAAGGCAGAACTCAGAGGTTTCAAACTCCAGCATCTGAAACATTTCGTTTCATTCTGAAGATGACACAGTGATGAGTCTTCTCATTTCCAGCTGAGGTAAAAGAGTGGGCATTTGATTTAAAAATATCATTGTATTAAAGCAAGGGTTTCCCTTTTTGGCATTTGCACAGAGGCTTTCTGAGAAGTTACATATTAATCTCTGCATGAATTGGCTTTTTATCTAAATGCTATTTTGTTTTTTCTTTAACCTTAAGGTCTCAGTGCTATCAGATAGTTTTACAGTTGCACATATTCTGGAGATTAGCGGAAGACAGATTGAAGCATGGTGGAAGATTGCAGAAATAGAGAGCAATAATAGTTTGGGCAAGACTAGTTGGTTGATTCTTCTCCTGTTCTTTTAATTGCATATTTTTATTGCATCATTCTACTGCATTTCTTTGAAAAAATGCATCAAAATGAATATCCACATTTTGGTGACTGTTTTTGAACTATGCGAGTCATTTGGCTGTTTAGCTAAAGACTGATAGAGTCATGTAGTTAACAGCACGTTAAATTCTAAGCATAGGCAGACAGGAAATTGCTATTGTTTAGTGGTAGAGAAGAGTCCTTCTGTTCATCGATTTTAATTTCCATATTCCAGGGTCAAACTCTTGTATTGAAAAATCTCTTTTAAGAATAGGTAAGGACAGCTTGTATCAGTTTCCAAGGAAGAGCTGCTTTTTAAAAAAAGTCTTTTTTAACTTGTGGAGACTTGAAATGTGGAAAGGAAACCCAGAACATGTTAACTCTGGTTTAGTTTACCAGAAAGAAGATTCCACTGGTTCTTAATTTCTAGAAATTGAGATTTTAATCTGTGTAAGATATAATCCATCAAAATCTAAGTACAATCTCACCTTTAAATGTATCAATGTATCATGGTCTTGTTGGACTGTTTGGAGGAAAATACACTTTGTATATATTTTGAGACAAACATATATTACTGCTATTTATCCCTATTTAAGTATACTGCATATTTTCTCACTGCCTAGTTTTAGGTTATTCAGTTATTTAATTATTATTTATTGGAAGTGCTTTTAGTCATTGGAATCTAAACACCTTTACAAATAACAATATCACCAGTGCAATAATAAATTCACAATTTATAAGGAAAAAAAAATCAATAACCCATTTAACATCCTGAAAAATATAAAACCATTCATCTGTTAGCAAGCCAAGGACATTATATTTCATAATGTCATAATAATAGTGCCATCATTAATGCTATGTGCACTTCCTCATCAAACTGAAACCCAGAATGTTCTTTGAAAGAAATCTCAGGTAATTGCTATACCTCAATATTCCTAGTTTTAAAATACAAATCTTGGGAGTGGAATCTGCCTTTAGTACATGTCTAATATATATTTGTATTATTATGCATCAGTGACTTTCCCTTTCTACTTTCTGGGATCATTTTCATTCAAGGACTTCTTATTCCTACTTCCCACTGGACTGTGATAGTCCGGGAAATCAGAATGGAATGGCCAGCCAGGAATCTGAAGTTCAAAGACCGGTACTAGATAACGATTCGATGATAGAAGGAATAAGTGACCAGGTTTTGCTGGTGGTAGTACTTAGCATCACATTCCTAGTTGCACTGACATACATGCTATTAAGGTAAGACGAAGTAAAATGTTGATAGTACTGGAAGGTTTTGTTGTTGAAGTATGTCAATTTTATTCATTTCTTGTAAATTAAATTATTTGGAATAGTAGTTTAGGTAATTGGTTACACATTCTGGGGGCAACATCCAGAAGAGATCTGCTGATCAATATGCTTTGAAGTTGGTGAGATTTGGTTCAAACAAGCTGTAATGTTCATTGACGTTAGACTGCTTTCTTTTCATCTTACTTATCATAGAGTCTAATTAAAATAAATTTTGATTAACCTCCCAGCCCCACATGTAGATTCTATTCATATGCAATATAATTAAAAGAAATTCAAAAGAAAGTAGAGAAAGTATTACTATAATGTAAAGCTTAAACAGAACTCAGATTTGAATCACATAGTTACTATGCTGACTAATTCTTAAATTAATCAGTTCAGAATATTGAATAGAATTATGAGGCTCCTCTCATGTGGGATTTCTTTACTTGTTTTATTGTGGATGTTGTAGCTTTTAAAGTTGGATCTGCATGTTTACCTCCAAATGATATTTATATGATCAGTGATGAAATACAATGAAAAGCATGCTCAGCCAAGGATTTCGTTATGCAAAGGAAAAATAAGGCATTGTCACTTTTATCTTAAGCACAAAAGGTTATTAAACACTTTTAATGTTTTAGTATATTTATTTTACACCTTGATTAATATTATCTTTGGAGATTTCATTCTATAGTTCAGATAAATGTAGCAGCTCTTAAAATAACACCACACAAAGATTAGAGAGCCTTAGAATTCTAAACACGATGAATTTATATTATTCTGCCTGATTCCATTTTTGAATGTTTTATTAATAGTATTTCTTCTTTTAACAGAGATGGGCAATCTGATATTCATCCAGAAAACCAAGAGCTAGTGAGGGCAGTTAGACAACAAATACAGTTGGAACAGGTAGATATACATTTATGCACAATTATTTTTAATATATATCAATTATATCTCGGAACATTTCTCAGGTAATTGCCAAATGTAGAAACGTTTGAGCTTGATAGGGTTTGGATACCGTAGTTCTTTTTGCTAAAAATAAACTTGATTATATCATTTCAAAATTAGACGTTGATGTGGATTTTCAGGAATATATATTTAAAATGTTTATTAAAGAAGCAAAGCTTTAGGGACTCCGTAGGGAGCTAAAACTTTAACCACAATTTGAAAGCTTGGATCTTTTTTGTTATAATAGTATGCTGCAGCTATTCTGAGTTGAAACAGATAAGAATTATAAATAAACTCTGTTATCTCCCTCTTAATCATGGCCATCAAAGGGCAACCCAAACAGAAAAGTTCTAAGAAATTTCAAAATGAGATTTCATCTTATCCAAATATTTGTTGGGAATGAGCTGTCTTGTATCTGTGGTGTACTATTGTATGATCTTATTCCTTCCTTCCTTTATTACTTATCAAAGAAAGCATACCAGTCTGAGATTTCTTTCTTGTAATTATGCCAATCTAACTATTTTGCAGCTTGTCACAAATAAAATAATTTGTTCTGCTTGAATTAATTATATTTGTCTCTTTTTTTTTCCCCCAGGAAAATATAGTTGGTGACAGGCAACATTTCTATACTGATTTGTCCTGCCCGGTGTGTTTACAACAGGCTACATTTCCCATTGAAACAAATTGTGGACATCTTTTCTGTGGTATGCAAAAATAAAAATAAAATCTGAATAATTTCTTACATTCCTTGAAATGGGAAGAGTTGCTGAGGAAATATGCAAAATAATGCTGTTTTGGGAAATGGATTGGCCTTAAAGAAGTGAAGAATTCTATTTTAATTATTTCAGCTGATCTTCTCCTGTTATTACATGTTATATATATATATATATATATATATATCAGTCAGTCAGTCATGACTTTTAAAATGTATAAAGTGGATGGCTGTTACATAGCATTTTTTTGTCCATTTATACCAGGCATGTCAAACTGCCGGCCCACGGGCCGGATGCATCACGATGAAACCGCACCCATCCCATTGCCGTCAATGGGGGAAAAGTCACGATACGTCACGCGACATCATGTGACGTCGCGAGTTTGACATGCCTGATTTATACCTTTAAGTTCTATTTCTTTGGACTAGATTTGCAGCAACTCATACAATGCAAGTTTCATGAACTGATATAGGGATTGCTAGTATCTGGGCAAAGAATTCATACAATGCATATTTCAGTGATGTTCGTAAGCAATCCTTTCCTCTCTTCTGAGATTCAGTGTCTTAAACCGGCAAATAATTTTTTACTAATTTATCAGTGAACCTCTGTTTGTTTTTAAGTGAGGTACTGACTCACATTCAGGTACAGGTACTCCTCAACTTACAACCATAATTGAGCCCAAATTTTCTGTTGCTAAGCAAAACAGTTAAGTGAATTTTGCCTCATTTTATGATGTTTCTTGCCACCGTTGTTAAGTGAACGTAACAGAAGTTAAGTTAGCAGCAGGGTGGTCAGGTCAATCTGACTTCCCCACTGATTTTATTTGTTGGAACGTCACAAAAGGTGATCACAGGACCCCAGGACTCTGCGACCGTCATAAATACACGCTAGTTGCTAAGCATCCAAATTTTGATCACATCACCACGGGACCACTGCAACAGTTGTAAGCGTGAAAAATGGTCATAAGTCATTTTTTTTTCAGTACCGTTGTAACTTCAAACAGTCACTAAATGAATGGTTGTAGGTCAAGGACTACCGTATTTAGAGTTTAAGAAATTAATACGTTATTTTCTTTAGGTTCCTGCATTATTGCGTATTGGAGGTGCGGATCATGGCTAGGTGCGATACACTGCCCTATCTGCAGACAAACGGTAATAATATGAATATTTTGATGTAAAATTCTAGCTCTTAATTTTGCAAATGCTTTATTCTAAGTATAAATGGAAACTTGGGAAGTTTAGCTCCTAAGCTTTTTTTTTTTAACTGTGATTTTAAATACATTTGGTGTACTATGTCTTTTGCTTTCCTTGTCATCTTTAACATTGGCTTTTAATATATTTAAAGAATGATACAGTCTGTGGCTAGAGTATAACATTTTCTGTAGAATCTAATGCAGGATTTTATATTATGAATTTCATAAGATAAAAGTAAGGTACATTTTATAGAAAAATAGCTAAACATTCCATAGCACCAACATAGATTACTTGAGAGAAACGTTTTCATGGATTAGAGTTAAAGCCAACCAGAACATAAAGTAGTTACATATTACTATCAAATATCTGTAATGTTCCCGCAGATAAGAAATAATCTTCCTTTAATCTTCCTTCCTGCAACTATTCAGATAAAAGTTTAGAGTGCTTAATTTCCTGACTTTCTGAACTTTTTACTGAACACTAATTTGGCAAGTGCTTCAGCACAGAACAGATGTGTAGGTTTTCAAATCCCATTTGGATTACTCCAATTTATATAGAGGACTTCAAAATGGTTGAGAAAGTTCCAAATTCAAAACAAGGTAACTGGAATAGCTAACAAGCATTGCCATAATATGTCAATATTTTATCATCTGCACTGTTGCCAGTCCATTTTTACTTTTTAATGTCTTAAGTGGCTTGGGGTCAGATTAACCACTGGATCACATTTTATGTTTATTTGCTTAGACTGTTAAGATTACCACCTGAGGCCTTTTTCTCTAGTTATTGCAGGAATGAAATATCCACCAGGCTTACTTTGTATTTTGGTCTCTTGGTTTCTAAAAAAATCCTTATTTCTCTTCTCCAGACCTTTGGCAATTATGTCCATTAAATGCACTCCCTCTTTATGTTTTTATGTTTTTATTCTGCGTTTTAGCCTATCTAGTTATTTTCTTATACTTTCTTAATCTATTTCTATTCCTTTCTGAACATCACAGTTGTTAAATAGTTTTGAAGTATAACAAGTAGCCACCTGAATTTCTATGATCCTAATAATATGCTATAGATCCGTGGTGGCAAACCTATGGCACGCGTGCCACAGATGGCATGCAGAGCCCTCTCTGTGGGCACGCGCGCCATCACCCCAGTCCTAGGCCTTCAGCTGGGTTTTATAAAACCTTTTTGCTTTAGGCCTCCGCCGCCGTGTGCAAAAAAAAAAAGGTTCAATCAATCAATTTCAACTTCTCACGGGAAAGAAAAGATCTCGCAAAGTTGGAATTGATTGATTGAACTTTTTAGTCCCACCCAGTCTGCCTTTACCACCGCAGCCACGCCCACCCAATGGGTCACGCCCACCCAATGGGCCACGCCCACCCAGCACCCGACGATACATAAGTGGGGTTTGGGTTGCAGTTTGGGCACTCGGTCTCTAAAAGGTTCGCCATCACTGCTATAGATTGTAAGAAAGACCTGGCAGGAATACCTCTGCATTCTTCCCAAAACTTTTTGCTTGACAAATTACTCTTAAGTATACAAGTAATCCTCAACTGGGAACCAGAATTTCCATTGCTTAACAAGGCTGTTGTTAAGTAAACCGTGCCTGATTTTATGACCTTTTTTGTCATGGTAGTTAAACTAATCACTGCAGTTGCTCAGCGAATTTGAATTCCCTCATTGACTTTGCTTGTAGAAAGCAGTCTGGGAAGATCACAGATAATGATCACATGACTCCAGGATGCTACAATCATCGTAAATACACGCCAGTTATTAGGTGCCCGAATTTTGATCACGTGTCCATGGAGTTGCGGTAGTTATAAGTGCGTGAACTGCTTTTTCCAGTGCCATTGTAACTTCAGACAGTGGCTAAATGAATGGTTGTAAGATGAGGACTACCCATAAACACTTTTAAATATATATACTGTGTAAGAAAAGGAAAGTGGACTCTCCATGAGGATATTGAATGCCTGTTTTTTAATTCAGGTAACTTTATTTTTACCACTTTTTGATGAGAGACAAGAGGATGCCGCACAGGTGCTTCATGACGTTAGTGATTACAATAGGAGATTCTCGGGACAGCCAAGATCGGTATGTATGGGGCTAGAGCAATTAAAATATATGCCCAGTGTTCTATTTATTATGACAAATGCTGCATTTCCCTGTGTGAGTTGGACAAGTCCAAGCTATCTTCCCAGCTTGGGGAAGTGAAGCTGGGGTAGTAAGAGCAACTGGAAAGATAATTTCAATATTTTTTTTTAAGAATAGCCATGGCTATTGTTTCCTAGCTGACTTCTAAGGTAAAGGCCACTTCCTCATTCCGTCTCAGAAGTAAAGAATGGATGGGAATTGTGCCCATGTTTTTCAGTACCCATCTCCTTCTCCAGTTCACATTGCATAGAACGGCATTATTGAAGGAGCGGTCTTCGTCTTGCTTTCAGAATCCCATGTCACTCAGAAGAGGGACTTTAAAAGTTTTAAGTAAATCAGATAGATTTGTGAAACCATAAATAAGATAAAGAATCACCATGAGTAGCAACATTCTTAGTGTGCAGTTAGGATAAAAATATGAGCTTTGCTAGAAAAATACAAACTTCTGAAATCTAAGGAAGTCTAGCAGAATAATTTGTAACTCCCCCCCCCCAAACTTTAGCAATTTTGCCTTTCTGCTATCTCAGCAATACAGTGTTTTAACCATACAATATCTCTTCCTGGGTAATACTATCTATATTATAATAATTTATATCACAGAGATGTGATCAGTGATTTCAGTTGTTCTTTACTCATAAGTTTTTGTAGCAATGTGCAACCTGCATTGCCAAGCAGGTTTGCTCAAAAACTACTAACGTAGTTAGAAGAGAGAGCTATGAGCAAAATGATCTCTAGTCCAAATCTCATGCAGTCCATGAATTCGTTAGGGAACATTTGACAAGCTACTGTCAGGCAAGCTCCCTCTGATATTGAACAATTACGATGCCAGTCTTTCTTGTTTAATGAAGCTGTACAGATCATTTGTAGAGACACTGTTTATACCAAATTTATTTTTATTAGTTTATTAATTAAATTAATTTGCCTCCCATCTTGTTTTGAAGCAAACTCTGGGCGACTTTCATTATAAAAACATTAAAATCATTAGAAATAAATATTCCTAATCCAATAAAATGACAATATTCTATATTCATATGAATATGCTACCTTGAAGTATGAAGGTGAATAGATCTCCTTGATAGTGGTCCTAGCAGAAGCATTTTCTGCATGTACATGCATGGGCAGACAATCTTGAATAATCAGCTCAAAGCTTTGGGGAGAAGGATGTGACTACCTTGATACTTCAAGGAATGGCTTTGGGGGAGACTTCCTGTGACTAAAGCTCTCCTCAGAAGATTTTGCACAACCATGTTATTTCTATGTTTTGCTGATTTTATTAGCTTGTCTAACCTTGCATGTCTTTTATTAAGAAATTCCATGCATTTTTTTTTTTGAGTTTGGGTTGTTATTGACTATTATAGATAATTCAGTTAAAGGTCCTGGGGAAAGCATGAGTGGGAACTGTGTCCATTTTATGACTTGTGGACTTCAACTCCCAGAATTCCTAAGTCAGCCATGCTGGCTCAGGAATTCTGGCAGTTGAAGTCCATAACTCATAAAGGGACCGTAGTTCCTCACCTCTGCCCTAAAGTGATCCAATTTGATTGCACATTAAACGCCTCAGCTCTGATCTGTTAAATGCTCCTGTGGCAAATTACATCTTGCACCTAAGACAAACAAATTTTGACTATGTATGTCTTGTTTAGATTATGGAAAGGATTATGGATTTACCTACGTTATTGCGTCATGCGTTCAGAGAAATGTTTTCTGTCGGTGGTCTCTTCTGGATGTTCCGCATCAGAATATTCCTTTGTCTCCTGGGGGCTTTGTTATATCTTGCATCACCGTTGGATTTTCTACCCGAAGCTTTGTTTGGAATATTAGGATTTTTAGATGATTTTTTTGTGGTGTTTCTGCTACTCATATATATATCTATCATGTACCGAGAATTTGTAACACAGAGACTGAACAGATGAAGACAAAGGTCAGGAATTAACATTAAGGTGCGTTAAGTGAATTAACTGTTTTGAGAAAAATATCTAGACACAATTTTGGTTATTAAATAGCCTTTGTTTGATCATCTTATGCAATCAAAAACACATCTTTATTTCAAACATGAGCCAGCATAAGATAACATGAGATTATAAAAATAGATTATGCAAGGGTGAGGAATTAATGTCATGCTGATTAGGGAACTGGAAATTTGGTGTGCGATATTAAAAAGGTGTAACCCATGCTTATATATGTTTACAGCAGATGAATGAGTAAATGCCATTTAAGCCACCAGCTGTGACAAAAGGGAATTTGTCTTGGAATATTTTATTTGATTAAGCTGGACATGTGCTTAAAACATTGTTCAATGTATAATCTCATATTCAATGTAAAGTTTCAAAAACAGCTTTAGGTTGTGGGTAAACAGGTAAAGGGGATTTAATTTTAAACACAATTGTTTAGAATGTCTGCATATGCCGGAAATGCTCAAGCAGTGCAGTTATTAAATAAGCTCAAGCAGTGCAGGTATTAAATAAGCATAATATTGCATCAGCAGAGTAAGTACAGTGTTGTGACTACGTACAATTATGTGTTGTCTCAATATAATTTTTCCCCATGGAATTGCACTGTCTACTATGGAGAGAATACTGTTTTCTCCATAACTAATGATTGTATGTAGTAAGGTTTTGCATTACAATATTCAACATGTTTTTTTTAACAGTAGAAGATTGCCTAGCCTAACATGAAGATAGATTATGGCATAGTATTAGGCAAAAGTTTAAGTTTAAATTGTAACTGGCCTCTTTAATCAGGTGAAATACTAAATGACATATTAAATAATTGCTGATAGAGCCTCTAGCCGAAATCTAAAACTGAATTTTATAGAAAATATACTTGAAATAACATGGGGACCAGAGATATATGGTTATATCATATAACCATAGTTTATATGAAAAGTATATAAACATCTTATAGAGTAAACCATTAAACATTGTTGGCCTTCTCAATAAGCACACGTAATTTCAGACTACAAGTCTTCTCAAGTTACATTTCAAAGTGGTCATAAAACATTATGAAATGCCTTGTTTAAGCCATGCATTTTCTCTTGAAGAAAGAGAAAATGACTTAACAAATCTACAACGCTGGAAAAACTATAACCTTCCATATGATGTGAACTGTAACTTCCAGCTTTCCTTGCTATTTGTAGTCCTGGTTTGGACTAATGGAATATTGTAACTATAAGTTCTCCATCCTGCTTACACTATTTCATTTCATATCCCAACTGGAAATACACTAACCTTTGAAGAACATGCACTGTCTCCTTAGACATATGCAGAACAGTCTCTTTACTATATAAAAAAAAATGAGAATAGGCATTTAGGTCCTTGGATTGTAAAGGGTGCTATATCTAGTACAACATTTAATCTCCAAAAATATAGATATTGAGAGCTGAGCTATATGTGGAATGTGCTTAACCCCTTAAGCATCCATGAAATAAATTATTTAGGTCTTGCTTTTTAGCAAATGCCTGCAGAGATTGAAAGTTTTGTTGTACATTAGTAAATACAATATTTTTTAAAAGAAGACGTTGCGGACAAGACCAGAAGATACCCATTTCTGGTCTGAATTCTCTACGGCAGTGTTGTTATTATGAAGACTTATATTATCTTAAAATTATTATTAGCCAGATTTTTATTATTTTTATTTATATCCCACCTTTGTTTTTATAAACAACTCAAGGCAGTGAATATATCTAATACCTCTTTCTTCTCCTATTTTTCCACAACACTCTAACATTTTTTTTATTTTATTCCCATTTAAAACTGAATTTTGAATACTGCTTTAATGTTGAATATTGACTAATTTTAAACATTTAAATGCCAGTACAATTCTAAATTATGATTAATGGGGGGTATAATTGCATGTTAGAGAGGAGCCAATGTTTAAGTCTTATTTCCGTCATATAGCTATAGTTAAAGGAGAGGAGACATTATATGCATTAACATTGACTTTAAAAAAGCCAAGGCTTTTAATTTGATGAAATTGTTGCCAAAGAAATCTCCCATTATTAACAAGCTTAATTGATACAACGAAATTTTTCTAGATGAAGCCTGGATTTCAAATGCCATTTTGATTTTTGCTTCCATTTCTATGCAGGGGTTCCAAGTGCCAATTTCAACAAATGAATATGTTGGAATGTACATGTTGAGTACATTTGAGTAGTAATTTTTGTAAAATGAATGTGTCTCTCTTGTTATCTTCTCAAAATGCTGAATGTGACCACGGTCTAAGTTTTCTTGAAAAATGTGGAACCATTTTCATTGTTATTTCTATAAACATATGTCTTAAATTTTCAAAGTTATATCTGGAGAACATGTTTGAATGCATCTGCTGCAAACTAAAGCTTATAGCAACTTGTTCTGTCCACATTTGAACTGAAGAAAAGGGAACATGATACCATAATTTAGAAAAAGAAACTACTTTTTTACTAACCCTCATAATACTTCACTCACTCCCTTGTCCTCAGTAGCATCTCGACACAGTTCCTTGGCTAACTCAGGTAAAATTCTAGCACGATGTGAATTTTGAAGGCAGTGAATTTGGCAAGTACCAAGCCTGTGTGTGGAGGGCAGGAAAGGTAGAGTCATAAGTTATGAAACATAGAATCTTGATCATGTATATATGTTTACAAAGAAGAGTTATCTTCAGTCTTATTTTAAAGGCCTTCGTGTGATATAAGTGCAGAATCAAAGCAATTAGGTACTTATTGTTTTCTGTTTTTAGTTTCATTTTTGGTGAAATTGAGGCATTATACTGAACAAAATAGCTATAAGATAATTACAAAGAGCTTTAATACCCTTTTTTTCTGTACTGGCAATGGGGAAAAAGCTCCGATACGTCGCGCAACGTCACGTGACGTCGCGAGTTTGACATGTCTGCTCTAAGAAGTCAGTTCAGATAGTATCATGCTTTCCAATTGCTGACTGTTTAGAACTTTTTTCTGGGAATTTTTCTAAAAAAAATTTTTTTTTCTCACGCCCACAGCATAGGTTAGCCCTTCTCAGCCTAGTTCCTTCCAGATTTTGGCAGGGGTTGAGGAAGATAAAGAATAAGCCTTCCTATTATCTTTTTTCTTAGCTTCTATCCACCCTCCAACGTACACTCAGATTGAATCTATAGAAAGAATGTTTCTGTTTACATTGACTGTTAATATATAGTTAACCACTCACCTATTCTTTTTTAAGAATTTGGCAAAAATTATCATAATGCCTCTAATGTAGTTGTAATATAGACATAATCACACCATTTTGCATTACCTCAGATGAGTACAGTTGCTTTTATTGTGCAAGGTGAAAAATAACTAGATTTGGTTGTAATTCATCAAGAAAAACTTCCTCTGTCAAATCTTTGTTATAGAGCATGAATGATCTAATCTCATTTTACATGCTGCCTACATATTTAGATGGGTACCACCATATACATATTGCACTAATTTCTAAAAGGAATTGAGATTCCTTATACAAAGGGGATTCAATCACCAGTTTACATGCAGTACTCAAATGTCACATTCAAAGTTAGTTTTACATTATGTATTTGATTTAGAACTGGTTTTTTTTTTCCTTTTTAAAAATATTACCTGTTGAGGCTTAGTTTTCAGGATGGATTGTACATTTTATGTCTCTGAAATCCTGTTGTTGTTGTTGTTGTTATTGTTGTTGTTTGGCATTGTTACATTAACCAAGAGACCATAATGTTATTGCAGAGTAGTAGAATTTACCAGCTCTGTTGTAGGACATACTTGCGTGCTTCCCAAGGTGCGCCACAACAGGGCGAGCTGGCTTTGCACCAGAAAGAAAGACAAGCAGCTCTTCCTGCAGTGTCATCCAAGAACTTCTCCCTTCCCCAGAGCTGCCTTGTAAATGGGCGCTGCAACCGGGAAGGTTCAGAGCCGGCAGGAATTTGATCGCCTGAACAGAGCACCAACTCATCTCCCAAACAAAGTGGTACCTACTGTGTTTCCCTGAAAATAAGACCCGGTCTTATATATATTTTTTGGACCAAAAGACCCATTATGGCTTATTTTGGGGGATGTCTTATTTTGCGGCCACCCGCCCATTCCGTCCCACCGTCTGGTTGCTCACGGCTACAACGGGGCAGGAGGCCACAAGGCCCACCGCTGTCACTGCCATGAGGAACAGCAGAATTCCCCCGGGACGGCCTGGCTGGTGCCAGCTGCATGCTATTGAACCCTAAGTGCCCAGACTGGAGCCTCGGCAGGCTTAAAGGAGACGGGTGCTGCCTCGGAGCTGCCTCGCGCTTGCAGCTCCGAGGGGGAAGCAGCGGTGGCAGCGGAGCACTCTGCTCTGTCCCGTTGTGGCCACCATCCCACCCTGGAGCCTCTGCTTCCTTACCAGCCCGAGCCTCCAGTCTGGGTGCTTAGGGTTAAATAATATGCAGCTGGCACCAGCAGAGCCATCCCTGGGGGATTCTGCCATTGCTATTGTTGCTGCTGCTGGGCCACACCCCGCCGCTGCCTCCCAAGCCAGCCGACGCACATGAAAATCCTGGGCAGAGGGCGAAGGTGGAGCTTGGGAGGTAGCGGCACCCCATTTGCAAGCAGACGAAGCTTCCAGTTTCCCTCTGGACGAAAAGTATTTGGGTGCCTATTGGGCGCTTGGAAACCGAGTGATCACTCCGTTTCCAAGTGCCCCATAGGCGCTCAAACACTTTTCGCCCAAATGGAGAAATGACAGAGACAGGAAACTTTGTCTTCTTGCAAATGGGGCGCTTGGAAACGGAGCGAATCACTCCGTTTCCAAGTGCACCATTTGCAAGCAGATGAAGCTTCCAGTCTCCCTCTGGGCGAAAAGTGCGCAGAGCATACAGAGCACCTGCCGTCCCCCCCACCTCTGCCTCCGCACTCGGTCTGCGCTGCGCCAAGGGACCGGTGGGCTGCAGCTGCTGCCAGACACCATCAGCCCCCGCACACTCGCCGCCTCCTGTGCTGACTACGCCCACCCACCCAGGCTTATTTTTGGAGTAGAGCTTATATTAGGCCCACCCCAAAAAATCAGGCTAGGGCTTATTTTCTGAGTGGGTCTTATTTTTGGGGAAACCTGATATTTGTCTACTCACACAGAACATGCTTTCAAATTGTTAGGTGGACAGATTTTCAATGAAAATCTGTACAGGTAGTGCTTGATTTATGACCACAGCTGAGCCCAAAATTTCTGTTGCTAAGCAAGACAGATGTTAAATGAGTTTTGCCCCATTTTACAACCTTTTATACCAGAGTTTAGTAAATCATTTGATCGCTAATTGAAGCTGGCTTCCCTCATTGACTTTGCTTGTCGGAAGCCAGCTGGGAAGATTACAAATGGTGATCACTTGACCCCGGGACGGGGCAACTCTCATAAATACATACCATTTGCCAAGCCCTCAAATTTGGACTACATGACCATGGGGATGCTGCAATAGTTGTAAGTGTGAAAAATGGTCATAAGTCACTTTTTTCAGTACCATTATAACTTTGAACAGTCACTAAACGAATGGTTGTAAGTCAAGGACTATCTGTAATCACATCATGCTATCTAGTTAAACCCACAGTATTTTAAAATAATTCTGCTAGTTATTGATCTTGTCATTAAAAACAATACTGTATATATGAGTTATGCTAAGATGACTTTCACTTAAGGAAGAATTATACTACAATACCATCTATATTTAATGAAGGTCAAACTCCACCGAATACACTCTTGAGTAGGCACATACAGTATACGGTTACAGTATTAGCAACTAAACCTGCTCAGTAATGACCTGGAGACCTGAGGCTGTAGATTACATACTATTACATATCTTTTATACCAAAATCTAAGCCAATTTTTGTTTTTATTGTAATAAAACCATACCTGAAATAAAAAAAAAATGTCCTCTGGCAATTTATTTATGTTTGTAATACCATCATAGGTTTGTATTCTCTAGTCTAAAACATGTTTAATTTTTTAAAATATTTTTTATAATTTTATTGGGAGTTTTAAAAACAGATAAAAACTAATATAAATCAAAGAGAAGAGGAAAAAATCAAAGGGAAAGCTAAAAGTGCAAGAAAAAAAAGAAATGTTGAAAACAAAATACAAAGTAATGGCTTCCGATCTTTACAGCAGTTATAAGTATAATTCTAAATTTACTTCTTTCTCTCAAGTTAAATCATTATTCTCTTCTTTCTATAATATATTCTGCCTACTCATCAAAACCACAAATCATAATTTTTTTCTGTTTTTCACATAAAGTCCATAGGGAGTTTCCAGTCAGCAATAAACATAATCTTTTTTTAATAATAAAGCTCAATTTGGCCACCTCAGTGAGTTCTAACATTTACCAATCTTTCCTCCATTGTAGATATTGCCAGATCTTTCTAGCTCTTGCTGCAGTTATCATATACAAAAAAAATTCCCTGGCATTTTTCTAATTGTTTGTCCATCAGTCCCAAGGGAAAGCCTCTGGTCTCAATTGTATATTACATTTTAAAATCCTTTAAATCAGTGTATTTATTTGAATCCAAAATTTTGTAACTGCTTTACACGTCCACCAAGTATGATAAAATGTCCGTTCTTGTTGCTCACATTTCCAACATATTCTAACATATAAAGAACATATTCTAACATATAAAGTGCCTTTACACATTTTGAACAATTTCTCTTGTGTCATATCCAACAGTGCATCATTTTATAATATTTATAAAATACATTTAGAAAGTTTATAAAAATTTTCTAAGATTATAATATGTAATGTCATCCTTTCAGCCACCTACTTTCCCATCATTCAATCTGTATATTATAGCCAAAAAAATTATGATACATTCTTTCATTTCTTTTTCTGTTTCAAATTTCAATAAAGTTTATACATTTTAGCAATTACATGTTCATTTGTACCCAGCTGCATTTCAAACTCTGTCTTACAATGTTCTAAACCAAAAAGTCTTGTCGACTTTAAATCTAATAACCGTAAATAAGAAAACCATTGACAATTATATCCCTTTGCCACCAGTTCTTTTGATTGTGTTTTTTCTGTTTTGTCTTCTGTACCCTTTAATACTTTCGTCTCAAATGGCACTTTGTAGTTATAGTCAATAAGTACATGGTCTGGCTCATATTACATTTATCTTTCGTTTTGTAAAATCGGATAATTGTCTGCACTCTTTAATGGTACAGAAAAAGCATTCCCGTCAAGGTGTTTATTTTAATTCCAGTTTGTTCAAAAGCACTTTCACCCATAAGTAATATTTCAAATTTACTATGACATTTATTCATTTTAAACTTTCTCGTATACATCCTTGTTAAGCTTTCTGCCAAAAAAAAAAAAAAAAATCTCTCTCCTCCCGTTTTTTTTCCTTTTTAAAGAAAAGTGAAATTCTCAGAAAATCTCACTACTTGTATATTAATTACATCCAAAAGGGTTTAAGGAAAGTCAGGCTTTTGCAAATCTTTTATTCATATTACAGCTATCAGCTTGATTGAAATCCCTCACTCCCAGCCTCTGAATTCATGAATGAATTGCAAAAACTTCAGTTTCTGCAGTCTCCGTATGAGGAACAGCTTTCCAGAGATCAGGTGGGCAATCTCTCGGCCTATCCTTCTCCAGAGAAACTCCACTGAACAGAATTTGCTGTCTGGCCACTGATTTCCTCAGTAAGTGCCATATCCACTCCCTCAGAGATACCTAGTCTTCCAAAAATCCTCACCCAGAAGAAGCCTCTAAAAAACGGGTGTCAAACTCGCCGCATCACGTGACGTGTTGCAACGTATCGCAACTTTTTTTGCATTGCCGGAGCTGGGGTGGGCGTGGCCTCCGCATGGTGCAACCGGCCCATGGGCCGGCAGTTTGACACCCCTGCTCTAAAACATGTTTAAAAATATTAAGTTAAATTAGGGAAAGCTTTCCTTTTAAACCAACCGTTTCTGAAAAAAAGAAAAATTAGTTAATACAGTAGGTTCTAGTTGACAGAAACAGCATTTTTAATATTTGTGTATTGTTTGCTGTACAAAACATCTACAAGTGATTAAAGAGTAAAAAAACATATAAAATCCAGTATCAAATGCAATAAGATACATAGAATAATACCAGATAAAAACATCACCTATATCTGAAGAGGCAGGGCCAAATTATAAAAATTATTTTTATCGTGATAGGAGAACCTTCTTAGTCTTTGCTTTTGTCATCCATGTAACAGAACATTGTTCACTACATTGCTCCAATCCGCTCAAGAAGACGATTTAGCCCTGAACTACATATATTCTCTTCTGTTGGAAACTTTCCCATATGTTGGAACTATGACTCCTAATTGCCATACTGACTAAGAGCTCTGGAAGTTGTCATCTCAGCACATCAGCAGCCCCCAGACTGCAGAAAACTGCATTAAGAAGTTGTGGATAATCAAGCCTTAGGCCCCAGAGAGAGAGGGCGGGGACAGGACCTGCAACCATAGCAACAACCCTTTGTTAATAGGTCCACCCCAAATACCTGTTTTCAGTCGCCTTTCTCAATGAAGAGGTTTCGTTTTAATATTGTGTTAATATTTTAATATTGTATCCCCTCACCACTAGGCATAAACTGTTCAACCACTTCAGTTTTTTATCTCTTGAAACGTCAGTTTTGTAACAATACTCTCAGCCTTAAACGCTGCTTGATATGGTGCCCACTTGGGAGAAAAAGCCTTCTTGGTTGTTGATGAGGATGTTTATTGTGAGTCTGTTAAGATGCTGTACACTACGTTGGAAATAATTCCTATTACTGTTTCCAATCTGGTCCCACTGTGTATTACAGAAATTTAAGAAGGACGAACAAGAGCTAGCACCTACTTAGGGAGTATGTAAAGGCCTTCCAAAGTTAGCTGGGTTTGTGAATATTAATTGCCATGGTTACATCCAGTGCAAAGAAGAGTGTGCGTGGGCCATTAAGGAATATTATTTTAATGAAAGATCACTGGTGGTGGGACATGTTATCCAAGGTCCCAACACAATCTTTGTGCTTATCCAGGCTCAACCATATTTGAGATTTTTTTTGTTCTCAACAAACTCAACATTTCAATAATCACACAGTCTAAAAAAAAATTTTTTTTTTTAAGGAACCTGCTAGCTTAGTAGTTTTCATTGAATTCAGAAGCCCTAACCATTTGACTCAGCCCTTCCTTTTTCCCTTCCCATAATCCAAAAAGGTAATTAGACACTGAGGTCCAGAAAAATCTTCTAAACATTTTTTACCAAGCCAAACCCAGATCTTCACTGCCTGCACAAAAACTTCTGCAATCATGCTGTACTTGGATGGGGAGGGTAGAGTTGTTTTTCTTTTAGTAAGAGGCACCTTGACAATGTCTTTTTTCCCCTTTAATTACCCTCCCAACAATGTCAAGGAACAATTATTCTTTTTTTAAGCACTCCTACACTGTGAAGACTCCTCTTGCATTCACCCACATAGTACACAGAGCAGACAATTATGCATACAAAATATACAGTTTTGTGAAAGCAAAACATTATAAAACTCTCTTCTTAAAAAAAAATAAATCCAGAAACTTAGAATCAGCCTTGTGTGTCTATTTATATGAATTTTGTTTGATCTAGTCAAACAAAAGATTGAAAAAGATTATGTCAACAGATTTCATTCTGTTCTTTTAAATGGTAAAAAATATCTATGGCCATGAAGAAAATAGGAGAGATGAAGATGAAGATCTGCACATTTCCCCTCCATTTTGGACTCATATTGGACTGGAGAAATTATCTTTAGATCCACACCAACTGGCCCTCTTCCAAAACTCAGAAATAGTACAGTCAATACCCTTCTAATTACCTCTTCCTAGGTAGATATTTCTCCTCATTTGAACAGAAATCTACAATTACTCACAATCCTTTTTTCAAACTTTCTTTACAAAGCTTACGTTTCATGCTCTCTTCTCTGAACCCATCACCAATTTATTTGTCCTCAAAATACAGTTATCAAGAGTGGGTACACTCTTACTCTGCATGAGGTCTGACTAAAGTAGAACCAAGTAGAACTCCCCTTTAATGGAAAGCAAAGGCCCCCAAAACTATGACCTCAAATTACAGTAAGCAACATGTGATTTTGCTACCTTGCAAAATATATGGCAGGCAAGAACACCTTAAAAGTTAGTACGAAAGTGCATCTGTTATACAGTATACACATACACATATTTACATATACGTAGAGTTTTGAAGTTCTTATACTAACTGGACTGCCTCCTACATAAATGGAAGCTCTATTCCTCCTTGTATTTTCTTGGCAAAATTACTAGTTCTATTGGGCAAGAATGCAGCCCAGATATAGCAGCCCTAAACAATAAATATACATTTTCCGGAGGGGGGGAGGGGGTCCAAGTTATTGTTTCAGCTTCCTAGTCTAACTTACTGTCCTGGGATTTCCTATTGATTCCTCATCCAGTACAAATTTTCTTGGCTTTTTTCAAGATCCATTCAAAGTCAGGTATTTGTTGCCTTGGGAAATTGCTAGCTAAATGTATACCTTGTGGTACATCGGGGTGTATTTAACAAGCCATAATTCACGGGTTCACACAAAATGCTATGTCCAAACTGGACCCTATCACTTAGTCTAAACTCTCCTGTCAGAATATACAATTCTTTTTACAGGACTACAACTGAGAAAACAAACCTTTAAGGAACCTCTGTTTCTAGCGTAAACAAAATTCACAAGTCACCAGCTTGTTAGATTAGAACACAATTCTTACAAAGCAGCATCGCCATAACTCAACAGAAACTTTCAGCAGATTCTACTTACCTCCTCCTCCTTTTATGGGTTTTTTTTTCAAGCAATTATTATTATTTGTAGTTTTCATTCCCTCTAAAAAAAACTAAATGTTTGTGCCTTGTTTCATAAGGAGATGGTCTGTTTTTGCACGGCAAACAGATGCTTAATTGGTGGCGATGCAGAAGAGCAAAGGCGTGAATGCTAATGGAATGGCTCATTTTTGGCACGTGACTAACAAGCATAGGAACTTATATCAGGTATTACTAATAGCTTGGCTCAACTCTATGGCATCAAAAGCTGTTATGCCCCGTTTAAAACATATGCTGTGCTTCGGATACCAAATATTTTTTCTCCCACTCTTCCCTACAAAATTTCGGCAACTGTCAATGAAAGGGAGATTATCCTTAAGGATTGTCAACTGACCAGAAAAACAAAAACAGCTCCAACCTGCTCTGCCAGCTGCTGATTTCATGAAAACAGCAGCTGAAGCTTCTCAAAATAAGGTGAACACAGGTGTCATTATCTACTACTATCTGCAAATAATCCCCTCTCAACCCAGTTACCTATATGCTGTTTCAAATTACAGTGATGGGAAGGAGCACTATTCATGTTAAGGCTACATGTCCTGATATTTCTATACTCTTGCACGGATGTAGTTCCTTTTTATGTTTTGTATCAATCATAAGTAACAATAGCAATAGCACTAAGACTTATATGCCGCTTCACAGTGCTTTACAGCCCTCTCTAAGAGTCAGCATATTGCCCCCCAACAATCTGGGTCCTCATTTTACTGACCTTGAAAGGATAGAAAGCTGAATTAACCTTGAACTGGTCAGGATCAAATTCCTGGCAGTGGGCAGAATCAGCCTGCAATACTGCATTCTAACCACTGTGCCACCATGGCTCAACGTATCTTCTATTCACAGAATAACTTTGCTTTCCTTCATGTGGGGACTGTGAAATGTGTTGGGTTTACAATTCCTAGAATTAGATCTAGCCATTCTGGTTAAGAATTCTATGAGTTGCACTCCCAATGTACTTAGAGAGCACTGTATTGGAAAGACTAGCCTAAATGGTAAATTCTTTATCTTTTTAGTTCCAAAGACAATGAGTATAGGCTATCCAATGACAAAAAGATTTTGTTATCTTTTGTTCATCCAGCAGCTAAAAAAAATCAGAACAAGATTAGCCTAGATACCCATCTGCTTGAGGGTGGACAGCTGAAAAATAAATTGTGTATGTAGAAGGTATGTATCCTGAAATAACCTCTCACATAATAATCTTAATGCAGCATATAAATCAAATTCTTTAAAAAAATATTCAAGAAAGGGAGCCTCTTCCTCATCCAGTTACTGGAATTATACTAAATATACTCAGCTAAGTGGCACCACCTAGTTGTCTTTGGCTGATCTCCGAAAAACTAAGCAGTATTGGATGGCGATCATTCAGGAAATGCCAGGGCTGCCAGCTAGACTGGAAAGTTGGAAAATATTATGGGAGAATGCAACAGCAAACTGTTTTTGCATTATTGCCAAGAAAACTATGGATCTATTCATGAAGTCATCAAAAGTCTAGGTCAATTTGAAGGAGATTGTTTAACTGTAAGTGGGAAGTTATGCCAGACTAACTGATCCCACCAACTAACAATTGTTTCTGATGGCAGATAAATGAATTTTTGTTTATTACTTTTGTAGTCTACTCTCCTCCACGAACTGAAAGGTTACAGAGGTTGAATGAAAAGTATGCTTTTACCTTTATAACTGTAGCTTAAACAGGAACATTTTAATAAACAGAACAGTAAAAAATCCTTGAAATGAGTTCTATTCTTAATTTTCCACATAACTGTCATCACTTCTATCATCAATGGACAAGCTTAAAGATGTCATGAAGAAACTCCATGCTTTGTCTCTTCAACCTGATTCTGTTAGCCTTTTCCACCTTTACATCTGAATCAATAAAGGAGCACAGTGGCTCACATGGTTTGGATGCTGGGTTGGAGGTTAGCTAGCTCACATTCGAGACCTGAGTGCTGCCCTGGGGCGGGATTGAGCTCCCGCCCTTCGCTCCAGCTCCTGCCGAGGACATGAAAACTGGTTGATCCCCGGGCAACAATAATGTCACTGGCAAATCCTTTCAATCCGGAAGCACCTCAGTGCTTCTGACAAGAGTGCTATGCTATATGAATCAAATAAATGCCCACATAAGCATTCCTTCAATTTTGAAAGAGATGGAAGTAGCATGCCATCAAGTCTGGATGATATGGTGGATGGAGTGAGATCCAACTTCACAACTGAAGGAAATCCATGTGAATAGCATCATCTGGATCCCAAAAACATACCAATGAGTTTTCCCACCCAAATTTTAATTTTTTGCAGATGAAACCGTCACAATGCTATGAAGAAACCTTCATTCTCATAGCATAACAACAACTATGCACAAAGTTCAGCTCTTGAAGTTTTTGTCTCCGCTATCAGTATGCAAAGAACCCGTCTTACACAAATCTTCTGATATTAAAGAAGTTCAATAATGTGACCATGTGTTCCTCTGAAATGTCAGGATTATCTTTCCCTTTCAGTATTCTGCCAGTTGTCCTTATCCAATTCATCTGCAGGCTCTTCAAACGGACACTCATACTCCAGTCATTTTATGGCTTGACTACTGCAACATGCTCTACATGGAGCTGCCCGTGAAGGCTACCCCCAACTGGTTAGAATATGACAGGCATGCCTCAGTATGTCCATGTAACATCTCTACTTTGCAAGTTGCACTGGTTGCCAGTTTACTTCTAGGTGCAAATCAAGGTGCTGGTTATTACCTATAAAACCCTACATAGCATAAGGCCTGGGTATTTTAGGAACTGCTTATTTTCCATAGTATCTACCCAGCTGATTGAATCCTATAGGGTTGGCAGACTCTAGGTTCCTTCAATGATGTCATCCATTGGGACCTCAGACATGCACCTTCTTGCCTTCTGGAATGAGGTTCCCCCACTCTGCTGTTGTTTAGAAGAGCTGTGAAAACCTGGCTCTTCACTCTGGCCTTTGGCAAGGGAGAACGAGAACCCTCACGTCATCATGCTTGCCATCTTTTATCTTATGCTTTATTGATTTTATTGTAATTTCTTTGCTGTGAGTTGCCCAGAGTCATTGAGAGTTGAGTGGCATTCAAGATGATGATCTGATCATTTGCAGTTACAATTTCATTCTTGATCACAAAAGTCAGCTTTTCCAGTTCACCACTATATTTTGTGGCCTAGCAATGCACAATACTCATATCAATACAGCTGTCGCCATAAACAACCCAGCAGTGAATTTCAATTGGACGACTATAGTCAAGAAAATTTATGGCATATTGCTTAGAATGCACTGATGAGCATACACTGCAGGCTTTCATTCCAGGCAACAAAAAGTATTTTCTCACAGCAACTTCCAGCCAGCTGATGGAAACATCAGATACTAAGGATCTTCTAGCTAGCATATCAGTAGTGCAATCTGTTGCCAACTTATAAAAATAGAGGCATTCATTTTCATTCAACTATCATATAAGTAAAATTCCCACACTGAATACTCAGCATTATTGTTTGAGTTATGTTAGGCTGAGAGACAGTGGCTTGATTCATGTATCATACTAAGCTACAGTTTTAGCCTATAGTTTATTGAACATGCCACAATTAAGAAGGAGAATATTCCACTAAATAATAAATCATAGATATATACAACTCCAATATCTGGGTTCATACAACAGCTAAACCACAGTCAAAGAAAATCAAGCAACTCTACATTCCTCATCTACAGGTCCATATCTTTAATTTTTACAAAAAGCAGCAGTTCCTTCTTAAGAATTCCAAGACTTCCAATGTCTTTGTGGAATCTTTGAATATTTTAGATATTATGTTCCACGGGATTTTTCAAAATGAACATAACTCAACAATATGATCCTTAGTAACACGAATGGACTCCATGATTTAATTCAAATCACAGAATACTCGAACTGCTTAGCTCAAGGTAATTTGGATACTAGTTTCTATTCTAAATCATTAGTTATGTAAACTCATAATGCCAATAAGAAGTCTTAAGCAGTATAATGAAATAATATAAACCAACACCCAACCCATTCTCTCCGATACTAGGAACAACTTTTAAATATTTTCAAAGATTGTGAAAAATATTTTCAACTATCATGGTCTAGTGCAGGGGTCCCCAACCCCCCCAGTCTTTGGATCAGCACCGGTCCGTGGCATGCCAGCAACCGGACCACACAAACAAGCGAAGCCCCATCAGTGGGTTCCAGGCAGCACACAAAATCACATCACCTCCAGTCCGCAGAAAAACCTCTCTCCATGGAACCAGTCCCTGGTGTCCAAAAGGTATGGGGCCGCTGGTCTAATGTCTAATGAATTCAAATGGAAAAGGGACTCTAAAATCAGCACCCTCTCGAAACGCTCCATCCCTTTTAGATAATTGTTTTTGCCATACTCAATGGTAATATCTGAATCACCATCTATCAATTTGCAAGAGAAGAACTTTGGAAGGAGATAACTTTAAGATATTTTGCTTCTGTGCCATTTGAGATTAAGGCTAGGCTCTTGAGTTTTGCCTGGCAACCAATTAAGAGTAAAAAAAAACCCAGGAATTAATACATTTTGCAGCAAGTCTCCAAATCAAATGCTACATACTTCTTGAATGCCCAGCCCAATGTTTGAATCCATTTCAGATGCTATCAGAGTGTGAAACCATTGAATTAATTATAGCTATGGATGTATAAACCTCAGTGATTGAGACCTGGACTCCTGGTGAGTGCATCCGTATACAGTCATACAACTTTTTTGGCAATAGTAACCAAAGGGTTTTGCCACTGCTGGTTTTTGAGATGCTTTTTGACTTCCCAGGTTTTGTGGTTAGGCTCCAAGAAAAACTGGCAATCTGGTGACAATAAAGCTCTTAAGATGGGAAAGGTGAATCAACTTGAAGATTAGTCACTGGATGAGTGGGCTTTAGAGAGGAGTCAAATGAGACTGAAAATGTAAGCTAGCTTGGCATCCACCCACCGTGCCATCGTTAGCAAGAAATGCTTTTCTAGTTAAGAAATAGATGAGAAACCAGATGCTTTATTGCTTGCCAGATTTTCTGCAGTTACAGGTCAGCATTTTATTTTCCTGACAAACATTTAAAGATGCTCAGATTAAAATGCATTGATGTTTAAGCCAAAGATAGATAGATAGATAGATAGATAGATAGATAGATAGATAGATAGATAGATAGATAGATAGATAGATAGATAGATAGATAGATAGATAGATAGATAGATAGATAGATAGATAGATAGATAGATGATAGATAGATAGATAGATCCTAAAAGTTCTGTTAAACTATTTTGAATACTTCTTTAGCTGCTAAGGGAATGTTTTGTTCAATCGAAAACAATGATAAATATTGAATATTTTGTTTCTGCTCTACCTCATGCAGTGTGATCACTTGGATCGTCCTTACTTCTGTTCTGTACTTTGCAGTAACAGCATTATGAAAAAAAGAGATCTAAACCAAGGGGATAAGATTGATCTAGGTCATTGGGCATTGGTAGCACCAGAATTTCAGACAATTTATGCTGCAGATCATTGTGAAAGCATGTTTGAGTCATAGAAGCAATAGCACAAGTTGTTGCCACAGTTGTTAAGTGAACCACTGCAGTTGTTAAATTAGTAACACGGTTGTTATGACTCTGGCTTCCCCGTTGACTTTTTTTGTCAGAAGGTCGCAAAGGATGATCACAGTTGCTAAGCATCCGAATTTTGATCATGGGAACATGGGAAATGCTGCAATGGTTGTTAAGTGTGAAAAATAGTCATAAGTCACTTTTTTCATGCTGTGGTAACTTCAAATAGTCACTAAATGAATGGCTGTGAGTAGAGGACTACTTGTACATAGATATAACCATGCTAAATCAGGGGTTTTGCAACAATTTGGAGATAGTTCACCATTGCTTTCTTTTGGTATTTTCAAACATTCCGGTCCAGTTTATAACCCTAGTACAGGGGTCCCCAACCCCCGGTCTGTGGACCAGTACCGGGCTGCGACATGCCAGGAACCGGTCCGCGCAAACAAGCAAAGCCCCATCTGTGGGATGCAGACAGCACACAAAACCATGCACCCTCCGGTCCGTGGAAAAATCTTTCTCCACGGAACGGGTCCCTGGTGCCCAAAAGGTTGGGGACCTCTGCCCTAGTACAAACTAGGCCAGAGTCTGCTTAGAAGCTCCCACTTCCTGAACCATACCTATTAATAAACCTACTTGTTTTGTTTGCCCTGATGGCTAGTGTTGAGCTTCTTCAACCCCTCAGAATTTTTATTAAATAAACAAATGGCCTGTTGGGCATACTAAATTGATTAGCCTGAGAGAAAATTGTATATCTTAAAGAGAAAATTGTATAAGTAACGTCTAGCATGGTCAACAATGAATCCCCTCTCTGTTATGCCTAAAGCCTCAAGAAGGTGGACTATTCTCTGTTGAGCAAAGTGGTGCCACTGTAGAGAAAGTGGATATCACAGGCAAGCTATGTTTATCTGAACTCCTCAGAGTTATTAAGGCTGTAAAGGAATGAACCAAAAGAGATTTTCTCTTAGTTTTACAGTATTAAGAGTTTCTGGCAGGTGCTTCACTTCTATCACAGGCTAGCACCCTAAGGAAAAAAAGCATGCTTGCAAGTTATTATAAACAACCCAGACAGAAGAAAATAATTGTTTCCTGTAGGACAGTCTACTAGTCTGTACTGTATGACTAATCAATCAATTTCACTTCAGGAAATTGCAGTGTTATAATAGTGTTAGTTCTTAATAGTTTAAGCACTGGACTTTTATTAAAGTTTTTGGAGTTTTGATTTGGAAAAGGAAAAGAGCTTGATAAGAAAGTCAGGAATGGAGCATAGTGAGTTCAGAAACATTTTTTCCTCTCACACATAACTAGAATTCAGTCCAGTGTGGACTATTTGCAAGTTGTTGTTGTTTTGTTGTTTCGCTTTTTAAAAAGAATTGGATTGATTAACAGCAGGATCAGCACTAGTAAAGGAATTTTTTCTATTTCCTACTATGCTGTTGCTATACTACCATGGTTTTTTTTGGTTGAGGGGAGGGAACCAGACAAATATATAGTGGGGAGGTAGAAGATTTTTCTAAACATGCACATCTCTATACTGTAGCTGGAATGTAGCTGTAAGATTCAAGTTAGCCGAGCGTTTCCTTGACAATTTCTAGGTGTGTAGATTTCAATCCCCAGAATTGTCAATAATGTTCATACGAACTGGGGAATTCTGGGAGTTGAAGTCCACATGTCTAGAAGTTGCCAAGGTTGAAAAAGATTAAATACAGTCATGCTCAACTTACAACCAGTTTCTTAGCAACCTTTCAGAGTTACCGTATGTGGATCTCCCCATTTTCAGAGTTAGGATGACTGCACAGAGACACATCTGAGGTCACATGATTGCATTTTGGGCCCTTGGCAATTGGTTCAACTTTACAGCTGTTTGCAGTGTCCTGCAGTCACATGAACATGATTTGCAATGGGATTTTTTGTTGTTGGTTTCCAGAATTTATTTCCAGTTTCCAACAAAAAATTGTTGGAAAAATTCATTGGGAAAAATGAATTTGTTTAACAACTAACTGCTGTATTCACCTAACAGCCGCTGTGTTTGCTTAACAACCATAATGAAAAACAGTCATAACTTCAAATCCAATCATGTGATGGCTCGACTTAGGACTGCAATGACTTATGACTGTAACTCTGAGTTCAAGATTACCGTCATTTGTTGAGGACTACCTTTAAACTTCTTGAGTAGAAATTGCATGGTCCCAAGATAAAAAATGCAAATACAGAATGAAGGAAAATATAAAGTTAGGGACCAGTTTGTGTATATTTTTTTAAAATGTGCCAAGCCATCTGTGGCTAATGTAAAAAAAAAAAAAAGTAAAAAACAAATTTAAAAAAAATTTCAGCACTAGGTGACACATTGTTTATACTTTGCCATGTGAGCCTCCATCTGTCATAGAGAAAAATCATCCCTCTTCAATGATAACTCTCAATGCTTAAGGATAAAAATATTTTTTAAAATAAAATATTTATAATGATCGGCTTAACTCTTATCTTCCAGAGAAACCCCATTTTACCCTCATTAAGAGTATCATGCACAAAACTAATACGAAGCATGATTGCCTGATGCAAAACAGTGGTTGGGGGATTCAACACACACAAAAAATTATAATACCCAACAGTTTTCCCAGTGGAAGCAATTCATAGAACCTGTTACAACACAGGAGAGAGAAAAAGAGGTTAAGTTTTCGATCTCTGGTTTAGAGCAGGAAAAGACTAGTTAGAAGACAAGCCTGGAGGGTCATTTTCAGCTAGTTTAGAAAATGGCACAATAGATGTTAACTAGTGATATACTTCTCCTGCCCACCTAGCAGTTCGAAAGCATGCAAATGCAAGTAGATTAATAGGTACCATTTCATGGGAAAGTAACAACGTTCCATGTGCCTTTGGCGTATAGCAGTGCTGGCCACATGACCATGGAAAATATCTTCAGACAACGCTGGCTCCCTCAGCCAAGAAACAGAGATGAGCACCATGCCCTAGAATCGGACATGACTGGACAGGGAAACCTTTACCTTTACCTTACATTAGATGTGCCTCCAGTCTAAATAAGACAACTTCTAAATAAGAGCAGTTACCTCTAGCAAGGATGTCTGTTATCAATAGCACCATTCGAGTCAGATTACAGATGCTAGACTGAAGCCCTGTGGAAAGAAATTAACAACAGCAGTTGTTAAAATGTTTTAAAAGAAGACGAAATAGGGGAGACATGATAGCAGTATTCCAATATTTGAGGGGCTGCCACCAAGAAGAGGGAGTCACGTTATTCACAAAGCACCTGAAGCCAGGACAAGAAACAAAGGTTGGAAACTGATCAAAGAGAGAAGCAACCTAGAATGAAGGAGAAACTTCCTGACAGTGAGGACAATCAACCAGTGGAACAGCTTGCCTCCAGAAATCGTGGGCACTCCATCACTGGAGATTTTTAAGAAGAGGCTAGACAGTCACTTGTCTGAGATGGTATAGGTTCTCCTGCTTGAGCAGAGGGCTGGACTAGAAGACCTCCAAGGTCCCTTCCAGCTCCTATTCTATTCTATTCTATTCTATTCTATTCTATTCTATTCTATTCTATTCTATTCTATTCTATTCTATTCCATTCCATTCCATTCCATTCCATTCCATTCCATTCCATTCCATTCCATTCCATTCTATTCTACTTATTGTCCCCCTTTATTTCTTTTTAAACTTTTGATAGACCAGCCCCTGGCTGCAGAGCTAACCTTCAGACTGCTGCTGTCACCAACTTCATTTGCCAGAATGTACTACTTCTAAGCTCCAGGTACTGTAATCTCCAAAGGCACACTGGGAAGTGGAGAATTATCAACAGCCAGGCGTTTTCTTCCACAGCTACCTGGATGCTTGTCCTACAAGTTAAAATCTGAATGTCTTGGTTTTTGCCGCCTATTCAGTCTCCCAGCTGATTCAACACTTGTACAAAAGTTACTAATTCTTAGTCATCTATGACTGCCAGCAAATGCTTACAATGGCAGCATAGTGGCTACAGACTACAGTTCCAAAGAGTTTCCTGCCAAAAATGTTTTGTTATTATTTATTTATTTATTAAAGAAAATTTATATGGTTTCCCAACTCATGGTGACTCCAGGTGGCTTATGAAAGTAAAACTCCAAGTACAAAACCCAATAAATCCCTTTCCACCCAATGATACCAAACAAACAAACCACCTGATGGTCTCCATATCACCCTGGAGTCCCCAGACCCACTGGCTAAGCCTTATCTTCAGGACCTTTCAAAAGGTTAACAAGGTAGGGGCCAATCTTATCTCTGCGTGGATTATGGAGGCCCTTCTTCTTGGACCCACTAGATGGACCTTCTTAATAGAAGGATGCTATAATATATCCTGCCTCCCCACTTAGGATCAGGTAGATGTAACTGAGAAAAGATGATCCTTCAAATAACCTGGCCTCAAGCCACGCAGGGCTTTACAAGTGACAACCAGCACCTTAAACTGGACCCGGAAGCAAATTGGCAACCAATGCAGCTCTCACAAGAGAAATTACCCCTGTGCAATCTAGATTTGCACAGAATCGCACTGGCCAATACATTTTGAATCAATTGAAGCTTCTGGGTACTTTTCAAGGGCAGTCCCATGCAGAGTGTATTACAGTAGTCAAGATAGAAGGTGTTGGATGTTAAATGCTTTGAGTTTAATATCTGATATTGCAAAATAGTTAACACTTCATGGAGTTATTTGAAAGAAAGTATCTGAGGATGTATAGAAAAAAGAAAAGAAAAGCTAAGTTAATCTTGGGAATCTAGTCTGAAATAGAGCCGGTACATTGTAATTAGCTTGCTGTCTATTTTGCAAGCTATTTACTTAAAATGACAAAGGACCCTCTAGTATGATTAACTAGATTAATTTTGGTGGTTACAGAATATGCTCATTGCACTATGCATTGTTCATATTTCTGCAACCCTTGCAAGTTTCCAAACATGTTCTTGTTTGTCTGTGGCCATGTTTTGACTCTAGTCATGTCAGCACAGAGTATTGAACAATATTTTTATGCTGTCCCAGTTCCCTAAACACAGCAACACAACTGTCACATCAAGCACCTAGTATAATGGTCTGTGGGATTATCCTTGAGAGACAGAAGGAATCTCTGCAGCCAGGGGAATGGTCAAATAAGAGATATCCCAGCCCAAAGAAGGAATGGAGATGTGGAAAGTGCCTCAGAAGGGACTCTCCCTAGTTCCCTGGAAAGTAAAGACAAAGGGGAAGAGATATGCATTCAGACTTGGGAGAATCTGTTACTACAACCTTACAATAAAAGTAGTTTTAGTACTCATTATATTGGTTTTTTGGCTGGACTAGCTTGAAGAGCTGGCATCTGGTTGATATACCATAGAGGAACTGACAGACAGAGATGGGAGAGACAAACATCAGGAAAACCTTTGTGATATGAGCAAGTCAGTGCTTTCCCTAGAATTAAATCCTGAGTATTCACTTATTTATTTTTAGCAGAAATTAATCTGGCACTGAAACATAACAGAATGCAAAGGCTGACTTCACTATTTACTTGATTTCCTTAGTTGGACGACAGATTAAAAAGGAGGAAGGCCAACCAATGTTCTACCATTCTTTTCCTGGATTGGTCAGTTTCTGTTCCCATCATCTATCTCCCTGCAGTGGTTGTTACTTGCAAGGGTAGAACATTATGATGACATAAATATATCATTTATTATGATGACATAAATATATGTTATTTACATTATTTGAAGTTACAATATAGAGTAACATGACTTAGAAGATGAGGTGGAATGTTTACATTCAGTTGCCTTCACCATCTCCACCACCACCATCTCCTTTGGTATTTCTTCAGTTGTTTAATACAAATGCTATCATGTAGTGGTGATTTGGATAGCAGGAGACTCTGTAAGGATAGGATATGAAGAATGGGCTAATCGGGGCTGTTATTTGTTATTTATTATATTTATCATTTGAAAATTCTGCTTCAGACACTAACATACCATGGCAAGTTGTAACCAAGCCTTTCATGGAGTAAAGTAATGTGAGGGAAAGCCCAAGACTGTTATTTGATTATCAACTCGTTTTGACAGAAATCAAATGCAGAATAGCCTAAAACTTGATTATGCAGACTCCTGATCTTAATTCGGTATTTTTCTTCAATAAATTATTATCTCACATTTTTTGAGAAGCCTCTGAATAACTGGGTTTTTTTTGCTTCTGCAACTGTAGAGGGTGTAGACAATGGCCTTGAGACAGCAGGAAGAACCACAACCAAGGCAACAGTGAGATATGAGGCACTTTAGCCAGTGGTGGGATTCAAATATGTGAACAACCGGTTCTCTGTGTGGATGCCGCTTCTGGAAGTCCATTCTGGGCCTGGGCAACAAAAAATTAGCTACCAGTTCTACCAAACTGGTGCGAACTGGCTGAATCCCACCACTGACGTTAGCATGGGCCAAGAAAACAACTTGAGAAAACATCTCGGGCATACCTTTTTTAGTTCACATGAAGATAAACTGAGGGAAGAACATTCACACGGGGAAGATTCTCTAACTATAGCTATTACAATAAAGTTGCTGTTACGGTAACACTAAAAATAATCCTGACCTATATGGCATTGGTTCCTTAATCTGATCTAACTTGTAGGGCTGACATCAACTGTCCTTAAATATCAGATCCCTAGATTTCATTCCAGAAAAATTCAGGAAATGCATATTCATTACATCACTGTAAAAAAGAAAATTATACCTCTTAAAAAGCCAGTATTTAAATTAAAAGCTTTCTGGTATTTAGCAAATGAAGAGGGGGGGGGGGAGAAATGAGGAAACAGAACTTGTGCAAAGAGGCTTATGTCAAAACTTTTTAGTAGATATTCCAGGCAAATCAATTCCATTTGCTTCTAAAGAAAAGACGCCTCTGTATATAATTATATATTTTGTATGCATAGTTGATCCACTCTGTTTGATCCTAGCCTACCAATCTGACCAAACTGTAATTAAATCAGCTGAAATGTTCTAACTTCCATTTTTACTGTAGTATATTTCCTACAGTATATTTGCAAAAGGTAAAAGATCAATTCCTGGAAGATCTGTTCCAAACTTTGTGATTTATTGATCCATGAGATCTGTTCATAAAAAGCCCTGTTTGACAGGAATTCATTTTTCCAGAGATCCAGACGTGGTCTCAAATTAACCACAATGAGTCCTCAACTTACGACCATTTGTTTATAGAGACCGTTTTGAGGTTACAGTGGCACTGAAAGAACTGACTTACAACTCGCTGTTAGGACCATTGTGTCGTTCCCCTCGGTCACATGATCAAAGTTCGGGCTATTGGCAATCAACATGTATTTAACAACTGTTAAAACAGCCGGGAATCATGTGATCACCATTTGTGACCCTCCCACTGGCTTCCAACAAACAAAGCCAATGGGGGAAGCCAGAATCAGAATAGAGCTGGAAGGGACCTTGGAGGTCTTCTAGTATCTAGTCCAACCCCCTGCTCAAGCAGGAGACCCTATACCATTTCAGACAGGTAGCTGTCCAGTCTTTTCTTAAAGACCTCCAGTGATGAAGCACCCACAACTTCTGAAGGCAAGCTGTTCCACTGATTGATTGTCTTCACTGTTAGGAACTTTCTTCTTAATTCCAGGTTGCTTCTCTCCTTGATCAATTTCCATCCATTGTTTCTTGTCCTGCCCTCTGGTGCTTTGGAAAATAAATTGACCCCCCTCTTCTTTGTGGCAACCTCTCAGATACTGGAATACTGCTATTATGTCACTCCTAGTCCTTCTTTTCTCTGGACTGACCATACCCAATTCCCGCAACCGTTCTTCGTATGTTTTTGTCTCCAGGCCTTTAAGCATCTTAGTTGCTCTTCTTTCCACTTTTTCCAAAGTCTCAGCATCTTTTTTGTAATGTGGTGACCAAAACTGGATGCAGTATTCCAGATTCACTAAAAGACCCTATGACTCCCTTAACAATTGCAGTGATTTGCCTAACAACCATTACAAAAAAAAAAGTCATAGAATTGAGCGCAATTGACTTATTTAGCAACAAAAGTTCTGGTTCTAATTGTGGTTGTAAGTAGAGGACTACCTATGATGATAGTTATGTAACACAGGTCTTCTATAGCTTTGACTATATCATATTTGCAAATGACTGTTCAAGTCTGGTTTAATTCTCATTACTTCCCCAAGAAGCAGAACCGTGTCTTTATGCATACTGCAGCTTCAGCCTGCATGCACCACCCTTCAATTATGTGCCCAAATACTTTGTGGATAAATATTTGTTCTGCTGTCTCAGACACTACCTCACTCCACAGGCTCTTAATCCAGTACTTTGTGCTTAGCCCATCAATACCATAAGGTGCTTAAATAGAAATTTAAGTGTTTTGCAACACAAAACTTGTTTGTATGTGTACTTTATAATATTTAACTCTTTTAGCTTAGAATCATACGAAGACGATAGTTCTTTGCTGCTCCCCCTACTACAACTGCTTGATTTGCAGAGCAAAAAGACAGTATTATCTTTACTACACAACTGCACAGGCTCATCGTGTTTATCTTTTATAGATGTTTGAGATTTGAACAGAACATATCACAGAGGTATTCTTGGTCCCATTTTACAAGATATAGCTAATGCCAATCCAGCAAAAATAACATATTTGGCTACAGAGCTTTAACAATGAAATAGGGCTGTTGCCTTGAAACCCACCCCCCTCTCCCCCAAGGTACCAGATTAAAACATCTATGATTTAATTATACATTAAGGAAAACTAGGTTGATGGGTTTGATCCAGCTCTACCTGTCTATGTATTTGGTAGAATTAGGGAGGATATATACGTTGTGGTTAATAAAGACTATTTTGTCCCCCCCCCCATAAACCCATCTAATCTGGATTTGCATTTGTTTGCACTTGATATTGGACCAAAGAGACACATTGAGCTTGTTATTGTGTTCCACTATCCCATGGCCCATGTCTTATCCAAACTGGCAAAGGCAATGTTATGTTGGAGAATCAAATATGGTGGTTTTTGGAGCTTCATCTTCCATGCTTTGTCAGTGCTGGCCCAGGACTTTATGGTTTACATAACAACTGTACATGTTATCTCTATATATTACCAACTCTGTGCATGGAATGTAGAGCACTATTAATTTGTGCTTGTGCTAGAGCAGGGGTCTTCAAACTTGGCCCGTTTATGACTTGTGGACTTCAACTCCCAGAATTCCTCAGCCAGCGTGCCTGGCTGAGGAATTCTGGGAGTTGAAGTCCGTAAGTCATGAAAGGGCCAAGTTTGAAGACCCCTGTGCTAGAGTGTGCATAAGATGTCTCAAAGTAAATTTTTCCCCCTTCTTTATCATCCTATTGTCATAGTTTACCTCACCACGTTTAGAGAAATATGGACTGGTGACCTCTCTTCTGCCTATAGGGATGTGAATTGATTAGGATGCTCCATTTGCTTGGAAAAATAGAGGAACTGAAAGATTCCTGAATGTTCTTGAGATTTTCTAAGAGACAGCATTGGTGAATCTGTCAAGGCCAAATTTACTATGGAATAGCAAAATGGTGCAATTGTCCTCAGCATGCATTCTGCTATGGTCATCTGCAGTGGTCTAAAATGATGGCATATGTCATGATGTCATTATGCAAGTGATCCAACTTTACATAATGAAATTAGATGTATTTATCTGTTTCAAAGATTTATATAGCCACCCATCTCTTGTATTGTAATCCTGAGTGGCTTACAAACAATAATAAAACAATAAAGAGTATTTCATAGTATAGGTGCCAGATGCTGATAACACTGCAGCTTGTAATGGATATTGGCACTTCTCAAATGACCTGCAAATAGTGCAGCACGTCAGAAAACAACTAGTATTATTTTTCAAATAGTTATTTTGCTCTTAAATAGTCTTTGATAAGGTTATCCAAGGGATCCTTCGTGATTTTTGTATCAGTTTGCATATACAGGTACTCTGTCTCCTGAGATATGCCTCCCCCTCCCCAATCTAATGTTCAGCAGCAATTTCATGAGCATAATTATCTTTGCTTCCTCTGTAATGGTTGAATCTTTTTTAAACCCTTGAATCCAGAATATGAAGGTAGGCTGAGCATTTAATTCAATTTGTACATCACAGGTTGTTTCTATTGCTTGGACTAAACAGAAGAACCAAACTCAAAACTTCCCAATCTCTTTCTCTCCCCTCCCCCCCTCTTTTAACATGTGAAGCAGTGATTAATAGTAATTACTATTCAAACAGATGTATGTGTAAATTTCCAGCTACTTTGTTTCAATGTTCATTTTCTTTTCAAAATAGCTATTTTATGAGTAGGCATCTGGTCACAAAAATACCTATAGAGATATTTATTTTCATTTCAAAAAGGTACACAGTTTCCATAATTCTCCCTTTAAAGTTAGACAACCTCATATGGTTAGATATTGATCTCTAAATTGGCAACATATCTTTTCCAGTGTATCTGTACATTTACCTTGGCAGTTAGGGTTATGCAAACCCTTTAAAGGAAGTTTGTTTTTTTTTGTAATGTGTAGGAATATGTAAGAAGCATTTGTCTTTGACTCATTAAGGCAACTTTTTCCCAACATGCGCTATTTCATAAACTTCTCCTAGCTATGAACGTATGCATATGCATTCATAGCCACTTTATTTTCTCTTCCCCCCCCCCCAGCAAAATGAAATAGTTGTGCATATACCAGCAGGCAAAGAGTGGAGAACAACTTGGAAATACCCAAATAAGATTGAAGAAAGAGGAAGCTGCTTTAATTAGCCAATGAACAGGGTTTCAACACTCCTGTGTGTTCCAAAGCCCCTCTTTCACAGGATCTTCATAGGACTAAAGGCAGTGTTTTTCAGCTAGTGCTAATTTTGGTGCTTTCATTTTGGGAGGATAAAAAGAACACATACAAAATTAGTATGAATATAAAGACATTTTAATGTTCTGATGTTTATATCAAATACTCCGTCACATATTTTTTACATACAGTATCTTATAAACATAGTTTTAACACAACATATACAAAATTGCACATTAGAGATTACAGAGTCATAAATGTAATCTTTTTTTTATGTAAACAATTTCAGCACAAGAATGTTATACATTCCAGAACGCCCATATCTCCCACTTTTTCATGTCATTTCAGTCTCCATTAATTATTCTGGTTAGAAAGTGATAAAAACCAGAGAATGTCCACATCAATCCCTACAGGCAGAGATGCCCTGTTAGTTATACATAAAAGGCAAGTCGCCTTTTAGTCGTAAGTGCTTAACACAAAGATTTGAAGATCTAATCCTGTTCCCGTGGAGTCATAGACAAAAGATCAACTATTTGCAACAACAGCAGGTTTGAAATTAGCATTGCAAGATTTCCAACTGTTGCACTGAATAAAAATATCCACAAACTCAGTTCATAAGGAAACAAAAGCTAACTGCTCCTTGGCAGTATAAATTTGGAGCATTCTTGTAAACATGGATTTAAATCACCAGTCAATGAAAAGGTGTAGCACTTTATTTGCTCAATCACTCACTACACTAAAGTAAGATACACACTTAATCAAGTAGAATTATGTGTTTCTTTAAAAAGATGTGTCAATAATAATTAAACACCTTTTAGTTCTACGCATTATGAACATTATGAAAAAAACACATGACCTGAATGCATTTTTACTGTCCTGTATTTTATGTTTCATATACCATTCCATGCAAACGTTTCAATGCCAGAAAAGCAAACCAAAGCTGGAAACTGTGAATGAGGACTTCACTATTAACATGTGAGTTCACAATCCAGTGCATTTACTTGAAGAAAGTCACTATGAATTAAATAAAGCTTACTTCTCTACAGACAAGTACTGTATTCATTTCTGCAACTCTCACCTGCTACTTCTACTAAACTGGAGGTTTTGTTTGCAACTACTGACTATATCACTAGCCCTTGGGCATTAGATTTAATATCTGAAGACAGTCTTTGCAAAGCAGTAACTGGAACCACCTTCTAGTTTGGGTTCTGAATATATTCTCAGAACATCAACCTTCATAAATGCATCTTCCCTCTCTACATCTCAAAATCTGACAAAACTGAAGGCCACCTAGAAGTACAATCTAAAATAAGTAATACAGTATGATGCTCCTCAAATAAAGCCAACAGGCTTCCTACAGTACAAAATACACCTATATAATATATATTCAATATATCTCTTTGATTCATCTGTCAGGCTACTCTAGGAAATAGAAGCAGAGCAGGAACAGAAGAATGCCAGATTAAAGAAAAAAGTTATTTAAAAAATAGCTAAGTTTGAAATAGGGGTAAACTATTTCAGACAAGGAGCCACAAAATATTTCCAGTGCATTATCCAGAACTATGCCCAGTGGTTACACCATAAATTTGTAAAAGGCATTATGACATTGGCAGTTTTATAAATGGTTTCCTTATTCCCACCAACACAGAATTGGCTATTTTGATGAAAACTGCAAACTGCCAAGATTTTCAGTGAGCTATCACAACCCTAAGATATCTTTCCTTATTAGTCGTCAGCTCAAATGTATGTGCAGTTGGAATGTGTGTGTGTGTACGTGTACATCGCTGTAAAGTTGCCTACATTTAATGGAATGTGCTATTTCAGTGCCCATTTGGAGAAAGCTTTTTGGAATGCTTTGCTGTTTGGGTTTTTTGTTTTTGTTTTTTTGTACTGTTTGTTTGAGCAAGTCTAAAGAATTTGGTGTCCTCCACAGTCACTTTGACCTCTAATTTCAAATCATTTGTGAAGTTAAGAACCAGTGGTTCCAATACAGAAGTCTGGGGAGGTCAATTTCCTCTCAACCTTTATATCCTCTTGCTATGAGGAGTATCCATTTATTTTGATTCTCAGTCTTGCAACAGTCTCTGAAAGGACCATCTCCCTTAACCATTTCTTTAATAAGCCCATGATTTTTACAATGCTTAGCTGCCACCATATCACAAATGGTAATTGCTAAGCAGTTAAGAGACAACAGAATCATACAAGTCCATTTGCCTCCTTCACTGTATGATCATATCCTGCAGTTAATGCTTTTGGAGTTACACTTGGTCAATCTTATCTGACCTTCAACTGCAGTACGATCATGGCAGGACTTTCTGCCTTCGGATAATACTTCACAAACTGTAAAACAAACCCTGTCTCATTCTTAAGTCTGAAGCTAAGTGACAACACTAGCAAGATACGAAAGGCTTAACTTGCACGCTTGTTTTAAAGGCACAGGAATGCCCCTTTCCTATGATTTGCTATCACTTGAAATGGCATTATTCTGGTACTATACTTCATTTGAATATATTTGTAGTTATGGTGGCTTCAGGTAGACTGCATTGCCATCGGCAGTACTGTCATATCTGAGAGGGCAGAATTCATTAAGAAAGCAAGGAAAGATAGACTAATTGGGATGCTGGTATTTATTTTCAGAATGAAATGAAACCACCACTCCAAATTTTAAGCAACTACAAAATTGCTCAAGTTGATTGGTAATGGGTTAATTTCACCTAGACACAAATCATACGTTGTTGTTTTTTCCTTCAACCGCATTACATTCTTTCTGCTTGTGTGAACCAGCTTTGAGTTCAAGCTACCTCCAGGAAGCTAATTCTAGATACTCAAAAGTAGACTACAGAAAATTCTGCTTCCAGAAAACCATCCAAAAATAAAACTGTTAAGCCACTTTTAAGTAGAAATCAAAAAAGACTGAACAGAGAATCCCAATCTTGTTAAAACTCTTTCTGCCTCAGGGAATTACCTTGATCATAGCTAAGCCTGAAGTCAAGGTATGTCTTCAGCATAAAAATAAATCAATTATATATGTCTCTAATATAAAAAGTAGCTTTGCAAGATTAAATGTTAATGACTATGTTGGATAAATATTTAATTTACTACTAAAGTAACTAAAATCCCACCGACTTCATAGGTCTGAACATGAAGTGTAATTAACTCCAAATTCAACCCTTGATATGTATTCTTGAACACATACATGAACATACTTTTTCACTTCTCAGATGGCTGGATTACCTTATTCTTCTAAAACGTGACTTTTCTTGCTCCTAAGCAAGGAAAACAGCTCATTTGTATCAACTTTCAGAAAAAGACCTACATATTACAGGTTAATATGTAGGTCTCTTCAACTATGGTTTTTTTTATGACACATGACTTTTCACCCAAGCAGTTTCAGAATACTTTCCTGTACGGAACTCTTATGACGTAATAGTGTGTACTAATCAATCAAAGATGGGAATTGGAAGCTGGAGGTCCTTAAAGGGTGTGATTCTATGCATACATCTTTACCAATACATCTTCTTTAATGTTATGTAGGAATGCTAAGATTAGAGGGAAAAGAGTAAAAATATCAGTGTTATGCTTTTCTTAGAGAAACAAGGCATCTGCTTTTTATTTCAAACCATTAGCTTTCATTTGTTTCAAAGCAGTATAGTTACCATGAGATATTCCAGGAATTCACTATTAAAGCTTATCAGGAACAGCAGCCCCTCTGGAAGCCATACTGAGTTAGCTTCAGTAAAAAAAAGGTTACAAGTGTACTACTAATTTCTACTATTCAATCTCAGTAGACGGTACTCCTGATGGAGACATTTTAGATAGTATCCATGTAATAACTGCATTATCTAACACAACAGGCATTATTTATCTCTCATGTCAAGTTTCCAGTTTATACTTCAAACTGCACAAAAGATTAAAATGATGCATTATCTAAGAGGGATGGCTCACACCCCACCTAGCAGATTCTTAGACAACTTGAGTATTGCTTCCAAAAAGGAAAATATAACTCGAGCTCATCTGAACAAATTGCCTGAAGACGTCATATATAACACAGATTGGTTAACTATTACATAAACTTCCCTTGCCCCAAATCTTTCAGATCTACAAAACTAATTCTGTCCTCCACCAAACTGCCAAATAAGCATTTTCAGAAGTAATCGTGCATAGAAACAGTCTTAAACCTTAAATTATACTATTTTTTTAAACAATACGCTTAAAAATGCAAAAGACAAAAATTATATGATTGCATATGAATGTCTGACTGGCAAAAATTACAGCTAGTTATCAAGTTAAATACCTCTGATCAAAGGAACAGGTGTTTATTTACAGTACAACTGCTCAACAGTGGGGAAATACTGACAACAATTAACACAGCAAACACACTTTGAAGTTTATTGAGCAACAGAAATATTGTCAGACTCAAACAGATTCAGCTTTGCAACAGAAAGCAAGAAATTACAGTAATAGGCACCAAGGCCTGTGTTTGATTTTTACATCCTTGTGTTCCAAATACATATTATTAAAATGCTTTCTGGCAGCAATATAAAAAGCTAAACAATGCTCCAGCAAAATTAAGCACTTTTATATTGCAGTGATTTCCATGGCAAAATTAAAAAGATCCTCTGACTGAAATCATTGGATTTAGACATATATGAATTTGCTTGCCCTAATGTCTTTTAATCCTAATACATTTAATACTAAAAAAAGTTCTACAACTTCCAGGACAAAATACGCTATTGTAATTAAAGCCAATGTTCCACTAACATTTCAAATGAAAAAAAAGTCATTCAATCAAAGTTTTCAAGCTAACAGTGGATTTCTCATAAAGCCAACAACAATCTTCTTACAATGAATAAAAACCCTGCTGGAAAAACTTGCAGTGTTTTACATCAATCCCTACAAAACCTGTAATGAGGGGTGTTTTCATAAGTCCACACCTGAATGTACGTTTCTATCAATGGCAAGCATTCTAAAATAGGATCAAAAATGATTCCATTGGTAAGTTAAAAAACAACCGTTGGAAAAGAATCGTGGTACATCATCACTCACCAAGTTAGCGACAAAATTAGTCAGCCTTTTTAGCCATAAAATCACCTGAGTGTGTTCACCTGAACTGGAGAAGTGCATAAGAAAACCAGCTGCGAAACAAATCTTCCTGTTACTCAAGGATAAGATTTCAAATCCCCCAAAGACATCTTTTTTTTTTTCTTATGTCAGTTTCAACAATGGACATCACCTGAACCACCAACAATATTAGAACAGGATACTTGCCTAATGAATTTTTAAGACAGGTGAGTATCATTTAGTCTAGACTTTAGGGGAGTGGGTTGTTTTTATAATTATTTAAAGTGCAAGAGACAAAGTGTATAAAAACAAATCAAACATGTCTGTAATAGTAGTTCAGAGGCACATGCAAAAAAAACAACAGTAATCAGAACAAATGAGAAAAACATAAGGATGAAATTTGCATAAGAATGAAATTTCTTCCCTTGGGAATAAGTATGTTCCCAGCAATAAGGGATATTCAACCAACAAATGATGCAGCATGTAAACAGGATTTCAAAGACATTGGCAGATAGGTTATTTAGTACATGAAAAAAATAATACAATATTAAAAATATGACATCCAGAAAGTGTGTCCAAAATACATTCTATTTAGAGAAATCCTCATGGGGAAAAGCTTCAAAAACTGCATACATTGGCAATATTTGCCAAATAGGCTACAAAAAAGGCAAACAATTTAGAATACTGCAAATATTTCAAGCACACCATGTTTTTGGCAAAAATTGTTACAACACGCATACAGCATTATCAAGATAATTAGTTATCTGAGTGCCAAGATCAAAGCAGATTCAGTTATGATGTGTTTTTGTTTTTTTAAGAAATTAAGAAATAGGCTGCTGTTTTTGAAGTAGGAATGATGATTTCTCTAAGCACCTTTTCCAAAATGCAATATTCCAGAACAGAACTTACCTGAGAAATTCTCCTATTTCACTGTTATATCTTCTAGAGAAAAATTGAAAACATCTGATTTTGAACTGTTAACAAAATTGGAAAGAAAATTATTCACACTGATGATGACTGTGAAAATAGTAGGATAGATTTGCATTCCAAAAAAGAAAAAAAATCACATGTGGGGGAAAAGACAAAGAATATATTAGTAAAGTATCTTTGTCGATCAATACAAGATGGTTTAATCAAATTAACGTAGGTTTTCTTCACCAGTTTTCCCTCTATTCCTAAAATGCCAAGATAGATTATTTCACACTTGCAGTGATAGGATTCCAAATCAAAAAGCTCCTAATTGCCATTTCTTCTGAAAATATGACTCCCTCATAGGCATCCATCTAATTCTAGGATAAATATCAACCTAGTAATCAAGCAGGGTATGTCAATAATCCAGCATGAAAGAAAAATCAACTGTGCCCCAGTATCTTTTTGACACAATATTTCCAGGCAAAGCAAAAGTTTTTACTGCATGGAAAGTTATAGCCGAAACAGAAAATAAAATCACAGGACATAAGAAAACTGCATTTGAAGAAAGATAAAAACTATTATCTAAACTTATACAATGAAATACGATGGTAGGGAGGGCTGTCATCTATGATAAACAGTTTGGCAGAGTTACTGATAAAGCTGTCAAAATACTAATAAACATCCAAACCCTTAAAAAAAACAAGCAAAAACAATGGTTATTTCTGATCCCATTTTAAAATAGAACTCAGCAAACCTTTCAAACTCCGCTTATAAATTTACTTTTCCCACCTCCCATCCTGAGAACAACATTTTTTACATTTTGGACAAAATAAAATAGCTTCTATGTAGTTCCTCTAAAAATATATGGCTATCTACATTTCTATTAATTTTTTCTATGAATTATTCAAAACATAATTGAATTAAGTGATTTATCTTTTTTTTTTAAATCCAATTTTTCCCCTCTGTATAGCACGATAATTGTGATCATACTGAGAACAATTACAGCTGGAATGTATACTGTAAAAGATAAAGCATTTGATATTTTTCTTCAAAAACAATTTCTTTCACCCCCTTCCATGTTATAAAAATAAACATATATCCATCCTATAGTTTTAATAAATAAGTGCACCCATACCCCAACTTTGTGCTGGCACAGGAAATAATATAGAGCTCATAGATCTAAAAGTGAAAAGCATTTTCTTAAAATCTGCTTTTTAAATAAATATTTTATATGGCATAGTAGGCTAAGTCTCCAGTATCAGAAATGTGAAATTAGCTTGAATGGCAACATTTTCATAACGACAAATTATGTGACTGTTTTCTTTTGTTTATCACGAAAAATTACCCAGCCACATACTCCATAATTCTCTTCCTAAACATGTAAATGTAGTGTCTCTCAAGCACTGAGCAAATCCAGAGAACTTCTACAGCAAGAAAATAACAAATAGTCTGTACACAAAATTGACTTAACTTTGCACAATTCTTCTAAATGTTGAAAAACATTTCACAACTCTATCCACTGGAACTCTAGAGCTGTTCTCTCTAAAAATACGATTTATCTACTGAAATGACTAGTAATATGCCCGATATACAAGCATATTACTATTCCCTTAATATCCCATCTTAGAAAATCCACACTGTTCATTAGAAAGCTGTAAATACACCTTCAGCAAAACATACTGGAGTGTCTTTAACCATCCCCTAGTAACTTTTTTTTTTTTTGCAGAAATGCTAATACATATTACACTCAATGACCTTCAACCACAGAATAAAAATAAAATTTAAGACTCTCTAGAACATATAAAAGTCTTCCACAAAGATAACTTTTGTCCACAGGTATGATCTTTGAAGAGACCTTTGGATTTCCATCAACAAGACATATATTTTTTTTATGTCTAGTCAGCAAAGCTCTGGTTCTTGGTTTTAAGCAGGGCAAGAAAGCTAGAAAAAAAACAAGCTGGAGCTTTCCTAAGATCAACAAAGAATCCAGCCCCCCAGACTTCTTCACAGGCTGAAGGTGGTCAGAGGGGCTTCAGTTGGAGAAGCTTGACACTTCCCTCTTTCCCTCTGCAGGTTTCTCCAATTGCTTGGTGCTTTTGAAAAGAACCCAGTAGCATTGCTTCCAGCTGGTTATTAACAATTTCAGTATTACTTTCATTACTTAGGTGGCTGGCAGGAAACCTGCTGGTTGCTGGAGATGCTTGAAACTGCCAACCTTCGGTTAAGGATGACTGTTATTATTTTTAAGAAGTTGTTTCTAGAAAGGCTAACACTGAAGTCCGACTCTTTTCCATGGGATATTCTTTCTGGCCTATTTACCTCTCTGCCATTACACCAGGTTCTTCTCTGGCTCTTCCGACTTCTATCAAAAACTGGTTAAGATACCTGTATGGTCTTGCAGAAGCCGACTCTTCCCCTGTCTACTTCAGCTCTCAGGCGAACGGGGAACTCTGCAGAAGCCAAAGGATGTGAAACGGAAGGCAGGGCTTCCATGGCCCTTCCCAAGACCATGAGATCAAGGTCTAATCCCCTTTCTGCCATGCATGGCAAAGTTGGGTGCATGATGGGTCTCTCCTTGTTTGGGGGGAGTCACACGCTTCAGCAAGCACTGGTCTCCGGCTCTGTGGGTGCCTCCCTGCCAGGGGGCTGACCCCCCACTGCCAAGGTCTGCGCAGGGGCCGCGGGGGCGGCGTTGATGTGGCAGCCGCTGGAGAGGTGGCTCCGGACTCGACCTTGCAGCTGGGTGACCTGGGCGCGGAGGAGGCTGGCGGTGGCGGCCAATTCGGCGTTTTGGCCTTTGAGCGCTTTGACTTTCTCCTCCAAGCGGGCGATGCGCTCCAGCTTGCGCCGACGGCACTTGGAAGCCGCGATACGGTTGCGCAGTCTTTTGCGCTCCGCTTTCAGGCGCTCTTGGCTCTCCGCGTCCAGCGGCGATAAGGAGGAAGGCGGCGGAGGGGACTCCCCGGACGAGAGCCCCGAAAGAGGCAGAGGAGGAGGCGGCGGCGGCGGAGCTGACACTACAGGCGCTTCCGGTACAGTCTGCGGCTCCTCCAAAGCCCTGCCGGTCGAGCCGGGCGCGGGCAGACGAGCCACAGGCTGGGGAGCGAAGAAAGCGCCGGCGGCCGATGGGCTGGCCGGGTTGAAGTTGCCTAAGGTGGTGTAGACGGCGGGGGGATCCTGCCTGGACGACGGGCAGCAGGGCCCTCCCGGGTGCTGGGTAGGCGAGAGAGGCGCCGGCGACACCCCGAGCAACTGGTTCTGTTTGTGCAAATCGGCCAGAGCTTTCACGAAGCCGTCGGCGAAGCCCTCCTGTTCCTGCGTCACCGCCTGCTGCGGAGCCGAGGACTGCGGAGACCGGTACAAGAAGGGCGCCCCGCTGACCACCGCCGCCGCCACCACCGAGTGCCCTCCGCCGGTGGGGCTGGATGGGCCGGCGAGGCCCGGGCTGCCCGCTTGGATCAGCAGTTGCTCCAAGTCGGCGGCCGCCGGCAGCTTCAGCAAAGGCTGCAAAACGGCTGGGCCCACCTCTGGGCCGCCGCCACCGACGGCCGTCTCCTGAATGAGGCGGTGCACGACGCTGCTGGTGCCGCCGCGAGGGCGCAAGAACGGCCCGGCCGGGGGCAAGGTGGCATTACCCGGGGAGGCCGCCCCTAAATCCCGAGGAGGAGGCGGCGGCGGCGGCTTCCCGGCGAGGAGCAACTTGCGTTGTTGAACCGCCCCGCTTTCCTCGGGCGGTTCAAGTCCCGTCGGTCCCCCCGCTCCGGGCCCGCCACCGAAGCCCGGCAGCTGCACGAAGTCCGGGAGCAGCTCCAAGCCTTCTTCGCCGTAGTACGGGGCTACCTCCATCTTCACGGCCACGCGGGCGCCGGTGCGCCCGCCGCCGCTGCTCATGCTGGGCGGGACGGCGGCAGGTTTGGAGTGGCCGCCGCCGCCGCCGCCGCCGCCGCCAGTCTCCCAGGTCTGTCTGGCTTCCAGAAAGAGAAACGACGCGGTCCCGGCCGCGAGCTCCGCTTCCAGCGCGGCGACGGGCTGCAGCGAGTTTTTCACGCCTGGCGCCGGCTCTCCGTCTCCCGCCCCTGGGCAACAGCCCGGGGCTCGGCGCTTTCGACTTGCGGCTTTTCGGGGGAGAAAACTCTTTTTTCCCTTGCAGGCAGAGGAACTGATGTCAAAATGCCTCGCCCTAGCAGCTCCTGCTACTCCGCCTTTCTTGGCTGGGGCTGCGGCGGCCACACGGCCCTCTCGGCTCAGCATCGGAGGGCGGAGCGACGAGAGCCGCGTCGCCTGGTTCTGTCTTCCTTCTTTCTCCCCTCTCCCTTCTTGCCGAATAAACAAAACGCAGTCGAAGGAGAGACGAGCGGCGCTTCCCGCCGAGGCTAATAGAGAAATCCGAGCGAAAGCTCGCCGCGAAACTTTATCGTTCCCTGACGTTGTACTGCGGCAAGGGACGCCTCGGGGTTCCAACTAAGTCGCGCAGGCTATCAGATTCGCCTCAAAACTAGGGGCAGGAAGGTGCCTGTTCCCCCCCCCTCCCCAACTTTCTTACAGAGCAGCAGTCCGATGGACGATGCGATAAACGGGCAAAGTAAAACTGCTGCAAAGGGTAAGTCGTCGTAGCCGAACTGCTATGACGTTGTTTAGCCAGAGGGAAAAAAAGAAAAGAGCGACCCCTAATCTGACAGTTTCTTCGTCTTCCTTAAGGGCCTTCCTGCTTTCATCCTCCTTTCGAGAAAATGCTTTTTTCCACTTTTGAAAAAAGGGCCTTTCCGTTACAAATACAGAGCGACTAGAAAGGGAATGCAGTTGTTTTTTTTTTGGGGGGGGGGGTGATACTGGAAAGTCCTGAACTTACGACCACACAATTGAGCCCAACGTTTATGCTTGCTAAGAGAATTGTGTTAAGCGAATTTTGCTCCATTTTATGGCTTTCCTTGCCAACGTTAAGTGAATCAATGCAGTTGTTAAAACTAGTGACACGGTTGTTAAGTGAATTTGGTTTTCCCCGTTGACTTTGCTTGTCAGAAGATCGCAAAAGGGAATCACATGACCCTGGGACAGTCGCAAATATGAGTCAGTTGTCAAGCATCCGAATATAGATCACATGACCGTGGGGATGCTGCAATGGTCAGAAGTGTGAAAAATGGTCATAAGTCACTTTCTTCAAGGCCGTTGTAACTTTGAATAGTCACTAAATGAACTGTTGTAAATCGAGGACTACCTGTAGGAATTAGGCTACTTACATTCAGCAAGGAGGTGTTGCCAATGAGCTTTTCCCAATGTGCATATAAGCACTAGACCAGGCATGTCAAATTGCCGGCCCACAGGCCAGATGCATCATGATGAAACCGCACCCACCCCATTGCTGGCAATGGGGGGAAAGTCGTGATACGTTGCGCGACGTCACGTGATGTCGCGAGTTTGACATGCCTGCACTAGACAAACATTATATGGCAACTCTATTTTGTCAGATAATATTACTTCTATCTTAACCTCAAACCATGCCTGAGACAGCCATAAGTTATCTTTACCTGTTGATAAAGAGGCATTTCCCCCCTTAAGCCAAAACATCCCACAAGAGTTTTAAGATAGGCAAAAAAAAGTCTTGCTCGGGTTAAGCCTGTTCTTCCCTATCCAGATCCCCACAACTTCCAGGCATTTGAAATAACCTTGAGAGCATCACTTTTGGGCAGGCTGTGGTAAAGCCACAACAGACAACCACCAGCATACTGATATCAAGCATTAAGACTGATGATTTCATCCAGCACCTTTATATTGATGTTAAATAGGAGTGGGGAGAGAGTCAAACACTGAGGCACTCTGAAATGCAGGAGTCTAAGTCTGGACCCCATCAACACCAATTGTAGCCAGTCCTGGAGGAAGGAGAACTACTTCCTGTAAAGCATTGCCGTCCACTCAAAATTCAGGTGCTTGGCACATGGCATATATTTGTGACGGTTGCAGTGTCCTGAGGTCGTGTGATCACCTGTTGCAACCTTCTAACAAGCAAAATCAATGGGGAAGCCAGATTCACTTAATAGCTGTGTTACTAACTTAACCACTGTGGCAAGACATATCTTAAAACGGGGCAGAACTCAATTAGCAACTGTCTTGCTTAGCAACAGAAAGGTTGGGCTCAATTGTGGTCATAAGTTGAGGACTATCTGTATTTCATTTTATGCCCCTATCAGAACATCCAGATCACACTGCAAAAATTCAGGGGTAAACATATTGATTTAGGGGAAGACAATTTCCCATTTAACACTCCCAATCTTCCCATTTAACACTCCCAAATTTTGTGGCCCCATTCCACTTATATCGTTGCATCACTGGCCACCCACTCCTCCAACTCTGATTAGCTCCTAAAATAAAAAATGGACTTCGTTTGCAAAACATTTCTTTTTGGTTACTGTCTTGAACGAATGACATCACATTCTGTGCATTAAGGTTTGTTATTGAAGCTTTCTCAGATAATTTTATTAGAAGGGGTCTAATCAAGTCTATGTTGTGCCCTATAATTTATAGGGGTTCTCTCTTTTTGCCTGAATTCTAATTTTATGAATGATAGCAAGTAAGAAACTTATGTTTGATTCAAGTTTGAGAGCTGGTATTCAATTCATCTCTTCAGCCCAAAGAGTTGCTTCAGTCAATGGAATATGGAGGAGATAATTCCACATCTACAGAACTTATTATCCAAAGATGCTGGGGAATCCTGTGTTAATCTTACAGGGAAAGGAAAGTCTAATGTGCAACATAATAGTTTAATCAACTTATTTCAATGAGTATACTCTGATTGACTTAATCTAGATCTATTCCACAGACTATTGTGCACTTTATTAGCGAAAGGCAGTTTTGAAACATGTCAAGTAATAAAATTTGCTCAGATGAATTTAAAACAATTGTGAGATTATTCTGTCCAAGACGCTGTAACAATGAACTTGAACAAAGGCATCCCTGATCATATCGCTATCTTTATATATATGGCTATTCAGATATGTTAGCTAAGAGAATACTACAAAAAAAGTAAATCTGTAGCAATATCCTTTCTTCCCATCTTTGAGCCAACAGAAAAGCATGCCAGTGTAGACAACTTTGCTCCACAGCTTGCCTTTGCTATGCATTGATAACAGGTCTGGCCAGTGTTGCAGTCCACACTTTTTCAATTGAAGGAGTAAACTGGTGGCTTTCCTTTCCTGTCCCACCTAACATCTTCCACCAGCAAGAAAACCAACCACTAACTGCTCCTGTGAATGGGTGGTGAGGCAGGATTCTATATTCATTGTTATTGCTTACTTTTGTCCTACTTTGCTAGACTTTCATTGTTAAGCATTAGTGATAGAACTAAAAACAAAAAACACCTTGATTGTTCAACCTCCAGAAGAGAAGACCTGCAATGGAAGTGAACACTTGTGAATAACATGGATAGGCACTCTTGTATCAGAAATTCTGAAGGTTTCTCCTGTTGTCAACAATGAAGGTCATCTTATTGGTGGTGTCCTGGTCAGAAGATGAAATCTAAATAGTCATAGTTTCTTCTCCTTCTTCCTATGAATAGTAGAGATGAATGAGGTTTTCCAGGTGTTATTTACCCACAAAGAATTGAAGTTCCCCATGTTCTTCTACTATCCAAGGAGAAGTCTCTTAAGTGCCTCTTCTGGCTTTTTTTTCTTGAATAGGAACATAGAATATTCCTCTCTCACCTTAATACATCATGAGCCCTTCCCAAAACTAAAACAAAATTGAAACAAACTTTCTCACTTGCAAAACTGCAATTTTGTTTCAATCTGACATGAATTCATTCATCCCAGGCCCCCCTTTTAAGTAGTTACTCCTATGAACACATTTTAGGAAGTGCCACTATTAAATTTACCCAGATTCACACTTCTTCAAAATTGATGGGGAAGTCAAATCTTTAAACATGCAGCAAATGGGAACGATCATCTGTACGTTTACTTTATAGAATGAGCCTTTCCAATTGCAGATCTCTCTATCCATCTGTACAAATGCATACATAGTCACATATACAGTATATGCATACATGCTCACACAAAGATAACTGTTTTGCAACCACACTGTGCAGCCAGTACTATCTACTGTTCCTTTACCTCATCTACCTAACGAAGAAAAGCTTGTAGGGAAATTTTTGCCTTATTGTTGCTTACTAATGGGAATCTTAACTTCATGGTAGACCAGTGGCCAAGTTTCCATGAAGTCAATATTCTCATTAGAAGAAATAGGCTGTTCCAGTGAAGTGACCACTTCCTCTGCAAAAAATAGCTGTAGAGCGCAGCACCGTCTGGATGGAAGGAAAAAGGATCCCATTGTGGACCACGGATTCCTACAAATTGGTTATCTCATAAAAGCTCCTCCATATGTACTAGAATGTCTACATGGGATGTCTTTTGCTGACGTAAGGTGAAAAACTCTAGTTCCATGTCAAAACCCTCAGGTGTCTCAGAAGCACCTGATGATAAGTTCTGTTGTGAGGACACAGCTTGACAAATGGTAATGGGGTTACTTTGCAGTACCAGAATCTGTAGAATAACCTGTTATTTCAGAAGAAATCCAATCCTAATCAGCAGACGTTCATTAAATCCCACATCAATAGTGCTTATTTCTTGTCTGAATGAGACAAGTCTCAGAAAAGAACTATGTCACTGTAAACTTTTTACTTTTACAAACTTAATCTCCTTCACATTACATCTACAACTATGGTCCAGCATGGTCACTGAATGGGAATGGTGGGAGTTGTATGGCTTCAGGTAGAGAATGAAAATTGGCACTAAAATTCTTTTTATGTGAGTTGCACTTTACCTTGCTATTCCCTGATAATGTCCATGCAAAGCTATTATCTGCTAAGTGAAATTACAGTACACTATTTATAAACTGTTGTTTTGTTGTATACATATCTGATAGCATTGTTCAAATAGGTTTTTAAGACAAGAAGGTATGAGGGAGACATATGTAGAGCTTGCTCAAGTATTATGCTGTAATTCCAAAGTGAAAAATGCAATACAAGATGATTAAATATAAGACGGACTGGGCAAATAGGTGGTGGACAGATTTATCAAGGGCTATTAGATTTTAAGATTTTGACATTACATCCAGTTTGAAATATACCCTTTCTTGTTTGAGGAAATTTGTTAGTCACTGAGAAATAAAATATGGAACCAAGATGAGCCTTTATCTGATGCAACACATTACTCTTATGTTCTTATCCATGCCTTAATTAACATTGCACCATGTTTCCTTTTTATATCTGAAATAGTTCAACCCTCAGTTCAAGATATAAACAGCTGAAACAGATTTGGGGATAAACCGGAGTAGCTAATGACTGATAAGAGTTGTAATGATGAAAAAGGAAAATCAGCAATGTAAATATCTATCAATGTATAAATATAAAGCAAATTTACACAAATAATAAAGCATTTTTTTTCCCTTCTGACTTCACATGGACATCCTAAGTCTAGTTTCAATCTGTAACTTTTTCTCTACTTATACCATTGTATACCCTGCTTCTAACAATCCCAGTCTTTACCCTAGATCATATGACTATAGTGCAGGCATGTCAAACTCGCGATGTCATGTGATGTCGCGCAACGTATCACAACTTTTCCCCCATTGCCAGCAATGCGATGGGCGCGGTTTCGGCATGACGCATCCGGCCCACGGGCTGGGAGTTTGACATGCCTGCTGTAGTGTCATCTTATAGCCAACCCAAAAGCGAACAGCTTGAAGTAATTTTTTACTGAACCAGAATAAAAGTAATTTTGTTTCCTCTTAGGCCAACAAAGTCATTATAGCTTCATGCTGTGTAAAATATTTGTTTATCACTTACTCTGGAGGCAAGGACAGGTGTTAACTGCAAAGCGAGATGTGTTTGGAATTGCGGGGAGGCATATGCATTCCCTCACAGCCATTTTTTCTTTGCTTCCTGAGTTCATTTTATACCTGGCAGTCCCTCTTACCCATTTTGCGAACAGCTAGTCTCCAGCCTTTCAGTACAGAGGAAAGCTGATATTACTTTTCTGGATAAGATAAGGTGTATTAATGCTGGTACTAAAATATTCTGAAATGGCATGTACCTTTAGATACAACAGCCCCTTTTCTTGATTGCAGTGTCAAAAATAGAGATATCAAACTGGGCATTGGTTTATTTCCCAGTTTCCCATATTTCAGTTACTTCTTCCCCTGACTTCCCTGTAGTAAGAGGTAATTTGCTCAATGTCCAATCAATTTGAATTTCCACCCTACAAGATCTAGTTGGTTGTACAAGTATGGCAGAATCTGCCTCTCTTGGTCTCTTCCCAGATGTTTCTTTATTTTATATTATTTTAACTTGGGAAATATGGGAGTACAAACAAGCAAAAACAAACCTTCAGGAGACCCTACTAGACAGATCACCTTATTTTTACTGCTTTGCCTTTTGGGTGGATGTTTTCTATGCTTTATTGAGGATGTATTTGTGCAAATTCTCCTTATTCTGGAGGTCTTATCCATTATTCTCTACTAAGCCCCTTTTAATATTTAGAAATGTAAAGTCTAACTGGGATGAATGTTGGGAAAATACTGGAAAGAACAGTCACTTGATTGGCATGGAAACAATTTGTTTTTATTAAATAATTTTACAGTCTGCTTTTAAACAGATTTATTTACTTTGATAAATTTACGTATAGCCTATCAATATGGGTAGTCCTCAGCATACAACCATAATAGAGCCCAATATTTCTGTTACTAAGCATGGCAGCTATTAAGTAATTTGCTTTTTATTTTACAATCTTTTTTTGCCAGTTAAGCCAATCCCTGCAGCTGTTAAGTGACTCTGGCTTTCCCAATTGACTTGTCAGAAGTCAGCTGGGAAGGTTACAAATGGTAATCAAATAACCCCAGGACACTGCAACTGTCATAAATATAAGCCAACTGTCAAGCACTCAAATTCTGATCACTTGGGGCTGCTGCAATGGTCACAAGTGTGAAAATTTGACTTATCTGTCATAAGTCACTTTTTTTCAGTGCCATTGTAATTTTGAACATCACAAAATGAATGGTTGTAAGTCAAAGACTACCTCTATTAGTGTACTCTAGCACAGAGGTCCCCAACCTTTTCGGCACCAGGGACCGGTTCTGTGAAGAAAGGATTTTCCGTGGACCGGAGAGTGCGTGGTTTTCTGTGTTGCTTGCATCCCACGGATGGGGCTTTGTTTGTGTGGACCGGTTGCTGGCATGCCATGGCCCGGTACTGGTCCACGGCCCAGGGGTTGGGGACCCCTGTCCTAGCAGTAAAAATGTTAACCCTTTCTCCCCGTAGAATATATTCAGTCAAAATCCTGAGCCTCCTTCAGACTTGCACCTATACCTGAAATGCCCCTCCTCCAGTTAGTTCCCTTCTCATGCCTGAATGTCCTGCTATGTCTTGCCAAACTTTCATTGGGAGTTCACTCAGTCCTCCCAGCACTGAAGGAGATGCCAGAAAACCAATCAACATGCCCATCAGAAGTGCCACTCCCAAAGTAGGGCAATGAATTTTATCCGATTGTATTCAACTCCTTATGGCTTATGTCAAAGACAGTAATAAAGATTTGATTACTCCAGTGATTTGGGGAAGGTGCCACAAGAGCAAAATGGACTGGCAAGTGGGGACATATTTTATGTCTATTTTTTTTCCATTTTCTGAGTTAAGGAAGGATGACTACTGTGAACCACTGGATTGTATATTTTTAAATGCTCATGCAAATCAAATTGCCACTTTTGCAACCCGGCCCTATCCCATCATTCTTATTTTTACTATATCACTTGTTGAAAAAGAAAGACAAAAGTATAAGTAAAGAATATAATGCATTCCTGTCATTTGGAGGACACTTTGTCCAATTCCTAACTATGGTAGAACTACACCAGTTGTAACAACACAGGCCAAAAATCTGGAAACTGTCTAAACCTGAAACACTATTAAGCATCCCTGATAGTGAGACGAATAATCATTATAGCTCTAAACTGCACGAGGCCTTTTAACGCTGTATTTTAAACTATCATTTCTCAGGAAAGAAAGAAAAAGGAAGAAAGAAAAAAAGAAAGGGAGGGAGGAAGGAGAAGAGAAAGAAAGTGTAGGAAGGAAGGGAGGGAGGAATAAATGTCCGTCAAATATACAGGAAATGTAATTTCTTGCTATTATTTAACGATCGTCTGGATGTATTATGTTAGATGATTAACATCCTTTAACTTAAATTTTTTAGGAATAAATATCCTTCCTAACAGGTAAGACTAAACTGCAGCACTTAGAATGCAATTTACAGAAGCACGCTAGTTCCTTCCTTTCCAAGGCGCGCATCACGGTTAGGATCGATCTAAAATAGCGCGCCACTCTCCGACTACCGTCACGCGCGCAGCCAAGACTTCGGACAGGCGCCCGTATATTTCCGAGCGCAGAAGCCAGATTCCGTGCGTCAAAAGATGAGTCGCTCTTCTCATTGGCTCGTCCGACAGAGACGCGTCGCACCCAAACATTGCGGGGCGTGACCAATAGCCAAGCCCGATGCGAAGCTCTCGAGAGAGTTGGTCTGAAGCTGGCACCGCCATGTTGAAAGAGGGAGAGGCCACAGCCAGTTTATGTCGTTCTTCGGATTTTTTTTGTTTTTGAATAGGAACGCGAAGACCTCAAGGAAGCATTTGGATCGACGCGTGTCTTAAATTGATTTGTTCCCTCCGAGAAATCCCGGTGGTGCTAAAGAGGCAGGCGGAGGGGACGGCAACAAGAGGATGGTGCAGTCCTGCTCTGCCTACCGTTGCCGGAATCGATACGACAAAGAGAAGCCCATCTCTTTCCACAAGTGAGTAGGGGCGGGGTAGGAAAACGGGGGAGGGGGAGAGAGAGAGAGAGAGAGAGAGAGAAAGAAGAAGAAAAAAGAGGCTCTCTTGACCAGGCGGGAGAGGGAGATAGCATTCGCTTCGCGAACAGGAAGGCGGAGGCAGAGCGCCTGCGCGGCCCAAAGTGGGAGGGACTTTAAATAGTGCGCGGCCTCTCTGGAGGTCGGCGAGAAGGCGGGGTTAAGTGCGCTTACTGGGCCCTTTCGGTTTTTTTCTTTAAAAAGTAAGCGCGCGCTTGTTCAACCGTCAATAACAGCAAAGCGCCGCATCAACCTTTCTGACGGGCTGGGAGAGCGGGGTTACTTAAATGATTTCTTAAAATAATCATGATTAAGAATCGGCAAAGCAGGATCAATAGGGATTGACACTCCCCCCCCCTTTTGATCCTGGTATTGCACCCGAGTCTAATAAAGTTTTTTTTCCCCCAACAAAAGCAAAAAAGATTGTCGTTTTGGTGAAAGCTAGTAGATCTACGGCTACTTTTGGGCTTTAGGTATACAAGTAATCCTTGACTTAAGACTACAATTGAGCCTAAAATTTCCATTGCTAAACAAGACAGTTATTAATTAAATTTTGTCCTTTTTTACGACCTTTCTTGCCACAGTTCTTAAGGAAATTAGTGAAGTTAGGAACACCATTTTAAGTGTATCTGGCTTCTCCATTGACTTGCTTGTCAGAAGGTTGCAAAAGGTGATCACATGACCCTGGGACCCTGCAACTGTCACAAATATATGCTAGTTGCCAAGTCTGAATTTTGATCATGCAACCATGTTGTAATGGTCATAAATGTGAAAAGCAGTCATAAGTGACTTTTTTCAGTGCTGTTATAACGGTCACTACACAAATAGTTGTAAGCTAGCAGACCTATGGCTGCTTCAGGTGTACAGGTTGTCCTTGACTTACAACCACAATTAAGCCCAAATTTTATGTTTGAAAGCGACACATTTGTTAAGTGAGTTTTGCCGTATTTTACAACCTTTCTTGCTACCGTTAAGTGAATCATTGCAGTTGTTAAGCTAGTAACATGATTATTAAATGAATCTGGCTTCCCCATTGATTTTGCTTGTTAGAAGTTCACAAAAGCTGATCACATGATCCCAGGACACTGAAACTCATAAATACAAGTCAGTTACCATCTGAATATTGATCATGTGACAAAGGGGATACTGCAACAGTCATAAGTATGAAAAATGGTCATAAGTCACTTTTTTCAGTACTGTTATAATTTTGAATGGTCATTAAATGAACTGTTGTAAATCAAGCACAACCTGTATATCTCAGTTCTGTTTGTTGAACTCCTATACTGTTTTTTTTAATCCCGGTATTCATAAAAATTTAAGAGCAGCTGAGTTGACCTGCACCAAAAAAGAGGTTATAAGGGTAACTGAAAGTTTACCAATAAAACATGCACATTTGTGAATGTTCACAAGCTCATCTCGACAGAGAACTTGAAAGTTTGCATGCTATCTGTAAATCAATAGTTGGATTTTGGAGCTTTTCATATTTAATGTAAATGTTTTCTTTTTTGTGGACAGTAATAAATCTTGAGTTTTGTGAGCTTTGTATGCTCCTCAAAAATTTCTACAAACATGGATTAAAGTTACAGAAACAATGGGCATTTCGCAGTTCTCCCACAGACCATGCCTAGAGAGAAACCCATAATTTGTTCACTAGAAATTTAATGTAGAGACCTCTGTACTGGAAGTCATCTTTCACATACTGATTCTTCTGTTTGGGGTTTCCATGAGCACTTCTCCTGTTACTGGGAGAACAGAAAAATTGAGATCTTTAATTAAATCCAAAAGCTTGATTCCTACCATGTAGGAATGGTAGGCAACTTCTTAAAAGCATATTAAGACTACACCTAAGGGAAAATGTGGCTGTTTCCTCTTCCTCCCCTGCCCCCCCCCACTAGTTTGGTAGTAATAATAAAAATTGTTTGATGTACATTTTATTTGTAGGTTTCCTCTCACAAGACCTGATCTCTGCAAGAAATGGGAAGCTGCTGTTAGAAGAAAAAATTTCAAACCAACAAAATATAGCAGCATTTGTTCTGAACACTTTACTCCAGATTGCTTCAAAAGAGAATGTAACAACAAACTATTAAAGGACAATGCTGTACCAACAATATTTTGCCACACAGAACCAAATGTGAAGGTAAGCGAGGTTTATGAATTATTTTTAAAGCTTCTGTAATTCAGAAAATACTGAGTGGCAATGCTGCTATTGCTAAGCAAAAGTATTCTGAAGACAGGAGACTGATATGTAGTGCCAGATGGAAGCGTATTATATTCATCTATTGATATAATAGAAAGAATTACAGTTCCGTTTCTACTCATTTACCATTTTGATTTTTTCTTTATTTTGGATTCTTCTAAAATAAAAGGAAACATGGATTCATTGTAACAATTCTGACAACTTTTTGTATCACTTTTAGACATTTCATCATTCCTGCAAAAATACTTTTGATTCAATTTGATTGATTTCACATGGGTTAATGCAAGAACATCGTAAGAATGATCAGTGCTTCTGCATCAGATAATATCTCATAATTTTTGGACCGTTGCAAGAGTGCTAAATATTTACTGTTTTGTATAACTGCACATTACTCCATCTCACGTCGTATTTATGGACAGAATATTGCTGCTCCAACCACAATGTCCCACTTCATTTTCTTTTCTAAACAAGGAGAAATGGGGAGAATGATTTGCTTGGAACAATGAGTATGTAGGACACAAGTTTTCCTATCAAATTGCCACTACTGGACTTGGTGAAAACTTAAAGTAAGGTACTGTTTTGTCTACTCAGCAGCCCTTTCAGAACTAATGGTGAATTAAAAAGAGCTAAATAGGAATCCTTGTGCAATTATTATTTCCATCCAAGAAATAGCTATATTAATACAAGTAATTGATGCCATTTTAAAACAACAAACTTACCTGCAACGTTCTATGTTAGAGATCAGCGATCTTTTCAGGCTTTTTTTTCTTTACAATTTTGCACTATATTTTAGATGCCAAAATACAATTTTAAACAACATAACTCGCATGATACTAATGATATATAGAACTTATATAATCTGCTTATATTTGCTTATATTTTAAGTTTTTATTTTTTTATTAAAAATCCTCATATTTTAATTTTTAAAGTTAGAGGGTATAATATAAAGGTATCATGGATAACCTTTGTTTTATCAAACAATAAGATTTTCTTTTAACAGAATCTTTGTGTCTTTTTCTTATCCTCTTAAGAAAAGCATAAGTTAATTAGGTGTATACACCATATGAATACCGGAATATGAGTATTTAGTCTAAGAAAAATAGTTCAGCCAATGGATTGTTTACGATGGCAGTCCTCAATCTTTCTACCTTGGCGGCCCGGTGTGTGTGTGAGAGTGGCATCCACTCGCACGAATGGGTGCTTGAGCGGAGGGTGCTTGTGCTTGCGCATGAAGCTCCATTTGCATAAGCACCCTCTGCTCAGGCAAGTGCAGCTTCATGAAACAGGCTTGCCTATTGCTCAAGCGGCCTAGTTTTGGATAGGCCATGGCCCGATAGTGGGCCGCAGCCGGGGGTTGGGGACTCCTGGTTTACGACAACTTTCTGTTTTATTTATAAAATATATTTATATTTATAAATATAAATATTAAGTCGATATCCTACATGAGACGAAGATATTTCACCCTGAGACACACACACACACACACACTATGCTATTTTTTAAAAATAAACATTTATACTCTTCTGGTTGGTAATTAATACTACCTTTTAAATCTTTAATTTTTGATACATTGTCTATAAAACATACTGTTAATAGGTGATTTTTTTTTCTTCCAGTTGTTTAATTAATGATGCTTGGAATTCTGAAAGTTAGAGTTTAATGATTCTTAACGACATTAGATTGGAGACTAACACAATTACCCTATACATGCTGATATATGTGGTTTGGGGGAAAGGGCTATGATAAACATTAATTAATCAATCAATTATATTATTTATTCATTTTTCTTCTGTTCAATTGTATTCAAATCTCGGAAAGTGCTTAGTTAAATTCCTGCTGTTTTCTTGGCAAGTTTTTCAGAAGTGGTTTGCCACTACCTCCTTCCTATCGCTGAGAGAAAGTGATTAGCCCAAGGTCACTCAGCTGGCTTTATGCGTGAGGCATGACTAGAACTCATGGTCTCTCTGTTTCTAGCCTGCTGCTTTAACCACTACACCAGACTGGCTCTTTTAATACAGTAGGTGATATAACATGTAATGAATATGATCATAATCCAGTCTTAATTGGTTGGACTTGCAATTTATGCTGTAGCATCAGTAATATCATGAAGGCTTCATTACAATAAAGGCCCTCAGTATTCCTGGTCTGAATATAAAATTGCCGTCAGGGATTTTCTTATGAGTGGAAAGTGGAAAGGTTGCCACTGGATAGGATGTTCAATGCATGGTAATCAGCTCATTTTTTATCTAAAACAACTACATTTCTGCACACATTTGTTGTGCATTAGACTAGCTACATCAACCAGGACTTGGCATAGCTAATAACTCCTCAGTGCTGCTAATGGAGGATAGGTTAAAATGCATGTTAAAATCAAGTTATGTAAGACAGCAAGCTTGGAGATGAGTGAGAGCTCATTAGTGTCTATTACTATCATGTAGACATTCGTGTATTGAATGTTTCTAGGCTGTAGTTCCAAATCCTCCTCCTATAACTATTAATTATAGTCAAATGATTTTTTTGCAGGAAAACCCCCCATCTTGCTATCTGAATCTTAAGCATTTTAATGATGCTATTTTGAAATAACTTTTCAATGCAGCTGATATGGGCGAATAAAAAGAAAAGAAATAACCACCGACTAATGGATTAGTCATTAGTGCTTCACTTACTGAAGTATTTAACTGAGATGTAGTAACACTAATCTATAAATCTGTTTCAGTTCAATTCAAATGTATTTATAGTAATTAATTAGTATATATAAACACACAAGAACAACACATACAAGAATAATATTATAATTTGAGATAAGGAAGATTTCACAAGTTTTCAAAGATTGTTGGGGAAAAAAGCAGTTAGACAAAATATATCTAACACTGGGACAAGAATTGAATAATATATGGATAAAATATGCATTGTTATTTTTCTTGAGAACCTTCCAAATTGGGGGAGATTAAATCTGTTCTCAAATCTATATAAAAGTTGTAATATAATAAGACATTGTTGGAGAGAGACTGACCAAACCAGAGGGAGAAGTCAAGTAATTAGTCTGGGGAATTAGTCTGGAATCTTTATGTAGGCACCAGAAGGCAAAGTCCGATCCCTCTTGAAGGCCTTTGAACCCCATCTAATCTGGCTCAGGTACAAACTATCAGTCTGGGAAGATTCCAGTGAAATAGGCATGCACAATAAAGTAGCTAATTGAACTCTTCGTCTGTGGATCTGGTTGTTCATGACTGACAAACATGGGCAATGTTCTCTGTTGCCCTTACAGAAGAACTATTGTCGCAAGCTTTAGTCCTAGGTGGATATACAGTTTTAGACAATAAACCTTTGTCCCCTTTCAATGGCAATGCACTTTAAAATAAATGGGAGAGGGAAAATGTTTTTTGTCTTTAGTACTGATGGAACAGTTTCAAAATTCTTAAGATATATAAAGATAATTGCAGTATAAATTATGTACTTCAAACAATTATAATTGATAGTTGAGATCAAATTGTTATTTTTATTCATTTATTAAATTTATATACCACCCATCTTGCAGTTTGAGGCGACTCTGGGCGGCTCACAATGTAATAAAACATGGAGCTTTAAAAACAAGTAACTATAAAATAACAGATTAAAATTACAGAAGATTAAGAAGAGACTAAAAGACCACAGATTTGGAATAGAGCAGTGGTGGTGCCTTCTTCCGTCACTGCACCAGCCACCTGCACCCTACAGTTTCTCCTTCAGAGCTCCATGTCAACCAGCACATCCTGGTTTTAAGGCTCTTCCTGAATGCCAGAACGGTTTCTTTCAGTGTTAAAAGATTGGACAATGCTGTTAAAAGGAACAGAATCTAATCTTATTTGAAAAATAAACTCTTGAGGTAAAAAGAACCAATGTTCTAAAAGTAAATAATTTGAAACTATGCATTTTATGGGTCACATCATAACCCATATACTGGATTGTTAGACTGTTTAAGAGAATATTTCCTGTTCAAGGCCACATATTCCAAAAGATAAGCACTGAAGTTGTATTTATTTGTTAGATTTATATTCTGCCTTTTATTTTATTTAGTGTTTATTGTACAGTTCACATTAGACAACCACTGCTACTCAAGGCAATTGTGTACTAGTGGATTTCCTTAGTAAATCTCATCAGATATTAAGCCTCTTCTGAAAGATGGCTTATGGCAGGGCCATCCACAACTATAGTCATTGGTTTCAAAATGGGCAAGTGAATTTTGAAGCCAGTGACTATAGCTGCAGATATTATCGACCTATGGACTGGCAGAGATTTCAACTGGAATTCTAGAATGATTAAATTTTAATATTCTTTCCCAAAAAAAATCTTAAAAGTAAGCCACATTCTTACAGTAAGATGAATGAGTATGTTTACAAAAATATAACTGTATAATAAATTATTCAAATACCCCAAACTGCTCCACTGAAATAGATTATATTCTGGTTCCTAATGTTCTGCTGGAATGTATAACAGAGACCTCTAGGCTGGATTAAATGTACAGATTTTGCTCCTGTTATGAGATATATTGTTTATAGCAAAAGACAAATCTAAAGTGGAGCTGGAAATTTAATCTTAGTTTGCTATCCAGTGAGAATTACTGAAGAAACAATCCCTAAAGCATTTTCTAATTACTTAGAGAATAATCCTGAAGAATCTGTGAGCATTCACATATGCTGGAAAGCATTAAAAGCAGTTGTAACATCTAATGGTTTAGTAGAAAAGAAGAGCACAATAAATGAATAAAAGGAACAATGAGATTTTATTGGTACTATCTAAATCTAATAGGATCAATTAAAGAACTAGAACTATGGAAATTCATTTCTGTTATAACAGAATTAGTTTAGATGAAACAAAAATACTATGAATAAAACAAATGACTGCATGTATTTCTATGTTAAGATCACATGCTCTTCATAAATCTAAATTTCATCTCCAAGCTCTCATCCACTGGTCAGTTTTTTACTTCTCTACATAGATAGTATTGCTGTCCTATCTATTTAAATTTTTTCATAATTGGAAAATTGATAATAGATCTATTGAATGTTAAGTTCTATGTTAAGAATGTTAAATATTAACTTTTAACTGGACCTCTTTGAATGACAAAATTAAGTCGACTCTCAGTAAGAGCATAAGAAGCTTCCAGTGTGATTATCGTATTTTCAAGTTATCAGGGCAATAATTATATGCCCACAGCAATTAAACCAATTACTAAGATCTTAGGTCTGCTGCTATATGGCACTTAGCTCTGTGTATATAAGGGCATACCTACCTTCAAAGCTATTCATTCAAAATTTCTAAGAGTTGTTCTCCATGTTCCTTAGTCTCCTACAAATATTCTTGTTTGGCTGGAAATAAGCTCTATCTTTCCAAGTCTGTTTGAGACTTTGTTGACCACATCTGGGGGTCAATTCCTAGTCCAGCTTTAACTCTTAGATAATGGTATTGCTTTCTTGAAAAGAACAAATTGATTCTGATTTAGTTTATTCTAGGTTTCCCCCTTCCCATATATATGCTTTTTGGGTCCAGTACAGGTAGTCCTCAACTTAACGACCACGACTTAACGAACCCAAAATTTCTGTTGCTAAGTGAGGCAGTTATTAAGTGAGTTTTGCCCCTTTTTATAACCTTTCTTGCCATAGTTATTAAGTGAATCTCTGCAGTTGTTAGGTCAGTAACACGGTTGTTAAATGAATCTGGCTTCCCCATTGACTTTGCTTGTCAGAAGGTCGTAAAAGGTGATCACATGACCCTTGAACACGGCAACTGTCATAAATAGGAGTCAGTTGCCAAGCATCTGAATTTTGATCACCTGACCATGGGGATGCTGCAACTAAGTCACTTTTTTTCAGTGCCTTTGTAATTTCAAACGGTCACTAAATGAATTGTTTTTAAGTCGAGGACTACCTGAACCTGGTAGAATTGAAGTGATGGACCTAGGCATCCAAAAATAGAGATTGAATGTTTCACATTGTTGCAACTGTGACCATGTGGTTGCTTCTTTTGTTATCCCAAGATAATTTTATAATATCCTTCATGCAGAATAGCACTTACACAGGTATAAACTAATGATCTGTCTTCAGTGGTAACAAATTATTCTGTTCTAGGATTGTGTCTCTGGATTCTCAGATACCAAAGTTGAGTCTGTAGCATATATATTACTAAATTGCCCCTTTTTACTCAACTGGCATCTTGAACTTCAATCAGTTTCTTCAGTGTCCATTCAGTTTTCAAGAGGATAAGAATCCGGTGAGAGCGGAGTTCTTTATTCTGTTCAGTTACAAAGCCTTTAACTGACTAAACATATTGTTCCCCTGAAGGTTTTGCTACCTCTGCTTGAAGTTCGTTTTAATTCATATAAACAACGGAATTATTATTTTCCTCAAGCATAAAGTTTGGAAGAAGGAAAGTGATCTTGCTTGTCACCTGAAATGTTTTATGTTACCTTTTAACGAAACAATTGTAAAATGCACCTTCTTGTTTTGCTTTTTAGTCTGAAGGCACACAAGAACCACCTGAAGTACCAACCCCCCCTTCTCCTTCACCTCCACCACCTCCGCAAACGTACCCAAGATTGGTAGATCCGAGCATTGGATTATTGATGCCACCGCTTCACACTCCCAATAATATTGCTGTATTTTGTGACCACAACTATACGGTAGAGGATACTGTGCATCAGAGAAAAAGAATTCAGCAACTGGAAGAGCAGGTGGATAAACTGAGGAAGAAACTTAAGACTGCACAGCAGCGATGTAGGCGTCAGGAGAAACAAATTGAAAAACTACGAGAGCTTGTTCAGTTTCAGAAGGAAAAAGACGTGCTGTCAGGCAAAGGTGGCTATGTGATTCTGCCTAATGACTACTTTGAAATTGTAGAAGTCCCTGCCTAGAAGGCTAGCATTGTCATTTGTGGGACACTGCCAAAGTTAGCCTCATCAGACTAACCCACCTTATTCAGTTTAAAAAGCAAGACTTTTTAGTTCTGTATATTAAATACTTCGGCCCTTCCAAACAATAAAAGTTGCTATATAATCAATTGTTGCTGTTGTCTAGTGCTGATCTTTTTATCGATCCGTTGCTCAAAAATGGAGCTCGTGATGCTTAAATGTAGAGAATGAGGGACAATAACATACTTGCTCACTCATTCAATGGTGAAAAAAGTAAGGTTCTACATTTAGGCAAGAAAAACCAAATGTATAGGTATAGTATAGGGGGTACCTTGCTCAATAGTAGTAACTGAGAGAGGGATCTCGGAGTCCTAGTGGACAATCATTTAAATATGAGCCAGCAGTGTGCTGCACCTGCCAAAAAAGCCAACACAGTGCTAGGCTGCATTAACAGAGGGATAGAATCAAGATCACGCGAAGTATTAATACCACTCTACAATGCCTTGGTAAGGCCACACTTGGAATACTGCATCCAGTTTTGGTCACCATGATGTAAAAAAGATGTTGAGACTCTAGAAAGAGTACAGAGAAGAACAACAAAGATGATTAGGGGACTGGAGGCTAAAACATATAAGGAACGGTTGATGGAATTGGGTAGGTCTAGTTTAACGAAGAGAAGGACGAGGGGGGACATGATAGCAGTGTTCCAATATCTCAGGGGCTGCCACAGAGAAGAGGGAGTCAAGCTATTTTCCAAGGCGCCTGAAGGCAGGACAAGAAGCAACAGATGGAAACTAATCAAGGAGAGAAGCAACCTAGAACTAAGGACTAACTAACTAACTAACTTCCTGACAGTTAGTACTATTAACCAGTGGAACAACCTGCCTCCAGAAGCAGTGAATGCTCCAACACTGGAAGTTTTTAAGAAGAAACTGGACAGCCATTTGTCCGAAATGGTATAGGGTTACCTGCCTGAGCAGGGGGTTGGACTTGATGACCTCCAAGGTCCCTTCCAACTTTTTATTATTATTATTATTATTATTATTATTATCATCATCATCATCATCATCATATGTTGCTTGATGTGATGGAATATGGATTTGACTCAGGAAAGTAGAAATACTGAGCTGTAATAAAAAAAAGATAAATCCTGGGAAAGCCAAAAAGCACCAGGAAAAAAATATATCAAAGCATCTCCACCTTGATCGTGTTAGGGATATGTTGAACTGGAAAGATACTTTGCCAGGCTTTCAAGATTATGTATCAATGATCTAACAGCATTCAAGTGCATTCCAAGACTCCAGTGACTCCTTTTTGTGACTCTACCTGTCTTAAAGAGCTGATATCCATCTTGGCATTGTCCTCCCCTTTCAGGAAACTCACATTCCAGCACACTCAGAAATCTATTTTCAGTGATTCATTGGTATATGAAATATTTCTATAGCGTTCATAAGGCGTGGTATGATATAGAATGGTGGCTATTATCTGTGAGTCACTAAAACCTTGGTTCAAATTCTGTCTCCCTTGAGCAATTGAGGCAAGTTGTGTTTCCTCAGACTGAAAAAAATAGGTGGCTTTTCTGTTCCAGTGTGTGTGAACCAGATTGCAAGCCATGGCCAAGCTAGGTAATCTTTCATTGTACAATCGTACTTTAAAGATAAAAAAAAAAAGGCAATGTTAGAGACACACACATACCGGTAGAAATTCTAACCAGCTCTTAGAATAGTGCCCCGACAGTAATAGGGCTCCAGTTCAGGTGCTAGACTGCTAGAATCGAATGAAACCTCAATTTAATGAACCTCAGTACAATAGGATTCACATGCAATCAATCATGTTGCACTAGTGATTTATACTATTTGCATAAATTCAGATCATTTGCATGATAATCATGTAAATGATACAAATCAGTTTATCAAAATGATATACTTTCATGTTTCATAGACTTTATGAATAATGAGCAGACTTCCCACAATTAGATTGTTAAAGTGAGGTTGCACTGTGCTTTCCTGAATTAACCTATTTACTACACTTTTTCTGGGATAACCTTCCAGTGAAACCCACTTTCACGAGCTTAAGGGAATGGAGGCCAGGAGGCACTGATTCTCAATTGTTGCTCCAGCCTTATGAAATAGACTTCTTGTGGAATTAAGACTTGCATCATCTCTCTTAATATTCTGGGAGTAGCTTAAGATGGAACTCTTCCATAGAACACTTGAAGACTTGTTAGATGCTGCTAGGTTTTAATTTCAACGTAATGGTTGCAATTCACTTTTGTCTTGTATTTTGACTGCTATTTATTTTTTCCTATTATAATTATACAACGTTTACATTTTCTCTTTTAATTATGCTTATCGGTTTTTGTGGGTTTTTTATTGGGTTACCATAAATCACTTTGAATCTTTGCCTGTATACAACTAGAATAAATGAATATACATATTGATCAGGTTCACATATTATTCTAAATTATTTATTTAATCATGGTTTCTTGAATAAATCACAATTAGCTGGGTTTGCAGAACACTCTAGTCCAGAGGCCCCCAACCTTTTGGGCACCAGGGACTGATGCCGTGGAGAAAGGGTTTTCTGTGGACCAGAGGGGGGCATAGTTTTGCATACTGCCCGCATCCCACAGATGGGGCTTTGCTTGTTTGTGCGGCCCAGTTGCTGGCATGCCGTGGACCGGTTCCAGTCCATGGACCGGGAATTGAGGACCCCTGCTCTAATCCATAAACAATTACTTATACATTACAAATGTGTAAATCTACATAACATATTAAGTCCTAAACAACCACATTGTACACTTTGTGAATCCAGACATTTTGAGGGATTCTTCATGGAGTCGGAGTCATTTCAGTCACTGACCAACAAAACAAAAAAGCCGCAATTGATTAAAATGAAACAAGGTATAAAATCATAAAACAAGTAAAATTGTAAGTTAACTTTTGAGAATTTAGGACATAAAAATAACAGTAAAGTATGATACAATTTATCTAAGCAAATAAATGATTGTACAGGTAGTCCTTGACTTACAACAGTTCATTTAGTGACCGTTCAAAGTTACAACGGCACTGAAAAAGTGACTTAGGATCATTTTTCACACTTACAACCTTTGCAGCATCCCCATGGGCATGTGATCAAAATTCAGACGCTTGGCAACTGACTCATATTTAGGATGGTTGCAGTGTCCTAGGGTCATGTGATCACCTTTTGCAACCTTCTGACAAGCAAAGTCAATGGGGAAGCCAGATTCACTTAACAACCATGTTACTAGCTTAAAAAACTGCAGTGATTCATTTAACAACATTGCCAAGAGAGGTTGTAAAATGGGGCAAAATTCACAACTGTCTCACTTAGCAACAGATATTTTGGGCTCAAATTGTGATCGTAGGTCAAGGACTATCTGTATAGAATAAAGAATACTAAAATTACCAATCTAAAATATATAGAACCATTATAATACTAAAAGCTATGGAACGGACTCTTCATGAAATTTCTTGGTCCGAGAAATGAGAACTGCTTGCCATTGTCTTCACTGGAAATTTTCTACCGAACTAGTAAACAACTCTACAATTGCCTACTTTTATTAAATTAAAAACCTCCAAAGACATAAATGTTAACTGTACTAATTAAAACTGGGAAGATTTTATTTTTCTGAGACTGCCACCCAAGACCTAGTAAATTCAGTTGAAAGGATGACTATAAATAGATTGGCCCATTCCCCTGCCCCCACATTCCTTATGTAGTCTCTTAAGTGTATAAATTAGTGATGATATAATGATGTCATAATCCCTCCCTTTCTACCTTACGAAAGGTTAATGTTAGTGAATGTGACTGAGTTCCTGAAAAGACATCTGGTTAAGGTAAAGCTTATTAGGTGACATTGTAACATATGGAAGATCTAAACTGTTATTCAAATTACCATTCTTTAATGATAAGAAAATACTGAAGTTATTTAATACAAATGCTGATAGCTTCTTTGAGTAGAAAAAGAAGTGCACATGCCAGCAGTTACAAGGTTAGAGACTCCTAATGTTTAAATCAAATTTATTTGTGAGATTTACTGTATATCCTGACCTATACTTTGTTCTTAAGCAAGAGTGGTAATCCCTTCTGACTTTTCCCCCCTCAACTACAACCCTATTAGATAGATTGGGCTGAAAGAGAATGACTGGCCCAAAACTATTCATAAGCTTCTATAACTGAAGAAAATATAGTGATTCTTTTTTTTTTTTTTAAATTGAAATAGCCTTCGAAGGAAGTGTGGAAGAGAGTTCTCGTGGTTTAGCTTCTTTGTCCTGGATCCTTACAGTAAGGAAAAAAGAAAGCATCGATACAGCTGACAGAAGAGTTCTGTTGGAATATGGATTCATTAAGTGCTGGCTCTGATGTTTTGTCTCAGGGTAGTAGTGCCAAACAACATGTTTCCCGCAAAAAAGCTAGAGTTTCTATAAGTGATACCATTGAATATCTGAGTGATAGAGAGACACCTGCCTACTTTTCCACATCAGCGTGCTCATGTAAGCCAGACCAGGAGGCCACAGTTTCAAGAAAAATTAAGCATCACCCTGCAAGAGTATTGGGCTTTGATCATAAATGGCAGGATCCATCCAAAGCTCAAAGCACCAACAATATGAGCACAGACGAAGTTCTAGCCTTTACTCCAGCACCTCAGCGAAAGACACGCCAGCAGTTCGGGCAAGAAAACAAGGCAGCCACCATCATACAGTCAGCTTGGAGGGGTTCTCATGCCAGACAAAACACGGAGAGAGTGAATAAGGCTGCCACCAAGATTCAGGCGATATTCCGAGGATACTTGATCCGAAAGGAGCTGCCTCTGGGATTGTGTTCCTCCTACGGCTGGGCTGAAGAACAGAAGAAAACTAGACCCAGAAAACAGAACCGCTCTTTCCCAACATTCCCCAGCTGCCATCCGCAGCGCGGTCTAGATTTTGGAAGGCCTGCTGAAAGGGAGTGTATCTGCCTCCAGAGTCACAAGCCAAAATATTATCCAAAAACGGTGATAGAGAACTATCCCCCTTTGAATCTCAAAGAGCCCTTTGAAAGGGCATCTATCCTTCAACCCAGCAGGACAGGGTTTCTTTCAATGTCTTTGCCTCTGGGATTAGAGAAGCAAAGACACCAGGAGGCTGCTGCTACAATTCAAGCAGCCTGGCGGGCTTACCAAAACCGTCAGAAAAGGAGGCCTTTTGTCCAAGTCAACAGATACCCTTTCCCGCCTAATGTTGCGGTCAAGCAAACAACTTGGAAAAATCTAAAATTAGGATGTACTTTTCCAGAAGAAGAAATCCAGCAGATGTTGGAGAACGCGGAGATTTTGTTACTGAGCAAAGCACCACGGGTTCGAAATATTAATATACGCGCAGTGGTGAAAGGCTTGCCAGTTTCTTCCCCGATGCCCAACATATCTGTGGAGGTAAAATCACCTCATGCGGTAATCCAAGGATTTCAAAGAGACTTGAGCAGTGGCATCCAAGCAGTTTACACTATGAGAAATGCCAGTGCTTCAGGAGTGTCTCAGATCCTTATTCATGTGAATACACAGAAAGGAAAAATGGCCTTTAAGTAACTGGAAAGAAAATACAAAAGTCAGCAATTTAATTTTAATAAACGTCTCTTTGAGAAACTCTTCATAGATTCGGCTGTGATTATAAAAATGAATTAGTTATTTGTAGTCAGTCCACACCTAGAAATCAGTGTCCGGGGCCTTTTTTCTTTCTTTTTCTAAAATGGAAGAAAGAAAAGAACAGTATCCAGACATAAATCTATGGTAAAATCAGATCAGAAAAAGACATAATGGGCATTGCCTGAATGTTACAAATCTCTTCACTTTCTGACATACTACATGGCAGTAAACCTGAATATTCTATCGTGTTCAGGTAGTCCTTGACTTATGACCCCCATTGTGTCAAAATATATGTTGCTAAGTGAGACATTTGTTCATGTGAGTTTTGTCCCATCTTACAACCTTTTTTGCCACAGTTAATCACAGTTAAATCACTGCAGTTGTTAAGTTAGTAACATGGTTGCTAAGTGAATCTGGCTTTCCCATTGGCTTTGCTTGTCAGAAGGTCATAAAAGGTGATCACATGGTCTCTGGATATTGTAACCATCACAAATATGAACCAGTTGCCAAGCATCCAAATTTTGATCACGTGACTATGGGGATGCTTCAAAAGTTGCAAATGTGAAAAATGGTCATAAGTCACTTTTTTCAGTGCCGTTGTAACTTTGAACAGTCACTAAATGAATAGTTGTAAATCGAGGACTATACATGTGCTACAGAAAAGGTCTGTCTTTCTTGCCATGTGCTTAACTAGTTCACAAATTCCTAAAGCATTTGTCTGTTCATACATTATGATTATCCTTATGAAACTGTTTTGAACTTAGGCATTTATATATTTTTATTCAAGTACAGATGCTTGCTGAGACTGCAATTCTACAATCCCTAAAAGAGCTTTCTATCATCAACAGGAGAATGGACTATGAATTTGGATATCCCTTCTGCCTTCTCACAAGTCTCCTCTGTTAGCTATTGCTGAAATTGAGATAAAGGGATTGGGAAGAAGAAAGAAGCGACAGAAAGCCTATCATATCAGAACTGTAAAAATTTGGATGATCGTTAGATGGCAGGGAAGAGTCAGAGTTTTCTGTAACTCTTTGCTGCCATCTAGTGGGCATCTGGATTTTTGTAGCCCAAACATGCTATAAAACTCTTCTTTCACAGTGCTTCCTCCTCAGTTTAAATGATGATCAGTTGTTGTCTTTTCATTCTCTCCAGGGCAGATTCCTGCACAAAACAAAGAACTGAACTGATGACTTAAATGTCCTTTCCAGACTAACATATTATGATTATAAGTCTCCCATATAAGATAGGAATTGCAGAAATCTGGGATCTTGTCAACACGAAATGATTCTATAAAGTCATCTAACCTCCACTAGATGTCTCTATTTTCTTTTTATACCGATGGCTTGGCTTAACTTTTCAGCTTCTGAAAGAGTTGTCTGCCTGTATAGCACACACAAATGCCCACAACCAGGTTCCATATTTAAGATAAATTTTGGATTGGATTGGAAGCTTATGCTACAAAGTAGGGTATACTCAGAGAAGAACTAAATGGGAGGGGAAACATACAGAAATGTGAGAGAGGAGGTTTGGCCAAGTAAAACAAATGGTACATTGAAGAAGTTATGAAGAAACATCTCTGTTGCTGACTGTTAGATCACTCTTGCAGTTGCTGCTGGACACACAGTTATAGCACCTGCAGTCCAGAACTACACATATATTAAAAGAAGTAATATTAACAAGGAGTTGAATTCTCATATGACAACTGAATCTTTACATTAGGTACAATTTACTATGCACTGTCTCTTTGGGGAGAAGATAACAATAGCTAGGTGATATCAAGCAAAATAATGTGTGGATGGGTTGAAGTTGACAGGGCAGGACTTTTTGGGATGCTATGCTTCTGGTAAACATAAGTAGTTTACTTCCCCCTTCAGCTACAGCCTAGATAGAAGTACCCATAAGTATCAGCATGGCTTTTTAAAATCAACTTTCCCCATTTCCTAGTTTTGGCAAAAGCAGACAGCCTGAAATCAGACTTCAGGTAGTCCTTGACTCATAACCATTCATTTAGTGACTGTTCAAAATTACAGCATTGAAAAAAGTGACTTATGTTTTTCACACTTAAAAGACTGTTGCAGCATCCCCATGGTCATGTGATCAAAATTTGGGTACTTGGCAAATGGCAAATTAGATCTTCTCTATTCCCGTCTTCTAAAAGTATTTGCAAATTTGCAGACTGAATGAAAATCCAATACACGTGATTCTCTGGTACCATTTCCGTGACTAATGTTACCCATAATGTCGCTGCCTGCTCTAGTTCGAATATCCAAGATTTAGGGTTACCATATCTGTGTTGCAAAAATGCCAGGTAATCCAGATGGCAGTTTTTGCTTTTTCCTGCAATCCAGGGGCCATCTGGGGTTTTGCAGCCCAGATATGTAGCTGCATTCAAGCATTTGCATAGTTACAATGTAATGCAAACATAGAGGTGATTTTCTGCATTACAGCCAGCCAGCCACTAGCCTCACACTGTGGCTGTGACTGGCTGGCTGACCAGGACAAACTCATGGAAGCCAGAACATGTTCCTGGTTTGGGAAGGTGTGTCCCCCAAACTGGGACTATCCCAGCAAAACTGGAATGTCTTGAAAAAGTGTCGCTGACATAACTTTTAAAGATATACTTTAATGTCAGTGACAGGTAAAAGATTCATTTGCCAGGAAGATGGGTTGATATTTTTGGCATTTCATTCTGTAAGGAGAGACAATAGATCTTGGTTTCAGCAATTTTTGCACAAGGCCATCAAACAGAAACTCAGAACAAAAGGCTGCATCTTGAGTCCAGGAATATTTTATACAGGTAACTTTGGCTGGAAATTCAAGCCTATCGAACTTAAACATTTTTTAATGCTCTCAAACATTTCTAGACATTGGAATAAAACCTGACTTTTCTCCTTCAATTGCTATGGCACATCATTTCTTTTTCAATTCTCTAATCTAAAAATGTCATAACTGGTTAAAATGATGACTACCAAACTGTAGCACAATTTGTTTTATCAGTAACAGGATGGCAAGGTGGTCTTTTATAATACATTATCTTTGACTGCTGCTTAGAAATAGTTATTGACTCCCCTTCTATGTCTTTTTGATCCTTATATAGTTCCTTCCTGATTTGCTTCTGAGAACTATACATATTGATGCTATAATCTGAAAGCCTGACATCAGTTTTTGCCCAAGCCAATGCCTTGCAGAAGTTACAGCAGCTTGCAAGTTATGAATAATCCTTATTTAGCCACTTTCTTGGACAGCACCCATTTGCAGTTGTGACTGATAAAAAAGTAACTTTATGACCAGTCCTTACATTTACAGCTTTTGCAGGTCTGTAAAGCAAAGGAAAGCTGAAATAAGATCATAAATATAGTCGTTTCATTTAACAATCATTTTGCTTAATGACTGAGTTGCCAGTCTCAAATGTGGTACATTGAATTGGCTTGTGAGGCTATAGGTCTAGAGTCCTAGACAGAGTTCCCTGGATAATTTCCTGTCTCCTTTTTCTCTTTTCCTTTCCCTTTCCTCTCTTTTCCATTTAGTTTTGTAAATTCCCCCAGTGTGTGTGTTTATTTCCTTACTTACTTAATAATATACACAATAAAGTATTAATTAGCAAACCAACAAGCAACAACAACAGATTATAATTGGATTGTATTTATGATGTTTATCCAAAGAGGGAACCTTTCTTGATTAAAGGAGCTAAATAGTGATTGTTTGATCTTTTTTTTTTATTTTACCCCTGTCAGACATAAGGAAACCATCTTTGGTGATATGACTGATTCATTGCTTATGTGCCGAGTGTTTGTTTCGTTTTTGACTCCTATTGACTACATAATTGTATATTTGTTTATTTATTACCACATATTTGTATGCTTCCCAATCAGGCTCTTATTTACTAGTTTGTAGACTTTTCTCTCCTATTTCTCACATTACTATAGGCAGATATATAACAGTTCCTGGTTTATCTGGACAGCTATTGCATATTCTCCAGCTGTCCTTATTTCCCCGTCCCTGATGCTGTTTTTGCCTCCCGAGGATGCTGTTTGTTTTTTGCAAAGAGTTTTCTCAGAGGGTTTTAAAGCTACAATCCTCTGGGCTCACGTGGTAAGTCCTATTTGGCTGAACTCAGTGAAGTTGACATCTGAGAAGTTTATATATAAAGTTGCAATGAGTAAATTGAGTAAATGCTTATTTTATTTTTCTGTGCCACTGTGTGTAAGTGCACATAGGAAATATGTCATTTTTCATAGATTCTTTTTTTTTTTTCCAACAGGGTGCAGCTGCTGAGATGGATTTTGAACTTTTGGTTCAAATATTCTGAGCCAAATCTGGGTCCCATGATATGGGACAGTTTTTTCCTTCAAAAATCTTTAATCAAATAAACACATCTACTCTTTAGGCATTGCATATAGCAGGTGCTCATATATTGGATCGGGAGTGATACCGGTACTTATACACAGGTTACAATTATATCCCTGTTTTCATCTGGGAAATGTTAAAAATTGATGTATAAAATAAATATATACCCTAAGTAATAACAGAACGGAAATCTTAATATTAACTAATTCATTTCTGACCAAAACAATTGTCACATAACTACTAGTCTAATATGAAATGCAGTTGTCCTTTTTTAAAATATTATACTCAATTTTGACTGTAAAACTCAATAACTTTATGCTTGTGGTATCTTAATATGAAATTAATATTGATATATTTTTATTTTTCCTTATTTCACTAGTATATGCTTCTAAATAATCAAAGGCTCATAATTTATAATCAAATTACATAAATATATATCATTTTTGTAAGCCACCCAGAGTCACTGCAACACTGAGATGGGCAGCATATATAATTTAATAAAAAATAAATATATTTGTAATGAAATCCGCATTGAAATAATACAATATATTAAGATCTACAGGTAGCCCTTGACTTACAACCACAGCTAAGACCAGAATTTCTGTTGTTCAGCAAGGCGGTTGTTAAGTGAGCCACACCCAATTTTACAACCTTTTTTGCCATGGTTGACAGAATCACTGTGGTTATTAAGTGAATCATGAAGTCTTTAAGCAAATTCAGCTTCCCCCATTGACTCTGCTTGCTGGGAAGTGGGCTGGGAAGGTCATAAATGGTGATCACATGACCCCAGGACAATACAACCATGCTGGTTGCCAAGCAACTAAATTTTGATCACGTGATTGTGGGGATGGTTGGTTGTACGTGTGAGAACTGGTTGTAAGAAACATTTTTTCAGTGTCGTAACTTTGAATGGTTATAAGTCAAGATGACCTTATAACGTTCCAATAAAAGGAAAAAAGAAATTGAATTGAATTGAATTTTAGGAACCAGTTCCTAGGTTTCTCCCTCAATTCTGGCAAGGATGCTCTGAGAATACCTGGCATATTTATTTATTTATTTTATAAAGTTTTTATTTTTTTATTTTTCTTCATACAATTCAGTAGTATTCATTCAACAAACGTGTTATCTGAGTTTATCATTCACTAATACAAATTTTATTCCTAATCCTTTATTCTTTTCTCCAGCCATTTGTAAAATAAGTCCCAAGTTTGAAAGTATTCTGTTTCTTCGTTTTCTTTCAACCTCATAGTCAGTCTATCCATTTCAGCACATTCTAGTATTTTTTTTTAATTATTTCTTCCTCTGGTGGTATTTCCTCATTTTTTCCAGTGTTGTGCGAATATAATTCTTGCCGCTGTTATCACATGTAAAATCAAGTATATACTTTGTTTATCAATCTTTTATGGCATTATACCTAGTAAAAAAAAGTTCTGGCATATTTAGAAACTGAGGTGAGATTGGGTCCCATCCTTCTGACCTTCCGCAAGAGCCCGAAGACCTGGCTCTGCCAGATGGCTTGAGGCCCCAATGGGGGAGTATCACCCTAGAGGTGGTGGATGAATTAAGAGGCAATCCCACTTCCCCCCCCCCCGCCTCCTGTTCCCTCCCTCCCCATCTTTTAACTATAATTTTATTTTGTGATCATGATTTCTATTTTTATCGTTTTTAAAATATCTGCTAGGATTTTAATATTTTAAATCCTGTAAGTCCCCCACCCCCGGGTCGCTTTGATAGTAGGCGGCAAATAAATTTAATAAATAAATAAATAATAAACCAACGCTAGGGAGGAGCATTCTATTGACCCTTTTGAGGACTTCCTTGTAAACATCCTCTTGAGGGTCTGGCAATTCAGCTCTTTTGGGAGATTTATATTATGCCAATCTCCTGTTGTTGTTTTTCTCCGAGGAGGTCCCCACAAGATCTCATTAGAGGTTATTCAATGCCATCAAATGCAGATAGCTCCAAATATTAATGTTCTTCTATGGCAGGATCCCCCAAAGTGGTCAATATCAACCCTCAACAGTTGATGGGACTATTTAAGGGGTCAATAAATGGCAGGGGGGGGGACGTGTCAATAGATGATCAATAAATGATGTAAGGTTTGTTTGAGGTCATTTAATCTTTTGGGGGCTTTGAAGAGCTCCACACCAGTCCCTATTCCTGAAGGTAGGTGGCTAGTTGTGAGACAGGGTTGGTTGGTCATTGCAGTGAGTGTGGCCTTGAGTTGACATTATTATGCACAGTCAGCCAGATGTTTAGATTGTTTTTGGCATTTTTATCCACTTATCAAGTTCTTCCTAGTGTTCTGGGAGAGTCAGATTATAATTTTGGTTTGTTGCATAGTTAGACAGATTTTCCAACTGGATTTGGCATTTTTATCCATTTATCAAGTCGTTCCCAAAGATCCAGGATAAGCAGATGTTGATGTTTGATGGTGTTAGAGGTATTGTTGTGGGATGTAAGCTATCCTGAATAAAGCTGCCTTTTGCAATTGACTGATGGTGAATTTGTCAATGCCAATGGTATTCAAGTGGTGCATCCAAAGCGCCTAGGACTATTGGTAGTACCTTTGCTTTCTTTTGCCACAGTCATTCTAATTCTATTTGCAAGTCTTTGTATTTTGTTATCTTCTCCAGTTCTCTCTTCTGCTCCAAGTACTGCCACATCCGCTATCCAGACTTTGTCTTTCTTACCGACAATTGTTAAGTCTGGGGTGTTATTATTTTATTATTACTACTCATAGTACTATTAGTTAAAGTAGTATTTATTGAATTATATTCATATAATACATGTTCGGGAGTTGAACAATCTGAAACTTTTTGAAGGGGTCAATAAGCTGAACAGGTTGAGAACTGCTGCTCTATGGCTTCCATAAATGGGCTGCAAAAATCTGGATGATCGTTAGATGTCAGTAAGTACTATATACAAAATCTCTTCTCTCTCTCTCTCTCTCTCTCTCTCTCTGTCTCTGTCTCTCTGTCTCTCTCTGTCTCTCTCTCTCTCTGTGTCTCTGTCTCTCTCTCCCACCATCTGCAGGCCATCTAATTTGTCACCCTTTATTTTTTAGCCTACAGAGGAAAATTGAAATCAAACACCCATTCGATTACTGTTGCCTAAGGTTATTCTTTGAATTCACCTAATTTGGGCTTTGAGAAGAATCCCAGTTATTGCCCAAACAACAAGGCAGAATTTAGGACCCAGGGATTATTTTCTTTGGTAGGATTCTTGCGTGCAGCTTCTGACAGCTGACTGAAAATCAATGAAGTGTACTCTAAAAAGCTTCACAGTGGTGCAAGATAAGGCTTAAATCTCTTCTCCCTGCAACTGGACTGCCAGCTGTTATGGTTTAGAATTATTTTTATGTTTTCGATGGAAGTGGGTTATCTATAAACATCCAAAACATCCAGCAGGAGGACCGGCTGTGGTGATGAGGTTCTTAGATGTCATTAAACTGCCCCTCCTTTTTTGTGCTCATGGTTCAGGTAAGTGCAATTTAACAAAGTTAAGCAATTGGTTGCCTTTCGGGCAGTTTACAGCAACACAGAGATGCATTTTTATGGGCTGATATTAATCTCCCGGTCTTCTTCAAGCATGTTGGAATTAACTTTTGTTTGTCTTTAAAAGAAGGGAAGTAGGAAAAAAATAGTAAGCTACAGAAGACAGTGAGTATCGTATTTCGGTTCATGTTCTCACGAGCAAGCTTGTCCTTTGGAGTTTTAATACTTTAGTGACATTTTGCAAAAGCTTTTGATCAGACAAAGCTAGTCAGGTGTATAGCTCTGTCATGATGTATGCAAGAAAAGTACAAATATCCTAAACAAGGTACCTTTATTTGATAGAACCTATATTCTGGCACTGCAGTTCTGCTCCTGTCTGTTTTGAAGCAAGTGTTTCATTTCGTTGAGTCCCATCAAACTTGGATTGTGAAAGGGCAACTAAGGCTATGGAGGGAAACAAGAAGGCAATAAGAGATACGTGCAGGAAAGCTCTTGTGACATTTTCATGTACAACTATTAATTATTGAGAAAGGAGTAAGAAAAAATGTGTTGACGATGGAAAGGCAAGGAGATTTATTCAAAGTAGCTCATTTATAGTGGGAATAGCAAATGAGCTAGCCCCATTTATGGATTTTGCTGAATATAGCTTCCTGGAATGTTTATACAATAGAACTTCAGCTCCACAACCTTGTTCCAACCTCCTCATTTGTTATTTCTTCGCTTGCTTCCATCACCAAAGAGCTTATTTGGTTCCTTACTAGGGCCATCATATCCGGCTTGCAGATATCACTTGCTGGTGGCAAAGAGCAAAGAAAATCGATGGTAGTCCTTTACCAAAAGTCTTGAATGAGATGGCAATGGCTGCTTTCCCTCCAGGATTCCTCATCCTGCTTTGTCCTTTAGAAGGCTGTTGGGATTTTTTTTTAATCATTGCTTTGGGCGGATAATTTATTGTTGGAGAGCTTCTTTTGAAGATGTTTTTGACTGTTAGCAGCTCAGAGCCTTCAGTATTGATTGATTGGTTGATTATGTGCCATCAAATTGTTTTCAGTTCCATTGTCTCCATGACAATGCATCCATCACCTGGTCTTTTAGATCTTCCAACAGTGTACTCCTCACTACTATAACTGAGGCCATCTATCTTTCTGCTGGTCATCCTTGTCTTCTCTATCCTTCCACTTTTGCCAGCATTAGAGCTTTCTCCAGAGAGTTAAATCATCACATAATGTGTCTGAAATATGATAACATGAGTCTGGTCATTTGTGCCTCTGGTGAGATTTCTGGATTGATTTGTAAGATGATCCATCAGTTTGTTTCTTGACTGTCCAACATATTCTCAAGAGTCTTCTCCAATACCAAAGTTGAAAGGTTTAAAATTTTAAAGGTGAACCTTTTCCTATCCTGCTTCAAGAATGGGTGACTTACTAATAAAGGAAGTAAAGGCAAAAGAAAAATAACCAGTAAGTCTCCAAGACAACTGAGAGATTCTCTTTTTCTGTGAGGAGAAAATTCTGAAGTATAGTCCACTGCAACTTTACTTGGAAGCAAGTTTTCCTTCAACGGAGGCTTATTTTTTCTTCAGTATATGCAGAATTTGTTGGCCCAGAATGTTTTCATAAACAATCTCATCTTCCTTATGGATTCTAATTTAGCTGTTATCATTAATTTTTAACATATGCATCCTTTCAAATAGATCTAAAAGAACTCATTTGCATTATACAAACAATTATTCTTTTTTCTTTTATTTATTTAAAACAAAGATATAAATTTAGAAGATGTAAGTGGATATAAGTGGTCAGTGAAAATCACTAAAGTTATAAAATTAATTCTCAGTGTAACATTAATGGAAGATTGATCATAACAGAAAGAATTGTATAAAGTTATTTGAAGAAGACTATAAATCTTTGAGCTTAGGACCAAAAACTCCACTGTATTGTTATTTATAAATATTTAAAAAGGGAGAAAAGGGGGGGGGGAGAAAGAAAAAAATTCCTAAAAATAGTTTAGATAAGTGTTTGATTTCTGACTTCTGCATTATAACTTGTTTAGAGTATTTATAAGCATATATATTTTTTAAAAAACATACCCTAAGTGCGTTTGCTTTGCTGTGTGGTAAGTAGATGTAAAATTTTTGATAAAAATTGTAGGAATGTGTGCACAGAGGAAGTTGAAAAGCTATGTGGAGGCAGTGGGATAAAGCAGAGAGTCAGAATCCTCTCTTCTGTGCAACTGTGATGCTAAGGACAGACTAACCTTAGGAAAAGTCCCATTGAGCTTAGTAAGACTTAATTTTGAGTTCTTATCTATAGTATTATGCTGTTGTCTTGATCTTTTTTTTTTAAAACAAGTTTTATTAATTTTTCAATTTTTACATCAAGGTGCTTAGGAAACAACGTGGTGATGGGGTAATCAATTATCCAAAAACAAAGTCATACATGTATAGCTCAGGTTAACTCCTTAAAAGTTCCCTATTTCCCTCAATTAATATAACATATTCAAATTAATACATTTCTAAATAGAATTCAATCAATCAATACAATTATCAAGAACATTTTACTAATAGAAATCCAAGTCCTGTTTTTGAGCTTTACTTAATTCCAATTACCATATTCCAATTTAGCCTTGAATAAACATGTTGTTTACACTTCGGGTATCCCTAATTTCCCTCATTTCATAACATAATAATTATGATATCTAAAATAATCATATTGTTCCAAAAGTTACATTCTTACTTTTCCCAAATATATTCTATTTCTTATCCTAATAGCTCCTCATTTACTAATACCATATCTTCCATTGTCACAATCCATTTCCTTGTTCTCATTCCATTACAGAGTGATTATCATATCTGAAATAAACATATTATTCCAAAAAATACATTCTTACTCTATTTCTCATATATATTCTATTTCTTATCCTAATAACTCCTCATTTAAAACCTTTTCCATATTACAATTCCCAACTATAATCTAACCAATAGTTTTCATCTCAATTATAAACCTAAATCCTGAATATTAGATCAGTCAATATCTCTAGAAAGCCTTTTTAACCCATTAAGTGAAATTTTAAATCCCATTTTTAAATCTGACTCTGGCTTTCTTTTTGTGCCATGCGGGTTTCCATAACAGAGCCTCTATATCATCAAATAGGTCTCCCTTCATTCCTACACATATCATTTGAGTCAAGGGAGAGCATCCAGTTATCAATTTTTCAAAGGAGCTGGCTCGTTTGTAATTATTCAGTTGTTGCCCCAATAATTCAAATCTCAATGTTTGGTTAAGCATGTTTATCATCAATTCAGTCTGGTCATGCTCCTCTTCTCCTTCTTCCACTATCATCTGAGTAGCATAATCGGTTATGTCCAGTGTTGTGATTGCTAATTGGTTGTCAAAGTTGTCACAATTCTCAATACATTGTGTTTGCACATCAATTCCTGTTGCTTTTGAAGTTACATATGCTTTAATTAAAGTCACTCTTTGGTCATCAAAATTCTGAGTGGATTGTACATAGAATTGTGTAAAGTCCTCTTTGATGTTGATTTGTTCCTCTTCTGTTATTTTTTGGCTTGTAGAATGGTCAATTGGAGTCTGGAAATCAGTTTGAGATTTTGGGGCAACATCTTTAGCTTTCATTCTGGAGTTCATTTGTTCAGTAGTTTCAAGAATTTTTTCCAATATAAGTTTGTAATTAAGATGTGGATAAGGTTCCTCCATCTCATTAAGTTGTACGTGGTGTTGTATACAGGCCTCTTTGATGTTGATCTGTTCCTCCTCTGCTATTCCTTGGCCTGTAGGTTGATCATTTAAAGTTTGGGGTTCAATTTGTAGTTCTGGAATAACCTCTTTAGCTTTCATTCTGGAGTTCATTTGCTCAGTAGCTTCAAGGATTTTTTCCAATATGAGATTATAGTTAAGTTGTGGGTAAGGTTCCTCCATTTCAGTGGTGATTAAAAATAATCTTTTAGTCTTTTAGTGGAGGCTATGTTTAATAACAGTCAGCCAGTCTCCACCTCCACAATTTCTAACAGTTAGTTTCACCACCCAGCTGTTTCAAATTCTTTATCTTTTCCCTTTTATGATAATTTGAAGGTCAACCCCAGCCTCAAAATCAAAGAAGAAGTTCAGTTGCAGTGTCAGATTTCACCACAAGATGTCCCCAGTAGGCTATGGAATCTTTTTCCAGACGCCAATAAAGTTTTATCCAGTTGAAAAAGAAGAAAGAAACAATATTTTCCAGCTTAAAAAATAGATAGAATAATAAAATTCTATAATAGGGATTTTTTCGGGACCCCAGAGTATCCAAAAGTAAAAATAGTCTTTAGAATTAATTATTCTTTCCTTTTGTTTCCAAAGCTTATCTTCCCAAGTAAGCAAACGCTGCTCTGTCAAAGCAGGGAAATAATTCCAGGGGCTTTTCACAGGAAAGTAGTTAGGGTAAAGAAAGGAAAGGAAGAGTCTCACCCGGATCTGCCACGGTGGTTCTTTGTGCTTAGATGTTCTTCTGACTTTCGGCTGGTACGGCTAAGTGATCGGCCATATTAATGGCCGATCTTTTCTTCGTCGGCCCTAAGGAACTGCCTCGGACCGCGGAAGGTGCTGCCGCCCTTCCGCGGTCAGACGAGGGTCCTCCTCAACGGTGGTCGCCCCTCCAGGGCAACTTTTGACCCTGTCTAGGGTCTACCGGCGAAGGGAAACCGGACGGCGAAGAGACGACTCTCCCTGTGAGTCCGCTAGCGCCGCGATACGGAACCGGAAGTCTCTCTTGTCTTGATCTTAACCCATCTAGCCAACTTATACTGATAAAGGTTGGCATGTAGCCATTTCTGAGTATTCTACACATTATCTCTCTAATCCCTGATAGTGATAGCAGAATGATGATAGAGAAATAATAGTTTCCTTTAAGGCTACCCAATGGCAGAGTATCACTGTCTTAAAATCATGAATATGTGTTAGTCTTCTGTAGATTTGGCAAGCGCTGTAGGTACTAAATGCTGGCCTAGATAGCCCTTTGGCCCAACCAATCTCTTCTCATGTTTGTCACTGCCCAATTATTTACAGCACATTTGCCTTTCCTATTGGTAAGCCCACTGTGGTAGAGTTTTGTTTAAACAAACAAACAAACAAACAGCAGTATCTTTAAAAGTCTTGCTGCAAGACATGCTGTTTCTGGATACTCATCGAATTTGCAGAATTAAGTTAATATTTGACATTTCTATGGCTAAATGGAAAAATAGCTAGAAATGTTAACAGCGTTTATTGTTACAGTTTTCCTCACTTAACAATGGCAATTGGGACTGGGATTTCCATCTCTAAGTAAGGTGGTCACAAAGTTTGATGTCACATAACCATGCTCCTTAGCCATAGAAATTCCAATGCTTCTGAGTGCTGCCATTAAGCAAATCACTATGAGTTGTTAAGTGAGGAGGTCATGTGGCCACTATCTGCAGGCTTCTCCATTGAATTTGCATGAACAAAGCCAACAAAAAAGGTTGCAAACGACAACCTTGTAACTTGGGGGGTGGGGTGTCACTGTGACCAAAATAAGCATGAGGACCAGTCATAACTACCACTCATTTAGCATCAGTGTAAATTTGAATAGTCACTGAACAAGTGGCCACCACACCACTATGTTTGATCATTGCTGCAGCAATATTTGCAGTAGCAAGCATTGATATTTTTCCTCTTCTCCCTCTTTTTAAAAGTCAAGACATTTGACATGCTAGTGATTTCACTTATCTTTGTTTAACTTTTCATAAATATTATTGATCTCCAACCAAATTATCTCATTTTGAAAGCTTATGAAATAAGTTGTCCTCATATATGTTCTCTTTCTTTCTTTCTTTCTTTCTTTCTTTCTTTCTTTCTTTCTTTCTTTCTTTCTTTCTTTCTTTCTTTCTTTCTTTCTTTCTTTCTTTCTTTCTTTCTTTCTTTCTTTTCCTTCCTTCCTTCCTTCCTTCCTTCCTTCCTTCCTTCCTTCCTTTCCCACCCATCTCCCCCAAGGATTATATTTGCCAGTCTACTGTTATTTAAACATTTGCTTGTATGACGGAAAGATCAGCACACCCAATAAATTACAGGTTAGTCCTTTGAGGTAGTCCAGACAGAAAACCAATTCCACGAGTACTAACACTACCTATATTGTAAGGTTACTGTAACAGAATCTCGTAAGTCTGAAAGACTGATTTTTAAGACTTATATTTTCCTTATTTTTGCTTTCCAGAGAACTAGGGAGGGTCCCTTCTGAAATGCTTTCTCCAACCCCAATTCCTTATGTGGGCCGAGTTATTCCTTGTCTGATAGTTGCCCTGGCTGCAGCTCTTCCTCCTGTCTCCCATGGTTATTCTCAAAGTTCATTACATGATGCAATCCACTCAATTGTTCAGTCAGTGGAGATCATCCCTGAACACCAAACGTAATAACTGAATTTCCACACAACAAAATCAGTTATTTTGTACTGTAGCCACTTAGTCACCGTGATTTGCAAACCGCAATTTCTGACCTAGAACCCCAACAACTGAGGCTGTTAAAAACAATGTTTAGGCAAACCATGTAAAACTGCTTAATAAGGAGAACTTAATAGAAGTCTTCCTTGAAATGTAGCATAAAGATTGTAGTTCTCTACTATGAATAGAGTACTATAGGTGCTTAGGGAGGAATAATGATATTTACAGCTTTTCTCACCTCTGTACAATATGACGGTTTGCTAAAAATTAAAAATAGACTTCTAGGCAACTGTTAAAAGTATAAGAGCCCTGTCATCCTGAACAGTGTTTCAAAAATAGAGGTGGGAGGCACGGATCCTAAAATTTCCCCTAAAATTGCTTTCATTTGGAAATAGGTCCAGATTGTTTCCTTTTATATATAGCCTACCTGCTAAAATTTATATATTGCCATAGACGTTTTCATTCTGTCCAAGCTGCCATTTCACATTCTACATTGTCCTGAGTGTCATTCTTATATTAGTAATAATTATATGGCATACATTTAAATTGTCCCTTACATAGCTCCTTAAATTATTTATGATTCAAAAGTTTCCACTGGCGTTAGTCTTGAAAGAAATGTTTATGCCATTGGCCAACTGTTTTTTTTTTTTTTAAATATTCTATTTGCATCTAGAACAACATGTATATGACATGCCTATTGATTTTAATTCAATTGTATTATTAGGCTATTGCAATGCTTTGTATGATAGTTCTAGTTAGTTATTTCTGCCTTTTCTCCTTTTTCTGTCTTTCAGCTTTCACTGTGTTCAGTTCATTTGCTGAGAATGAAGATGCCCTTTTACGACACTTATTTCGTGGGTATCAGAAATGGATCAGGCCAGTAAAACATGCTAATGATACTATAAAGGTATATTTTGGACTGAAGATCTCTCAGCTTGTGGATGTGGTAGGTAATCTTCAAATCATTTTTTCTGACATTCCTTGATCAAAACCTTCACATTATTTCCCTTGATAAGGGATGTTCCTGTTCCTGTTTGTCTCTATCAATCTTGTAAATGGCTTTTAAAAAAACATTTAACAACTTAACAACAGCGAAATTGTTTTTCCCCCCTTTATTTAATTAGCAGGATGTGGTAGGACTGGCTATTTTTTCAAATAGCCATTAGCCACGCTGATTAGGGATTATGGGAGCTCAAATCCAAGCTGAATAAAGCTGCAAGAGGAGAGCAAAATATACCTTTATTGTTTTAGGGCAGGGGTCTCCAAACTGAGCGATTTTAAGACTTATGGGTTTCAACTGCCAGAATTCCTCAGCCAGCATGCTTTAGGGCAGTGGTGGCAAACCTATGGCACGGGTGCCAGAGGCGGCACTCAGAGCCCTCTCTGTGGGCATGCGCGCCCTTGCCCCAGTCCTAGGCCTTCAGCTGGGTTTTAGAAAACCTTTTCGCTTTAGGCCTCCGCTGCCGTGTGCAAAAAAAAAAAAAAGATTCAATCAGTCAATTTCAACTTCTCGCGGGGAAAAAAAAGATCTTGCAAAGTTGGAATTGATTGATTGAACTTTTTAGTCCCACCCAGTCTGCCGTTACCACCGCAGCCACGCCCACCCAATGGGCCACACCCATCCAATTGGCCACACCTAGCCAATGGGCCACACCCACCCGGCACTCGACGATGCATAAGTGGGTTTTGGGTTGCAGTTTGGGCACTCAGTCTCTAAAAGGTTCGCCATCACTGCTTTAGGGGGTCTTAAGAGTGGCAGTTCAGGAATACAGATACAGAAAGGTATGTGACTATAGGAAGGCATGCAAATTTCTCATTCTTTTCTATTTGTTTGTATGTGCTTGCATAAAGTTTTGGGCCAGAATATATAGATTATAAACACAGGTGGTGTAGGACTGGTCAAAATATAATAAAACAGCCTGGGGCCTTCAGCCATGCTGTTCTACCCTTTGATAATTTCTTCCAATTGTTCTTCACCGGGGTAATCTGGAAACTTCAAGAATCACTCTTTGTGTATGCATGCGCATGTGTGTTTACAGCTGCTTGCAAAGGGTGTAGAGACATATCCTCCAGACCTTATAGGCAGTATAGATCTTTTATTATTAAGCATACGAATGCAATTTTTTTTAAAAAAGTATGATTATACTTGCAGCCCTATAAAACAATTACAGTTTACTTTTGCAAAGATTTTATGAAGGTGTGCGTATTTTTATGATTCGTCACACAGTCAGCCAGATGTTCAGACCGGATCCAATATTTTTATCCACCAATCGAGTCCTTCCCAATGACCTGGGATAGGCAGATGTTGTTGTTTGATGGTGGGTTAGCATAGTATACTACATGTGTAAATCTAAGCAGTGTGGCCTTTTATAATTGAAATTTATAATTGAAATTTTATAATTGAAATTTTATCAATACACAGATTTTCTAAATGCTGTCCAAGATTTTTTGGGTCTGACACCCATGTGCTGATAACCACTGGGAGCACCAGGACTGCTTTATGTCATAATCTTTCAATTTCGATTTTCAGATCTTGATACTTTGTCACCTTCTGCAATTCTTTGTGTTCTATTCTATATCCACTGGTATTGTTACATCAATTATCCACACTTTACAATCACAGTTAAATATGGCGCGTTATGAGCCAAGACAGTTTTTATTGAAATTCCCATGTTTTAACTAGCTCTTTTTCAATTACTTTTTCTATATTCCCACCAATTTTCCCTAACTGACATATAATCATTTTTACATGACTTGATGACTGTGTTATATCATTGTTTATAATCAGTTAGTGTGATCTTCATGCATGAATTGAGTATATGATCTATTGTTTCTTCTGCCTCTTTGCACAATCTGCAGTTTAATCATTTGACAATTTTTCAGTTCTGACCTTGATTACATTAGCTTTAATAGCTTGCTCTTGAGCAGTCAAAATTAAGCCTTCAGTTTCTTTTTCTAATGTTCCAATTGTCAGGGATTGCCAGGTTTTCCCATGATCTTTTAAAAAACTGATCATGCTTTTCCTTTCCAGCATTCCGTTCTTGTTTTCATTGCATTATTTTGATATTCATGTTTCATCTCCTGCACATTCAGCAAGTTCCAATTTTTGACTTGCTTGTTCTTGGCTGTCTTTTACATTATCAACTATGCATGCTTTTCTTCTTCAAAGGTTTGTTAGACTTCAAGTATGCTTCTATTTCTGTGGGGCAGATATAATCTATCAATATAACTTCAGGATATAATGCATAGTGAATAGTCATTAGTTTTCTTGCTTTTTTGGCCCAAACTGTTCAATATAGCTTTTGTCCAATTAATAATTCCACTAGTATCATAGGTATTGCCAAGGTACTGGTGGCTTTGATGGTGTTTACATCATTCACTTTTTTGGTGTATTCTTTATTAATCACATTTTAACTTGTCCATGCATAATGTTATTCAACTGGAAAATGCCTAGATATTTGTAGACTTCAGACTTGATTTATCATTTCCAGATGTCCAATTTTTTGTTCTTTTCACTTGATTTTTAACCATTTCTGCTATTATTAGTTCTCCCATTTGATTTTTATTAAATTCACTTTCAAATTCTTTTATCTATTATTTTTTTGAGTTTCCCATAGATCTTTCCAAAAATGAATTATTTTCTTTTAGTTTGATTTTCCATTTTCAGAATTTCTATTGCCATTTATCCTTTGGTAGAATTGTTTCTGGTCTAATTGAAATAGTTGATTTTGCTTAAATTGTATGATTCCTGCCTCATAGCATTCAATTATCCCTTTTATTGGTGGTGTTTGTTACTTTATGATTTCCAAAGCTGCTTCGGTTTTTCTAATATTAAGCCAATTTTTTTTATTAAGCTCGTCTTGATCCCTACATTCTTTAACTTTCACTCTTTCATGTTCTTTAAATTACTCACATCTGATCTTAATTTCTTTATCTTGGACTCCAGTCTGATCATTTATTCGTTTTGGGATTAAATATGATTTTTTGCTTTCGGTTTTCTAATTTCAATACCCAGTTTTTCTGTAACGACCACTGTTGTACCAAGCTGATTGGTCAGTTCGATAGATGTTATTTTAATTCTCACAATTACCTTATTCACATCCTTCAGTATAGGTGCCAGGTCTTTAGGGGGCACTACTTTCAATGCTGGCAGTCTTTGTCTTTAGTAATTCTGCATATGTCATAATTTTCTCTCTTAATTCTTCTTGTTGGTGGAGTTGGGAGATAAGTTCATAGGTTGTTTCTGTGTTGGCCTGTCCTGGTTCTGCTATTATTCTAATTATTCTATTATTTCTGTAGTTCATATTATCTTTTCCCTTTATATTTGCAATTATTATTATCTGAGTTTCTTCTACTATTCTGCTATTGTTAGGTCTTCCATTTTTGCAATTTTTCTGAATCTCTTCCAGTTCTGCATCTCTGAATATATTATTTCTGGTACTGAATCTTCTTTGGTCTGCTAATAGTTGTTCAGTGATATTTGACTCTGGATAAATTCTTTTCCACATTTTAAGTGTTCACTTTAAGTTATTAATCAAGAGAGAGAATACAGAGTTGAAAAGGGAAAGTAACTTCTGACAGAAAGAGAATTCCAAGAGTTTGACCAGATTGGTGTCTTTCTCTGTGTGCATGTATGTTTCGTTCATAAATCAGATGTTCAGCTTTGCTCACAATTGCTGTTTACTTAGAATAGTTAAAACAATGTAAGTAACTATGAAAAAGATAGAAACCAAAAACTCCCATTTAATTCCCATATAATGTTCTTATATAGGGTTCATAATGTTTAAGTTAAAAATAATTGAATAAAAAAAAATCTTGGTTTGTATTAGAGTTGCTCTGATAATGCAAATTTCACATTGGGGAACAAATTTAAAATAAAATTGTAATTATAATGTTTTGGAGCAAATGCTGTATTTAGGAAAATGCTATATATTGTTGTCTTAGCCACTGAATTTTAAATGCATTTACGAACTTGGGAAAAAATACCAAGTAAGCAGCCCATTATAATGATGAAGTCAGTAGAACAATTCATTTATTAAAAAATCTTGAAGAAGCTTGAAGAAGAAAAAAATCCCAAGTCAAACATTACATTATGCATAGTATACAGAAATTGCTGCCCAAAATGCTACATAACATGGGAGGATATAATGCTAATGCTAAATAATATAGAAATTGGTCAGGGAAATTTCCTTCCCAGGCCTTACTAGAATAATTGGAGTTTTCTAATTTGCTGAGTGGCAAAAGGTGGAGGACAGAAAAAAGAGCACATGTAATTAAACTATGGAATTTGATTCTGATGACTTTAGGTAGGTTTAAAAGGAGATTAGGCAAATTAATGGAGGATAAGTTTATTAATGAGAGACGTTTGGTGTAGTGTTTAAAGGTGATAGGCTAGAAACCAAGAAACCTTGAGTTCTAGTTCTGCCTTTGTCACAAAGCTAGGTCAGTCAGTGATTTTTGGCCAGTTATTGTTTCTCAGCCCTAGGAGAAAGGCAATAGCAACTCACCTCTGAAAATGTTGTCAAGAAACTTCATGGAGTTGCCTGTATATTCAGCGTGAGTACAGACTGACTTGGAAAGACACCACACACACACACACACAAAGATTATCAATACTATAGCTACAGAGACTAGTAGCTTTCATAATCTTTGTGTGTGTGTGTGTGGTGTCTTTCCAAGTCAGTCTGTACTCACGCTGAATATACAGGCAAGTCCATGAAGTTTCTTGACAACATTTTCAGAGGTGAGTTGCTATTGCCTTCCTCCAAGGGCTGAGAAACAATAACTGGCCAAAAATCACTGACTGACCTAGCTTTGTGACAAAGGCAGAACTAGAACTAGAACACTTCAGAGGGGATTGCTTGCCAGATGCTACAGCATCCTATGTTTTTTTCTATGATTGAAGACTTGGAATCTGACCTGGTTATGTCCCAGCCTTGGGCTGCAAGATTTCCAGTTGCTAGTGTGGAGCCCCCCTTTGTCACAGGGAAGGGCAAAGCCAAAACAGCTGCATTTATTCCAGCCGCATGGCTATAAAAGGCTCCAGAACAACCTTCAACACCAGGTGTTTTACTTCAGGGAAGATGGGACTTTGGTGTCAGGGAAGGTAGCCCGGAGATCGAGGTGGTGTCTGAATAGGGTTACCAGACATCTGAAGAAGCAAAAGAGGACACAGAGAATTGGAAAGGAAGAAAAAGAAAGAAAACTGAAAAAGAAAGTAGGTAAGCCTACATGTATATGCAATTACTTTTCCAGCATGAGAAATACTGATTTTTCAATCTTAGGAATGTGCTAGAGCTGATCAGGACGCAAAAGCATTCAGGGTACAGCTGATTAAGGTCTTGTCAATTTCAGGCAGGAGGGGGTGGATGGTAATCAACTAATTAATCAACTAATTAGAGCTGAGCTTCTTAACTTGTAGTTAACTGATTAAGGAACTGATTGTGTGATGGGAAAAAACTGCTTGGGGAAAATAAAGCTTGTTAGATACTCAAAAAGCCTGACAATATTTGACTATGCCTGCTGGACAAAAAAGAAGGCTATGTTCTCCTCTTGCAGACACCTGGTAACCCTACTTTTGAATCAAATAAATATGTAAACAGTTGTGAAGTAATTCTGTCCTCCTCCTTTTCTATCCTTATGTACAAATAGCAATCTTAGTCAAAGCATTAAAGTTTAATTATTTTACATAGGGCTCCTCCTGGGAAGCAAAATATCATCAGAAAATGTAGCTGATTCTCTAGGGGATATTTTTAAAAAATAAAAATAAATGGCTTGCTCTTTTTCCCCACCCCCTCCCCTTTCTCAACAGGATGAAAAGAACCAGTTAATGACCACTAATGTATGGCTCAAACAGGTAAAAATAGAATGTATTATTTTAATTCCCCCCCCCCAAGGACTGTTAGTAGTCAATGAGTTTTAATGTCCCTGTAAATATTCTTCAGCTGTGAGAGACAGATGTTCCAATGTGGTTTTATGAATCTATAAATCTAGCTTCACCTTAATGGATATAAATTGGCAGGTATCACAGATACTTTGGTTAGAATACAACACAATACAACACAACACTTTATTTGGCCAAATGTGATTAACATTTAAGGATATTGCCAATTAATGCTTTATTAAAAATGTCAGATCTAATGCATCCAATACAATATATAAATGGCTTTACCAACAGAATATTTGTAGCTGTGGGGTCCTTGGTGCTCTCTGAACTTGGTTGTTTTCTTGCAGGTGTTTTATTACCCAACTAGCTAACATAATGCTAGCATAAATGGCTTTTGTTTTAATTTGTGTATTTGAACAGCAATTTTTACACTGCATTTGCAACCCTTGTAGCAGAACCCCAAATTTTATTTTTTTTCATTTACCAAACTTAATTGCCTCCCATTTCTCCAAAGTGACTCTAAGCGGCTTACAAACATTTAATTAAAATGTCCTTTAAAACCTTAAAGCAAGAAAAAGGGATCTTAGATTTAAAATTTGATTAAAATAAAATTGAGCAGGATGGAGAGGGAGGGAGCAAAGTGAGCTTAGGGAGGAAGGGAGTGTTATCTCTTCCATTAGCCACCTCCAAAGTGCCACACTCCCACTGGAGCTCCTAATTAGCACAGCCATGTCTTCAAGGCCGAATCCAGCTTATATTGCTAACTCTGATATTTTTCCTGTAATGCATAGCCTTTGGATGAGTATCAGTAGGGTGAGGTGAGGGGGACTGAGGAAAGCAGTGTCAGATGTTCTTAAGCATGTATTCAAAGCAAGCTTTGCATAAGTAAACAGGTATGAGTAAACTGGGTATGAGTAAACTTTAATGGGACAGTAAACTGTCCCATTAAAGGGCTTTGCTCAATCCATTTTCCTTCATTCAATTTTCCAGGCCTACAGAACAAAAAAATTAAAATCCTTGGTCTTGCATTCTATAGAATTCTCCTCAGCAGAGACTGGGCTGAGGAGAAGAGAAACTCTGTCAAAAAGAGTAAGAAATTTTGCTCTCCAGAAACAGAGGCAGTCAGCCATGGTCTTTTTATACTGAACTACCTTGTGCAGGAGTCTCATTTTCCTCCATTGCTCATATCACCAAGAGCACTAATTATCAACTTCAGTGGGTATAACTTTATTTTTATTTGTTATGAAATTCATTTGCCCGCCATCTCGTATCCAACGACTCTGGGTGGCTTACAACATAAAAACATTAAAAGTATCAATTCTAAAATAATAAAGCAGATAAAATCATTAACACAAGATGGCAATGGAGGGAGCCAGACACATGGGGGGAGGGGTGGTGGGATTACATTTTAATTAGTCAACCACCTCCAGTGCATCATATCTGCTATGGTCTTTCCTGAATAGATATATCTTTCCTGAATAGGGATAGCGTAGTAGTGATTTATATATGTGCTTTACATTTAGGCTACTGTGATGCATTTCAAGTGGGACTACCCTTGCAGTTGATCCAGAAGCTTCAGCTGGTCCAGAATATGGTGGCTGAGTGGGTCTCTCGCTGTACACTATGTCATGTTAATAGGCCCTGAGCCAAATTCAGGATTCCAATTTTGATATATGAGGCCTAAACAACCCGGTAGACCACCTTTGCTATGACAAATCTGACTAAAGTGTACAATTTCTAGAGGAGTCATTGCACCACAATGCTTTTGCATTGTTTTTCTTCCCTATTCTAGTGAATGTCACAGGTTTTGCTTGCCTGTTCTTTCTATCTTTTTTTTAATACGTATGTTTTTATATAAATTCACTGTAAGATTATTATTGCATTTAGTCATTTTAATTATGTTGTTTATATACAGTGTCAAGATAATTACATCAGATATATGAGCCCTCTAGGGCTATAAGGAGAAATGAGTCCTTCATCTCTCCTTCTAGCTCAGTATGATCAACAGCAACACTGCTATCTTATATATAAAATGACCTCTTTGGATTTTCCCTTATGAATTGCATTTGTGCATTTTATTTAAGTTACTCAACAGTTACAATAGAGGACATGTGGCTTGCACATGTGACATTCAGGAATGGGAATTTGACTGTTTCATTAAATATAAACCCACATCAGCCTAATTGCTTTTGTCTTTGCGTATGTAAACTGGAGCAGCCTTTGAGCAACATCACACAACAGGGATATTGCATAGTTGATACATCAGTGAAATTTTACTTCTTTTAAAACCTCCGTGGAGAATTAGCTATAATTGTAATGCTCGCTTCTGCTGATGTTGCAACCAGAATGAGTCAGGACCTCCAACAATCAGACAATTAACCAACTCATTGTATCTTCTGAATTGCTGGTGCCCAGGTGCCCTCTACTAGCATACGGGAAAAGGTTGGAGCTTGGGGACTGGAAAGGTGAAAACCTATAGGACTGTTTCCTTTTTTCATATATATCTGCCTGACTTTCTGGCTATAGGTTTGTGGAGCTTGGATGACTAACAGTAATTTTGGACTGAGACTGAACTTACTTTCAGTCACTGTACAAAGACAAACAAACTTAGACTTAGTAGGTTCTGGTTCATATACTGAAATATATTTCTACAGTTCAGCTTTCCTTAAGCTGATTTTTTTCCCAAATGTGAGACTACAACTCCAATAATTATACTAAGAAGATCGCTATCGGCTGTTCTGTGTCTCCCTTGGACATACTTGCTATCTCATCTCAGCAGTGTCTAAAATTATGGCTGACTATTTCCATGGGAACTTGGTACTCAGAAGAGTGGTCTTTAAAGGACCTGATTACACACGGAGTGGGCTAGAGTAAAAAGTGGATGGGGTAACCCAATCTTCCTTCCTTCCTTCCTTCCTTCCTTCCTTCCTTCCTTCCTTCCTTCCTTCCTTCCTTCCTTCCTTCCTTCCTTCCTTCCTTCCTTCCTTCCTTCCTCCCTCCCTCCCTCCCTCCCTCCCTCCCTCAACAGCTTTTTTCTTCTCCCCATAGCAAGCATCAGGGAGGTGACAAGTAGCCTTTCCGAGAGATTTGAATTTATTAATTGCAAAAAGCATTAAAAACAAGCATGAAATAAACCAATGGGTGCATGTGACTCTAAAGCCCCAAGTTTTACAACCCAGTCTTTGATAAAAATGTGAATGACCTTGCTTAAGTCACATAGGGGGAAAAAAACAGTTTTGGAGAAGCCAGCATAATGAAAAGTAATGAGAAAAATTAAATCTGCATCATTTACTTCCAGTATATAATTGATTATTAATATCGGAAGCATATAAGCTTCAGAAAGGGCGAATAATTTCTCAGCACATTACACCACTTAATTAGAGAAAATAGGATGAAATAATGAGATTGAGTTAATGTACTAAAAACTAAGCATTGCAGAGACCTGATGATGGCTTAAAGTAATGCCACCTGGAAGCAGCCTTTTGAGCAGTGAAGGAGTGATGCTTACCTCATTTACAATTTCATCATCCCAAATTTTCCCATGGTGGCCCATTTCCACAGATGACTTGGGCAAAAATTAACAAGTAGGAGAAATAGCAGCATATGTTGGATACTTTGGGACTTAGTCCAATTCTGTGCATATTTAGTTTGAAGTATCTCTTTTCACTCCTTGGGAAGCCTGGAACATGCCTATTATTTTCTGTGGAATGCATCCAAGAGAGCTGTGAACATTTAGCATCTAACATCAAAATGCATTATGTAGGTCAGAAGTGTGTAACTTCTATTGGCTTGAGGACCAGATGGTGTTTTGGATGGCAAGTCAAGAGTCCCCCCCCCCTTCAAAGTATTTTATTTTATTGTATTTTATTTTCTATTTTTTTGTTTTTTTGTTGATTATGCTATTAGGGTTGTAATAGCACTATTAAAAAAACCTTTTAGCACTGATGGGAGAAAAACAGATTGCACAGGGAGAGAGTGTGAGCTGTAGAGTAATATATATAGAGAGATGCATTTTGAAGGTTGGAGGAAGGTTACAGGAGAAAAGTAGAAAAAGAAGACAGAGAAGCCATAGAGGAAAATGTAGTGAGGAAGGCAGGTTGAGAAGAATCATAGCTGGTGGGGTATTGGGGAAGATATGCAAGGAAAGGAGTGCAAGAAATGCAGTCCAGATAGTACAAAGGGGGAAGAACAACCAGGGGTGTTAGGACCCAGGGGCAAAAGACAACTATGGAGAAGATGAGAGGCCATGAACAAAACCCCACAGACGACAAATTTTCCTCTGATGTAAGTCATGCAAACGGATGAAGTATAAATGATGCAAAGGGGCTGGTTATTTGAAAAAAATAATAATAACATACGGAATGGAAGAATTTGGAGGAATTCCATTTTGTAAGAACTCTCTGCCTAAATTCTCTGCAAGAAGAAGCTTTCATTGCTAATATTGATTTTAGTCAGCACTCTCACTCTTCTGGCTTTTGCATTACCAACAAGGCAATAAAAAAAATCTTTATAAATAATAAATAAAAGTGGAGAGATTTTTCTTTATTACTGTAAGAATGACTCCGTTCTGCGATGCAGCAGTTACGCAGTGCAGTGTGAAGTCAACAGAAGTAGGACGAGGCAAGAGGGAAAAAATGATGTGGGTTTTATCAATATCTTAAGTCTGTAAAAAATCAGCATGGGAGGTTTCACATGGCATAAAAAGAATGGACACCTACCAATGTCTCGAGACCAAGTAATTTTAAGAGGCTAAACAGAAGAGACCAGGGTTTCATTTTGCTTTTGTTAAAATGTCAATCCTGATATGTTATGTTGACTTATATATTTCCTACCCCCCCCCATCCACTGCCCCAAAGATTATTCATAACTTTCTTCCTCTTGGTGAAGTTTTATGTTGTACAGTTTGTGAAGACTGCTAAAATTGATGCTGTTACATTTTCAAAGGTCACAATTGTCTCCCTAGGCTACTCCTTGCATTAAAAACAAAAACAAAAACAGCCATCAGGTATGTAGCTGTATGATGTCTTGACCCACAGCAACTCTGGCATTTTTTTATAGTCTTGTGACTACATTGCCTCGGACTGAAACAATTTGGTGGCTGGCCAACATGGCTGTATTCCAGCCAAAAATCTGGAGGCAGAGATGGGAAAGAGAGAAGTATTACAATATTCACTGGGAAATGATAAAGATTTGGTAGGCTTTATCTTCTTTTAAAATTGAAAGTGTTCAAATGTCCAAGTGTTTGTCTCTTATACTTGTACCTTTAGGCTCTTCGCCTAGAACACTGGAAGAGAGGCACTGTTTTATTTGTTTCTGAACTGATGGATAAAATCATACTTTTATATGTTATTTTGACATCATCATAACATTTATAAAAAGTAGAATCCTAGGTCGTAACCCTGTTGAAGGCAGCAGTGCTGTGTTGGCTCTGATGAGAAGTCTGTTGTTCAGGGCTAAAATATATTCTAGGCAAGCTCTAGACCAGATTGTATGAAGGGGAAACCTGACTGTGAAGATGTCCTTATTAATCATTCAATTGATCAGTTGCTAAATAAGAAGGATTACCTGGACAATCTACAGAATGCAAATACAGGTTAAAAATTGCAATGTCCTTAACGCAACTGAAGCAATAGCAAGTTAAACAACTAGGAAATGAAAGCAAATCAGTTTAAAACATTGCATGAATGATGTAATACTTATTGACTGAACTAGTGGCATGCAATTAACTGCAAATAACTAAATATACTGGGAAAGAATATTAAATGACAAACTTGGCTAAATAAACATGGTAATCCCTGGGATATCCTAAAGTTTTAAAAACCTGGGAAAATCAAGTTGCACGGTAAGGACATTTGACTTTGAGGAGGATATCCCAAGTCAATGGTACATTTTTGGAAAGGTCTGGAAGTTGAATCATGTCAATTGAACTTCTTTTCTTTTTGGTTTAAATGTTTTGCTGTTTGTCCAAGTAGTTTCTTCAGTCTTCAGAAACTTTCAGAAGTCCAGTTGCTATGACTCAACTTCCAGACACCTCTACCTTGATGACTGAAAATCTTCATCAACATTATTGGAAAGGGGTATTTCCACTTATTTAAAGTCCAATTTGTTCAACAAGCTTTTCTTTATTCAACTCACTAAACCAAAACTAAACACGATACATTATAGTTGATTGATAGATATGAATCCTGACATTATATCCATATCCAGAAAAAACTTTTACATTAAGCATTGATTCAGCAGGCTAGCAATTACACATTGACCTAAAAAAATGACTATGATAATATCAGGCTGTCTAGATGTTACTTAAACTTTCAACAGCATCATCCAGTATTTCAAAGAGTAAGAAATTATGGAAATTGTAGTCCAGCAATATCTGGAAAGTCACTTAAAGATTGATAAGTTTCTCCAATGTTATTCTCAGCTAGGAATGATTACTTAATTGAGAAACTGAAATGGAAATCTGTCATTTTTGCTGTTAACTGCAGGAATGGATCGACCATAAATTGTGCTGGAATCCTGAAGATTATGGCGGTATCACTGCAATTCGGGTTCCATCTGAATCTCTCTGGCTCCCGGATATTGTTTTATTTGAAAAGTGAGTATAGGGATCCTAATGCAGTGAGGGGTGGCCAGCTGTCCTACTTTCTCAAAGATAATCCTCTGTTTTAGAGGGATCTCTTATTTGAAGGGCTATTCAGTCAGTATCACGGCTAAAGTTGATGATACACAACAACCATGAGGACTTGCACAGCAACTTAAATATAAATCTGTGGGGATTTTGTTGTTGTTGTTTGCAGTGGTTTTCTATTTGTCCCTGAATTTCTTTGGCCTACTTGAAATTTACCTAAGAAAGTTTTCTCAAGCGCTATAGACAGAGTCCATGCGCTTCAGCCTCACTTCCAAAACATTCATGCAATTCTGGCTGTATCAGCACTTTCTTGAAATATTTAAATATACTTCCTAATTAATATAAAGAATAATTTAAATTGATCAAAAGCAATGGATTACACCACATATTTTGTTGACTGAGAAGGTATTTTCAGGTAACATTGGTTGCTGTAATCCTTACAGTCCAAAGGTGATGAAAGTGGTCCAACCTTAGAGGGAAAGATCTGATCCCACAACATTCTTCCTAGGTGTCTTAGAGCCAGGTGGTCCTGTCTTATCTGAGCCCAGAGCAATGAAACGGATAAAGGCAAAAATATATTCCATGGGCATATCAGGAAAAGCTTGGATCTTCAGGAACTGGGGGGGAATATTGAATGTAATTTTCTAACTATTGAAGCCATCAAAACAATTGAAAGCCATGCTTAAGATGTGAGGGTGGCGGCACGTACAGGGCATGGCTATGATAATGGTTGTTTTTCATGTATATCTCCTTTGCTTCCTCATCTCACTCAGGATCGCTACCTACTAGAATTAATTGATTAAATATTACAGGCATAATGTGAAGTATGATGACTGACAATCTAGTCTAAGGAAACCTGATTGTGGGACTTCTCCCAGGCTAGTAAGTCAAGAAAGCGTTCCAAAAAAACCCCTCACATTTGAGTCTATGTTTTGCCATAAGGAACAACTCTCCTAAATCTTTTTAAGTTTTATTTCTGAGGTCTGGTTTGTAGGCAGGCAGTAACCTCCACAAATGTGAACTTACAAGAAATAGTATGCTTTCAAAACAAGGGGAAAGAATTGGGAATTGGGCTACCATTAAAACTGCAATAGGAAGCAAACCTGACACAGGAGATTAAAAAAATAATTGGAACAAGCAGCATGATACGTAATTTAAGAACAGTTTTCTCCTCTGTCCTTTCTAGTGCTGATGGGCGCTTTGAAGGTTCATTAATGACAAAAGCAATAATTAAGTACAATGGGATAGTAGTGTGGAGACCTCCAGCCAGCTATAAAAGTTCCTGCACGATGGATGTGACCTTCTTCCCATTTGACAGGCAGAATTGCTCCATGAAATTTGGATCATGGACCTATGATGGCAACATGGTTGACATGATCCTAGTGGACGAAAATGTGGATAGGACAGACTTTTTTGATAATGGGGAATGGGAAATCCTAAATGCTAAAGGAATGAAAGGAAACCGAAAAGACGGATTATATTCCTACCCATTCATCACCTATTCCTTTGTTTTAAGACGCCTCCCACTGTTCTACACACTTTTCTTAATAATCCCATGCCTAGGACTATCTTTTTTAACTGTGCTTGTTTTTTATTTGCCTTCGGATGAGGGAGAGAAACTATCACTCTCGACCTCCGTTTTAGTTTCGCTGACGGTTTTTCTCCTGGTCATCGAAGAAATCATCCCCTCTTCCTCCAAAGTCATACCCTTGATTGGCGAGTACTTGTTGTTCATCATGATTTTTGTCACACTGTCAATCATTGTGACAGTTTTTGTGATTAATGTGCACCATCGCTCCTTGGCCACCTACCATCCCATGGCTCCCTGGGTGAGAAGACTTTTCCTTCAGAAACTGCCCAAGCTGCTCTTCATGAAAGGACATGTAGATCGCTGTGCCTTCGCTGATCCTGAAGGAACTCTAAAACCAAAGCTGAGAAAGTATAAACACAAACAATTGAAAGATGGAGAAAAGGTGGTGGTTGCCTTCTTGGAAAAAACTGCCGATTCCATTAGATATATCTCCAGGCATGTCAAAAAGGAGCACTTCATTAGGCAGGTAAGTTAGGAATCAAGAGTGGGCTGATGTCAGTTTTTCATTTTCCTCGTATCTCTTTATTCCCACAGCATTGTCTTAGGCCTAAAGATATTTACCCATGTAATAGGCTGTATTGCTATTATCTTTCTCATCTTTCTCATCTTCTAATTTTTAATATTTTAACATTTTATCTTCTCATTCCTACTACCTTGTCCTATTGGTATCTTATGATTTATCATTTGTTGTTTGTATCTTATGATTGATTGTAACTATGATTTTTGATCTATGACCTATCGCTTTGTTGTTTGCATGTACACTGAGAGCTTATGCACTGGAGTCAAATTCCTTGTGTGTCCAATCACAATTAGCCAATAAAGAATTTTATTCTATTCTTGTTCTAAGGTTACAGAAGAACTTAAACCTGTATTTTTAAACCAATCATCAGGTCATAGCAAACCTGGGAAAAAGTAATCCTGAAAAAGCTCTTCTTACATTTGTAAATAAAGAACACCTTGCAAAACTGGGCCAGGATTCTCCTAATCCAGCATTGGCCAGGTTTTAGAGCAAGAAAAAGTAATCCCTGACCATTGGCAATGATGGCTGGGACTTGTAAAGTTGCAGACCCTGTCAACTTCCTTATCCTAGATAATCCACTAAAAATTGACTAGTGTTCATCAAAGAAACATGTTTTACTCTCTGTTCACCTTGTGTAAAATTAAAAGAAATAATTGTGCTTGGCATTTTAAAAGAGAATGAAGTTAAAGTTGGAGATTGGTTAACGTTAGACTTAATTTTAGTCTGATGCATGTATATACTTATTATAAATTATTAGCTCCCACCATAAATACATTCCAGGCTTCTGTATATGTTTTCTGCTCTAACTGACAATACCACTTATCACTGTTAATCTGGGAAACAGAATTAGATAATTAATTTCCCTAACTGATGAATTCTATTGGTTATGTAACATTCCCTAAATGATCTGACTGTCACCTTATTTTGCTAAAGGATTTTTTTTTTAAAGTTCTACTTCACAGAACACGAAAAGGCTATAATGAATACAAATTCAGATCTACTTTTTAGGTAGACAATCAGTGGACTGCCAAGCCTAGAAATCTGTCTTTGCCATTGGGCTTGCTTTAGATGCCATTTCATGTTGCCCACTGAGTGCCAGTCATGTGGCCAGACCATAGCTAGGCAATGCCCACACCATAATACAGTATAATAGAGTTGCTAGCTGAGCCACACATTGGGGCCCGTAGGCACACAATGACAATAAGCAGGTTTCATCAGTGTCTAGACTGGAGAATAGCCCAACCACCTTAACAGTGTTACCATGAGTTCCATCAATAGAGATAAGATAAAAAATATAAGAAACGAGCTATTTCTTGAGAATGAGCAGCTCACTAGATTACCTATAAGCAGATTTAATTTGCTTTTGGTTTGTCCATGTTGCAATCCTATATATATGAGTGAAAGAGACAAGTGGGAACTTTTGGTTTATGTTGGGTCTGCTTTGTCAGCTGCATCGAAAAAAATAATTTTGCATCACTTTTATTAGAACCATGCCCAATATTCACTATACTTAAAGATAGTATCAATGTTTATTGAACAATAGGCTTACACCACATCTGAAGGTGACCTCCACCTAACACCATGTATCCTTAGTGGTCTGCTGTGTGTTTCACAGGTTTATCAAGCATAAATTGATATGATGGAATGTAAACTTGGCTCTGGGAATGGAGAAGAGTTGAATGGCCCATTAAAGCTGGGAGAGGTTCAGAACAGACCACTCAGTCCTAGGAAAGAAGAAAGTACAAGATAAAAACCCAGAGTAACTCCATCTGATTGTTTTTTGGTGGGGTGGATGGTACTGTATAAGATATAGTAAACAGAAATTATAACAGATTCTCAACAAAAAAAAACCTATAAAAATAAAGATCATTCCTAAAATCTCTGTTTCTGAGCCTTGCATACTTTGAATGCTGAAAGTTGATGACTAAGTCCCAAGTATATTTTAAAGCATTACTTCAGTTGTATAAAATAAGCATTGAACTCACAACTCATTTTTCGCTTCTCCTAGGTAGTGCAAGACTGGAAGTTTGTAGCTCAGGTTCTTGACCGGATCTTCCTGTGGCTATTTTTGGTGGTGTCTGTGGTCGGGTCTGTTCTTATATTTACTCCTGCTTTGGAGATGTGGTTACACAGCGGTTTGTAGAAATAAAAACGGTCATGTAAGAATCACCTGGAGGAAGAAAAACAAAAGATCAAGAAGCCTGGTTAGGTAACATTCAGTGTGCACAGAATCAACAGGAATGTTACGGACACCAAACTATGCTGGGCAGATTCAGATAAAGTTTTAGATCAAATCTTTTAGCTACTAAGATCATGAGATGGGCATGGGTTGCACAAATGACTACTTTCACCTTTATTTATTGTATTTATAGGCATTTATCTGTTTACCAAAATGCTATAGACAACAGATAAGAATATAAATATAAGAATATAAGAGTATTATGTACTGTATGTTCATCACCTTGAGTTACTTATAAAGTAATAAGGGCAGAATAAAATGAAATCTAATAAATAATAAATAAAATCAGTGTTTCAGCATCAGAAACCTAGATTATTTCTTGTTTTAGTTTACATGACAGATGTTACATGTTGTTGAACTTTAGTTCTCATCAGCTCAAAGCAATGAGGATGAGAGTTATAGTTCAGTTTAAACTGTAATAGCTTTTCCCCAAATAATCTTTGGAATCTCAAAGAACTTCCATGAGTTGTTTCCTGATCCTTTATTGGAAGTTTTCCAAACTCTACTCTGACCTACCCCCTCCTTCATGCTTCCAAAATTTGGGTACATGTGCAAAGGAGGGAAATTGATCTGTGACTGAATTTCCAGTTTCCCAGTAGACAGATGTAACTAAACACTTCATTTTAAAAAGTCCCCCATTTTTTTTAAAAAAAAGAAAATGCTAAATAGGTCCACAACAATCATGAGGAAAGATTTATATAACTAGATTTTCAATTTATTCAGCCATATCTAATAGTCAATTTTCAGAATTCACTTTCCAATATTACACTGACACCAACTCTCATGGGAAAGGTGACAATTTATTGCACAGATTTTTTTTAAAAAAAAGATATTTGTGCATAAGCTTTATAAAAAGTAAATGTTATAAGCACAGATTTTATATTTTCACACATTAGAGATATATAAAGCATTAATAAAAGCTGAATGTATGCGTATAAGTGTGATGAGCAGCAATGTCCCAACACATTTGTTTTTGAAATGAACTTGAGGACATAATCTTTTTCCAGCAGAACCTGTTCAATTTTTGCCTTCTCGAAAGCATCATTTGTGTACCTCCTTGCTGTGGAAAGCAGGGAGGAAAAACAGATACTATTTAAATTAACAGGCTTCGCTTCTGCTCACCCTGCTAATACATTTTGTGAAGCTTACAGGCCAGTGTTTCCCTATCTCAGCCACTTTAAGCTGCGTGGACTTCAACTCGCAGAATTTCCCGGCCCAATATGGCTGGCCAGGGAATTCTGGAAGTTAAAATCTACACAGCTTAAAGTTATTGAAGTTGAGAAGCACTGTTACATATTATCAGTAGTGCAGGATCCAATCTGGGTCAGTCACCAGGACCAGAGGTTTAGTCTTCCGAGCTTTCGGACTTGTGCTGGAGCCCAACCTCAGGGAACTTCTCTCTCAGCAGAATCTCTCTCTCTATTTCTGGTGAGAGAGAAGTTCCCTGAGGATGGGGTTCCAGCATGAGTCTGAAAGCTCAGAAGACTAAACCTCTGGTCCTGGTGACTGACCCAGATTGGATCCTACAACATTATCCTGGGACACATATGTTTGCCTTCATTCAATATCAGTACTGACTGGTGCACATGTCAAAAACCCTGAAAGAAACATTAGCATCAATTGCTCCTCATATATGATTGACTTTATATCATCTAGCTAGAAGCCATGTAGACCAGATAAATACACCAGACTATCAACCAATCAATCAGAATAGAGCTGGAAGGGACCTTGGTGGTCTTCTAGTCCAACCCCCTGCTCAAGCAGGAGACCCTATACCATTTCAGACAGGTAGCTGTCCAGTCTTTTCTTAAAGACCTCCAGTGATGAAGCACCCACAACTTCTGAAGGCAAGCTGTTCCATTGGTCGATTGTTCTCACTGTTAGGAAGTTTCTCCTTAATTCCAGGTTGCTTCTCTCCTTGATTAGTTTCCATCCATTGTTTCTTGTCTTGCCTTCTGGTGCTTTGGAAAATAAGTTGACCCCCTCTTCTTTGTGGCAGCCCCTCAAATACTGTCATTTTAGCTCTGATACTTGCCCTGCATGATTATTAATGAGCAAATCTGCTTTGCTGGGATCAGCAACTAGGGCTATCAGACCATTCTAGTCTAAACATGATGATATCTCTATGTCTTTGCTGCTGGAAAGATGCACAGTGGTCTTGCTTTTTTCAGTGAGGTGATTAGTATGCTGTAGGTGCCAGACTACAAATAAATAAGGATGTGCCATAGCAGAAAGCCCAAATGGACCTTGGGATTGGCCTGGCTGATACATAGTTACTGTACTTCATACTGGTTGAACTCCATGGTTTACATGAGTTAGCCAAGACTGGAATTCAAGAATGCTAATATGCTTAATTTAAAGTATTAAGTAGCACTCAGAGCAACCTTATCTATTTTCAAAGCAAAATAAGAGATGTTCACCAAGCAACTTTAAAGTAAATGATGATAAAAGTGCTGAAAAATTGACTGGTGTAGTGGAAGATATTTGATATTGATATATAACTAGAAAAGGATTACATCTACGAGCATGTTCTTACAGGCATTTATATCTTGCTAGAATTAAGGTTGGAAATTTTTGCTTTCAAGAAAAGCTGAATATTTGACAAAGATCTGAAATGTCTCAGAGGGATTTAGCCTTTTTTCACTCTCTAAAAAATATACTTGCACACGGACATATTCTGTGACTAGAATCCTTATAGTGGTTCGTGAGCAGACCAAAGATGGATGCCTTTTAATCTTAAAATAATTACTGTCCAGATAATCTATACTGAAAGGCAGTGGGGGAAAAAACAGGAACATTATTTTGGTATCCTCAAAATGAGAGAATTTATCCTTCTGTCAAAACAGCTTCTATTTACCTGTAGATTTTCAACATCTTATAGCATATTTTTTGCGGACCAGCTTTCCTGCCTGTCATGGGGTTGTATGTTTTCCTTTCCTCATGTATACCAAAGAAGATCCTCTTTGGATCCTAATAATGTCTCCTCCAAAAGTCTATGCCAGGCCTAGGAGCAGTAGTCAATATGTGAAGAAGCTTCCAGAAGTTTATATCACTGTTCTTCTTTAAGTAAGAGCTGATTTTGTCCAAGAGCAAGGGCCCAAATCATGTACTGTCATAATTCAAATGTTAGCAGGATTCAGATACAACCTATATTAGTTGAACTCAGCTTTGCCTTATTGCATTAAATTCTCCCTGGAGTGTTGATGTTACACCTGCAAACTTCAGTTCTAGGCTTCTACCATATGGTAACCACAATTGCAGTTCTTTGCTTGCTGGGTTTCAAGACAATGTTTACAAGTTTCAGGACTTTCTTGCACCTGAGCAAAAATGGTAAGCTGTTCCTATGGATTAGTTCATCTGTGATGTGATGTGTTTACAAGCCTGCAACTCCCTCCGTCAGTTCGGTTCATAAAGTCTATCTATGTGCAACCAGTGGGTGATACTATGGAAAATAATTGTGTTCTACATTCAGTCCTCATCTCCTAGCACAAGAAGTAAACATATTTAGTGCAATGACTACAATGCATCTATGTCTTGTATGTGAGCATAACACTGCTTTGAATGTTGTCAGCCAGTAGTGGCATGTCACAAGAGCGGCTCATGATTGTATATGTTATTAATGAAAGCAATATCAAATAAATAATCTGAAGACTGAGAATGTTGTTTGTGTATTAACAAAAAAAACAAAACCCAACAACAAATGGGAAAGATGGAATAGCCTTTCACTGTAGGAAAAAAAAACTGCAGAGCATAAATAAAGGCAGAGGTGGTTTAAATAGATACTTGCTACCAATGATATCAATATTTTTGCTCTCTATTGTAAGGTAAGAGTGCAAGTAGGAGTGGTATTAATTCATTCTCTCTCTCTCTCTCTCTCTCTCTCTCTCTCTCTCTCTCTCTCTCTCTCTCTGTGTATTAGCTTCCATGCCATGTTTGTCTTCTCTTTTTGATTACAAGCAGTTGCACACAATACTTCAAAATTTTACAGACCAGGAAGACAGCCAATTTCTTAGGAAATTGAAGAAATATTTTCTAGCCCCTCTGTTTTGAGGGTAGAAATATACAGCACATAAACCCCATCCCTTAAAAAACAGTTAAATATTAGCTTTAACTAATTACAACCTGCATGAAAACTTAGAAAATAATAGCAGTAGAATAAAACCTGGCAATTAGTCTGGATCACAAATTAAATCATAAGTACATATAATTCAGGAGCAGAGTGTGTGGGGAATCATCCCTCCAACATTAACTCAACTTTGTGTTGGTGTTTAGTTTACTCTCTATAACCCTAAGTAGTCATGTATCATTATTATCGTCATATCTATATCCATTGATTAGAACATTGCAATGTAAGCATTTCAGTGCATGGATGGAAAAATAAGTGGAAAATCTGTAGGAGGCAGAAAAATGGGTCAGAGGAAGGTCACAAAGGAATTATATGTAGAGACAAGAGTCAGCTGTAAATTTGAAATTCAGAACTAGTAGGGAGACGCTGAGTTGCCAGGAAGGAAATAATTGTTAAACTAGGGTCTCTAAGAGCCTGTGATATGTCAGCTAAAAATTACAAAAGTCTTGTAATATAAATGGATGAGTTTCAGAAACAGCTTAGCTGACCAATACCAGGAAAGATTTTTGAGATGCTGGTGGATTGTTTAGTATTCAATTCTAATGATCCTATAATATAGGAAGATCATTTTGGGGTACGTTCAATTAAACAAAATTGCATAATTTTTCACATTACAGTGAAAATAAAAATGCAGCATTTTTATTCAACTTTTGGTAGGACTGGAAAAGACAGTTGCCCATATACATCTGGAAAAAGACTTATCTGAAAAGGTTGCTGCAATTCAATGAGAAGGTTTACACATCTTGTATGCTATAGCTATGAGTTTATTTAGTTTAACTTAATATATCGTGGGAACTCAGCAAGTATGATTGTGGCTGTAGGAACCCAACCAATCTACTTGACAAATCACAATTAAACAAAAACTGGGTTAGGCACTGCAGACATTACGAAATAGATTGGTTTGACTCAGTATAAGGTAGCTTTCCTTTTATGGAATAATTATATACATACCTAACAACATTATTTAATAAATGGATATATATCTGCAGGATGATAAAAAAAATGTCTGCAATGAAGAATGCCTGTGGGCAATAGCCTAGATGAGCAAATCACGAGGGCTTGATGAATTGGGATGGTTTTTTACCTGCTTTTCCAGGAATTATTCAGTGGCTTAAATCATTTTATGAGCCATGTTTTCACACTCACACTTTAATAAGGCACAGAAGAGCAGGGAAAGGAGAGACCAATATTTCAACTGGAAGCATTGGAGGACAATGGTACATATCTGCTGTCTTGGTTGGGCTGGTCTTTCCTTCTTGAAACTCTTATTTGAATAGCAGGCTTGCAGCTCTTGTTTCTTCCTGGCTAAAAGAAGAAGCAAGAAGTGTCAAGACCAATGGATGCCATCAGAATGACACTGCTCTTCAAGTTTTCAGTCCCAGTGCAATTTTTATTCCAGCTGGTGGTTGAGGGCAAAGCAAGATTCCCATCACTATTCTTTTTTCAGTGGCCATATTGGTCAGTTTCATCATTTTCTTTCTGGAACGAGGGAAATAATTTCCCAATGGTTTTTGATCTCCTAGACAAGATCAAGGTATGCAGCCTTTCAGTTGTGTAATCTAAGGTCAGCTTTCAGATATGGTAGAGTGTGGCCCTATGAAAGCTAGATAATTGGCACAGTCAGGTGCCAAAATGTTTGCATGGTTTGAATGGCCCCTTGTCCACGGTTTCTGCTTGGAGCAACATTATATATTTGAATATGCTTTTTCTAAAAGTTTAAGTATAATACAGCCTTTATGAAAAGTAATGCAGAAATGTGTTTAAGTATTACTGGATGTGTGTGGGTGTATCTGACATTATTGAAGTACACCCAGTTGAAATTTACTTTATGTCATGAAACTTTCAAGATTTTGCAGCATGCTTCTTGAGATAACAGTTGGTAGAAGTTTGTTGTTGATTTCTTTACTTCATTACTACCTACCGTTTGGAACAGTTGGAAGGAAGTTGAAGAAGACATCGTCAACAACAAGTCTGAATTCCTGTAGTAAAGCTTTCCCTAATATAGACAGATTCAGAGAATTCCAATGAAAAAGGAGCTAGTCACAAGTGAGATACTCCAGCAAAGAAGGGTTAATTTAGAACAACAAAACATTAAGCTACAGGGAAATTCTTGCTTAGTATCTTAAATGTTTATGGGATTTTTTTTTTAAAAAAATCCTCAGCTGTCAGCAGTAATTTAATTAAAAGGTTAGGATCAATTAGCCAATAATATAATTAAATTTTATGCTAACAGCCTCATGCTACATTTTAATGCCAACAATTTTTAGGCCTCCTGAATAAATGTGTAATTTATTCATGTATAAAAAGTATAAATAAAATAAATGTATAAATAAAATGTGTAAATGGAGGTTTCAGAATCCCTCCCTTGAAAGAATTTCCCTTACTAAATGATGAATGGACTCCACATCTGCAAGACCCTTAATGGATTCCACAACTGTTCAATGAGCAATGGAGTTCACATCTGCCCAATCAGCAAGGGAACCCACATCTGACAGGCCGCAGGTTATAGAGCCCCCCTTGACTTCCATCATGTCCTGCCAATGAGAGTCATTCTTTCCAAGGAGAATATCTAACAATCTCTACATCCCAACAGGATGGCTAAAGCCAAGGATGCATTCAGCCCTAGCACCAACAAGAAGAGTGCATTTGGAAGCCTTGAAGTTAAGAGGATATACAGAATCATATAAACATTTGTGTTTAAGGGGTCCTAAACTCTTTACATGGAATGCCACTCAACCCAGGAGAAGGGTGAAGCATGAGGAGGAGGTTCAGAGGCACAACCCCTTAATTGTGCCAGGGACAATTACACCAAATGGAGGTAAGGATTACTTGGAAAGGCTCTGCAAATGTTGCCACCTTCCACTGCAAGCCATAAAGGTCTTTCCAGGAATCCAAGGGGCTCTTCTTCTTGAGGCTGCCAGGGCTCCCCAGGAGAGATTTTCTCCCCATCCCCATTCAGACCTGAGGCATGACCTCCCCAGCGGCCATGTTGCAAAACTTTCCTTACCTCTGAGGTAGAGGAGCGGATGCCATCTTGAGAGTAAGAGAGGAAGGGAAGGGATGCTCCCTCTCCTGCCTTTTGCCATTGTGTGCGCACTGAGGAACCAATGCAGGAAGGAAGGGCCTCAGATCTGCAGCCCTGTAAAGCCTCCTTGCACATCGGTCCTTTTTATCCAGTTCTTGGTTAATTGTAATGTTATAATCCTTAATGTTGACTCTTTTGACATTTTTACTGTTCTTGTTGTTTTATTTTGTGTTTTTGTGCAGTTGTAAGTTGCCCAGAGCTGCTTGACAGTAATATGTGAGGTTATATTTTATAAATTTAAAATATATATACATAATGTATATTGTAAATCAGCTCCCATTTTTAATTCTTTAATTGAAGATTCAACACACACACCCCTAATCCCACTGCACAGTGGTCATTTTTATCAAGTTCTTGGTTAATATTAATGTTTTCATTCTTTTTTTTTTTTTAAATATATTTTATTAGATTTTATGGGGGTACAGGGGTTACATTAAGGTGCTTAGGAACCACCATGGAGGTGGGTATATTAAACATCCAAAAAAAAGAAGGACAATCACAAATATATAACTCAAATCAAATCTTTTAAATTTCCCTCTCTAATTCCCTCATTTAATCTTACTTATTCAAATTAATAAATTCTATATAAGTTTCAAACGATCCTATCAAATATCAGTTACATTTCAATTCTAAAAATCCAAATCCTGTTTTTAAGCTTTACTAACTTACAATTACTATATTTCAATTAGCCTTAAATAGACATATTATTAACACTTCGGGTGCCCTTTTTTTTTTTACATAATTATATCTGGTATATTGTTCTCGCAACAACATTCCCATATCTTCTTCATTGATACCATTTTTTTCTCTTATCACCCATCCCTCTTATTCTCCTTTTATTTCCAAACAATTCTCTTAAAATAAAAATATCAGGCCAACAAATAAATTTCTATCTAATTTAAATATATATTCTATCAATGCCTCTATATCTATAAAAATCTTTTTAAACCAGTAGATAAAGTTTACTTCTCCAATACTTATCATATCTAAAACAAAGTAATATTACAAAGGGTATCCTCTTAAAAATTTCACGTGCTCCATTAGTTATTAAGTCAGTCAAGAAATCAAAGCCTTTTTAATCCCATCAAATAAGACTTTAAAATGCATTTTTGAATCTAACTCTGGGCTTCTTTCTATGCCATAGTGGTTTCCATAGTAAGGTTCCTACATAATCAAACCACAAAATTAAAAGGTCCATATTCTTTAACGCTTCAAATTGGTCAAAGTTCTCTTTCCTTTCTTCTAATAGCCTTTGGATGGTAAAAGCTATTTTATTCCATGTTATATTTGCCAATTGTTTATCCACCTTTTCTCGATTTTCAATAAGTTGTATCTGAGTGTCAGTCTCTGTTGGTATTGATGCTTCAGACATCTCTGTTGAAGTTGTTGTATAGTCATCAGACTTCTCGATAGGTTGTGTTTGAAGTTGAATAAAATTAGTTTGTTTTGTGGTTTCCACGGTTTCTCTCAGTGTAGGGAAAAGGGATTGAAAAAAGGAACTCACATCCTCTGCAGCTTCTAAAATTGTTTCCAATATAAGTTCATAGTCCAGTTGTGTATTAAGTTCCATATCGATGGTAATAAGGCTTTTTAATCTTTAAAGAAGGCTCTACTTCATAAGAATCAGGCAAGTATTCACCTTCAATTTTCAATAGGCCAGCTGCATCCGTTATCTTGTGGTTATCACCCTTTGAAAGTCATAGCCATTCCCAGCCATAAAGAAATATAATTGCAGTACCACTTTTCGACACAAGATGTCCTCAGCAAACCATAAAATCTTTTTTTTTTTTTTTCCTTTCCAAATAATAGATTTTTTATTTTTTGTGTTGAAAAAGATGAAGAAAGGGCTCAAAAAATAAATAAATGCGTAGTTGTAACAATAATAGTCAAGAATAAAATGTTTTCAGGTCCCCTCAGTATTCCAAAACTTAAATAGTCCATCAAAATTGACTGGTTTTTATTTATATATATTTTTTTTCCCAAGCTGTTTTTCCCCATTGCCCAAAAGCTGCTTCCTCACGACAGGGAAATAGTTCAAAGAGAGCTTTTAACAGGAAAGTAGTTGGGGAAAAAAAAGGGGTAGGAAAGGTCTCACCCGGATTCTCCACGGGGGTTCTTTCGCTTAGATGTTCTTCTGGCTTTCAGCTGGTGCGACGAAGTGATCGTCCATTTTGTAGGACGGTCTTTTCCTCCGGCGGCCCTAAGGAGATAGCTCGAGCTGGGGAGAGCCGCCGCTCTTCCCCAGTCGAGCAGGAGCCTCCTCTAACGGTGGTCGCCTCTACGGGGCGACTTTCGACCCGATTAAGGGTCTACCGGCGGAGGGAAAGCAGCCGGTGGGAGAGAGAGATCTCTCCGTACGACTGCTGGTGTCGCGATCCGGAACCGGAAGCCAATGTTTTCATTCTTAATGAAACATCTTTTGATGTTTTTCCTCTTCCTACAGTTTCATATTGCATTTTTTATTAATTGATATCACTTATCTATTGCTATATTGGAAGTCAAAGGCAGCTCCCATCCACATTTCATAAAAACCAAAGTAAAAAAAACCCTGCTCTTCGCTGCCTCCATGTTCTTTATTTCCTCTCCACTCATTAGGTGGCCAAAGTATTTGAACTTCAGCTTCAGTTTCTATCCTTCCAAAGAACAGCCAAGGTTGATTTCTTTTAGGATTGACTGATTTCATCTCCTTGTAGTCCAAGGGTCTCTCAAGAGTCTTCTCCAACACCACAATTTGAAAGCATCAGTTCTTTAGCCCTCAGCTCTCCTTATGGTCCAAATCTCACAGCCATGTGTTACTACAGGGAAAACCAAAGCTTTGATTGTACGACCTTTATCGGCAAGCTGATGTCTCTACTTTTTCATATGCTTGTCTAGGTTTGCCATAGCTTTCCTCCCAAGGGGCAAGGCTCTTTTAAATCATGGCTGCAGTCACCATCTGCAGTGATCTTGGAGCCCAAGAAAATAAAATCTTACACCTAATGAGAGGAGAGGACCTATTGGAATAGACCCTGAAGTTGGGAAAGGTTGAAAGCAAAAGAAGAAAGATCATTGGCAGTTCCCTCTCTCCCATCCAGGACATAGCACAGAAGCATTACTTAAGCAGGGTCCGCAAGATTGTCTGGGACACTACATATCCTCTTCACGACCTGTTTTCCTTGTTACCTTCTGGGCGGAGGCTTTGTGGTATCCGTAGCAGAACATCCAGATTCAGCCACAGTTTCATTCCATACAGCATTAACCTTGTGAACTCTCAAGCTTCCTCCTTCCGTTATATATTCAAGATGGACAGTGTTTAATATTCATTATGTATATGTAGGGGTGTGGGTCTATACATATGTTGTATATAGTATGTTAGGTGTGTGTCATGTATGTGTTCACTGAGAGCGGGCAACTAAATTTCATTTTTGATGTGTGCCGTTGTGCCCACAGTAAAAAAAAAATGACAATAAAGGTTATCTTATGAGATGGTTAGATAGTGTCATCAACATAGTGGGCATGGGTTTGGGCAAACTCAGAGAGACAGTGGAGGACAGGGAAGCCCAGTGTGCTATTGTCCTTGCGGTTGTGAAGAGTCAGACATGACTTAGCGACTGAATAACAACAGCAATTTTGGTAGAGCCACAGATTCTCACTATGCATATCTCAGCCACATTGGGTTGCTATGTCAATGACTGCATATACTTGTGGATAAGCGACACTTAAAAAAACATGTTTGGATGGCCTTATCTGTAAATATATATCGTTAATACTTTTTAAAAATACCTATATTTCCTGTATTCACTGAAGAAAACAGCTTTGTGTGGAAGAGTTAGCGATAAAAGGAAACCAAGCTGCCAAAGAACAAGACGGCTAGACACCATCAAAGCTGACACCAGCCAGAGCATAGAAAAACTCAAATAGTGCAAGATCAGAAGATGTGGAGAGACTTGGCCCATAGAATTGCCAAGAGTTGGACACAATTGAATGGATAAAATCATCACCATCATCATCAATTTCCTGTATATACTGAGGTGTAAGCCCATCCGTGGATAAATCAACCCTCAAATTTTTAACCAAACTGCTATGAGAAAGGTGAGTATGCTCATATATGGGTGGCACATATTTCATGGTATTGTGGTTAAAAATTCAAGGGTTGGCTTATCCATGAATGGTTGATCCACAAATATATATGGTACTGTTTAAGGAAAGTGATAATGATTTAAGATTCATCGTGTTATTATCTGATGCTTCTTTCAAGATAATACAGTGAATCTGTATTACTACTAATGACAGGATGACACTTTGTAGGTGAAGGTGTGGGACCTGTAGACCTCCAGATGTTTCTGAATTATGCCATATCCCTCAACATCAGTCACAGTAGATAGAAAACTGCAGCTCAGCAAGATTTGGAGGGCCATATTTTCTACTTCCCTGATGGAAGTAAATAAATTAGCCATTACACTGTTATCAGTGTAACTACTAGTCCTAGTATAGTCTTGCTTTAGAGAAGTGGAAATTACCAGTACATTTTCACCATCAAATATGTTCTTCAGTGTTTTCCAAAAATAGAATGCTTCTGGGCAAAAGAGTCAGTTAGCACATTTCTGCAAGTAAGACAATTCTTGCCTGTGTATCAAACCGTTGTATTATTCCTAGGAGTTTGAGGAAGAAATAATGTCACTATAAATTGATTCCTAACAGCCTGATATTATTTTTAAATTTTAGTAATAACTTGTCTAGAACTTTTACAGAAAATGCCAAATGATACACCGAGTTCTTAACTATTGGATGATTTAAAAGAAAAAAGAAAAATGACTGGAAAACTGTCACCTGTCACCTGTAACTACATACTGTCAACTGTAACTACATACTCCAATATTACATGGCTGTACTTGTTGGATCTGTAAAATATTGGCTTGTTATCTGATATATGTTCAGACCAACAGGGTGCAATCTTGTTGTACTAGTTGGGGAATTCTGGAGTTCAAATCCATGCATCTTAAAATAGCTGAAGTTTCAAAACACAGACTTAAAAATGACATTCAAGCTTTTCCCCTGAACTTTTCAATCTCATCCTCCAAAAATGGAACCTGGTTGCAGACATGCTCAAGGATTGTGCTTCCCCCGCAATAGACAATAGGCATTTTGTAATATCAATGCTTCTGCTCATTGGACATTGACTTCATTATGTAAAGGAGACACAACTATTTTAAATAGCCACCCAGAGTCGCTTCGAAAAGAGATGGGCAGCAAATACATTTAAATAAATAAACGAAGGATACTGGTCACACTACCGTTAACATTTATTTTCTATGAACTTTTAAGTTTCCAAAAGTGTATTCCATTGTAAAATATACAAACATGTTCCAAACAATCCAAGAAAGACTGTGCATATTGGAAGTGATGAAATCCAGATTCTCCCACTGTTTCGGCTTTCCTCATCTGATCTAGCAAGGAGGGCATGCTCTGGGTCCCTTCCATTTAAACAGTGCTGTCTTGTTGAACACAGAAGTCATGACTTCTCTGTGGCAGTGTTTGCTTTGTGGAACCGTATCCCTGTGGAAATGCAGATAGTCTTGGTCCTTTTTAGACCTTCATAAGATTCTGAAACCCCGGCTGTTTCTGGGAAGTCAGTCAAGTTCTGTTGATGTAATTTTATGATTGAAATGTATCATTTACCTTGGGCTTTATGTGCTGTTAGTTTTAACTATTGGGTTTTTTTAAAATCTAAGTAACCTGCTCAGAGTCAGCCATTGTGAAATGGGAGGCCATATAAAAAAAGTACATGGAGCATAATCATCTGGCCTGCTGCTAGGTTCTCTTGTATCCATAACATTTTAAGGGATTTTGGACATCTCAGCGTAGGACTGAGAATTTTGTGTGTAAGTATAATTAAACACTCAGGGCATTCTTTGTATATTTCATAGGTGCATTTTCAAAATAAATCTAAAGTACTACAATAAGCAGAAGAGAGATTGCCATCCAAAATATTTGTTCTTGTTACTTGCTCTTCACATTAGTCATCTAAGAGAGCCATAGGACCAGCTTTTTGTTTTTCGGATCTACCACGAGTTTACTAGTCTCTCAACATCTTCCAGCCGGAATAGAGTGCAACATAACGGCTCAAGGCGGTGAATAAAACTGAATAAAATTGAAGGAACATGATAGTTGCTATTGGAATGCAAGAACAGAAACTGGGATGTGTATTTTTGAAAGTTATTTCATCCCACTATACTGTAGGTAAGCTTTACCTAACCAGTCTGTGACATGAGGTTTAGAATCTGGAGGGCATCAGATTTTTAAATCCATTTTTTTTCCTAACACAGAGTCTCCAGATCAGCGTCGGTAACTTTAGAAGGTGTGGACTTCAACTTCCACAATTCTGGGAGTTGAAGTCAACACATCTTAAAATTGCCCAGGTTGAGAAACATTGCTCCAGATGTTTTGGGGCTACAATAATCAAGACTGGGCAACTATCTAAAAGCCACACCGACTGAGAATTCTAAGTTGTAGGCTCAGCATGTCTTGAGGACACTAGGTTGGGAAAACACTGTTGTTCAGGAAAAACAAGTTGAGGTAGTCCTCAACTTACAACTATTCATTTGGTGACCATTCAAAGTTACAACAGCAGTGAAAAGAACGACTTATGACTGTTGCAGCATCTCATCATGGTCACATGATCAAAATTCGGACACTTGGCAGCCGACTCATTTTTATGACGGTTGCAGTGTCCTGGGGGTGTGTGTCATGGTGACCCCTTTTGTGACCTTCTGACAAGCAAAATCAATGGGGAATGCCAGATTTGCTTAACAAACGTGTTGCTAACTTAACACCTGCAGCGATTCACTTAACAGCTGTGGCAAGAAATGTCATAAAATGGGCAAAGCTCACTTGAGAACTGTCTCACTTAGCAACAGAAACTTTGGCCTCAGTTGTGATCATAAGGCGAGGACTACCTGTATACTCATTCAATGGTGGGGTGCCCCTCTAAATGGTGAGGAAGAACAAGAGAAAAATCAGCTGAGTTTACAATGTAGTTAGAATAATTTGTAAATCAAACAGATTATGGTGTGGCAGGATTCAAAGAAAGGAAGTTGATCAGAAAAAAAAAATTATCTACAGTGCTGTAATTTCCTGTTTCTTTCAGAAAAGGGATTAGCCCTGCCATTTTCTGTTACAATAGCTTGGACAGTCACCAAATAAGTACCCAAAGCATTACATTTAAATGTCTTTTATAAATGGTTTACCAAAAGCAAAATAGCAGCACAGCTATGCTTCCAACAGTAGTATTTAATTCATGTGAAATGTAGCAAATAATGTTTAGTGAACTTTCTGTTGATGGTCAGGAATTATACTATGAGTGACCCTCAGATACCATCAGAGGAACATCGGGTTATTCTCCTTCTCTGTTGTCCTTCAGATATAATTAAGTGCACTGTCCATCAACCTGATGCTTTCCAGCTGTGTTTAAATTTCATCTCCCCCCCCATCAGCATTAAAAATAGGGGTGATGGGTTACAATCAAGCACGTTTGGAGTTTATCTAATTGAGGAAAATAGCATGATTTTAATTTGAAAGATAAGCATACAGAAAAAGACCAGCTACTATTGATAACTTCACTAGACTGATCAGCAATCTATTCATTTTTTTTTCTTTTTATGACCCTGTAATCCTTCATTTCAAGGTGGCGTCAGGGAGACTGAGTGGAGTTGAGCATTTACAGGCCGGATAGCCTTCCTGACGTCTAGGCTTGCACCCTAATAGAGAAACATCTGTCACTGCCTAGGATTAAACTCTCAACTTTCTGAGTGGGATGCGAGGATCTTCACTTCTAGGTCACTGCATCACTCAGCAACCTATACATTTATTACTTGCAAAATGAATGGCTTATGTATAAAGGATTTTTCTTTATAAGGAATGTTGACAAACAGTTGTGAGCATTTGAACCGATGATTCTCTTCGGATTCATCTTGACCTACACTATTTTATTCCTTCTATAAATGAAGCAAAAACCTATTCTTGTACAAAGGACCAGGAATCCGAGCCAGTATGAATATTAATCTGCTGTTTATCTTAGAGATATGTACAATAGCAGATACCGTAACCAAGAATTTCTTAGCAGAAAAATCAGTGTAGAAAGGATTATCTGAGGAACATTTGAAAGCCACTATATTAACATAGATTTCTCCAATCTACTATCCTCCCAAAAGGTTGAGGTGGAACTCCATAGGTTTTGCTGGCTGTGGATAATGGGACTTAGTCTACCCATCTGATAGGCTGGCTTAATACATCGTAAAGTGATGAGAATACTTTTCTTCTGGCTTGAGATGAAAGCTGATATTCTACAAACTGTTGCCAAAGTGTGGTTTGACTATCCTATTAAAAAGGATCATGCAAAATGTGGATCACCACCCATATATTATACATCTGCTATCAATGGTTGTAGGAATATTCCCGCTGTTCCAAATACACAGAGAATTATGAACACCCACAGAAATACTCTATCGATTACCATGGCGACATATTTCCAGTCATCTTCTACCTGCAATACATAAGAAAATACATACATATTCAATTGAATTCATAATATTTAACTGACACTATCTATTAAAATGACTCTGTGCTTCCTGAGATTTCTCAATTACTTCCCCCCCCCAAAAGATACATTTAGAATCTTCAAATAGATTCATATGAAACATTTATTGGTGTAACCATAGGTCACAAGATAGAATCTTCATATATATTTGTTATACAATTATATAATATTTTGGTATTATTTGTAAAGAAGAATCTGGCACGTTTTCTGCTGTCATGTTCCACATTGTTCCAATTTCTCAATAAATTTCCGAACATTTAATTTCTTTTGCATAAGTATTAGGTTATTTCTACCTACAAATGTTTCATTGATAAGAAGTACAAAGCCTTGCATAATTATTAGCTACAAGTCCCACTGTCTCTCATTTTGGGTCATGCTGCTGACAAGATCTGTTTGGTGCTATAATTCAACAACATCTATAAGATCAGCTGTTCCCATCCTTATTTTAGACTTCTCTGCAGGTGAGCTTATTTTAGAGTTCCTTAAACAAGACTGGGCATCCTTTAGGTATTATAGTATAGCTCCTGTAAAATTGTCTCTCTGGTACATAAATCGCTTTTAAAAAAAATATATATATATATAGTCAACAATTATTTTTGTTGGTGATAGATCTTGACAAAAATGGTCTTGGAGAACCATAAAAGTGAGAATTATTTTGAAGTCCAAACTTAACCAGCAAGTCAAAATCATATTCCTTTCCAAAACTAAAATAGAAATAATCCTTCTTCTTAATCCCTATCATGCCCTTGGCCTTCTATTCAATAAATATATAGTGCAGTTAACATCTCTTCTTTTAGTGAACTGAGGACAGAAAGCCAAATGCTTTCCTTTCTGCACTAGGAGGTTTTCCACTAAAATTTATATTTGTTGAAGGCCCTTTTCTCTGAATCTCTGATTGCCATAGTTAACCCAGGCTTAGCTACAACACTGGAGTTTGGAACTTGTGTACGTGCTTGGCTATTTTCCAAAATATCTTCTAGGTTTCTACACATCAGCACAGCCTATAGAATTCAATGACCTTCATTGATCAAATACCATCTTGGGATCAGGGCCTCTGTCCTAGAGCTTCTACATGTCTATTTAGAGCCTTATTGCCAAAGTCAAAGAGCCTCCCGACATGAAATATTTATACGTTTAAGTAACCAAAGCCATTAGCACAACCTCTGAAGTTCATTTTAAAAGCCATCATACCCTTTTGTAGCTCATGTAAACATAGTGTCAAAAGTACTTTAACTAGCAAAATGCCCAGGAAAGGATATACTGTGCTATCTCAGTGCGCATCATTAATTGGTTCCAGGTGGCATGACGTACTAAACATGATGAGTGCCAAACAAACCTCTGATTTACCAGGTGACCCTTAGTTTCCACCTTGATTTCCTACATCAGCAACCTTCCTAGCATGGCCGACTTCCGGTCTATTCTCTGTGGCCATCCCCCTTTTCCTATTGCAGCATGTAAAGTACCAACAAACATTGAGTACCAGGACAACATTTTCACATCAAAATGCATCAAGTACCAAGTTCAAAGAGTTTTGAAGCAGTCAAGTACTGAGGTACCACTGTACATGACGATACTTGGCTAATTTGTCCCTTTCAACTATCTATTCATCTTTGCTCTTGATTAGCCTTCCTCAGCCTGTTGTCTTGAACTTCAGGTACTATAGCTGTTCTCTTGCTGCTAGAAATTCACAGGTCAACAAATTTGGAGGGCATCTCGTTTGAGACAGCTGGGCATCTCTCAAGTCCCATAACTTAGTAGGAGGCCAGTGCCAATCCTGGAACCACTAGCCCTTCTTTCTCCTTCTTGCATTGTTGCCTGTTTATCTGTCTCCTTGAAGGGAATGAACTATGAAAGGAAGAAGGAGCAAGAATCTTCACAGAGCTTTTATTATGCTTTGGCACCCCAAAAAGAAAGCATGGAGTAATTAAGCAGTGAAAAGCCTGGAAAGGAGATACAAGCACTCAGACCTTGCTTCCATTCAATATTTTGCAAAGGGACTCTCAAACTCTTTCCTGGATGCTCTATATGCAGTTGGTTTCCCTTTTCTTGGTGTTAGTTGTATTAGTCTAGTATTATCCTATGTCAGTCTGAATATAGCTAGATCATAGCTATGGTTTTCCCTCTCCCTTACAACTGGAATGTAGAATCAGTTGGTCTCTCTTTTCTACAATTGAGTTTACTCTGCCATCAACTGTTAGATGAACGGTGCTAAGCAATGCAAGAGATAGTTATGTCCATTATCATAGCTTAATGGTAGAGGACATTTTGGGGGGGGGGAGAAAAGAAGGCTTCATCTTTAAGCCACAGCAATCTCCAGTGAAAACGTTCTTTTTTTCTAAAGCTCTGGAGAACTTCTGTTGATCAGCTGAATCTCACTCAGGGCAATCCTTGAAATGGTGCCTCTGGTAATTGAGACACAGCTAGCATGAGGTCCCTTTTATCCTGTCTGCAGTCCTTTCTGCTGCTAGAGGAAACTGAAAACCAGAGAAAGAATGTTCTACCAATTTCACTTCTTCTAGCAGGACTTAACAATTCTGATGCTGCTTAAAGAGCTCCATTAGGCAGCTTCTTACACATTCATGCTGCATCACTGCACCTCTCTAACTCTCAGGTGCAGTTTTTTCTCCCAACTAACTAGGTTTTAGTTTTCTACCACATTTAGAGAAATGCCTCCAAATCACTGAAGTCTTTGGAGCTAGAAATCAATCAATCTCATTCTTCAGAGCTCTTACCTCTTTAGTTTCATTCTGACTCCTCATGTTTTCTGCGATGAACTGAACGCTGTTAATGACTTCCTTAACCTCTGGGGAATACTCGATTGATTCAGCCTCCCATTTGGCAGATTGGCAACTCTGTCTCCTTTTCTTCCTCACGTCCTTGGAGTTGTCACAGTGGCAGCACTGGTGCTCACCGAGGACTTTCACTTCTGCAAGCTCATCCGCCTTGGGCTTGCTGGGTTTAGTGGCGCTTCCTTTCACAGGTTTGGGGGTTTGGGAGTCAACATGTTTGTGTATGGGTCTCTTCATCATGAGAAATTTGGGCAGAAGACCAAGGAAGACAGTTTTGACCCAGTTGGGCATTGTATGCATAGTTGGAGTCCGGTAATGGATATTCAGTACAAACACTGTTACCACAATAGAGAGTGTCACAAATATCATGGTGAATAGTAAGTATTCGCCCACTAGTGGGATGACCAAAGAAGTTGAAGGAATTGTCTCTGTGATTACCAGCAAGAAAACAGTCAGTGAAAGGACGACAGAGATGCAAAGTGTTACTTTCTCCCCACAGTCAGATGGAAGGTAAAATACTAATACAGTCAGGAATGAAATGAACAGGCAAGGTATAATCAGATTAATGGTGTAAAACATGGGGAGTCTTCGGATATAAAAAGAGTAGGTTATATCCGTGTAGATTTCCTCACAGCAGTTGTACTTTATGTCATGTTTATAGCCAGAAGCGTCCACTATTTCCCATTCATTGTTCTCCCAAAGGTCTTTCATATCTACTTTGGAACCGACAATCAAAAGATCTATCTTGGCTTTGTCATATGTCCACGATCCAAATTTTAGGGAGCAATTCTGGTGATCAAAGGGAAAGAAGGTAATATCCATGGGGCAGGAGCTTTTAAAAATGGCAGGTGGTGTCCAGGTGATGGTGCCATCATATCTGAGAAGAGCTTTGGTTCGTCCTTCAACCTGGAAATCTCCAACAGCACTGCAGATGCAAGCACAAAGCAATCTTAAGCTGTACATTTCTAACTCAAAATAAACCTGTTAATATGACTAAATATGATGATGAATGTTCATACTTATTGTAAAGCACAATATCAGGTTTCCAAATTTTGTCTGATGGCACATGGATAAATTCAATTCCACCAAATTCCACTGGATTCCACTTCAATTTATAATCATTCCAAATCTAAAAGGAGAAATAATAAGTGTTCAATCCTATGATATACTGTACCTGTAAAGTGATTCTCATACTAAGGTTGTTACTGAAGTTGCCCTCAAGGTATTGCAACTGTGCCATCATCATGACCATTGGGAGCCAAGAATTAACAGCCTCAGGATTGCTACAATTTCTCTACCCCTGAATCTGAATAATAGAACATAGAATAAAAGGGTTGGAAGGGACTTGGAGGTCTTCTAGTCCAATCTCCAATACCATTCTGGACAAATGGCTGTCCAATCTTGTCTTGAAAACCTCCAATGATGGAGCACCCACAACTTCTGAGGGCAAGCCATTCCACTGATTAATTGTTCTCACTGCCATTAAATTTCTCCTTAGTTCTAGGTTGGGTCTCTCTTTAATGATCTTCCACACTTCTTGTCCTGCTTTTAGGTGCTTTGGAGAATAAATTGACTCCCTCTTCTCTGTGATAGGCCCTCAAGCACTGGAGGACTGCTATCATATCAACCCTAGTCCTTCTCTTCATTAGATTAAACATACCTAGTTCCCTCAGTCGTTCTCTTGGACTCATAAGATTGGGAATGAGTTTCAAGTTAATAGCCCCCCTTATTTGTTTTTTTCTTCTGTAATAGCCCACTAAAATTATAATAAGGTCTCCATTTAACAGACTTTGGTTTAGCGGACTTTAGAGTTAATGGATCAAATCTCCTGGATAAGAAGTTATGTTGCCTCCACTAATGTCTTTGCTGCCTCTGAAAGTTCTTCTCCCTTTTTGCTGAATCTGGTTTGTAAACTAGGATGATGGTTCTTACCCAAATGCTCCCAAGATCTGATATCCAATCTCTAAGGAGTTTCTTGCCTACAGTTCATTTTCAGGTGCATTTATGGTTACTGGAATACTTTTAATCATGGTGCTGGCCCTCAAACACCCATTGCTTGTGTTGCCTCTTTTCCCTGGCTGTGACTTTAGTTCCTGCCCTCACTTTTTGGTTCTCATCTCATTCATCACTGAATAGACCAGGGGTAGGCAACCTTGGCTCTTTCATGACTCGTGGATTTCAACTCCCAGAATTCCTGAGCCAGCATGGCTAGCTCATTCCTCTTGTTCATCCATTAAATCAAGGGCTTAATAGATTTAAGAAGAAATCAATGAGTTTTTGAAGTACTATGTGCACTTTTGCTATAGATATACTGTGCCCTGGAACATCTCTAAATAGTTACCTGATTTTCTTTCTATCCAAATCTCTTCTGAATGCCAAAACCCACTGTGATCTCATCTCTAAAATCAGCATGGCAATAAACACACACGTACACTGACACACTGATGGCACGAAAATTTGCTTACATGTCGCAGCCAGAGATTTGTCTCCATGATCTGATTGACTTCATCCTGCAGACAAAAGGAGGCAAACAATTTATTTCTACAGACAGGTTATCTAGTTAACAAAGGTTAAAACCTCTTTCCAGTCAGCCTAAATAACTTTGAAAGGATCATGGGGACCTTTATGGAACAGAGAACAGAAATCTTGGTGGAAAAACATGTTGCCTTCAGATAATGTCTGTGGATGTTTGTGAATACTTTTTGTTGTTGTTGTTAGTTGCGAAGTCGTGTCCGACCCATCGCGACCCCATGGACAACGTTCCTCCAGGTCTTCCTGTCCTCTACCATCTTCTGGTCCATTTAAGCTCACGCCTACTGCTTCAGTGATTCCATCCAGCCACCTCATTCTCTGTCATCCCCTTCTTCTATTGCCCTCAATCTTTCCTAGCATCAGGCTCTTCTCCAGTGAATCCTTCCTTCTCATTAGGTGGCCAAAGTATTTGAGTTTCAACTTCAGGATCTGGCCTTCTAAGGAGCAGTCGGGGTTGATCTCTTCTAGGACTGACCGGTTTGAATGCCTTGCAGTCCAAGGGACTCGCAGGAGTCTTCTCCAGCACCATAGTTCAGTGAATACTTTACTTACCACTATTGAAAACAAGAGGCTGAAAAAAAGTATTCATTAATATTGAGGTAGTTGTTGGCAATGCATATTCAAAACCTACAGCCAGTGGTGGGATTCAGCCGGTTCGCACCAGTTCGGCAGAACCGGTAGCTAATTTTTTGTTGCCCAGGCCCAGAATGGACTTCCGGAAGCGGTATCCACACAGAGAACCGGTTGTTCACATATTTGAATCCCACCACTGCCTACAGCCTTATTAATGTTTATTCAAAAACTGCAGCCACATAAAGAAGATTGGTTGCATGCTCTAACATCTCTAGAGGAGATGGTTAAGCAGAATCCAGGAGAACTCCAAGGGGTAGCAGTAGGAGCATCAGTGAGGGTATGTTCAAAAAAGTCAAGTTGGTAATCAGTACAACACATGTAAAAAAGGGGTAGAGCTTTGGTTGCTCTACAGCATGAGTGTGAAACTCGCCATGTCACGTGACGTGTCGTGACGTATCACGATGTTTTTCGCATTGCTGGAGCTGGAACGGGCGCGGCCTCCGTATGATGCAACCGGCCCACGGGCTGGCAGTTTGATACTCTTGCTCTACAGTGAAGAGCCATGGTGGCGCAGTGGTTAGAATGCAGTACTGCAGGCTAATTCACTGCTCACTTCAGGAGTTCGATTCTGAGCGGCTCAAGGTTGACGCAGCCTTCCATCCTTCCGAGGTCAGTAAAATGAGGAGCCAGATTGTTGGGGGCAAAACGCTGACTCTGTAAACTGCTTAGAGAGGGCTCTAAAACACTGTGAAGCGGTATATAAGTCTAATTGCCTTTGCTATTGCATGGGTAGCATGTCCTCTCCTTATCTTTTTCCTGCTATTCCACTGCTTTCCTGGCGATTGGTCACCAAGTATTTGTATTCAAAACAATTCTGTTTGTACCCCAATCATGCACTGTACTACTCGTTACATCCCAAACTAGCTCATCTGAAGTTGTCCATGGGGAATTTGTAGAAGATTAAGATGAGTGCCATCTTATTAACATTTAGGAACACCGTAAAAATAGTGGTCTTCTGCAGGAGAATCCCAAGTGGTGGACAGTAGCAATGGGATTTGAAGTGCGGCTTCAAGTAATTATTCTCTTATGTTTTTACAATTGTAAGGGATCTAGAGCTTTGAGAATAGATGTCATGCAAATGATGGACTGCCTGAACAAATAAATCCAGGATTTTTGCCAGGAGGCTGGTATTCAAAGAAGCATGATGGGAAGAGCCAATGTTATCAGGTACAAAAGGAGCAGTTTTAAATGCACTCTAATACCCACATACAATGAAGCTCCGATATCAGTGCTGCTCATTCAAGCAGAATTCCGAGCCCATCATAATCTCAAGCGCCACAGGAGCTCAGAATATAGCGGCTTTTCTAATTATTTTGTTAATGACAGCAGCTTCTGATTAATGAAAAGCCTCCTGAGCAAGTAAAAGATATACTGAAGAAGCATGACTACATAGGAACGTTGAGCCTCTGAATACTGATTTAGCAATAAGTAGAGAAGGAAGCTGAACTCTGTTCCATCGTGCTGCCTTGATACTCAATCATTTAAGCTCTACAGCCCCGGTTAGCGGCTGGTCTGCTAGTCAGAGAAATCCCAAGAAAGCATAGAATTTTCAGAGTGTCTATTTTTTGCTGAAAGATCTTTACGTATAACAAATTGTGATGGAAAGGCAATCCATAACCTGGAGCTCCTAAGGGAAAGTCTTTACTGCAGGGAACACCCTGAATGATCTGCTGAGAGGGAGGAAAACCTGCATAAATGAACCCTTAGTGAGCTCTCCAACAAGAGGCCTCAAGGTGCTTTTCCAAAAGACAAATGGACCGAAAAAAACAAAACAAAACAAAAACAAAGTCCAATTGTTTTTTTGGAAAAGCAAGCGCCTTTGGGACACACTGGAGATGCGATCTTTAATCATTTACAAGGAATGTTTCTTACTTTTCCTGATATACACTATTTATAGCCACAGCCTATGGTGGGCTTTATATAAAACGACCAAGTCCTGTTACCTGTATTTTAGGGAGAGAAGGCAGCCATCTTCAGCATACTCCACTTCGCTGGCATCCTGCCATAAAGTGCAGGGAGGAGGGAGATGGGGAGGAGGGAGGGGGAATGATAGGGTGACAGGAACCAGAGGTGTCAATCTGGAAGAGGCCGGCCGATTAAGGATGGAGCTGTGAGAAAGGAATGAGAAATTCCACCAAAGAGGCGCCAAACCTCAAAGCTGTCCCCAAAACATCTAATTGGAAAGTCATTGGTCACTGGCAGATTGGTCGAGGGGGGAGGGCCAGGGGAGAGGGAAAAACGCAGGCTTTGCACGGGAATATTCAGATCCAGCTTTGCTTATGCTGTAACTTTAGCTTGACTTTAGTAAAAGTAACCTTTCACTTCAAAAATGGAGACGAGGGTCTTTCTTTCCTAAATGCTCAAGTTGGGACAAGCCTGACACAGCTTTTCACAGCCAAGGTGTTTTAAATGTCCAAATGTTTTGTCTTGTTATAGATGCCTGCTCTACTACAGAGTTGCACACACACACACAGGGTCCCTATTTTCATAAGAATTTCTTCATTACATACATGGACTAGCACCTCCAGCCTTGGGGGGGGGGGAAATCTACAAGTGCTATCATTATTCCCTGAAGGGACCACCAGATGAAGGGTCTCTTTGCCAAAGACTGAAATGCAAGAGTCTGCAGCTCTGCAAACAATAGCCTTACCACGTTTGCAAGCTGGGTAATTGCCACTTCGAAATGCACTTTCACGGGATTGGATACATTTTCTACAGGTCTGATGTACTGGTTGTAATGGGAGAACAGTTTGCGAAACAGTCTTTCTTCTGATTTACTTGCTAAGCAGCCTGTGTGGGAAAAGGAAATAAGAATAATAAGTCCTTCAAAGTGAGTTAAGGATGCTAGCTGTGGATATGCTGGCTGGGATAATGGAAATTTGGTCCAAAATATCCAGAGAACACAGAGTGGGGGGGGGGGAGAATTGATTTAGATTATATAAATCCCACTTATCCAGCTGTTTATAAATGTATGATACTACTGCAGGTGGTTTGCTACATTAATGCCCATTGAGTCAGCAACTGAATCTTAAGCAAATAATAATTGGCATTGACAAAGTCCCTATCAGTCAATTGCAAAAGGCAGCTTTATTTGGAACAGCTTACATCCTGAGATGATCCCTTTACACCAGCAAACAAGAACATCTGCCTATCCCAAATCCTTGGAAAGTACTCCACAGGTTTATAAAAAGCCAAGACCAGTCTAAACATCTGGCTGACTGTGAGATGAACCATAATAATAATAGTAGTAGGACAGTATACATCAAGCAATTCCCATGCTAAATAAATGGCAATTAAATTGATCGTGAATTCATATCACAAATATGGACTGCAGATTGAAAAAAATAGCTTGACAAAGACTGGCATGTTGATTAGATGAAAAACATAATCATACACCAATGACTTGCATCTGTGAATAAGTGATTGTCTATTCAGAGAGTTAGTGTGCAATCCATTTGGCATGTTGCACTCCTCCATGCTTCCAAATTCCATTGCCATTAGTGACTGCTGAGGGGAGTCAATGCCCAAAGTCTCTAGAGAGCATGTGTTCATGTAAGGTTGCCATCCTGTCTTTTTACTGAGCTGTGAATTGGTGCTGTGCGCTCCCTCCTCACAACTTGTTCCAGGCCAAAAATGTCCTGCCCATTGAAACCTTTTGGTCCTCCTCCTGTCTTTCACAAAGATAGTAAATAGGAAGGACTTCATTGTTATGATATACCTCTTTTAGAATACACTCATAAGATCTTTCTGTGACGCCCCATCCTACATCTTTGTCTAGGCTTTAAATTTCATGTTTTGTGGAACATCTAAACCAAAACATAATCTCTGCATTATATTCTCAATATCTGTCTCCCTTCTTCTCAATATGTATATTGCTGAACTGCCAAGATAAATGCTTGGAGATAAGTGCAAATAGTCTTTAGGAGTATGGATTTGAGGGGGCTATCAAACACCATGTTTAAAGGAAGGCATACTATAGGCCTTCCCTTCGGTATATTAAAAAACCTCTTCACAAATAAGCAAGCGTTGTTTTTTATCCACTTAAGTGCAATCATGGTACAAGCAATATTTTGTTATCCATTGGATCAATGATGGTATTATCATCTCATCCATGAATGAGGTTGCCTTAAGTTGTCCTCAGCTGGGTCACTTTTGATCTAGTGCTTTCTGCCCAACATCACAGTTGCAAAATGGGTAAGGCTTGCAAAGACAGGTGACCAGTTGTGGGTGGGATTGTTAAAGCAGAGCTTGATGGCTATTTCAGACTGATTCAGGCATGCCTCCCCCAACAGTTGGATCTCTAGAGCAGTGGTCCCCAACCTTTACAGCTTGGTGGCCCGGTGGAGGGGAGAGGGGAACTGGCCTGCCATTTGCACAACTTGAGTTGTACGTGTGCACGCATGCACGCCAACATCAAGCTGCACATGAGCATGCTGGCCCGCCACTTGTGTAAATTGAGCTGCATGCATGTGCCAGCCCGCTGCTCACGCAAATCGAGTTAATAATAATAATAATACTAATAATAAAGTTGGAAGGGATCTTGGAGGTCATCTAATCCAACCCCCTGCTCAGGCAGGAAACCCTATACCATTTCAGACAAATGGTTGTCCAGTCTCTTCTTAAAAATTTCCAGTGATGGAGCATTCACCGCTTCTGGAGGCAGGTTGTTCCACTGATTAATTGTTGAAACTGTCAGAAAATTTCTCCTTAGTTCTAGGTTGCTTCTCTCTTTGGTCAGTTTCCATCCATTGCTTCTTGTCCTGCCTTCAGGCGCTTTGGAGAATAGCTTGACTCCCTCTTCTTTGTGGCAGCCCCTGAGATATTGGAACACTGCTATCATGTCCCCCCTCGTCCTTCTCTTCATTAAATGAGACATACCCAATTCCAACAACCACTCTTTATATGTTTTAGCCTCCAGTCCCCTGATCATCTTTGTTGTGTGCACACATGTGCACCAACCAGCCACTTGCGCAGGCTGGTTCTGAGTGGACCATGGATTGGTAGTGGGCCACAGCCTGGGGGCTGGGGACCCCTGCTCTAGAGAGTCTCCACTTTTTACACAATTGAACACAGCAGTTACTATGCCAGTGATCTATTAAAACTGTGCAGTGGCAATGCTCAAGTGTTTTATCCTATATAGCCCTTGTGGGTTTAGCCCCAGATCGAAGTAGTGAAAAGAGAAATGATGAGTTGAATCCATTCCATTGGGCCCTGAATAGAACCCAGTAGTATTCCGGGAATTGGCTTTTGTTGCCTACAGAAAGGAAAAGAAAGGAGAGAAATCCTAAACTGAGACATATCTATGGTTACTGTTTAAGCCGCTCTATGTATTTGTGTAAACTATGTTAAGGTGTAAAAATGCACATATATGGATTTTTTTAAAAATCCATATATGTGGTCTTAGTGGTCTGTTTCCAAGCCTTTTCTTCCTTTCCATCACCATGAATTCACTGCACAAGTGATTCAACCCTTGCTTGTAAACAGAGCTTTGCTGGTTTTGAAACCCCTAAAAATTGCTTTTAATTATTTAATTAGTTCCCCCCCCCTTCTCTGACTTTTCTCCTTTTTCCTCTGCTTTACAAAGCAGCAACAGCAAACTCTAGAGTGCATCATTTCATTATTTTTCCAATCACTTGAAGTAGAAAGGTTTTACTCCTAACCCCAAATAGCCCATAAGTTACACAACAAAACAGTGCAAGGAAGCCCTTAAAGTTCTGCTTCTGATTTAGCTACCTTTGATCAGATTTTTTTTAAAAACAACAACAACAACAACAACCTTATTTAGCTAGTTATGACAGAAAAGGGTGGAGGAGGACAGAGGAAAGACAGAGACCACAGATTCCTGAAGCAAAACACATCCCAAATCTGCTTCAGTGCTATGATTGGTGGATATTTTTTCCTCTTGGCTGATATTGCAGTGCAGGAAAAACAGCAAAACTGAAGAAATCAACCAGTCACGTTGCATATTATGGACAGTGTGGGCAAACTCAGGACAATACCATTTGGCAGTTTGTCAGAGCTGGTGCGGGTAGAAGCAGAAGAGAGATCAGCAACAGGACCATTCAATTTTATTTAGCGTTTGTTTTCTGCTAGGAAGGGTGGGTAAGCAGCACTTTAATTCAGCAAGGGGAAAGGCACAAAGGAAACATATTTAGCCACAGAATAGCTGAATAAAGATTTCAAAGTGATTCTTCCCTCTCAGTTACTGAACTGGGCGTTTTTGGGGAAAGAGGATATTCAAGATTCAAGGGATAGACAAGGCTATAGGACAAAAGAGCAAGAAAACCATGTAACAGCTGTAGAGTGTGGCGACATTTCTCAATACAGAAACTGAATTTTAAGATATCTGGATTTCAATTCCCAGAATTCCCCAGGCAACTTCATAGGAGAGGGAGCTATTGTAAGATTTGTAAGCAGATCCTATGGGGGTGGGGGAGACACAGGGAGATGGGTACAATCCCTCCCAAAAACAGACCTAGCAAAGGTTGAGCATTTTTGGTATTTATGAAATTTTGAGTGACTTTCGGGAGAAAGCAACAACCAAGGGGAATGGAACGAAGTATCCTAGATGAAAATATGGATGATTCCATATGGAGATATTTCAGGAGAATGCCCTGTAAGAACTATAACTATACACTATACATCAGGCATGTAAAACTGCCAGCCTGCGGGCCGGATGCGTCACGCCAAAACCGCGCCCACCCCATTGCCGGCAATGGGGGGGAAAGTCCCGATATGTCACGTGACATCACGTGACATCGCAAGTTTGACATGCCTGCTATACATTATAACTGTATACTATACATATGTTGTATATAGTATGTTTAAATGTGTGTTATGTATGTGTACATTTTGAGAGCAAGCAACTAAATTTCATTTTTAATGTGTGCCATTGTACCCACAGTACAAAATGATAATAAAGGTTATCTATCTATCTATCTATCTATCTATCTATCTATCTATCTATCTATCTATCTATCTATCTATCTATCTATCTATCTATCTATCTATCTATCTATCTATCTATCTATCTATCTATCTATCTATCTATCTATCTATCTATCTATCTATCTATCTATCTATCTATCTATCTATCTATCTATCTATCTATCTATCTATCTATCTATCTATCTATCTATCTATCTATCTATCTATCTATCTGTAACTACAGTAGTTATGCATTCCATATTGCTTTACATAGATGACATGGTCACTGTTCATTCTTCTTGCCCACTAAGTTAGCTTTCCTAGAAATACATGGTCAAGCAGTGCTTGAAAAAGTAGGACAACATCAGCTGGAAATGCCAGCATATGATTATCTCCTGCTTTAGCCAAATTGACTTACTCCTTTACGTTCTAAAAACGGTAGCTAAGACAACCATCAAATATATTCAACACAGTCATGCCTAAGCAGCAAAATCAGGAGCTATCTGTATGCTCTTTTTGGTGTGAGGCCAGGAGGGCAGTGCTGAACCCTGGAATACTTAAGCTCTTACAGCTTCACTTCTGGTCTGACAGGCTTCTGAATTGATTGACCTGATTTGCTTCTGGGCATCTTACAGAGAAGCTTGATCGGTAGCTGTGTGTTGCCTATCTTATGAATAGAATATGAAGGCTGATGGGTATTGATTTAACAAGATGTAATGGTATCTGGGAATGACCTTGGGAGACAGTGGGAAGAGTCGCAGTCAGGATAAGGGTCTGAGAAGCTGAGCGCGTAACAGGAATATGGGTGTGGCAAACAACTCAGAAGGGACCTTCCTTTGTGTCTTAGGTTTTGAATTCTAAAGAACCTGGGAAGAAATGTGCTACCAGACTTAAAATAAACAGAACAGAATAGAATAACTGTGTTGGAAGGGATCTTGGAGGACTTCTAATCCAACCCCCTGCTCGAGCAGGAGACCCTTTACCATTTCAGACAAATGGCTCTTTGGTCTCTTCTTAAAAGCCTCTAGCCATGGGACACCCACAAATTTTGAAGGCAAACCATTCTACCGGTTGATTGTTTTCTTAGGAAATTTCTCCTTAGTTCTACGTTGCTTCTCTCCTTGATTAGTTTCCATCTGTTGTTTCTTGTCTTGCCTTCTGGTGCTTTGAAGAATATGTTGACCCCCTCATTTTTATGGCAATCCCTCAAATATTGGAACATTGCTATTATGTCTCCCCTAGTCCTTCTTTTCACTAGACTGGACATACCCAATTCCTGCAACTGTTCTTCATATGTTTTAGCCTCCAGCCCCCTAATCATTCTTGCTGCTCTTCTCTGCACTCTTTCCAGAGTCTCAACATCTTTTTTATATTATGGTGGCCAAAACTGGATGCAATATTCCAAGTGTCGTCTTACTAAGGCTTATAGGTTTGTAAACTTATGATGGTGAAAGTTTGACCTTAAAAAAGCAAGACAGGAAGAAAATCAACTCATTTGAGCTGTGATATTGGAGAAGGCTCCTGAATAGTCCTTAGACAGTAAAAGTGACCAACAAACAAGTACTGGAGCATGTAACACCACATGTGTCACTGGAAGGAAAAAATCACAAAACTGCATCTCACTTACTATGGCCATGTCATGCAGGGGAATTCACTGGAGAAAACGGTTATGTTTGGAAGAGTGTCTATGGAAATTCTCAGTCATCCAGGTCATGGTTGTCCCAAAGGTGCTTTATCAGGAGGCAACTGGACTTTCCTTGTTTTCTTTGAAGATGTTTGCCTTCTCATCCAAGAAGCTTTTTCAGCTCCATCCAGTAAGAGCTGAAGAAGCTTCTTGGATGAGAAGCGAAACATCTTCAAAGAAAAACAAGAAAGTCCACTTGTCTCCTGAAAAAGTACCTTCGGGACATGTTTGGAAGAGCTAGCTGGCTAGGGAATTCCAGGAGTTGGAGTCCACACGTCTTAAAGTTCCCAAGGGAGAGAAACACTGGTCTACATGCTCAGACACAGCAGCATCAGGTATAGCTGTGCAAACTCTGTGGAAATTTCAGGGAGGTGATCTCAATTCTATGTTTGCATTAAAGGGGAGGGGGGCAAGGTACTTGACTAGCACTACCATGCCTCTTGTTCAACGGAGTACAAGAGTTAGCAGTTCTCCCATTAAACACTTCATCTGCTCACTTCTGTATTTTACTTTCTTGTCAAAATACAAAGATAGGGGAGAACTTTCCTCTATTTGTCCACTGGCTGTTCTTGACAAAAGGACAAGAACTAAAACAAAAAGTTCCCCTGTGTTGTTCTGGATCAATGGCTGGACAAGTGACTGATTGTGAGTATGAGTATAAGCAGTGTTGCCATGTGTTGTTGTTTTTTATATCCAGCTTGCACACACATTTTAAAAAGTTGCCTAAGTTGACCAAATTGAATAGGCATTTCCCCCATCCCCCAATCAATCACCATCCCCCACAACAGAAACCTTTCCTGCTTACAATGTTGTTGTCAGACTTTTTAAAGACATGGGCTAGTAAAATCTTGGCAACCGTAGCTGCAACAAGGGCCTTACTCTTTAGATCTAAAAAAAATAAAAATGGACAGCTGTCACATTTTGCTTATCAAGACTGCCACGGCTTTGGGATCAAACTGAAACATTTTGGTATGGGGGTCTCTTAATCCTTGTGTTTCTCCACTCATTGTAATCATTCACAAAGTGGCATTTTCAGCCAGATGTCTCACTACCTTAACTCAGAAGTAAATTCCACTGAATTCTACAGGATTTATTCCCGAGTCAGCCACTGTCCAAACAGATCATTCTTCAAGTCAATATGCATAGTAGAAATAGAACAGAAGTCAACAGACTAACAGTGCCTTCTAGTATAATACGACTTATTCTGAAATAGTTCACAAACTTATACTTTATTACAGTAAACATAATACTTTCTTCATTGAAATTGCAGCAAAGCCAGGAAAGCCCACGTATGCTTTCTCAAGGATGAAAAACAAGTATTTTTCCTTTGGTAACAAAAGAGTCTTAACAATATGTGGGTCATCCTACTTAACAAGGTTTCAGATATAAAAGCATATAGAAATGGTTTCTTTCCAGATGCATGCAATAAGGGTGAAAAGGGCTTAACCTAAATTACAAAGGTGTCCCCAGAAGGGGGTGGCTGGGGAGGGAAGACTGCCAGAAAGATGGAGAAAAATAAAACAAAATAAAAGGGACTTACCTGGGAGAAGGAAAAGGTTCACATGTCCCCTTAAATGGAAAGTGAAATAAAGAAGCGCCAACCATTTCTGCAGAAACATTGTTGAAAGAGTAAGTGGACGATTTCTCTCAACAGAACAACAACAAAAAAATGCTTTGAGCATAGAAACAAAGGGGCCAGGAAGGGAATAAGACCCTCAGACCTTCAGCGCTGCAGTGGCTGTTTCAGTTTTGCATCTAGTGCTGCAGTCCTACCCAGAACAGTGGCTTTCAATAATGCAACATCCTTCAGAGGAGAGGGAAAAATCTTCCAGTGATGGGAGAGTTTAACTAGCTTGAAGGCAAAACTGACTGATGACTCCTCACATTTCAAATAGGTTTGTGTGTGGTATGTATGAAAGACTACGTGCTGGAGAAAGATCAGTGTAGAGGGGACACACCGTGTAGTATAGTGTAAGAGGCATATCCCAGGTAACTGCCCTGTCTCTCAGGCTGTGCTGCAGTGTGGATCTGAAAGAGAAACGTAGCTTTGAAGCTCTTTCTATTTTTTTCCCCACGTTGTGTACAGAAATCTTTGAAACTGCAAGCGGATTGTCAAACTTGTCTCCTGGTTGTCTTGGCTCAGATGCGTGACAGGCTGAAATCAAAGCAAGAGTGAAGCTTATCTGAGCAAGAACTTCAAGGCATGTTTGCCTATGGACCTATTAAGAAAAGTAACAACTATGTACACAACCTGTCTGAAGTGAAGAGAAATCCTATTCATTATACTGATGTCCTCACCTTATCTTCACCGTGGGATTTCCACTTGACTGATTTTTTTTTTAAGTATTAGATTTATATCCCATCTTTCTTTGTACATTTCAAGGCGGCACAGCAAAATGCTCCCACCTCCTATTTTATCCATAGCAACTCTCCAAAATGATTCAGGCTGAGAGAAAACGACTGGCCCAAAGTCAATCAACTGGCTTTCAAGCCAAAGGGAAGACTCAAATTCAGCCTCCCAGTCTAGTATGTTGATACCCAGTAATGGACAAACTTAAAGCTACACACTTAACAATTTAAAGCTACACACACTTCCTTCCACTTTCAGCTTGATCCAGGTATGGCTTTGACATCTGTTGAAAAATACGCAGAGAGAAAGAGAGAGAGAGAGAGAGAGAGAGAGAGAGAGAGAGAGAGAGAGAGAGAGAGAGAGATGTTCCCTGATGAATGAGGTCCAGCATGAGCCCAAAAGCAATATATAAACCTTTGGTCCCATTGACCGACTCAGATTGGATTCTGCAACATTGTCCTGGGACACGTATATTTACCTTCATTCGCAATGGACAAACTATGGTTGTTGGAGTTCCAAGAAACTCTCCTACTAATTTCAGAATATCCTCCTGCAAATGACTGATTCAGATTTTTAACAAGAATGATCTGCCCCTTCTCCTTGGGTAAGGGAAGAATGAAAAAGATTGGAAAAAGAAAAATAATGACACCCCCCACACTTTCACCATCAGTTGTTTTTCATTGCTGTCAATCATTTTATTGATTGATTGATTTAATTGATAAAAGACTGCCAATCTCAGCTTAGTGACTCTGGTGGCTAACAATACATAAAGACACACAAAAAGAGCAAAATCAAATAAATGCAGTACAATACAATGCAGCCATGCCCTTAAATAATACTTGCCTTGACACCTAATTAAAAAATAGGTACTGGGCTCAACTAATATCCTCGCCTTAGCGACAGGGAGGAAACGCCAGGATCAGGGCTATTCAACTCTCAGGGAGATTATATCTACCACAATCCTTGATTAATCCTATTGATCAACTTTATTACATTTCAAAGAGAGATAAAATACAGAGTAACATTAAAGGAAAAATTGGGAGAGGGGAAAAATGTAAAAAGTGACCACGGGAAAAAAAAGACTTCCAACTTTCTTCAGTTCAGATATAAATATATAGTAGAATAACCTCTTACTCTAAGTTGAAACAAAAACACAGAAACCAACATCATTTTTAAATCTGACCCAGGAACAGACCAAGACATTTTGCTGCTTGGGTCTTGCCTCCCCCACCCCAAGTTTTAGATCAGGGGTCTTCAAACTTGGCCCTTTTATGACTTGTGAACTGGCTGAGGAATTCTGGGAGTTGAAGTCCACAAGTCATAAAAGGGCCAAGTTTGAAGACCCCTGTTTTAGATCATCAGCTGGCAGTTGCTTCTACAACACTTTAGCCACCCTTCATCTTATCTGAAGAAACAGATCATTTTCACAGCATCAAATGTAACTTCAAGAATAGCAGTTATGGATGTTTAGTGAGCAAAAAAGCCCTCCATGGTCTTTCCCGTTTTGTAAGTGGATAAAATCATTTAGGTTATCTTATCATGTATAAAGACACAGAGAGGCTCAAAGCTATTCAGCCCAGAATCCAGAATCTAATCCAAAGTGAGTATCCCACCTCCTGGGCTGTGCTGAGATGTTTCTTCTTCTTGGGCCTTTATCCTCATGTTGTTTAGTAACTTGTTCTTGTTGTTTCTTTTTGCAGTTCTGTTATTTTATTACATTGCTCTTGCATTTTATCCCTTCGGTTGTAAGAAGGGAATGTAAACAGCTCAGAATCCTCCTGAACTGGAGAGTTCAAGCCGATTAAGTTAGTCAAAAAGTAAATAAATCAAAACACTGTATAATAGAATGACCCAAATGCCAACCTGTATCCAAAATGAGAGTTTTGCTTATGGTTTGAGAAAGCTGAGAAGAATGGCTCTGCCTTTACTAGTTGGGCAGAAATGTTTCAGGACATCTTTCCCAATGCGTGGTTATGTTTTGTTACCTGATTTTTGTCATTTTAATTAATTTTATGATGCTTTGTAACCTTAGCATGTAAGGGTTATTTCAGTGATTGAGGGAGGATACAGATGGATTGATTAATCAATGAATGAATTAAAAATAATGTCTGAAGTTGGAGCCTGCACAGCAGTATTTCAGAATTTCTACACAGAGGATCTAATGTCCCTCAGGGGTCCATGGTTCAAACTCAACTACAACATCAGGGAAAAGGATGTAATATATCCCAGTGAGATCCTTCTTCATGTATCTGAAGTTATATCTATTGCTAGGCAAAACTGCCCTTTCAGGAGTGGCATTGGGGCTGGAGAAGTCCATTGTTAAGATGGAATATTAGTGTCTCCCACATTCAGGATGAAAATTGGAATTTCTCTGTTTCACAGTTCCCTTGTTAGGGCTGTCCCTGGGTTGTACTGTGAGCAGGTAAGCAAGGTTTCTCATCCTTGGTTTAGATGGGATTGAAGCGGGCTTTGTCTGGGGCCAGGGAGGGTCAATTTGGGTCTGATAGGACTGAGTCTAAAAGACAGGGAAGAAAAGCTTGCAACCTCAATTTTATTTGCTACATGCATTTTCTCCACTGCCTCTAGAGACTGCGGCCAATAAGTGCCTCATTCTGTGGACCGTCGCATTCTCAGTATCTGACTAAAGCTGATGGTAATTCTTTTTCTAAGCATTATTCCAGCACAGTGTGGTAAGAAGAAATTATAACAATTCCAGGAATTGAATTGTTTCCCATCTGTACAACAAATACATCTCAAACTAATTAAGGTGGAGCCTTCTTCATTTTCTTTTTCTTTTTTTTCCTGCACTTCTGCACTTCTTTGAATTGGCAAACTGGTCTTTTTACTGATAATGAAAGAACTTTCAGGAGGTTGTATTATAAAATCATTGCCTGACTTCTCAGCCTTGGAACTGTCCCATGGAGTTAGTCTTCATAAGAACCGTGGCTGCCACTTGGAGGCTGCCAAAGAGTTAACGAGAGTCCCCTGCATGTGGATTCTTTTAAATGTAGAAAGAACAGAACAGAATACAGAGTTAGAAGGGACCTTAGATGTCTTCTAGTCCATGGCTTTTCAACCTGTGGTACGCGTACCACTTGTGGTACATTAATGAGTGGCAGGTGGTACGCAGCCCTGCCTAGCCAAGTGTAGTGGGGAAGGGAAAGAGCCAGCACAGGCAAAAGCTTACAGTGAGAGAGTCCTCTGAAGCTGCAGATTTTACTTATGAATGGAGCCATTTGGGGAGGCTGCCTTAGCCGGCAGCCAGTACTTACATTTTTTTTCTTCCTTAAGTGCCAGCTGGGCTCCTTACTTTCCTTTCTAGCCAGTAGCTAATTCTTAAAGGGGAAGTGCCTTTTTAAGCTAGTTCACTCAGCAGCTTGTCTTTTCTGTCTCTGGAGGCCTTTCCTTGTTTGATCAATATATGGAAGAGGAAAAATATGGGGGGGTGGTTCAAATTCTTCCTTCAGAAGGAGATGGGAATGAGAAAAAGGGAGGCAGGGAAGGGAGGGAGGGAAGGAAGTCCCGCCTTAGCAGTTGGCCACCAGCAGCTCTGCCATTGACTTTGCTTGTCAAAAGGTTGCAGAAGGGGATCACATGACCATGGGACACTGTGACCATCATAAATATGAATCAGTTGCCAAGCATCCAAATATAAATCACATGACCCTATTGCTGCAATGGTCATAAGTGTGAAAAATGGTCATAAGTCATTTCAGTGTAATTGCAACTTTGAACAGGTTTTTTTTTTGTCACCAAATTTTGGACACCTTGCTAGGTGGTACTCGAATATTGCCATATCCTAAAAGTGGTACAATCGGTAAAAAGGTTGAAAAGCCCTGTTCTAGTCCAATCTCCTGATCAAGCAAGAGACCCTATATCATTGGAGATAAGTGACTATCTTTCCAGACAACTCATTCCAGACAAGTGGCTCTAGAGTAAATTTCATATCTTTGCCTTACTGATTCTGATCTTTAGCTAGTTTTTCCAAGGTGTTATAAATATGACACAGTCTTAATCTTTATATTTTAGTGGCATTGTGATTATATAGTTTGTAAATTATTTTAAATGTTGATTGTTTTTCCAGACCTTGTAAGTTAAACTGTTCACCCAGGGATAGCTGTATATTTTTATCTTCTGGTGTTATTTCATGAGGATCAAGGAGCAAAACAAATATTACTAGTAGTATAATGGGTAAGCAGGAATTTTTCATAGGGGACTGATTTGACTTGTAACAGCGTTTACCTGTTCTTCATTAAAGAAGCCAATTTTGTTAGGCACCTGCACCTCTCTGAATATAGGTACTGGTGCTTTAAATGCCACCTAAATATTAATAAGTTAACTTCTTGAAGGAGTAGCAACTTTTTTCAACTTTTTCAAGCTTTAAAAGTCAGGATGCTTTAATGACCAGCGGGGAAGTGCTGTGCTTGGATCACCGTTTGAAGCACGGCTCCCAAATCAATATCCAAGGGGGTCACATTGATTGTTCATTTGTACCATTCCTATTAAGGTCTCCATTAAGTCAAGACATCCTTGGGAGTGGTAGATGGTCTCTCTACCATTTCTCTAAGTGATTTTGTGCCAGGGAAATGCATGTGGCTCAGTGAATCTTTGGCATGCAATACAAAAGAGGAAAATACTAGATGAATATTTCAGCATAACTTAGTACTTTGACATGTTTTTGACAGTACTAGGTAAATAAATATTTCAACGTTACTGTAAACATTTCTAGTATATTTGAGATAAGATGGATTTGCTGTCTAAAACAATATTTGGAGAGAGCCAAGCAACAATGCAAGGAATAATATTGATACATAAGTAGATGGAAGCCAAGCAATTTTAGAACAATTGCAGAACAATCTTCTGCAATAACAGAAATCTGCTAAAATGCAGGTCAACGACCTTTCTGACAGCAGCAAGCTCTGCTGTTACTTATACCATTATTTACTAGGCACTAAAGGAACATTTAGAGACAGAGGTAATTTTAAGAGCCATTTGCTATACTTTATTTTTCTATCCATTAGCAATAATATGCTTGACTACATCTACAGAAAATGCAGCTTGTACGTTTTTCTGTTATCTTGCAGTGGTTTAGCTCAGGTTGAGTGAAAGGGACAAAATGAACCGAAAATTGGGGGAGGTCAAAAGAATCATCCTGAGAATGGGGTTAATTGTTAAGGTCATATTGCCGCAGTCTGGCAATGAAGGAAGAGAGAAGTTCAGAAAGACATGCAGTTTTGGCCAACCACTGCTGAACAACAGAAGTTAGCAGATCATCTGACTACAGTTTCGGAACTTAAAGTCCAGTAACAAACTAAAGACCCTTAGCAATGAAAACATGGATTGTCGGCAGCATTCAAGATATACCCACTTTTTAAAAACCTGAACTAGAAGATAGTGGCAGATAAAATGGTTAACTTGAATAAATACAATTTATTGCCAACAGAAATTTAGGCGTTAAAATATTACACCCAGAAATTTAACTTATTACCCCCTAGGAATCTACTTCTCAATAAATATACATAAGATCAGGCAACATGAGAATTCACAGGCTTCCAGATTACTTCCAAGCGCATGGCAAGGCTCAAGAGCTCGCTGTTGGTTTTCATGTACCTTTGCTGAATAGTCCATTAAGCACTATGCGGTAGATACAGTATGGGTACTCAGTCTGCAAAGCTCCCATGGTCTCAAAAATGTTTTAGCCCCTCTAAAATGGAAATACTTATCTGAAGATCTATCTTCATCACACCTAAAGGTATCGGGCTGCCCAGGAACTACAGAGAATTTAAATTGGTCTGGCAGAGTTTAGTATGCAGTACTTTGGACTTAATTCCAAAAATTAAGGGCACATGTGATTCTCAGTTGGCATGTGTGCCCCTGAGGGGAAAAAAACCCCAATGGCTGATCTTAAAGAGTTCCAGAGAATGCTAGACTTGCATTCCTGAACACTCTGAAGAACCTTTTTGAATTTGAAGTGGAGGAATTGGTATAGTCCTAGAAAACAAATGTAAGTTGTCTTTGATTCAATTCCTTGACATCAGTAGGTTGTGTTCAGAATGTCTGAAATGCTGTCAAAAGGATAATAGTGTTTGAAATGTTGTCATCAGGATATTACTGTTTTTATTGTCATATACCTTCTGCAATCCTTTGGGTGTCAAGTAAGTGGTTTTTTTGGTTTCCATTTTCTTTGAAGACAGTTTTGATCCATTTGATTTTTCTTTTTATGCTGTGCTGCTATCTTTGACACATATTTAGTTTTTAACAACTTTAGTTTTGAGTTCTATACAGGTTTTTTTTTTTTAAAAATAATAAGTTATTGGCCATAGAGTTTTGAACCAAAATACTGTGGATAATAATTTGAAATAATTAATATTAAGAACAAAACAGATATGCACAATCTGATGTTTTTTCAAACAAAGGCAAACAATGAGGTTGACTTTAGTACATTTTGTTTTATATCGCTACTGATATTACCCCACAAAGGAACTAGCATCATTATCCAAGGATGTCCTAAGCTAAATATGCTCGCCACCACAGGCACTAAGCCTTGCAAAGCTCTACAGCCACCATTGTGCCTTGCAAAGTTCCTGGCCAGAAAGTGATTTCTTGTCCCCATTCTTTAATCTGAGGAAAGGTGTTGAACAGGAAATCAGGTTTAAGAACTCCATAAACAAGGACCAGTGGCCTATTTAACTTTGTTGGGCTCCAGATCACATAGTCCTCTTAAAATAGTCCTAGCAATGGGCAGAGATAATGGATGCTGTAGGCCAGAGTTGTCCAACCTTGATAACTTTAAGACTGGGGGGTTCTCGGAGTTGGAGTCCACAAGTCTTAAAAGTTGCCAAGGTTGAACACCCCTGCTGTAGGCCCACAACAACTAGAGCAGAGGTCCCCAACCTTTTGGGCACCAGGGACTGGTTCCGTGGAGAGAGGTTTTTTCGTGGACTGGGGGGGGGCATGGTTTTGTGTGCTGCCTGCATCTTGTGGATGGGGCTTTGCTTGTTTGTGCGGCCCGGTTGCTGGCATGCCATGGCCTGGTACTGGTCCACAGACCAGGGGTTGGGGACCCCTGAACTAGAGAATGTTTTTGTTCTCGTTCTCCTTCTGAGCACCAATTTGTCAGAATGAGCTATCCCTGCTGGGAGGGATCTGTCCAAGGTCCTGAAAGCCCTATGTGCGTTCACTTAATGCATTACTTTGGTTATTTGAGCAGATAAATTTGGACACATTTTTGGCAGCTGTGGGTTGCATTTAATTTTTTAGGAGGTGGAAAGGTCTCAGGTTGATAGTGTAATGTGGATAAGAGAAGGAACAGGATGCTTTTATTTATTTATTTTTAAAAAAACACATTAAACCTCACAATGCTGGGGAATAAGCTGCTGGTGTTTTTTTGGTTGGAGGAATTGCAAGTAGCTGGGGAAAAAAATAAAGGGTCATGAGACTGCAAGGATATCTGAGGCCATCACTTTTGAGATACATAATCCTTGTCTCTATCACCATCTTGTTCGTCAAGGTCCCCAGCCTATGCGGGCTGATTCAGGCATACTGTGGGAACTTTCACAAAATATCTGTTTGGAGAGAATATCTTGGGATTGATTGAATGATTAATTTTTGAATTGGGGCAACATGTTAAAGCTGAAGAAGAATATATATTTTAAACACTAAAAGCCTGGGAAAGAGGCTTGAGGCCATGAAATCCTAGCAAGCTGGTATCAATCAATATATATGCAGTATTGAGTCAACAAGACCAATAATGTGATGTGAGGAAATGTCTTTTGTTCCTTTACCTCTGTCACCTAATCTTCAGTTAAATAAAATGTTGTCCTTGGTCTCCTACTGAGGTTAACTCCCGTGCTTCCAAAAGGACCATATGAACTGATTCATAATAACACATTTTTCCCACTTGAATGCTCACTACAGAGCATATATGTTAGTTGCTTCTTGAACATTGATCAAGTTGGACTGGTCAAAGCAAATGTAACATTATCAAAATGGTCAATTCCAGAATGATGGGTTTGATTCTAACCTTGAATCATAGAACTGGAAAAGGTCTTCCCAGCGCAGGATTTTGAATTAAAACATCTCAAATCACATTCATGGACTTCCATTCACACAAGGGAAATGTCTCCTCTTTGCAGAAATAGATGTTGTGAGTGTATAGGGTTGCAAGCAGGATGAAAAATTTTCTCCTCCTATTTCATCAATAGAAGCAGCTTATACGGACAGAAGTAACATTCTACTCTATTGCATTTCCATGGGGGAAAAAATCCCAAAAAGGTTTCCCTGTTTTTGGGGTTGTATTAACTTCAATGAGAAGATTCCTTAAAGAAACAACTTTTTTTCAGACTTTGCTTCTGCAGAGGTTGAAGATAAAGATGGGCTGCTTTAATTAATAGCAGATACATGTTAAAATAAAAGTTAAAATATTTTTTATGAATCATTTTTGAAATAGTCACAGGTTGACTATGCATTAGCATGTTAGAGGGCATCTCATCTGAACAGCCCATTTAAAAAATATATTTATATCCCTTTTTGGAAATTCATTATGGTTCTTTTAAGATGTCTGTTCTGCCTCCATCATGACACAAAGGAGTTCATTTTTAAGAATGAAAATAGTGGGGGAAATTATAAATTATCAAATTATAATAATCAAATTTGGGATCAAGAAAAGTAGCTAAAATGTCCTAGACTGAAATAGAATAGAATAGAATAGAATAGAATAGAATAGAATAGAATAGAATAGAATAGAATAGAATAGAATAGAATAGAATAGAATAGAATAGAATAGAATAATAGAGATGGAAGGGATCTTGGAGGCCTTCTAATCCAGCCCCCTGCTCAAGCAGAAGAACCTATATACCATCTCAGACAAGTGATTGTCTAGCCTCTTTTTAAAAATCTCCAGTGATAGAGTGTCCACGATTTCTGGGGGCAAGCTATTCCACTGGTTAATTGTCCTCATTGTCAGGAAATTTCTCCTTAATTCCAGGTTGCTTCTATCTTTGATCAATTTCCAACCATTGTTTCTCGTCCTTCCCTCTGGTGCTCTGGTGAACAACGTGACCCCCTCTTCCTTATGGCAGCCCCTCAGATACTGGAATACTGCTATCATGTCTCCCCTATTTCTTTTCTTTTCTTTAGACTAGTCAAACCCAAGTCCTGCAGCCATTCTTCATATGTTTTAGTTTCCAGGCCTTTGATCATCTTAGTTGCTCTTCTCTGAATTTTTCCCAAACTCTCAACATCTTTTTTGTGATATGGTGACCAAAATTGGCTGCAGTATTCCAGGTGTGGTCTTACTAGGTTTTATAAAGCAGTACTAATACCTCATGTGATCTTGATTCTATGCCTCTGTTTATACAACCCAGGATTGTATTAGCTTTTTTGGCTGCTGCTGCATACTGCTAGCTCATGGTTAAGTGATCGTCCACTAGGACTCCAAGGTCCCTCTCACAGTTACTGTTTTTAAGCCAGGTCTTGCCCAATCTGTACTTGTATCTTTCTGGCCTAAATGTAAAACTTTGCTTTTCTCCACATTGAAACTCATTTTGTTGGATAGGGCCCATTGTTCAAGTTTGTCAAGATCTTTTTGGATCCTGAGTTTGTCTTCTGAGGTGTTGGCTACTCCTGCCAGTTTGGTGTCATCTGCAAATTTGATGAGTTCCCCTTCAATTCCCTCATCTAAGTCATTGATGAAGATATTGAAGAGTACTGGGCCTAGGACGGGACCTTGTGGTACCCCACTGCTTACTTCTCTTCATGTGAATGTATGATTCAGAATAGAAGTCTGATCCACGATTCAAAAGGATAGATGTTTCCTTATAAACATCAAAAACACACCATGCCAAAAATAAATAAAAAACAACAACTAAAAGAGGTAAAACTAGGTTAGTCCCCAGGAGATGAGTTACTCTTCTGTTCTTTTGCTGCAGAAGGTTTATATCCTGCAAAATGGATAAACAGAGACGAAAGGAACAGAGTGAAATTTGATGAAACTGCATGATATATAGATGCTTCCTCAAAGGAAAGTCAACCAAATGTGATATTTTTTTTATTTTATTCTGAGAACCTCTTCTAGGGCACCAGCAGCATCTACTGTAAATTGCAGTCACGCCAAAGTGAGAACACGCATGTGACATCTACACACCTGTAGATGTCACCATTTTGAAGCTGCCCAAGTTGGACTGGTCTAACATGCTTCTTGGTTATTTTAAACAGAACTCTTCCAACACTGAAACAGCAACCAAAATTGTTTGGCATTGAGATTTCCTCATGTAAATCTCACAAATCATAAGAAGGCAACTTCAACGTAGCAGAAGGAACAATTTCACCGTAGACTTTTAAGCCACCCGGGCGATTTTCATAGCATGAGCCACTGACCATTTTATTTTGCCAAAACCATTTTGGGCTAAGCTGTCTTTCACTGCTCGGGGATCACAGAAAGGGGCTTTTGCCTGTCCAAAGCATAGGTTTAAAATAGCGAAACCACAAAGTTGCTTGGGCAAGGATACTAGACAGCTGTGAAAATGGTTTCAAGTGAACCATAAAACTGTCACACAAATGAGACACGCTCGTTGTGATGGCCCCATGCTTTCCAGAAAGCTTTCAGAAATGCAGCAGGTTTATAATGGAAAATTTTGGTACTGCATTAAACATTAATTAGGGCTTACAGAAGATGAATATAAAAGGGATTAGCGACACGCTGTCAGTTTGCCAGCATGGAAATTAAACACAAGGCTTGGTATTCTTTTTCTGTTTGAGAGGGAACTTGAACTTTGGCATCGTGATTCACTATACTATACACATTAGAAAAATAAAGCATTGAAAGAAGAAACTATTTTGTTTCCCTTCAGTTGTCCTATCTCTTTGGGCCAATAAACAATGCAAAGATAATGCTCTTGAATAATTCACAGAACAGATGATTTAAGGAACACTTGGACGGCTGTCTGCCTGAGGTCATGAGGCATTTGTGAGAAACTGAATAATTGAGTTAGACTGAAGCAAAAACCTCAAAGAGGAAACATTCATGCTTAAGGAAGTCCAGGAAGAGAGGGATCTTTTCCAGAAATTTTTTGCCAGCCGAGAGAGGGAGAAATAGAGGCAGCCATTCATGTTACAAGCAGAGAGGCCAAGGACGTGATATAAATTTCATATGCACCATTTTTGTACGACCATTTTTGCCCATTTTGTACTGGTTTTTATGTCCAGATTAATGTATTTTAATCCATGTTTGTTTTTTGTTTGTTTGTTAAACAGTGAAAAAATGGACAAATCGGTGTGGGAAAGAAAGGAAGAGAAGAGTAAAAGTTAACTTTATAAATCAGGTCAATATACTAAGGAGAATAAATTTAGTGATTAAAAATATATTCGTACTATTGATGCTGTTATTAATGGTATATATGCATGTGAATAAGACTTTAATTATTTATATACTTCTGGACCAATAATGGTGAACCTTTTGGGCTCAGCGTGTCAAAAGATTTATTTATTTTATTTATCAAATTTATATGCTGCCCATCTCACTATCAAGTGAGAGAGAGGGAGGGGGACACAGACACACAGTGGACAATTCTTTGCATATTCATTTATTTTAAGCAAAATACAGTCCAATCAATGTGTTATTATGTATTACATAAAGAAACATCAAATAATTACAAAAAAAGAAATACAAGTAAAACGAACTCTGAGACATGCAAAGTAACAATAGGAAAAAACAGATCATTATTAAATGAATAATTAAGAACACACCATGCAATTTTTGGTGACACACCAGGTCTCCAGAGCCTCTGAAAGGGCCCTCTTGCGTGATTTTTAGAGACTCTGGAGGCCATGTCACCAATGACATCCATATCATAGGTTCACCATCACCATTCTAGATGCTAGAGTCAACTGGTATAAAGTAATATTTCTTATTTTAAAATCTGTCTCTCTACAAACATAGAAGTCCTGACATAATTACATATACTGTATGTAAAGGTCTATTCTGATTTTCAAATGTTGACTTCCACTTAATAATAATAGTTTGATTTGATTATTGGGACAAAGCATGGGCGGTTGGGAAAAAGGAAATTCTAAAATATTTGTGAAATTGCTCATTCTTTCAGTGGCCAATACCCTATGCAGGGAGATCCTGTATTAACAAAAATGCCTTGAATGTTTTTAGGCAATGCAGAACATAGTGAAAAGCTGAAGAACCTTATTGACCTGGCTCTTTGCCCAGGCTTTTGGAGAGGATGACTTATGCCCCTTTCTTCCTTTCTGTTCCCTTCTGGGTTTACATAAAATTTTATACAGAATATAAAAACATACAAAAATAGAAAGGCAAGGTCACTGATTTGTATCTGTTTACGCTTTCTGATCCTCAGGCAACAGCAGCAGGATCAGCAGACTGCCAAACTGAAATTTGTTACATGCCATGTCATTTTTCAGTATTTCTTTACAAATCTTTTATATAAAAAGTCTAGAGCAGTGTTTCTCAACCTTGGCCACTTTAAATGGGGTGGACCTCAATTCCCAGAATTCTGGGAGTTGGAGTCCACATTGCTTAAAGCGGTCAAGGTTGAGAAACATTGGTCTAGAGCAGGGGTCCCCAACCCCCGGTCCGTGGACTGGTACTGGGCCGCGGCATGCCAGCAACTGGTCCACACAAACAAGCAAAGCCCAATCCACGGGATGCAGGCAGCACACAAAACCACGCCCCCTCCGGTCTACGGAAAAACCTCTCTCCATGGAACCGGTCCCTGGTGCCCAAAAGGTTGGGGACCTCTGGTCTAGAGCAACTGAAGCTTTTGCAAGCTTTTTCTATTATGATGCTATGGATATTTCTATAGAAAAAAAATACAGAAGATTCTAGTGTTTCTATGACTCCTTTTCCAGGAGGGCAGAATCTGCTACTCAATGGGGTGTTTTTATATCTACTTTTGAGTATTTCTAAAGGAAGGGTGTAAAAATATTGCACATACTTGCAGAACTTCTATGCTGATCTTCCTACATGTCCGTATGTCTAAGTCTCTAGTTCAGCATTTCTCTTGGTTGGTCATCCTCTATTCCTCTAACATGTCTTAAGGGAGCACACTCTCCAGACATTTCATTCTTGCAGACATGTTATTATCCAAACTAGGTAACATCATCAGTGCTACTCAAGCTCACAGAGCACAAAGGACCCCTCATTTCAAACCCTGTGCTACAAATATTCTCTACAGATATTTATAGCTCAGGGTTAAAATGAAAGGTCCTTGGTGCTCTCTGAGCTTGAGTAGCACTGATGATGTTACCTAGTTTGGATAATGAAAGGTCTGCAAGGAAACAACCAAGTTCAGAGAGCACCAAGGATCCCACACTCTCCAGTATCTTCTACTCTATCTTCAGTTTCCGGAGGGATGGAAAGGATTTACCAATGTTAGTGAAGCCAGGCTTTGTGATGAAATATTCAGCTTTAATCAATGCTTAATATCTTCATCTAAGTCCCAGTTTCTATTTTTACAAGTCCCGCATTAATCCTACCGTTTGACAGTAACAGCTCACTTGGAATACTTTCCTTAGAAAATAAAACGGCTTACTTCCCAATCTTAAATTTCACTCCTTGGAGGAGTTGTGCTTGATAGAAGCCGTAATATATGGTCCTGCCCTGAGGTGGAATAATTGCTCTGGTGCTTCTTTAAGGCCTTCTGCGTTGCCTAGAGAAAGTCTACTTTTCACTTTCCAGATGAGTGGAAAATCACCTAAAGATAGTTAAGTCACCCCTAGATAAAGCAGACCACAGCTGAGATTTATGCTTATTAATGATCCAGGTCATGCTTCTGGGTCTGTTTGAAAGTACCAAGATCTTAGTTTTACTGCAATTTAACCGCAGCTGATGCTCTCTGCAGAAGATGGATAAAGACTGAAGCATCCTCTTTAGCTCAGCCAGCAATACTGGTAGCATCGCTACATCAATTGAATAAAGTAGTACCCTTTTGTTCCTACTTGCATTTCATGGATGAAATACTGTTTTAGTTAAACAATTGGGCATAAAGCTAATATAAAGAATAAATAATAGTGGAACTATCACACAACTTTACTGAATTCCTCTCTGGTAGTGGCTTGGTCAGAGAGCTGATCTGCTGCATTACATCTTGTCGTACTCTTATTCTTGCAGTGCATATTTTTATTCTCTGACAAACGAACCACAACAATTGAAGGACCTCCAACCTCAGCTAGGCAAGCAGTGGCAAAAGTCAGCTCGGCATAAAACTTACTGGAAAATTAAATGTTTCGCAGTGATTTGCAATTATTTCTCAAGTATATATATTCAATTAATTATTTAATCAACGAAACGATGGGTTTAACTTTTAACGATAGTTACAAATTTAGTGATATTTTATTTCCCACCCACTATTTTCACACCAGCGGTATCAGGTGGAAGTATTTTTATTTAGTACGAACTTGTAGCTATGTGCAGTACAATGAAGGTGACACAGAGTGGTAGACCGATATAAACAATAAAACAGAATCGTAACTAATTGAACTATTTAGTCTTAACACTACCATAATTAAGCTAAAGTGTTTGGAAAATCCAGCTCAAAAATAAAATGGAATAACTGTTGTCTAGGGAGAAAAAAAAAATCAGAAAGAGCCACTGTTTCTAAAATAAACATCAGCACGAAAGAGTGATATTTGAACTGGAGCGAGATGGAGACTGGATATTACGAGAAACATGAAGCATGGCTTGAAATAAGAATGTGCTTTAAGTAAAATGCTGCTGGAAATCCCACAGGACACTGACACAGAGTGTTTCTTCTTGGGAAGATGGAAATGATAAAAAAAACCTACTTAAAAATAAGAGTACAGAGAAGAGCAACAAAGATGATTAGGGGACTGGAGGCTAAAGCATATAAGGAACGGTTGCTGGAATTGGGCATGTCTAGTCTAATGAAGAGAAGGACCAGGGGGGACATGATAGCAGTGTTCCAATATCTCAGGGGCTGCCACAGAGAAGAGGGAGTCAAGCTATTTTCCAAAGCGCCTGAAGGCAGGACAAGAAGCAACGGATGGAAACTAATCAAGGAGAGAAGCAACCTAGAACTAAGGAGAAACTTCCTGACAGTTAGAACAATTAACCAGTGGAACAACCTGCCTCCAGAAGCGGTGAATGCTCCAACACTGGAAGTTTTTAAGAAGAGACTGGACAGCCATTTGTCTGAAATGGTATAGGGTTTCCTGCCTGAGCAGGGGGTTGGACTAGATGACCTCCAAGGTCCCTTCCAACTTCTTCTTCTTCTTCTTCTTCTTCTTCTTCTTCTTCTTCTTCTTCTTCTTCTTCTTCTTCTTCTTCTTCTTCTTCTTCTTCTTATTATTATTATTATTATTATTATTATTATTATTATTATTATTATTATTATTATTATTATTATTATTATTATTATTATTATTATTATTATTATTATTATTATTATTATTATTATATGTGATGCTTCCTTTCTCAGAAAAAGCATGAGAGAGAGGCAGAGAAGCAGAGAAGACATATCTAGATAAGTGCCTGGTTAAACAAGTGTCTTATATTATAAACTCAGTTCAAGCTTCAGAACAAGATGGTGTCAAGATTGAATCATTATATTTCCTTCTGGTTTCTATCGCTAATCAACTTGCCAATGAAAAGTGGGGAAGGGTGGAAACTGGAGGGAGGAAACAGGATGCCAAGATACCATTCATGAACCGTGACAGCCTGCAACCCACCAACGTCATTGCTGCAAGTGTTCGATGGAGAAGTGAACTGTTCCCATAACAAAAAGAAGTTGTACCATTGGACAATGTGAACACCCGAGGGATGGGGACAGGGGAATCTATTGTTTAACTAAGCAAGCCTTCACATCAGAAAAAAACAGAGCTGGTTTTGCTTCTTCAGTTCCGAGATGGTGTATCAAATAAAGTTTTGCCTTTTGGGACTCAATTGCCCTAAGGTTTCCTTTTTTGGGGGTTCGCTAGTCGGACCATTGACAGATGAGTGGCAAACACATCTAATAAATAAATAAATAAATAAATAAATAAATAAATAAATAAATATTCATTTTCCTGTAATCATACTGTATTCCCAAGGTAAACAATTTCTTAAAAAATTGTCTACCACATCATTTATACCCTTTTAATTCTGCAAGGAGTAAAGGAGTAGGATGGGGTGATACATGTACATATAAACATATACATATATGTTTAAACTGTGATCCAAAGACCCCTGGAAGTCCCCCTAGACTCTCTCAAGAGTCCACAAAATCAAAATTATTTGTCAGATATTGAAGGTATTTCCCAAAACGTGAGACAATGCCATTCTTTTTTTTATTATTTGTATTTGTTTAAATACAAATAATTTGTTTAACAAATAAAAATACTTTATTCATGTTGATACCTAATGATTTAATAGTTATTTTTGATTCAATAAATATTCTATAAATTCATCAGTTTTAATTTTTAATAAATATAACCCATGCAACCCAAAGCTCTTTTAGACTCCTTCATAATTTTTAAAATTGGGAAGAGGTTCTGTGACCAAAACGTTTAACAGAAGAAGTTGGAAAGGGACCTTGGAGGTCTTCTAGTCCAACCCGCTGCTCAGGCAGGAAACCCTATATCATTTCAGACAAACAGTTGTCCAATCTCTTCTTAAAACTTAAAACAACTTCTGGAGGCAAGTCATTCCACTGATTAATTGTTCTTGTCTTGGGACACACTGCATGGACTAAAGCATACTATGTACACTATACATTCCTAATATCAAGATTAGTGTATAGATGTATCAGGAAAGACTGCATACACTAGTGTTTCCTCAACCTTGGCAACTTTAAGATATGTGGACTTGAAATCTCAGAATTTCCCAGCCAGCATGCTGACTAGGTAATCCTGGAAGTCCATAAATCTTAAAGCTGCTAAGGTTGAGAAATATTAGCACATAAGTTTCTGGGTCATGTGACCAAGAACAGAAGCAAGGGGGCCTAGAACTGAGCCGTCCTTCTTGCTGCCCATTTTAGATTTTTTTTTTTCTTGCAGATCTGGCCCATTTTAGAACTTGATCTTATTTTTGCTGGCATGCCAAATTTGCATTTGAGAGAAAACATTTGTGTATGTGTATAAGTGTTCCTGAGAGCAAGAACAAATCTTATGAACAGTGAATCAAGCTACATAACTATAACCAGTTGTGGGATTCAAATATGTGAACAACCAGTTCTCTATGTGGACGCCACTTCTGGAAGTCCATTCTAGGCCCGGGCAACAAAAAATTAGCTACTGGTTCTGCCGAACTGGTGCGAACTGGCTGAATCCCACCACTGACTATAACTGAAAAGAAATTTATTTAAGAAAATGCATGATAGGGATAAATAAAGCCAAGCACCTAACGATATCCTACTAGAAAAGACAGACAGCACGTGCACTGTGTTTGCCCTGAAACAGAGGCAGAAGAAAGTAACCTGAGATTAGCACTGAAGAGCAGGGAGAATGAGAGACAAACAGAGAACTCGGAGAGAATTCTTAACTCTCTATTTGAACTCACTGCTCCTTTGTGATGATCCTGAGATGCCAAGGTCCTTGGGATCCTCTCCCATCCTGAGAAGCTGAAGTCAGTGGAAGTCACACTTCCAACAAGTTGGTCTTGTTCTGCAGGGGCTATCTCTGGAGGCAGCCCACGACATCAAAAATCCTAGGTGGTTGGAACCCTACCACTTTTTGCATACTCACACTGTTCTCAAAGAGTTATTCTCCTGCTGATGGACAGACAGCGTCTCATGCTCTTTACATAATTGCTTACCAACATTCCTTTCACTTGGAAAGGATAAAAAAGGATGCTCAATTCTGCTAAAGCCTTTTTCCATTGTTGTGTAACGGGGACATACATATTGCATGCATATGTATGCATGCATACATGCATATTATTATTCTACCTGCCCTTTTTTGTGCCTTTGAGCCAGTACTGACCTGGCGATTGCCTGGATAAGCCCCTGCAGCTTTCTTAGCAATGTTTTCAGAAGTGGTTTGCCATTGCCTCCTTTCTAGGGCTGAGAAAGAAAAAGATTGGACCAAATTTGCCCAGCTGGCTTCATGCCTAGGGCAGGACTAGAACACACAATCTCCTGGGTTCTAGCCTGGTGGCCTTAACCACTACACAAAACTGGCTGTCCATTGCCCCCATTTTTCACATCAAATTTAGTAAGTATCAACAGGGTTATAAATATGAATGGATTCTAATCCAGTATTTCTCCCCCCCCCCCAAATAGTGCACTGTTGTGAAATTGTGTGTAGGAGAAGGGATGGGAGAGCCTGAGGGCAGAGTGAAAAGGGGAAATCAGCTTAGAATCCCTACATGGTCACAGAGAACTTCTAAGCATGTTGAGAAGATTCCTTTGCATAGGCTTTCAGCAATAAATCAGCTTAACTGAACTGACTTTGAGTTTGAGTTTAATTTAGTTTTTTTTGTAAGTCACCTAACTGCAAGTCAGTGGGAGGCCATACAAATTTTATAAATAAATAAATAAATCTTCACTTGTGGACCTTGTCTTTCCTGTTTGGCATTATGAAGCCTATTAATTTAGTGTTGTCTAGAAATTGATACATCTGTCATCTTAACCTTTGTATTCTCAAAACTGTGGTTTTGTTTTCTTTTACATCTATTCTCAGAACTCAAATGAAATTCATGCCGTACTGATATATTGCCAAAAAAAAACCCCACAACAACATAAGAATCCCAATTCTTTTATTAGTTCTTCTTTGCAGAGCATGCAACATAGTTCAGTTAAAATGAAATTTTAATTTCCTATTTCGCTTTCCTTATCAGCTAGAACTAAAATAACACTACATCGAAGAAAAAGAAGCATCAGCACAGTTGGCTAGAAACAGATATCAGAAACTGGAGAAACCATATATAGTGTCCAGGTGCCATCTCCTGGACAAACAATACTACACAATTGTTACTGCATTCTTGTTAAAGTATACATTTATGAGTGAGCACCCTTAAGACCAAAGGATTTCAGCCAAAAAATTAGGATGACTAATGTCTTATAAACACCAGTCTTCTTAGGCCATTTTTCTTTGATTTGCAGACTCATGTCACAAATGAACACACCTACTCTCATTCTGATATATAATATGCTGACAATTGCTTTTTGACAAAGCCAACGTTCCATTTGGATCCTGACAATTATTTACTTGGAGGTGGATTCAAACTTAATCATATTTAAGGCAAACCCACTGAAATCTAGTAAGTCATAGCTAACCCTATTACTTAGATTCACAGGTTTATGATTTAATTCATAACCAACTTTAGCCACATTTATTTGAATGGCTCCAAGTCTAAGTATGGCATAAGATTGGATCCAACCATCATTATTTTGCATTCTGATAAAAAATACAATTATAAGTGAAAAGTATACCTTAGATTTGGGTGCTTACTTGAGTTTCTTACCTGATAGCCACAAACCCAACTACAAATATCATCAATTCAAAATTAGATAAATAAAATAAATCATCTATTGTTTTTGTCCCAATCATCTGCATTTTGAATAAAAAGTCAAGTTGCAAATTGGAAAAAAAATGTTATATTTGAACAGCGGTTGCCTGTAATGTTTTTGTAATCTTCTGAAAGGGATACATGCCAATGGAGAGTACAGGTAGTCCTCGACTTACAACCACAATTGATTCCAAAATTTCTGTTGTTAAGTGAGACATTTGTTAAGTGAATTGTGCCCCATTTTACAAACATTTTTGTCACAGTTGTTAAGTGAATCACTGCAATTGATAAGTTACTTACCCGGTTGTTAAATGAATCTGGCTTCCCCATTGACTTTGCATGTCAGAAGGTCGCAAAAGGTAATCACATGACCTTGGGACATAGTAATGGTCATAAATATGAACCAGATGCCCAGCATCTGAATTTTGACCACATGATCATGTGGACGTTGCAAAGGTCGTTATTTGAAAAATACATAAGTCGCTTTTTCAGTGCTGTTGTAACTTTGAATGGTCACTAAATGAACTGTTGTAAGTCAAGGACTACTGTACAGCCAAAAGAGAAGTAGGCAAGATCAAAGGCAAATATAGGTGGAGTCAATGCCACATCTCCATCCCTTGTTGATCCATGCATTCCTCCCATCTACTCATGCCTGCATCTGTAAAACAATATATGCTACCCATCACTACTACTTATATGCCGATGGGACTGCAACTCCCCCCAGCAGTTATCATATGTTTGCTGCTCTGTAGTTTCTGGGTTGAAAAGTATGAGTACAATAGAAATAGCAACGGAAAATATGAGCATTGGTGAAAATGGTAGCCCATGTTACACGCCTACAGTACATATCCATCGTATATTCCATTTTGCTGCAAGTGTTACGATGCAAAGTGCAGAAAAAGATGAAGAAACAGCAATAATACTTGAGTTAAAGATAAAAAAGAAAATATAATCCGTTTTAATTCATACCAGCACTGTTCACTGCCACTTCATAAGTTTCTTATTCCATCTGTTTTTTTTTGCGACATGCATATATCCTTTCATATTTTGCCTTTTGTTGTTTAAATTTCCCTTCTTTTTCTTTTCCAGGATCTCATCAGCTCCATCAAGCATGACTTTAATTTGGTCCTTCCCTTTCTTCCATATAAGAGATCCAAAAATGTAAACCACATTGACTTTGCAACATTAGAAGATTAATATTTTTCGCTGCCTTTTCCATGGTTGATAAATCCAAAATACTTTATATTCAATACACTCTAAAAAAAAATCTCTGAGATTTCCAGTAAATGTGAAAAACAAATGGTTGACTTAGTCCCAGTTTTTAGACATTCTCCCTACATTTATACTCCCTTTTTCTATTTTTTTTAAAATACAAATGTAACATTCATTTTGTTCTCCCTTTCAGAACATTCGCCATCAATTCTACCCAAGGAAATATCTAAAATATTCTTCCCAACATTCTCTCAATTCAGATTTCCAAATAATTGCATCCCTTTTACTCTAAACCCCCTTCATTCTGCTGAAATTCCTGGCTTATCTTTTCACACACTTCCTAAAGCAGGGCTTTTCAACCGGTGCTACATGTACCACCAGTGGTACGCGAGCACCTGGCTGGTGGTACGCGTAGGGCGGGTTGAAAAAAAATGTAAAAAAAATGTAAAAAAAAAATGTAAAAAAAAAATGTAAAAAAAAGTGTAAAAGTGGATGAGGTGAAGCGGCAGCAGCGCCACACAGGCTTGTGGCAAAGTCAACTGGAACTGCACGTTGCCTGGGTCCTACTGAGAGTCCAGGATCAAAGCGTGCAGCTCCAGCTGATTGGCGGCGGCCTTGGGGGTAGCAGGCAGCCTCAAGCATTCTTCAGTGGAGATTCCGCTGGAGCTGTGCGACGCATTGCCTGGGTCCCCCCCACCCCCACCCAGATGCCCTCACCTCCCCCAAGCATTTTTTTTACTCACCTGCTTTCAGCAGCATTGCCTTTCTCCTTTCCTTCTTGGCCTTCATGTGTTTGTGAGACAAAAAAAAAAGTTCCATGAGACTTTCTAACTTCTCGCAAGAAGTTAGAAAATCGCATGGAACTTTTTTTTTCTTTTTTACCCACAAACACGTGGCGAAGGCAGAGAAGCAAAAGGAGAAAGGGAGTGTAGCTGAAAGCAGGTGACTAAAAAAATGCTTGGGGGAGGCGAGGGCATCTGGGTGGGGGCAGGGGCACCAAACTTACCCTGCATGGTGGCAGGAGGGTTAACGGCGGGCGCGGGGGGCCCAGGAGGAGCTGCGCAAAGCAGGCAGAGGGGAGGCTGGGAAGATTGTGGCCACCAGCAAGCAAGCGAGATGGGCAGGGGCTCGAATCGGCATGTGCTCAGAAATGCTGATCTCGTGCTCCTGCTCATCTCGCTTGCAGAAAGCTGTAAAGTTTACAGCACCGCCTTTTGAGAGGGGGGAATAAGAATGGGCAAGCTGAGCAGGGCGGGATTGGCAGCTGCACGTCGTCGCTCTGACCACCGCTAGAGGGCGTGGGGCGGCCCTCCTCGGCAAGGCCCCATCCGCTCTTCCCCCACTCTTAGGGCTGCCCTCTGGTCGCTGGGCTCGGCTCTCATCTGGAGAGCAAGGCCCGTTTTCGCCCGCAGGTCAGTGCAGCGATGGGGCTGGAGCCCGAAAAGCGCCTCTTTGAACCTGGGGAGGGGCTGGAGCTGCTGCAGCTGCGCTGAGGAGTGTCCCGGGGTCCAGCCTGGTGCTGAGGCTCCGCTGTGCCCGTAAAAGAAATGCCCGGGGCTGCGCGTAGCTCCGGGCTGCGGCTCCCAATTGACCTTGGCTGAAGCTCAGCAAGCCGGATTTCCATAGGGGTGCTTGGGGAAATGCCGGTGCGGTCCTGGGGAGGGCGAAGAAGCCTGTCCAGAGGAGCCCCTCCCCAGGACCACACCGGCGTTTCCCCGAGCGCCCCTATGGAAATCCGGCTTGCTGAGCTTCAGCCTTTCAGTCTCGGCGGCTGAGAAAACTCTTGGCCCGTGTGGCTGTGAAATCCCCTAAAGTAGGAGCTTGCCTGCAGGAGGAATTAAACCCCTTTTTCTGTGAGGGGATGGAGGGAAAAAAAGAAATCACTTGGTTTAATTGTGGCTCAGAAAGGTGCAGGGCAGTCCCAGATCTGGATGGATTTGTAAATTATGTTGGAGTCTGAATTAAAATTGGATTCGATGTTGGGAGATCTGCTGCCTGTCAGGGTGCCGAGGTATTGGATGGGAAGGGAAAGGCGCTTTAGCTTTTGTTGCTCAGCTGGAAGAGGGTTTCAGGGGTGTACACTATTAAATAAATATTAAATCCTCAGGGCTGGCTGCAGCAATGAATGAGCCGCTTCCCCGCTCGCTGCTTTTCTCCGGCTGCAGCCGTGCGCAACACACCAGAGGGAGTCTGGCAGCCACGGCTTTTCCCCCACCCCCGTGCACTCCTCCGCTGCCTGCTCTCTCCTCCCCCTATGGAAGAACAGCGGCTGTGCTGGGCTCCCGGCTGCATCGAGCGCAACCGCCGTTCCTTTTCAGAGGAAGCAGCCAAGGAGAAGCAGCAGGCAGGAACCGCAGCAGCCGCCATCACGCAGCCGTCTGGAGAGGAGGAAGGAAAGGAAGGAAGGGAGGGAGGGACAATGGAAGGGAGGGAGGGAAGGAGGAAGGGACAAAGAGGGAGGGAAAGAAGAAAGGAAGGGACAATGGGAGGGAGAGAGGGAGGAAAGGAAGGTGTCCCCCCCTCCACCAGAGACTCACAGATCCCCCCCACATCCCCGCCCGCACCCCCCACAGGCACCCCGCAAGCTGAGTGATGAGCTGGCCGCACACCCCTGGCCATTGACTTCGCTTGTCAAAAAGTTGCAAAAGGTGATCACATGACCCTGGGACACTGTGACCGTCATAAGTATGAATCAGTTGCCAAGCATCCGAATGTAAATCACATGACCCTGAGGATGCTGCAACAGCATTAAGTGTGATAAATGGTCATAAGTCACTTTTTTCAGTGCTGTTGTAACTTCGAACAGTCACTAAGCGAATTGTTGTAAGTCGAGGACTACCTGTACTTTATCATTTTTTTCCTTTTTTTTTGGTCATCAAGTTTTTGACACCTTGCTGGGTGACTGGTGGTACTTGGATATTGCCTTTTCCTAAAAGTGGTACAATGGGCGAAAAGGTTGAAAAGCCCTGTCCTAAAGGATTAAAAAAAAAAAAAAAATCCATCAAAATCACTTTCTATTTTCTCTGTCTCTTTTAATCTGCTTCAAAACTGTTCCCATTAGTGTGCCTGTATGCATATTTTTTATTCTGTTCCAAGCAGTTTCTTCATCTCTTACTTTGTGTTTACTTTCCATTCATTTTATTAAGAGATGAATCTATTCTCTTCTACTTTATTTTCTATTCCTGCAGACATTCTACTTTCACTCCAGTTTCTTTCACCCTTTTTAATCTTCCCAACTTTTCTCTCTAAGGTCCACTTTTGACACTATGGAAAAGGTCTGTCCCATCTGCAGTACCTCTTGATCATCCTTATATTCTTCGCTAAGTCTTACTTTTGGATTAATTCTTTTTTTCCTTCTATGTGTATAAATAGACTTATGTTTAAAGCACAAACTCCAAACAAAGAGATCTTTTTCTAATCAGATACTCACCAAGCAAGCTCCATTTCCATTAATTCATGGATCCCCAAAACGCTTTTCTTTCTGGCCTTGTTCCCACCTATTGATTCATAAATATAGTTTCTCCTACTGGATTATCTTCATTCAGAATATTGGTCATTTTTTCCAAAACAAATTCTTCCATTAGCACAATTCACAGGATAAGCAACTATCACCAACCTACAAATTCCTATGCAATAATCTGGATAACAGCAGCTTTTCCTCTTTGGCGGCGCTTTCAGCGGCGCTTCGGTGCCTGGCTGGCCATGTCAGGTCAGCTGTAACGCACCGTGGAGAGCATGGCGGACATGGGGCAAGTGCGAGACAGGTGTGCATGCAAATTCCGCTTTTTTAAAGTGCCATTTTAACAACCAGTTCACCGAACTCAAGAGAAAGTAGCTAACGGTTCTGCCGAACCGGTGCAAACTGGCTGAATCCCACTACTGGTTCTATGGATCAACTGTCCCAAAGGTGCTTTTTCAAAAGGCACCTGGACTTACTTTGTTTTGCTTGAAGAAATTTCACTTCTCATCCAAGAAGCTTCTTCAGTTCTGACTGAATGGTGGAGAATGGAAGGATTTATATTATATTTATATTTATATTCCTTGCAGTTATCTGGTAGTTAGCACTATCTCTGAGAGTCACTGAGGCCACTTGGAGGTTTATCTTTGCCCTCAGGGTTAGTGGCTTCTTTGACCCCTCTTTGAAATCAGTGGATCGTTCTGTTGAGAATGTGGACTTTGTTGTCTTCATCTACATTAAGACTGAACAGCCCTCTCTCAACAGAGGGGAGTGCTATGACACCACCTCTCTCCTTTTACAATACAGTGCTTTCAGCAGTTCCAATAAAGTTCCACGCCCATTTGCACTATTCAGATGACCCTCAGCGCACAGATAAACCTCCAAGTGGCCTCAATGACTCTCAGAGAGAGTGCTAACAACCAAATAACTGCAAGGTACATAAATCCTTCCATTCTCCATCATTCAGTCAGAACCCAAGAAGCTTCTTGGATGAGAAGCAAAACGTCTTCAAGCGAAACAAAGAAAGTCCAGTTGCCTTTTGAAAAAGCACCTTTGGGACAACCATGACCTGGATGACTGAGAATCTCCATAGATATTCATCAACTGCATTTTTCAAGATCAGCCACAATCATTCAGTTTCTTCCTGTTTCTGTTACTTCTATGAACACACAATACATTTGTGTTTTTTCCTTTCTTTCATTTGTTAATTCCTGCTCTTTACTACTGACTCCTCTTGCCTTTTACATTGCCATTTCCATATGCCGTGGTCAGCATATGAGCCCATAATATTTTTGGTCAACTGATGCTTCCATATAATCCTTTCTAATAAACCAGAGAAATTATAGACCAGGTTTCCAGCTCTAGTCAATATCTTTGCCATCTTTGCAACATGTCCTGCTAACCATAAGAACAATGATAGTTTGGGGAGTTTAAAAAAAAAAAAAAAAAAAGAAATGGAATACAAATGGCAATAATCACCTGTTCCAGAGTAAGAATAACAAAGTAAAATAAATTTCAATCCAAGGCACAACTATATGGGAAGAAAGAATTTTTGTGTGCATTACGTATGTGACATGCATAAAAAAGGCGGAGCTTTTATCACTTCATTGTGTCTACCATCTCAGGTTGTTTTTTTTTTACCATACTGTGCAGATACTCCTTTCTGGGTTCCTCTCTAATAACTGAAAGGACTCATATATATACAAATAGATCTCCATCTTATTTGGACCTTTGATCAGTCATGACTCACAATGTGACAAGGAAACCTAAAAAGCATGTAGTTGCATATATTTAGTTTCCCTTTTTTACTGATATCAGATGCACCTAAATACCTGGAAGGAATATGCTGAGGGAGAAATATGTCCAGTGTAGGCACACTCATTATTTTCTTACCTTTTCTTGGGTTCTTCTTGCATGTTACTGCATCCTTCCAGATTGTCAGCACCTTTGGGTAGGCATCATAAAGATAAGAAAAGCATTTTTAAAGTTAAGCCTTCCTCATTACTATCGTCTGCTTGTACTTTCTGGCATCATCTAAAACGATTGCCTATGCCTGCAAGCCTCTTGCTTGGCTGCTTGGCTGTTTATGATGGTTTGGCTCCATTATTGTTATTATATATAATTGATCTTTACAACAACAGTCACAGAGATTGGTTACACTCACACATTCTGCTCAGCAGATTAAGGTCTGTATGATTAACCTTAACATCGATTACTGTAGTGGTGCCTCAGGCTAGCCACATGGGAATGCTTATAAAATCCTCAGCAATTATATCAGAATAACATCCAAATGGCCCTTTTTGTGGGGTGGGAGATGGTTTTGCACAGAAATCAAAATTAGATAAGACCTTTTCTCAAGCTGCACTGTCTGTGACACAGAGTGCTTAAGGATATGGAATCCAGAGATTACAAAAATTTGGATGCCAAAGAGCTTTATCGTCCACCCTGAAATATGTGAGGGAGACCAGGGAGACAGTTATCTTGAAGGAATGCTAATAACCACTTAAAAAAAAAAGAATGAAGTCATTTCTACTTTAGATTCTGCCATTCTTAAAAAAAGAAGGTATACTTCAAAAGGACGTTTCTCAAAGGTTGTTTGGCGGGGCAGATGTATGAAGCCCTCCAGAGGTAGAGAATGGAGTAGGTCAAGATGTTTCTTCTGGAATTTTTTTGGTGGGAGGGGGTAAAACAACTGCTTTACATTATAAAATTGTAACAGATTATTTCAGATTGATGATTATACCATCAACTGAGGTGTGAACAACACCTATAGCACCATAAATAGAAGCACACAGCAAATATGTAGACTCTCAAGTGATATAGATAGGCTGATGTATATCACCAGCAACTAAATGTGTGAATTTCACTAAAGAGATGGAGGTGAGGTGACTTTACAGGAGAGCTCAAGGTGATGGTGTTAAATATTTGTGATAGCAAGTCATCACTCACTTGAAACCATAAAGGACCGTGCATAATTATCTAATCCAGAATTAATTTTGTATTTAATTATTTGATTCCTTAAATGCATATAGCCACCCATCTCACCAAAAGCAATTCTGGGCGGCACAACAATAGATAAAGCAGCCAATCTTTTTACAACCCTGTAATCCCCATTCAGAGTAAAGTCGAGGCAATTGGATGGAACTGAGCATTTACTGCCAAGATGCCCTTCCTGATGCCTACAAAAAGTTCACAACAGATATTTTCCTCTTTGTGACCTGAGAGAGAAACATCGGTTGCTATCTAGGATTGAATTCTCAACCTTCCAAGTGGAAGGCGAGCATCTTCACCACTAGGCCACCGTGCTGCTCAGATAGAACAGTCAATAAAAACACAATAAAAACACATAAAAATCTTTTTTAAAAAACCCACAGCAATAAATATCATAAAAATACTAACCATAGGCAAAGGAAGGATTAAAAAAACCCTCAGTAATGGAGCTATCAAGTCAAATCTCCAGCTCCCTGAGAGCCTCATTGCCTGGCAGCATAATTAGGTCCTGAAGGTCTTTCAAAAAATCAAAAAGGACAGGGCCAATCTAATTTCAGGGAGAATGTTAGAATGTTCCATAAGGCAGATGCCATAGCAGAGAAGGCATATCTCCTGGGACATACGAAAGAAAGGTCCCTGTTACCTCCAGCATGTCTTCTCTGTGAGATCTAATGGGGTAAGCTGCTGAAACCAGGGAGAGGTGATCCCTCAGGTAGCCAGGTCCCATGCCATGGAAGGGTTTAAAGGTTAAAACTGGCATCCTGAATTGGACCTGCTGGTAACCAATGCAGCTCACAGAGCAGTGGTATAATAAGCATTGTTCTAGGAGCCTACATAAGTGCTTGTGCCATCACATTGTATACCAGCTGAAGTTTCCAAATACTCTTCAAGGGGAAGCCTCTTGTAGTAATCCAACTTGGAAGTGAGTAGGTTATGAGTGACTGTAAGTAGGGCCTGCTAATAGAACTGGCGCATGAGATGAAGCTGTGCAAAGACCCTCCTAGCCATGACTGCAACCTGCTTATCTAGTAGGAGTTACGAGTCTAGGAGGATTGTGCACTGTGTGTACAGTGGATTGTGCACCCTGTCTGTCTAGGGTAGTGCAATACCATCCAGCACCAAAGATGGCATGGTCCTGCATTCAGCAGATGCAAAAAACCCCAAACCACTGTAGTAGAAGGAGGGGCAGAACCTGAGGATGGAGTCAAAAGAGTAATCAGCCTAGAGTCTCTACATAGTCACAAACAGATTATGTCCAACCCCTCTTGGATCCTGTTGACCCTTAACTAGCACCAAAATAATGCTGACCATTAATTGAGTAGATTTCTGTGCATAGGCATGAGGGGTAATCTGTTTAATTGGAACTTCAAGTGTGATCCTGGTGTTTTGCATCTGACAGCCACTCGGTTTTGTCAAGGTTCTGCTGAAATCTGTTGTTCCCAACCCAGCCCCATATAACCTCCAGGCACCAGGAGAAGAGGTTCATAGCATTGCTTAATTTGCTAGGGGTGGAAATATATAATTGGGTATCCTCACCATACCAGTGCGATGGATGAGTTCTCCCAGAGGCCTCTTATAGATGTTAAAAAGAAGAGGCAAAAGCACTAAGCCCTTTGGCATCCCACATAGTAAAGAGGCACCCTTTTCTCCCCAATCATTACAAACTGGAACTGACCCTGAAGGAAGGAGGTGAACACTGTGCCGTCTATCCAGTATAGCTGAAACTAGCCTACAGCTAAAAACCTTCTATTGTGATCACTTTCTTTTCAGTGCTGCTATTCATACTTGATTGGAACCCAGTATTCTTCAAATATACAAGGCTTAAATTCTCTTTATCCAATCAACGTGGTCAGGGGCTGAAGATTATGGGAGGTGAAGCATATCAGAAGTCATCAAACTGGAGCAAGAGAAGCTTCAGTCAGGCATCCTGCATTCAAATATCTGAACAGCAGATGGTAGCAAAGTTCTGCATTAGCCATCCCAACTATTTATCCAACAGCATTTAAGTACATTTGTAATGGCTCATTAAGCTGCAAGTGTTATAAATCTCTTGTTAAATTAATATTGAGAACTATAATTATTTTCAAAACTTAAAAGTTGAGTGTCACGAATAACATGCAAATACTACATGAATTCCTGGCCAAAACTGTGATCTGATTTAGATAACAAACTTTAAATGGCATTATAAAATTGCAGCCAATGTGTAGATGGCACATCATCATCACAAAGGATAACAGGAGACAGATTAACACAAAAGCTTTCGATTTTAATGAATACATCTGGATAATAGGAATTTATTTGTGAATGGTTTTTGTCATGTATCTGTCTTTGAGGTAGATGTTTTCATCAAACTTAACCAGGCCAGTTTAAGTGTATCTTCATTAGGTATGTGGGTGTTTTGAAAATGATTGAAGACTTTGTACAAGCAGAGTTGAATTATTTTTGAGCTGTGTACAGCTTAATACTCATAATAATATGTAAATCTAGGTGATACCTCAATTAGACAATGCTGTAGGCCAAAACTTGTTGGTTTCATCAACACTATATATTGGATCTTCAGATCTGTCTCAGAACTCCAAAATCTGAAGTTTCTGAATATTTTCTTCTATTACCTGATGGTTTAGCAAACTTTTTGGGCAAGGTTCATATTTGAAATTATGGAAATTGTGAAAATTATGCCTGAGGATATTTCCAGCCAACTTCTCATGGTATTCTTTACCACCCAAACGTTGTTTTTTTTAAATTAAAATATCTTATCAGAATAATCAAGAGAGTACATTTATACAGCAAAGTAATACATCTTTTATCAAAAACACTTTATATAAAAAAGGAAGATCGAAAAAGGAGAAGGAAAAAGCAGATGCTTTAAAAAAGGAAAGAAAAAGATTATACTATTGCACATACAATACATATTTCAGTCACATTTTTAAATAGATTGACCACATGAAATAACAAACAGTTTTGCCATTGTGATAATCTTACATTTTTCTGAATGCTGAGAGCCAGTTTGGTATAGTGGTTAGAGGCACTAGGCTAGAGAGTAGGAGACCGTGAGTTCTAGTCCTGCCTTAGCAATGAAAGCCAGCTGGGTGACCTTGGTCCAATTGTTCTTTCTCAGTCCAACCCACCTCATAGGGTTGTTGTTGTGGAGAAAATAGGAAGAGGAAGCAGTGTTCACCACCTTGTTTATAAAATAATACAGGCAGGAAACAAACAAACAAATACAGCATTAGTAGAACAAGCCATATTCTATGAATAAGTGTCCCTTCATCTGGATATTCCAAAGTAGTTGGTATCCAACCCTTTCTAAGCATTCTCTGAGAAGTCTTATAAATGTGAAAAAGATGCTTACCCCATCTTAAGATCATACTTAAAAAAACTGTACAGTGTTTATGATACATTGTGATATAGTTGTGAAGAGAAAAGGTGATTTGAAGTGAATGGGGCACCTATTTCCAAATATATGTTTCCCTGAGATCTCTCAGCAGCTGCAGAGGGCAGGCATATATCAAATGAGAAAAGATGCCACTTTTTTTGATGTGTTGCCCACTGGTGTGAAATGAATATCTCACGTGCCCTGAATCACCTTTTGCTCCTTCGGTTCTGGGCTGCTATACAGCCCCTTCAACAGTTTAAGATAGTGTCATTCTAAAGTTCTCAGAAATGATTAATAAACATCTGATTTACGCAGTAGCTCAGCAGCCGAGGGATCACGGGGCTCTAAAGCTGTGTGCAGAGAAAGGAAAACCCTGATTTTTAGCTATCATGGAAAACCAGAAATCTGCAGAAATAATATATCAAGAAAAAACAAATACTTTGCAGAAGGAGATCTATGCTATGTTGCAACTAATACAAACAACAATGATCTCAAACCACGAGGAAATTAAAAATAACTTTGAAAATATAAATGAACACATCTCTAATTTAACTTTACAACACAAAAATTCTCAGAAAATAAAAACAGAGAGTGAGCAGAAAAAACAGACAACTGAATACGAGACAGAGAAGAGAGATTTCAAGATGGAACTTAACAAAAGAAGAAAGTATGACTTAAGTCAGATGGAAAAAAACTTACAGGAAATACTTGACATGGAAAAGGTAACCTATACCCTAAGGTTACAAAATAAATTTGATTCTGCCAGGAGAACTACAAGAACTTGAGAGACAAAAAATGATAAATAAAATCAAGAAAGAAAGAAAGGAAAAGATTCTCAATGAATATAAAGGGGCGAAACCTTCCTATAAAAACATCTTACCTGTTTTGCCTTTTTTACCTGCAACAACACTTTTAAGATTATGGAAAGATTCTTTGATTCAGCGAAGCACATTGATCAGGAAAGATGTTTGGCAAAAAAAAAAAAAAGGCTAAAGTGAGAATTAACAAATTAGATGATGGGATTTACCAGAGGGAATATTTAAAAATTAAACATCTGTTTGAATATGGTTAAAGAAATAGAAAGATTTTGGATATAAATGAAGATTAGTTTAAGAGGGATGAACCCCTCAAGTAACTATTTTTTTTCTTTCTTTTTTCCTTTGTGTTTTGTTTTTTGACATAAGAAATATAAAAATGTTGGGATGGTTTATATAAAAGAAATGTCTTCTCTGTTTTTTTCCCTCTTTTTTTAAGATATGAGAAATGTAAAAGTGTTGGGATGGCTTGTATGAGAAAAAAGACTTAAATATTTAAGTGTAACTAATTTCGAGAAAATCTTAACCAGTAAGAATGCTTTGAATATTGTGGGGAAAACAAATTTAAATAAGAATTTTGTAAACAGGATCTATAATGAGGCAATTAGAAAAGAAGCTTTATATTGATGTGGTTATTATTTGCAGAAACATGAGAAAAATGTTTATATTTAATTGTCATTTATTCAAATCATGTATTAATTTAAGGTTGGCAAAAGAGAATATTATTGGAAGAAGAGAAAATCAAGCAAAGCTATTATATGGACTATAGAATTATAGAAATTAATTGTTATTGATTGTTTTTTAAATACTAACCCAGACAACACGCTGTTTACCAAATATTAAGGTGATTATGTTAAAAATCAATAAAACATATTTTTTTAAAAATGATATGGGATTGGATTTCACTAAAGCAGATTCTAATGATAAATCAGGAGTTCTAGACATAACAGATGCATCTGGGCAAAACTGCAAAATCAGAAAAGGTTTTTATTAAGTATACTTCTACTCTGCCATTTTATGTAATTTAAATACCTCATGGCTTCTTAAAATAGGTATAGATTTGCAGGAGGGAGGGTTTTATTTCCCCAAGGAGCTAAGAGGCAGATTAACCCAGAATCCTTTTTAAAATGGGTAAAGATTTGCAGGAGGGAAGGTTTCCCCCCCCCCAAGGAGCTAAGTAGATTACCCATGAAGGGAAGCAGAGTGGACCCTCTCTAACCCTTCACAGGATATATCTAATAATTATGCAGATTTGTGCTTTAGTCTGGCAAGATTCCTGTCTATAGGCTAGCAACAATAAAGAAGCTACTGTAACTCCTCACATGGTTCTTGGTTCCTTATGCCTGACATTTATGGTGGTTCTGCTCTGTCCTGAGTGGATGGATCTAGTTGCTGGTCAAGGGGATGGAATAGCCAACCCTATGATTGTTGCCATGTGGAATACTATAAGGCTCAGCTAATTTACTCATCTTATTTACTTGAAGACTTAACTGAAGACATAGAGAGAATGATATATAATCTATAGGCAAATATATCAATATCCCAGACTGGACTAGAGATGCAATGGGGAAGTTTACTTGGAGACTGGAACTTGAGGAACAGGATGGGACAAAACAAACTCAAACTGAATCCGAACAAGACTGGGGTGATGATCCTATGAAAATAGTGCTTTCTTGGTTGCTAATTGGCTCTAGATAGATTTGTGCCATTCATGAAGGAACAATTTATGATTTGGGTAGTCTCCTGGCCTCCTGGCTCTTATGTGCCCAGGAAACCTTTGCCATCTTTATTAAAGGCTCTCTGTTTTTCAACATCCTTAGAAATAACTTGGATGAATGTATTAATGATAATTATTAAATTACACAGAGCTATTGGGAATAGCAAACACATTAGGGGCCAGTATCAAGATTCAGTAGGATCATGACAAGCTGGGAATGATACCAAACCCCAAATCAGTGGATGGCCATACCCAGAGATTTCATGTATATATTGTAAAGGACAGGAGATAATATAGAACTCTACAGCAGCTCACACAGGAGTAATCTAGCAAGTGACCTCTCCCCTCACCAACACTGTCTGAAACCAGCCCAGGAGAACCACTGTAAATTGGCACTCTCCCATCCCCAGCCCATAGAGGCAACTCAGGAAAATATGATGTTCAAAGGTGTTTTTTTTTTTAACTATTAAGAGATCAAGGACCCTGAGGATGGAAGTACCGTCTCCATCTCAGCTCTGCCACAAGCCATCAACAAGCACGATCAAGGCAGTCTCAGTCAGAATCCAATCCAAAGTTCAGAAAGCAAATCAGGTTTGTCAGCCAGATTTAACAAGCCAGATTTACAAGAATGACAAAGAAGAACAGGAAATCAGACAGTTGTCAAAGCTGTCTCTTAAATCAGGCTGCAGCCAATTGTCTTTAATCAAGAGTTACTCCCTTTCTTGGCAAGGAGCCTTATTGACTATCTTTACTCTGCTTTCCTTCTTTTCTCAGAATCCCAGGGTTTAGGTCACATGCCATCATCTGATCTCCAGCTGTTCTCATGGTAATTGTGTTCAGTACCATGAGGAATCAGATGATTCCTACCTTGGTGTCTCCTGAGGCTGATATTCCATTGGTTCAGCTGAGCAGCTTCTTCAAAATCAGAATCTGAGTCCTGGTTCATGTCAGGAGATACTATACTTTTGATCAAAAAGGCCAACACCAATGCAACTGTCGACTCAACCACGGTTATGCAGGCATGGATACCCTTATTCAGCAATTGAGCATCAGACAAAATTGAAGATGTTGCATATGAAGTACAAGTGCATCTTAACTCACAACTCAAAATTCAAAAATGCTTTATTGATATATCTTTTCTAGCGACAACTGTGCCATATTCTCCAAGGAAGCACTGAAATATATAGCACATAGGATTAATTACCTTGGCATATGGGATAGGCTTAGGTGACCCACGAAGCTACCCTGAAGAAGCTTCCCATGTAAGGCAGGGTAAGCTAATGTAACGTGCTGTGCACAATGTACAGCATCTTCTACAGATGGCTGCTTTGATCCCTTAATGAAAGCTAGATTGATGCTTGATGTACAGTTGGATTTGAAAGGAAAGAACCTCTCCTTTTAGAAACCTTACTCTAATTATTTAATGGAAACTTGGTGATTTGTAAAACAACTGTGGAGATGCCTGTGTATGACAGTTTCCTCTTTTCCCTATTATTAGTTACACAGCTCTAAATGGTTAGCTTGTTTAGTGATTTTCCTTCTCTTTCTGTAATTTGTTTACTTAGCTTTGCGTGTGCTGTCTTGTCATAAACACATGTGCCTGGTTTTTGTGGCTGTCATTGCTAGCTGTGCTATTTGGCTGATACATCAGTTTGCTTATGAATCTCTCCTGTCTGCCAAGAATCTTACATGTCACCCACTTGCAAAGGCAATTGATTGCTTTTTGTAACAAGCATTTTGGCTTTTTGAGAGCAATCACCTTTCTTTTTTCAAGAGACAAACTCTTATGACACTTTTTTTTTCTTAGAAGTATTTGCTTGGCCCTGACATCTGTATGTTCTTTTCCCAGCATGTTTTTCACATCGTGTTTTGTCAGCTTTTATAGAAATGGCATTCGGCACCTCCATAGCGGGCTTGACACTTTATGAGACACCTTTCATAACAATTGTTTTGAACTCAAATCTTTTATCGTTTCAGTAACGGGAACATAGCTTTTTCCATGTTCCAAGATGTCAATTAATTTCCAAATTGACCGAGTGTGAAAATAAATGGAGTAATTTTCAGTTTCTATGAAGCTACTGTAAGTGTCACTGGGCATGGCCGGTTCTACCATTAGAGAGAGTAAGGTGGCTGCCTCAGGCTATTGATAGGGGACCATAAAGGAACAATACAGAACTACTTATCTGATAAAATGCATTTTGATAGCGTTGGAACCTTTTGCTGCTCTCCTCAAAGCAGAAGAATATTATGGAGTAACCCTGATATCCACCTACAAAGAAGATTGCCTGTGATGGTTTTGCATGACTTACTGTTTTGGCCTTCTTTCTTTCCCCTCAGTCACAAATGAGTGCAGGAAAATTCTGAATTAACCTACTCCCAATACCATGATCAGTAATGGCACTAACTAACTGATTTAATTACTTAATTCATATGAACAAATACAAACTATATGAACCTTGGTAATTCAGTATTCCTTCCTTCCTTCCTTCCTTCCTTCCTTCCTTCCTTCCTTCCTTCCTTCCTTCCTTCCTTCCTTCCTTCCTTTCCTTCCTTCCTTCCTTCCTTCCTTCCTTCCTTCCTTCCTTCCTTCCTTCCTTCCTTCGAATAGAAATAGAAATAGAAATAGAAATAGAAATAGAAATAGAAATAGAAATAGAATAGAATAGAATAGAATAGAATAGAATAGAATAGAATAGAATAGAATAGAATAGAATAGAATAGAATAACAGAGTTGGAAGGGACCTTGGAAGTCTTCTAGTCCAACCCCCTGCTCAGGCAGGAAGCCCTATACCATTTCAGACAAATGGTTGTCCAATCTCTTCTTAAAAATTTCCAGTGTTGGAGCATTCGCAACTTCTGGAGGCAAGTTGTTCCACTGATTAATTTTTCTAACTGTCAGGAAATTTCTTCTTAGTTCTAGGTTGCTTCTCTCCTTGATTAGTTTCCATCCATTGCTTCTTGTCCTGCCCTCAGGTGCTTTTGAGAATAGCTTGACTCCCTCTTCTTTGTGGCAACTCCTGAGATATTGGAACACTGCTATCATGTCACCCCTGGTCCCTCTCTTCATTAAACTAGACATACCCATCTCCAGCAACCATTCTTTATATATTTTAGCCCCCATCATCTTTGTTGCTCTTTTCTGCACTCTTTCTAGAGTCTCAACATCTTTTTTACATCGTGGTGACCAAAACTGGATGCAGTATTCCAAGTGTGGCCTTACCAAGGCATTATAAAGTGGTATTAACACTTCACGTGATCTTGATTCTATCCCTGTTAATGCAGCCTAGAACTGTGTTGGCTTTTTTGGCAGCTGCAGCACACTGCTGGCTCATATTTAAGTGAGTGTCCACTAGGACTCCAAGATCCCTGTCACAGTTACTACTCTTGAGCGAGGTATCACCTATACTGTACTCGTATATGTGGTTTTTCTTGCTTAAATGTAGAATCTTATTTTTTTCACCATTGAATTTCATTTTATTAGATAGCCCCCAATGTCCAAGTCTGTCAAGATCCTTCTATATCTTAAGCCTATCTTCTGGAGTTTTGGCTATACCTGCCAGCTATTGGCTATTCCTTCCTTCCTTCCTTCCTTCCTTCCTTCCTTCCTTCCTTCCCTCCCTCCCTCCCTCCCTTCCCCCAGTTCTAATGCACTTTCCCAAAGAGCATTCAAAGAAATGTTTGATGAAAAGGAGTTAAACTTGAAACGACAATGAAGAATTGCAAATCAATTGCCAACACCATTCCCCCACAAAAATCAATAAATTTACTAGAGTAATCAATTAAAATTCTGTTCCATGTTCAATAACAGAAAGTGCTGTGACTGAGAACAAGAACAAGAAAATTATTTCTCAAGCTATGCAGAATGTATTCTGCTTCAATGTGGGGTGGTGGAAGAAGCTGTACAGAAACCAGAAATGTATTTTACAACTTTTCTATGTTTCTGTAACTGTGAACTGATTGATGGTGTTCCTCTCTATAAATAGGTTTTTTTTAAATAATTTATTTCATCCCATATCAACAATCTTATTTTTTAATATACAGTAAACTAAACCTGGTAAAGAAAAGGATATGTAACTGGAGAAACAAATCTATCATGTTTACAAATCTATCTGTATTTTCACACCTCTGTTTATACCCTGCCAAACAAAACTTAGCTAAATATATCATATGTCTAACTGACTTATGTGTTTATCCTGGTTAAATACTGTTTATTAAAATTTTGAAAAAGAATGGCAAGGAATATTCTAAGATTTAACTATATACAGAGGGAGAAAGGAATCTGAGAAATAATTTTATAAAACATAAATAATTATTTCTCTGAATAGATTCCATTGCTGACACATTTAAAAACAGTTTGAGAGCCAGTTTGATGTAGTAGTGAAGGTGCTGGCCTAGAAACCAGGAGACTGTGAGTTCTAGTCCTGCCTTAGGCATGAAAGTCTGGTGGGTGACTTGGGCCCAGTCAGCTCATAGAATTTTTGCTGTGGGGAAAATGGGAGGAGTATTAGATATGTTTTTCTCCTTGAGTTACGTATTAAAAAGTGTGATAAAAATAATAACTTGTGAGACCACAAAATAGACAAAGTAATAGAAAATGAAAAAGCAAATGTGCTATAGGACTTTAGACTTCAAAAAGAAAAGCATCTGCTACATAACATCCCGGACTTAACAATTGTTGATAAAAAAAACAAAATAGATAGTGGATATTGCAATCCCAAAACAACTGGAATACCACATGGATACCATCAGCACTGAAAATACCATCATCAGTCAAATGCAAAAGACTTCTTTATTTAGAATAGTTTACATCCTGGGACAATACTTTTAACACCATTAAACATCAACATCTGCCTATCCCAGGTCCTTGGGAAGGACTCGATTGGCGGGTAAAAATGCCAAATCCAGTTTGAACAGCTGGCTGACTGTGTGATCAACCATAATAATTAAATAAAATGCATTTTGAAGTTGTTTTTATGAATTGCTGAATATTATGACTGCATAGGACCTTGGATTTGATCTATAGAAGGTGCCTTAAAAAGCACAAAAGAGCAAATGTACCAAAGTGTGCATAATTTTTTTGATAATCACAACCCAAAACGTACTATTGTTCATGAACAAAACACTTCTGACAGGCCACAAAAGACAGTCTCTGTGAAGAATTAAGGTAGTTTTGTATTACAGAGAAAGGAGGACATTTTATAGATGGCCGGCCTTTTCTCCTTTGAATTTCTGAGTGTAGTAATTTGACTCGCAGGATAAAGGAAGACACAAATTTTCCCAATGAGTTAAAAAACAGTTGGATGAATGGTCTGATACAATGCTTGAAACCAATTTTAAAACGGAACAATAGAGCTGACAACGCTACGAATCACTTGCTATCACTGCTGGAGAAATCTAACAAAAGGGTTAGATTTGCAAGCATTTACTGGATCTGTGACGTCCGGAACATAGTTTCAAAGGATTAGAATCATTTGTACACTGAGCAACAGAAACACTAAGAGAACAAAGAACATACAAGTATAACAAAAAATAACAGATGCATTATTAAGTTACTTGGGACTCCCCCCCCCCCCTTATGTACTTTCAAATTGTTATACAGAGAACAGGAGAAAAAGGGTGAGGAAAGACTCTTCTCATCTTCTTGGGCCAGTCTCTACAATACATCATATTTACACTTTCACCAGAGTTTGGTGAAAGTGTAAATATTACACTTAGTCTTTTTTGCATTCGAAGTTCTCAATTTTAAATTAACACAACTTCTACTCTTTCTTATGATCCGTATTATTAATATAAAAAATTTCATTAAAATTTTCCATCAGTTGATAATTTAAGCAAGATTGCTGCATTAAAAAATTCAGGGGGGGGGGAAGGAGGGAAAGCACAGTCGTTTCTCTACAGGATTTGTTGATCTAAATCAGTGTTTTTCAAACCTGGCAATTTTAAAGGGTGTGGGCCTCAACTTCCAGAATTTCCTAGCCAGCATGCTAGGAAACCTTGAGTATTTGTGAGAAAGCAATTTTTTGAAACTGAAGTTATAAATAAACAATACATTTATTTTATAAATAAAGGACTGGGCCAACCATCTCACTACTTTAAAATTGCCAAAATTCCATGGAGCTCACCTTAATGTATCTCCATCTGCTTTGCCAACAGCCTGGATCCTCCATAGGTTCCTCTATATTAGGAATGGACATCTCTGTGTGGGCCAAGTGCTAGCTCTATTGCTTCATTATGAATATTGCATTGAGTACGCTAATTGTACTATTCTAATAAAAAAAAAATCTAGGCTGTCCACACTAATGCTGTTATTCTACTACTATCCTACTATCTACTTCTACTACTATCTACTACTATCCTATAGTAAGTACTAAGGTGACCAACTTTTTTACAATGAGAAGGAGGACACAAATAAATTGAAGAAAATGCGTGCGTGTGTGCCGTGTCGTGTTTTGGTAAGAAGTAAACAAAGCCACTTGCGCACGGCGCACTCTTGCGCGCGACGCTCTCTCAAAACAGTTCTCCTGTGCGGAGCGCATGCGTCTCATAATTGTGTCTCGACGCACTGTACCGAGCCTTGACGAATTGTCATGTCAAATAAAAATACGTCACATCATACGCAACGGATCGGCTCGGCATCGATCGAATACGGAGATTTACAGATTAGTCTTCAAATATCGAAAAGGAGGACATGTAGGAGGACACTTTTCGAGAGAGGACAGAACTTACAAAAGAAGGACTGTCCTCCCTAAAGGAGGACGATTGGTCACCTTGTAAGTACTAAGAGCTGTGATGGTTAGAATGCAGCATTGCAGGCTAATTCGGCCGGCTGCCAGCTGCCAGCTGCCAGCAGTTTGGCAGTTCAATTCTCACTGGCTCAAGTTGGACTCATCCTTTCACCCTTTCAAAACCGATAAAATGAGGGCCCAGATTGTTGGGGGAAATATGCTGACTCTGTAAACTGCTTAGAGAGGGCTGTAAAGCACTGTGAAGCGGTATACAAGTCTAAGTGCTATTGCTATTACATGCAATACAGATGGTCCTCGACTTACAATCACAACTGGGGCCAGAATTTCTGTTGCTAAGCAAGGCAGTTGTTAAATGACACCTATGTGATTTTGTGACTTTTTTTTGCTAAATGAATTTTTGTTCATTTAGCATTTTTTTTTGTTGTTAAATGAATCATTGCAGGTTATTAAGTGAATTCAGCTTCCCCCATTTACTTTGCTTGTTGGAAGCTGGCTGGGAAGGTCACAAATGGAGATCATGTGAACCTGGGATGCTGTAACCATGGTAAATACATGCTGGATGCCAAGGGCCTGAAGTCTGGTCACGCAACAATGGGGATGCTGTGATGGTCATAAGTGCAAGTCACTTTTTTCAGTGTCATTGTAACTTTGAACAGTCACTAAATAATGGTTGTAAGTCAAAGACTACTTATATAATTAATATATATATATTTGCATTAAAGGGTAAAAACCAATGTACAATAACAAAAAACTTTTATTTTTTAAGCACCATTCTTTTTGGCTACCTATGATCCAGATACTGTTTGTGTGATTAGTGTCTGTATTTTGTGTCTTGTCCTTGAGGTTGCTGACCATTAACTGAAAGCAAAGGAGAAAGCTTAAGAGGGGAAGCGCATCTTACCTTGCTCAACTCCCCTAGTCGAGGCACCTACCGTACTACTCTACGTCAGTCAGTGATCCTTTTTTTAAAAAATCTGAAACTGTGGGTTTCCCAAATAAAAGTACACTTAGCAACAACAAAAAGTATGTCGTTTTCAAAGCATTTCTTTCAAGGCTGAGTTTAGTGTGGGGGGGACTAAGTTGACTGCTCCTTAAACAGAAATGCGGGGGGGGGAAGGTGGACGTGGTTGAGCATGGGATATCTGGGGGCCGAGAGCAGCGGGAGGGGGTGGAGGAGACAGGAAGACCCTCGCATCTGATTTATTTTCCTTCGGTTAGGGACTGAGCCGGGGCGCCAACTTTCTCTCGACTCTTCCTTCGCGCCTGCGGCTCCGCGCCCTCCTCCCTTGGCGCGCGCTCGCCGCCCCCCCCTTGCCCCCCCCCCCAATGCAGCCCCGCGCCTCCCCTCATTGTCTTCCCGAGCGCGTCGGGCGATAAATTCCTGACTGAAAATCGCTCCGGCAGTTACGTAAGCAATCAGACTGGAGCTGCCGTCGTCTCGCACCGCCTGGCGCGCGTTAGGTCGAGAGCCCCCCCCTCCTCCTCCTAGCGCAGAAAGCCCCCCTGCTGACGTGTGTGGGGCTGCTGAGGTGCCCGCTACGAAGGCAAGTTGGGAAGGTACCAAATCTCAATACCCCCCTCCCCAGCCGCCCGCCTGCCTCCGGAGCACCATGTCGCTTTCGCATTCCTCCCCCGGCCACCCCTCCAGCCCCGCTTCTGGGCTTAGGCGCCTTCCCTCTCTCTGGCTGTGAAAAGCGCAGCGCGCTTCGAGGCGAGAGAGGAGGACGCGAACGCAACAAGCCCCTTTCCTCGCCGCCGCCGCCGTCGACCTCAGGGAAGTCAGCCGTGGCGCTCGCCAGCGAACAGCCGGAGTGCCAGGACATGTAATTCGGACGAAGGTTGTTTTCTCCCATCCAGGTGGCCAAAGTGGCTTCTTACCCCGTGCTCTTTCCAGCGACCTTTTCCCTCGTCCGTTGCAAGCGGGAAGAGTTCCTTCCTTCCTTCCCGTGTGGTCTGGTGCCGTGAGGTTGACAATGCTGACGGAGAGATGCCTGGGATTGCTATACTGTGGCTTGTATCTCTGGGCATCTTTGTTTCTCTCTTTTTTGCAAGGTAAGTTCTGGGCTCTTTGTGATGGCTGGGGCTATTTTAAAAAAACAACATCGCAGTGGGATGTTTTTTGTTTTTTTTTCTGATTTTCTTGGAAAGGTGCCTCTGGAGCCTTGTCTTGTAAAAGGACTTTATTCATTCCCACTGGAAATGAAGAGGGCAGGATGTCTTGGTTGAATGGGGTCTATTAAAAATGGGAACTTGAACTACAGACGGATATATATTGTTTTGATTTTTTTTTTTTGGTCCTGCATATGATGCAGGAGATGCTTGTGTATGTGTGTGCGTTTGTGCGTGCATAAATTAGAAAAAAGCTTGGAGGGGGAGAGGTGATTTAACTACAGTACTGTAAAAAGTGCCACTTTTTCTTCTGTTTTGATAACTTCTTTTTGCCAGCATACTTGTCAGCTATAAAAATGGGAGCCTGCAACCGGCAGAAAAAAAAATGCAGTGTGAATTTCCTAACCGAATATGACACATATCCTCAGATATGACAAGATAAATATAGGATTGATTTAAGAGCCTTCATGGGCTGGTTCATTAGGTTTTAAGTATATACACCTGAGAGAAAGAGAATTATCTGTTTCAGTATTTGTCCTGTTATCTTTTACTTACTGTATAAGTCAGGAATTAATTTAAAAGATAACATGAGTTCTGTTAGAGTGTGGAAAGAAGCTTGACTCACTCTAGTTGGCATACCTGTAGTATTGTTTACTTTTATACATTTGTCTCATGCCAGTGATCTGAGTAGGCTTTGGCTTAATTTTAGAAGATGGACCAGGGTGATGTGAATATAGTAGATATAATGAACCTGTACATGCAGTCTAGTACTTTATAGCTACAGTATGATATGAAATTGTTAAAGGATGATGCAGTTCAGTTGACAAAAACCAAGAGAACAGAAATCCAGATAAACGTTTTTAAAAATGGGAAAAGACCCCAACAAATGTAATAGCAGAGCACTATACAACATTTTCAAGAGGTTTCTATCCTATATATAGAGAGGGCAGTACAAAGAGTAAAATCCTATGGATCAAATCAACTTGATTTGACTTTTATAAAAAAAAAAAATCTGAATGAATAACTGATGTATCTTCATTTAAGGACCAGACATAAGTTACCCTTTCTTGTTTATACTCTGTTCTTTATCTGTAAAATAAGCAAATGTTAATCTACCATAAAACATGTAAAATGCTTACTAGTATAAAGGACTATTTATCATACTAAATAGAATTTTAATATTCCTGTTCTTGTTCCTAAACCTGATTGACAAATATTTTAATTATAAATACTTGAATATATATGGCCTTATTTTAATAAGCGGAGGATTTCCCCTATATACTCTCAAAATGATAAAAACAGACAAGAAAGAGTGCTTGACGGTTCAGAAGATTCCCTTCCAGTTTTGCCTCTTTCTTTAAAAAAAAAACATTACGTTACATATAGTACCAATAATGCTAAACATATAATTTAAAAACCTTCTAGGACTCAGATGAATTTTACATTGCAATGCTATACATGTACACTTAGAACTGTCTTTAATTGGGCAAGCCCAGAGAAGACTATATGTATAGTTTGGGGGTGCAGTTTGAGAGTTGTAATCTAACATATATGAGGTTACCAACTCCTTTACTATCGTAGCAGCTTCGACTCTTAAAAGTCTAAATATGTGTGCAGAGATAATTTTCTATGTTGGATTACTTGATGGGTCTAGGATAGTCTTAGGCTGGAGACCTTCTTTTATCTTGCTGGTGGACCCCCTATTGACAGACCAAAATGCTAGATATAGTGGAGAGTTGTTTTTTTTCATAGAATGAGTGAAATGATTAGATTTAAAGTTTACCCCAAGAAGCTAAGCTGATTTCCACTGGAGTCCTTAGGCATGTGAAGTGCCTAAAGACTTGGCTAGCTGTTTGTATTCATGACTCCATCTGGACTTTTTGATGAGGCTTTGGCCAGGTCTGCTTTTGCTCACTAAAACTAGTAAACCAGTTCTTCTTAAAGTTGGAGAGCCTTGCTATAGTTACTGATGCCCTCATTAGCTTTTGATTGGATTACTGCAATGTGTTGCCCTTGAAGATAACTTTGAAACTGCAACTAGTTCAGAATGCAGGAGCCCACATGCTGACTGGTGAGAATCAGTCCAGGATTACAACACCTACTGTATATTGTGGACAACGCACTGGCCTTTGTTAGATTAACAAGTACAATCCAAGGTCCTGCATTTAAAGCTCTACTTGGGCAAAGGGGAAACTACTTCTTCCTTAGTGATTTTGGCTGGTTTGCTTCTGTTCTGCTCAGGAGTGAATACTATAGGTTATTTTAGGCCTGGTGGTAAAAGGAGACCAAGGTGCAAAACCATATTTCATTCCCTGGAATAAGTTTCTTGCTCTGAAATCTGGAGGGTTGTCTTTAACAACAACAACCCCCATGCTATCTTTAAAAAAAAAAACAATTCAAACTCGGTTTTTCAGATAAGGTTTTAATGACCAACATCCACCTCTTGCTTTCCACTTTTGCTGGTTGCATAATGATGTTTTTTTTTTAAATGTACATACAGTATCTACATCAGATTGAATGGGGTTTAGTAAATCTTATTGTTTGTTTTGAAAATTGCCAAGGATGTTTGTAACAGAACTCTTAATAGTATGTAACTTTTGAGAAATAAATACGTAAATAAATAATCTGGATTATTTGAAACATGTTAGCAGATAATTAGTCTGGTTTTGAAATTAATTCTGTAATTCTAGATAACTGTAGCATTCTTGAATGTGTGAATGGGGGAAAGGGGCATTGTATATCCCATAGCCTTTCTTCTTTTCATTCTGTGTAACTTTATAAAAGTAATTTATCAATAGGATCATGAGTGGGGAAGATAGAGGTCATCATGTCTTTTAGTTCTGTGGATCAAACATAGTGCTGCATACTTGGTTTCCTTTTCATGAGATGAGTGGAAAAGATGGTTGCTCAATGCTGTCAGCATCAACAGCTCTAGTCATTTGTTTGAGGAATATCTCTGACTTTAATAAGTTATTTCCCTTATAGTGGTTCAATCAATTGCATGTGGTCAGTGGAAAACTACTTACAGGGATCTAAACAGGTTTATAAAAGCTTAGGTCCTGGGACTACATGTATATGATTGAACAGCCTATCATTTCTATAACGTATTATTGTAGAAATGAAGCAGTAACGTGTATTGGCTAGCATAAGTGTACATTAAAACAGAAGTAAAGGTCAATGGTCTTGTTGAAGTGTATTATAGATTTCCTATTTGGAATGGCGTAATATGCATTTTTCTACCCCATTAGTAATGCTTCTTGGCCTGTCTCTGGTCTCTTGCTTTTTTTTGGAAATTATATAGAAGCAAACTCTTTGCCAGGGTCAAGGCCAGCACCTACAAAATTTGGGATTAGTGCCCATAAACAATTGAAGTGCCCACTGAACAGAGCTGAGGTTTTAACACTATTACCATGTTGATGTTTTTCTAAGCTCAGAAATGCAAAATGACAGAATAGAATAGAATAGAATAGAATAGAATAGAATAGAACTGGAAGGGACCTTAGAGGTCTTCTAGTCCAGCCCCCTGCTCAAGCAGTAGAACCTATACCATCCCAGACAATGATTCTCTAGTCTCTTCTTAAAAATCTCCAGTGATGGAGCGCCCACGTTTTCTGGAGGCAAGCTGTTCCACTGGTTAATTGTCCTCACTGTCAGGAAGTTTCTCCTTAATTCCAGGTTGCTTCTCTCTTTGATCAGTTTCCAACCATTGTTTCTTGTCCTTCCCTCTGGTGCTCTGGTGAACAACGTAATCCCTTCTCCCTTGTGGCAGCTCCTCAGATACTGGAATACTGCTATCATGTCTCCCCTATTTCTTCTTTTCTTTAGACTAGCCAAACCCAAGTCCCGCAGCCGTTCTTCATATGTTTTAGTCTCCAGGCCTTTCATCATCTTAGTTGCTCTTCTCTGAATTTTTTCCAAACTCTCAACATCTTTTTTGTGATATGGTAACCAAAATTGTCTGCAGTATTCCAGGTGTGGTCTTACTAGGTTTTATAAAGCAGTACTAATACCTCATGTGATCTTGATTCTATGCCTCTGTTTATACAACCCAGGATTGTATTAGCTTTTTCGGTTGCTGCTGCACATTGCTGGCTCATAGTCAAGTGATCGTCCACTAGGACTCCAAGGTCCCTCTCACAGTTACTGTTTTTAAGCCAGGTCTCGCCCAATCTGTACTTATATCTTTGATTTTTCCTGCCTAACTGTAAGATTAAGTAGATTAAGAGTTGCAAAGGAGATAGTGTAATATTTATTTCAGAGTAAAGTCTGTATGCAGTATCTATTATGCAACAAATTAATATACGGTATAAACAGTTTAAATAAATTGAATAAAATACATATTAATATGTAATATTAATTTGGCCAGGTGTTTAAAGGTTAGGTGAAAGTGAAAATCTCCATTAGAGTGGTTATCCTGGCACAATCCTAATAAGTTAGTTGCATAGTCCCCAACCTTTGCTTTTTAAACTTCATGAATGGAATCCTGCGTAGCGATTCTGTGACTTTTGCCACATAACTTTACTGCATCTGAGCTGTCTGTTGGGATGCAGTTCACTGCAGATCCTAGTTACACTGTTTTCAGTGGCAAATGGAACTCCTTATTTAACCAGTGCAACCGTGGGAAGCAAAAGGCAAAGAGATTAAGGAATAAATATATGGAAATAATCATAAATGGCTTGTCTGACACTTCTTCAAAGATGGAAACACTTAAAAAAACCACTGCCCTGCAGGGAATATAATTCAAGCACATCTTCACAGTCCAGTACCAATACAGGACATGTAGAGTTAATACTGGTTGTGACAATGAAGGTTTCAAGATTAGCATTGCAGTCCAGCAGGAATCATAAAGTGACACGATACTTTAAAAGTGTCTTTATAGTAGTGCAGTAAATTAGGTCAGAGTTGTGCAACTTGTGACCTGTCAAGCTGAACCGATCCCATTTGTTGCGTTATCCCACGTACTTAATCATTCCTCAGCTTCTGTAGTCCCAGCAAGGCCATAACAATAGAAGGCTTAGAAAGATCAGGAGGAGTTACTATATAGATAACTGGAGGATTGAGGGTCCACAAATTCTGCAAGTTGGATTTGGACTGTTTGGGAAATGGCTGAAACTCAGGAGAGGCTCTGAAGGACTGTTGAGTGAAACAACGCAGCTAACAAGGTCAAGGAACAGGGCATCCTGATGAAAAGATGGGGTGGGGAAACAATTTCCTTCCACGATGAATGAATGAATGGCAAGTTATTATTACACGATGCCTTTTACTCTGGTTTTTTTTTTTTAATGCTGTGCTTCTATTTGGGATAGAGCATAGATAAAAGATTAATTAATGTGACATCTTCTCTACTGTGTCAGCAGCAACCTGTCAGCGTAGCAACTGGGATTGTGATTCATTCTTTCATTTGTTGAAGAGTGAATTTTATAAAACCTGCTCCAGGCCGTAATGTGGCAAATTAAGTAAAGCACACATATCCTTAAATATAAAATTGGTGGCATTTCCAACAGCTGCATCTCAACCTGCTGCCTGCTAGTTGAATTGAGTCTCAGAATTCCAAGCCAGCAATAACAACGGTATGAAAAGGAAATTCTGGCGAATGTGTCACATGCAAGAGCTTTCTCTTTTGTGATGCCTTATCTATATAGATAGTCATCGACTTACAACTGCCATTGGGACCAGAATTCCTATTGCTAAGCAGTGAGGTTGTAAAGTGAGACGTCATGACACTGCATCACTTAGTGACAGCAATCCTGGCACATTGATGTCAATCCAAAACATTCTAGGCTTGATCCCACTCAGCCCCAAGCTTCAGTAAGGCAAAGGATTGCCTCCAACTTCTCTCAACCTCCTACCTCTTTGCCCAGGTCTGCCCTTTGGACCACCCTTTGGGCCATTGACATCAGACCAACCATCAAGTAAAGGATGCCCTAATCAAGGAACTGCCAACAAGCCAACAACAAACAAGCCCAACCAAAGAACCTCAAAGACCACCCCCACTAACATTGACAAGGCAAGCCATTAGAATATAAACTGAGAGCAAATCCCACTCTTTACTAGCAGTGATGATGTTACCTAGTTTGGTATCTATGGAGATTCTCAGTCATCCAGGTCATGGTTGTCTAAAAGGTGCTTTTTCAAGAGGCAACTGGATTTCCTTGTTGAAATGCTGAAGAAGCTTCTTGGATGAGAAGTGAAAAACATCTACAAAGAAAAACAAGAAAGTCCAGTTGCCTCTTGAAAGAGCACCTTTGAGATTACCTAGTTTGCTTAATGAAATGCTCACCCCCACTTGCAGTGGTGCTAGCCTCCCCACGACCCTCGCGCCGGTGCTGGCAGTCCCATTTGCAGAGCGTGCATGCTCGCAGCCCCGTTTGTGCGCATGCGCGCACAGCCACATTTGCGTGTGTGCACATGCATGCATAAAGGTGCCTGCCCCTCCCTTTCCCACCGGGCCACCAACCCAGAAAGGTTGGGGACCCCTGACATAACAGACACAGAAAGAAACTGAGAAGAAAGACCTCCCCCCCCAATGGATCGAAGAGTTAAAATGGCAGGTGGAAAGTTTGTACCTTCATACTTGCAAACTTCTGTTAATGTAATGACCTTACAATAAAGTAGAATTTGTTCATCTAATCCTGTTTCCTGTCTTGTTTACCTGGGACAGCTGACATCAGTCTTGCAAGTCTGAAGGTACGAGCTTCCTGCCTGCCACTTTTCACTTCCAATCATTAAGTGATTGTGGGCTTCTGCTCCCCTTGTCTGCTAGGAAGCCTCTCTCCTTCTCCTTCCTCAAGCTACTCATGCATTCCATTACGCTGACCTCTGCTGTCCTGCACTCCACCGCCCCAGCTGACCTTCACTGTCTTCTTGCTTCCACTGCTGGCAAAAAAAGTGAAAAGCAGTCCCAGAACAGTGACTCAAAAAAACAACAACAAAAACACCCCCGAAGAAGCTTTTTGGGGTTGGTTTTTCCACTTTATTTTCATATCATGAAAGGGCTTTCTGGTGCCACAATTGCTTTTTGCTTTATTTTTCTTGGCTAAGGAGTGTGGTGCAAAGGGGCTTTTTAGCATGCCATGGTTCTGGGTTGGCTTTTTGTTTTGTTTTGTTTTGTTTTATTTTGTATCACAAAGCCCAGATCTAGCCTGACCCAGAAGCCATACCGGGCACACCTCATCAGCAGTAGGAGCAAGAACACAGTGAAAGTGAGTTGAGGTGACAACATTCAGGGCAGCAGTTATGAAAAGGACAAGAGCTAAGGCACCTGGCTAGAAAGCGGGAGACTGTGAGTTCTAGTTCCATGTTAGTCATGAAAGCCAGCTGGGTGACCTTAGGCCAGTCACGCTCTCTGAGCCCCATTCACCTCACGGGGATGTTGTGGAGAAAATAGGAGAAGAATGGAGCATTAGAAGTATGTTCTCTGCTTTGAGTTATTTAAAAGAACAATGAAGGCTATAGATAGATAGATAGATAGATAGATAGATAGATAGATAGATAGATAGATAGATAGATAGATAGATAGATAGATAGATAGATAGATGATAGATAGATAGATAGATAGATAGATAGATAGATAGATAGATAGATAGATAGATAGATAGATAGATAGGTGAGGGGAGTTGAAGTATTCCTTTATTAATAAGTATGGGAGGGCTGCTAAATGCCCAAATTTTGATCATATGTCTGTGGGGGTGCTGCAGTGGTCACAATTTTGGCCACGGTCAATCAGGCTGTTTATTCAGTGCTGCCATAATTTCAAACAGTTGCTGAATGAATGATTGTAAGTTGAGGACTGCCTATAATCTATATTCTCTATAGAGAGATTCTTAGGGCATCAAGCTCCATGCAATTTCAGTGACAGGAAAACAGACTTTCAGTATTAGTATGTTTAGATTTAGTTAATTAACCATACTTGGAATTCGGGAAGCTACAGATGGATGATTCTTCACAGCACCAAGTTGGGGACTAACACAGTTACCTCATACATGGGGGAGGGTTGAAGCATTAATTAATCAGTTAATTAAAGTATTTATTTATTTTTCTTCCATTCAATTAACTCCAAATCTCAGAGAGTTCTCGGACAAGTCCCTGCTGTTTTCCCCCCGCAAGTTTTTTCAGGAGTGGTTTGTAATTGCCTCTTTCTGAAGGCTGAAAGAAAGTGATTGGCTCAAAGTCACTTGGCTTTGTGCCCAAGGCAGGACTAGAACTCACAGTCTCCTGGCTTCTAGCCAGATGCTTTAACCATTATACCAAACTGGCTTTATATTTATACCTTCCATTAATCATCACACCTCCCATAATTTGGATAGTTTACAAACAATAAAACGAGCTAAAACAAACCATGTCTCCATTAAACTCAGAAGCCAATTTAAAAGGTTCTAGAACTGAGCATATTGTGAGTTTGCTAGGACTATTAAGGAACTCAACAATGCCCTGCGGCTACTCATTCCAGAGGAAACTGCTAGCACTGGCACATTTCCCCCCCCTGTCAAGTTGAAAGATTATAAATTTTCTCACCAAGCTACAACATATTTGGAAAAGACAAACAATATATCAGATTTAGCCATCAGCAAAACATGTATAAGGTCAAATACTCTGGATAGACACAGATTTATTTGACTGGAAATTTTTGCTTCTGGCTTAAATTATCATTTAACTGCACATTTAATGTGTTATAAACACATTTACTCTTTTTTCTATTTATTCTAAGGGCTCCACAAAATCTTTCCTAAAGAAAAGTATATAGCTTTCATTTAAAAGCTTCTGTGTTGTCAGGTATCGCTCACATGTGCTAAACATATGCCAATTATTCTGTTTGAATATAGTGTGTATTTTATGCATTATTGATTGATTTGACTTAGGTGCCTGCACAACTCCAATTGACTCTGGGCAGCTTAAAGCATAAAACAAAACTAACAAAACAAAATAAAACCAAAAATGTATTATTAAAAAATAAACACGACAATACAGAAGATAATGAATCAGGTCAATGACAAATAAATCATGCAATCAAGAAGGAGCCCAAAGCCAGGTCTTCTGGAATATCATTTTTATAAGTTAATTCAGTAATGTGAGAAGTGCTTCTATGCAGCATACTCCCATTTCACCTTTAGCAAAATTGTATTGTAGTTTGCATTCCACTGACTATTGCACAGTCTGACAGATGATTACAGAGCCTGAAAGAACAACATGCTTTACTATAGAACTCATGAGTTATTTGCCATTTTTAAAATCACAAATATGCCCTACTTTATAAATTACAAATATATAAGCATACTTACTAACTATCCAGCTCTACAAAATTGCTATGTTTTTACATATTTCATGCATCCAATTCATTATCTTTCTCTTATTTGAAGAAGCTGATATTTCGAAGGGCACCATAAATGGAAAACTTCAAGATGGGTTAGATGGGATATGAAATACCTCTTATGTCCCTGCTAACTGGACTGATCTTAGTGAACCTCTTGGATCCCTAATCTGGAAACACGGGACATAACATGTTGCTGAGTCTTGGAATATGGGGAGAAAAGCATTGATAGGGTAGTCTTTAAGAGTCCGGGCAGTCTTTCCATCAAATCCGAGACATGTGCCACAGGAAGACAACTCACTTTTCTTAACAGACTGTCTGGCTGTATCTGATCACCACCTGTCCTGAATACCCCTGATGTTTGTTTATGAAATGTTTGAAGACCTCTTCAGGGAAGAGACAGGAATATGTCTGCAATACTTGTGTATTCTTCCTAGTTCTTGGATGTTTGTGGCAGCTGATGTTTACCCTGACTTTAGACACATTGTCAAATTGTATAACTTTTTAGATTTACAATGATTATAATGCTTTTCTTCCCATATTCCAAGGTTTGAGGATACACCCCAGTGCAAAAGAATCTCTCTGAGTTTACATATTACACAGAAGAGAAAATTTGAGCAAATCTTTATTGGAATATTGATGTATTGGAATCTGCACAGCTGTTATACGTATAGGTGTCTGGTACTCTTTTGATTAACTTATGCCAGACATTTCACCTTGCCTCACCTTCTTGTGTACTTGTGTGGATGATTTTTGTTTATAAAATGTTTGAATCCATGAAACTTAACAGTAAAGCCCTTCCACAATTAAATGTGCAGATGTTTCTGAACATATGTAATAATAGAAAAGGTTTATGATACTGTATAACAAAACAGACGCATCAGGCCATTCTCCAAAATTTGTCCAATTGGAAAAATCTTCGTCATTTTCCCAAGTTGTTTAGTGTGAGGAGTCTGTCATGGCAGTGAAATCTTATTAGCATCATAGTCATCTCTGCGCAATTCTTGCATCTAACTACAGTGCATACGTGACCTGATAACACCTATTGTCTGCTGTGTCTGCCTATCACTGCTTTCATGTTGTTCCCAACTCAGGAATGATGCAGGTTTAACTTGCATTAGCTTTCTTTTCTTATTTTAGCACTGTCCAAGGACAATCTTAAGTGCAGTAGTATCTGTGAAGCTTTCTCACTTTTGTGGGAAGGAAATAAGAGGACTGACAGTATTTGGGAATTGAAGCAAGAGTGCCAGGACCATCCGTGAGGACACGCTGATGTAGTTTACAGCTGACTCAACAACGGATTGATAGCGTTCCAATTCAGCAGTAGAGAAAGGTCTTTTGCTTAATGGAGCTGCTATATATCCAGGAGGGATCTGTTTGTTTTGGGCAATGAGCAGCGTTGTCGTAATTCTATCTCTTGGCACCCACAAGAGGCTGTAAGAAACAAATGAAAGATTTTGCAACAATTGTTCCTCTTACAGAGTGCATTAGTTTATAGAATAGCACTGTAAAAGTCAATGCTACTTTTATTCTGAGCTTAATAATTAAATTACTGGCATGTTTTTGTTCCATGAAAAATAAAGTGACAAAAAACGATGAGATAATGTTTGGTGAAATAAAGAGGGTAAAGCAAGGGATTCCATCCACATTAAAACTAAGACTTTAATTCATTCATCAGGGGCATCTGAATCAAGCCAAAATTTTATCCAGATGACAAAATGTGCATTATAATATCATTATGCATTTCCTCCCTTGCAAACATCCAGGTTCTACATTTGATCTTTATGTGCTCTTTCTATGTTCCAAACTTGTTTTGGGCTTCTCTTAATATCTTCCAAGATACAACATTTTTACTGTGCATTGTAAAGGAGTCATTCAACAGCCAGAAAGAAATTGTGGAATGCAATGGATTGTTTTTTTGAGCAGCAAATATTTCTGCCCAAGAACAGTCAGAAGACCTCATGCTGCTTCTGTACACATTTAGAGATAAATTGCAAATGCATTTATTAATTTAAAGCATTTCAGTAAACACTATCCATTAAAAACTCCCCTAATGCTTTACAGAACAATAAAAATAGAGTCTTCCAAGACTTGTAATCTAAAAAGAAAAGCAAAAAAGGCAAGTCAGTAAAACAGTAACAAGAATATTAAGAGATCAATTCTTAATGTTATTCAGATCTTGCAATGCAAGATGTCATCCAGAGATAATACTGTAATGTGTGCCACTCCATGTTAAAGTTGCAGTTTTTCACATAATTATCTGAAAGGAAATATGGTCAGCTAAGTAGCTGAGGTGTGCACAGTCAAATTTTCATTCCTCTGCAGTTCTGCATTCATCCCTTGCTATAATTGAGTACTTTACAGTATAGCATTATTGAACAATCTGTGTTCATAGAGCTGGGAAAATATGAGAGGTTCCAACTGGGGCACTTGAGATGGGCAGGCCAAATAAGATATATTCAATTTATCACCCAAATTTTATCTTCAAAATAGCAACCCTATACAATTGGGTTGAGTGGTTGAGTGGGGACTCATACCTGTTGGCAGAACTTCATAAAACCTTAGGAGAGGTGAAATACTCTTCTAGGTATGTAGTATATAGCTAGAAGAGTATGGTGTACCCCTGGCCCATAGAGATACAATGACAACTAGAAGAATATGGTATTCCCCCCACTCAGAGAGATCTAATTACAGGGGTAGAATTAGAAGACTAGTTCCAAATTTTAACGTCAGTGGAGGTGTTTTAAAGATGATTTTGCTACTCAAAGTGGTTCAATATTGGAGTGCAAATTTAAATTGTGAAAATATCACATGTCTCAAAAACATTAATCTAGGCAAACTGAAAGCTCAGAGTTTGGCTGCTATTCATGTGGCCTCAGTTCTGGGTCTAGCAAATCCAACTGTTGTATTTTTAACATGCGATGCCCAAACTTCTATAATAACTTGATATGGGAACCTGGGCTGGGCTCCTATAATATGCTGATCCATAAATGACTAATACAATTCATTTTAGTCAAGTCTAGCACATTGTAAAGAGACGGTCCATCAGTCTGGGTTTCTCTGCCAATGTGATACACTTCTTTGAGCAAAATCTGTCACGTCAACAGATGAGTCCAAGAAACTCGTCTGTGCCTTTTCTTTATAAACTCTCATTACCTACCAAAGCGGTATCTTTCCCTCTGTTAGGGGGCATCTGAATAAAAAGGCCACATTACGATCACATCCAGCGATGGATGTATTTGCAGCAAGCCCATTAGTGCAAGAAAACAATGGAACCTAGGAATCCACAATGAGTTTTCTTTTTATGTAACAAATCTATAAACTGACCTAGCTTTGCAGATTAAGTTTAAGGGATGTTGGTGGCATCAACAATAGTACAGAAAGTAAATATGTATTCTGTATCATTAAAAAATTTCTGCCTAAGGCTTGAAGCTAAACGAGTAAAGCTACAAAGTGAAGCTAAGCAATATAGTGGATCAGAGGAATGCTGTGGATATAATTTACTTGGACTTCAGTAAGGCATTTGATAAAGTAGATCACAACCTACTACTTGATAAAATAGAAAAATGTGGGTTAGACAGCATCACCACCAGATGGATTCGTAGCTGGCTGACCGGCCGTACTCAGCGTGTGGTCCTCAATGGAACCGCATCTACATGGAGGGAAGTGTGCAGTGGGGTGCCCCAGGGCTCTGTCCTGGGGCCAGTGCTCTTCAACATCTTCATCAACGATTTGGACGAGGGGATAGATGGGGAACTCATCAAATTTGCGGATGACACCAAGCTGGCAGGAATAGCCAACACTCCAGAAGACAGGCTTAAGATACAGGAGGACCTGGACAGACTTGAAGATTGGGCGCTATCTAACAAAATGAAATTCAATGGTGAAAAAAGTAAGGTTCTACATTTAGGCAAGAAAAACCAAATGTACAGGTATAGTATAGGGGGTACCTTGCTCAATAGTAGTAACTGTGAGAGGGATCTCGGAGTCCTAGTGGACAATCACTTAAATATGAGCCAGCAGTGTGCTGCAGCTGCCAAAAAAGCCAACACAGTGCTGGGCTGCATTAACAGAGGGATAGAATCAAGATCACGTGAAGTATTAATACCACTTTACAATGCCTTGGTAAGGCCACACTTGGAATACTGCATCCAGTTTTGGTCACCACGATGTAAAAAAGATGTTGAGACTCTAGAAAGAGTGCAGAGAAGGGCAACAAAGATGATTAGGGGACTGGAGGCTAAAGCATATCAAGAACGTTTGCTGGAATTGGGTATGTCTAGTTTAATGAAAAGAAGGACTAGGGGTGACATGATAGCAGTATTCCAATATCTCAGGGGCTGCACAAAGAAGAGGGAGTCAAGCTATTCTCCAAGGCGCCTGAGGGCAGGACAAGAAGTAATGGATGGAAACTAGTCAAGGAAAGAAGCAACCTGGAACTGAGGAGAAACTTCCTGACAGTTAGAACAATTAACCAGTGGAACAACCTGCCTCCAGAAGCGGTGAATGCTCCAACACTGGAAGTTTTTAAGAAGAGACTGGACAGCCATTTGTCTGAAATGGTATAGGTTTTCCTGCCTGAGCAGGGGGTTGGACTCGATGACCTCCAAGGTCCCTTCCAACTTTATTATTATTATTATTATATATATGAATTGTTTGCTTTGTTTGGATTGGTGGAAAAATGTGGAGAACCTCCTGCTTAATTTTTCTTATTATGCTTATTTGAAAATGGCATCACAGCAGCAGGCTAGGTGAAGAAATAGTATATGTTGCTGCAACTTGAACTCTGCAGGGAATAAATATAGTTCAGAGAAATATATCATGAGCTTGGCTCAGCCTGACTAGAGATTGTGCGAGTACAGAAAACAGAATTGCAAAGAATAATTTAGACCAAGGATTTCTAAACTTTTTGCCATCACACCTCCCTGTGCTGTAATCCTAATGAAAACACCTCCCCTAAAAATTCATACACCAAATGAATACAAATGAATAATGACAATAAAAGGCACATTTATTATAACAATGTACTGTACAACTAAAAGATTCCTCATACCTCCCCTGGACTCACTCTGTACCTCCCCAAGAAAGGTACACCATACAGCTTGGGAAACCCTGATTAGATCATCATGGCCACTCCTCTGATTGGGAAATGCAGGTATGTAGTGATCCAAAGTAAAGGACCCTGAAGGATGACTGTCCACCTTTTGCTTAAGCCAGTGTTTCTCAACCTTGGCAACTTGAAGATGGGTGGACTCCAATTGCCGAATTCCCCAGCCAGCTGAGCTGGCTGGGGAATTCTGGGAATTAGAGTCCACCCATCTTCAAGTCGCCAAGGTTGAGAAACACTGGCTTAAATCATAAAAGGGAATCCACTATTTTTTCAACACATCTGCTCAGCACAGGATTGGAGAAACCTATTATGCTCAATATTAAATGCAACTTGGATTCCAGATGCAAGAGGAAATTATTTCCATAAAGCAATTTCTGTGAAGCCATTAGTTTTAATTGGAACATATTCATGTTACCTTACATGTACTGTGTGTACATTGTATTTATATTTATTTATGTAAATGACCAAAGGGCACGGAAAAGAAAAAAAAGCAGAGATTTACAATAATTAAAAGAGATGTTTAATAAACCATCACTCCTCATTTGTCCAGTGTTGTTTAATTTTAATTAAAGGCTTTTGCTCCACTGCTCAAAATGTCATTTAGTTAATTATTTAGTTGGCTGACTTATTATGCATTTATACCCCATACTGCTTGACTGGGGATGATAATGGGTCAGATAAATAGGCAGCAGCCTTTATACTGAATTCATTGATTGTGAAGATGATGATGATGATGATGATCTTAGCTTTTATTTCAGTCATCCATTTTGTAGTTTTCTTTAACCTCCCTGGGCTACTTATTAACATCAGCAAGAAACTGGGAGCAAGAAATTTTTTAAGACCCTTTAAAATTTTTAATTTTGCCTTTACTTTATTTATGACTAGAACATGAGTAGAATCCTATTTTTATTTTTTCACATTTTTGAACTGCCCAACTCCCTCAGCGTTACATCTCCTATTATCTATCTATCTATCTATCTATCTATCTATCTATCTATCTATCTATCTATCTATCTATCTATCTATCTATCTATCTATCTATCTATCTTCATCTGTCTGTCTGTCCATCCATCCATCCATCCATCCATCCATCCATCCATCCATCCATCCATCCATCCATCCATCTTCCTCAATATTGAGTTCTCTAGCAGAGATCTAGGAGTCGAAGGTTCTGGGTAGTTGTTCCTGGCACTGCACTCTTTTGGACAGAGAGCTCTGATGTTGTTCTTGGGGTCTGTTGGAGCCCCTCTCTCAGATTAGGTGTCAGAGCCCCGAGTGGTCCTACCGTCACTCGTATCACTTTTACTTTTACTTTCCACATCCTCTCTAGTTCCTCCCTCAGCCTTGGTACTTCTCCAGCATCTCATACTCCTTCTTCCTGGTGTTGCTTTAATTTGACACCACTACATCTATCACTACTGCTATCTTCTGGTCCTTATCTATTACCACAGTGTCTGGTTGATTGGCTCGTACTTGCCTATCTGTTTGGATCTGGAAGTCCCAAAGGATCTTAGCTTTCTTATTCTCCATGACCTTCTGTGGGATCTCCCACCTGGACTTAGGAGGATCTTGCCCATATAATTTATTTATTCAAATAATTTATATAGCCATCCAGAGTCACTTGTTCATGAGATGAGAGGCTATATAAATTTGTTTAATAATAAATAAATAAATATTATAAGCCACCCAGAGTCTTCTGGATTAGGCAACAATAATAAATGTAAATAATAATTAAATTAAAAAATATTTTCAAACCTGTTATATAATATTCTCTCTCTCTCTCTCTCTCTCTCTCTCTCCACACACAAACACATACAGACTCACACTCACATACACACTTATTTGTTAGCTTTCAGGAAACATCTAAGGAATTACATCCTGGGAAAATGTACACATATTCAAAAATGCTAGCTTGTAAATTACAAGGCAGGTGGATGAGTAGCAGACCTAATTACAGTATACGGTACTCTGTTTTCCCCTTTCTTCCTTGTTGTTAAGGCTGACTGAGAAAAATCAGACTGCAGGAGAAAAAAACACATCCTAATTTCTAGTGCAATTAATCAGGATTTTGGTAGCATCTTTTCCAACATCAGCTTCTGTGAACTATAAGCTCAGTTCAGTCTTACAACATCCATCTTATTTCCTGTAAGTATATGTAGGGTTGTAGCCTAGATAATTGTTTTATTTCTTCAAGGTACTCTGTAATTTGTGAAGAAACAGTTGGGATTGAACAGGAGCTTTTCAGCCTGTACATTAAATTGTAGCTCTCAGCATTCAGGGGATTCAAAACAAAACAAACAAAACAAAACAAAACATGCCAGCTAAACTGTTACACATCTCATGTCTTAAGAATTTTAAATATATTTCAAGTTTTGCCTTGGCCTAGGTTATCTCTTCATTGTATATTGAAAGTCTTCATGAAAGGTAAATTGAATTACCATGTGAAAAAATAATTGATAATGAAATAATTGATTCTGCATCATAAAGTGGTTTCTATGTACATTTCCATTTAAACCACAACTATTTAATGGGAATTAAACATGAGCCTCAGGACTGGTACAATGAATATATTCCCTTAATATTTCTACCCTTAGTATATAATTTATGTATTTGTGTTTTTCCTTGTAAGTTACTTTTTTGTATATCACTTCTGCACTTGTCCTCATTGACAATGTCAAATACAGCAGCAGATGTCTGGAATTAGGCCATACCTTTTCACAGCTTCTCCCTGCACTCGTCTTCACACTCTAGTAGACACACATTGTTTGCCTTCTTGGTCTGCTCTCTCACCTCTCCTATAAGACTACCATAACTGGACCACTAAACTCCAGAGAACCATATATGACATATATGCTTTTTAAAAGCATTAACATTTTGCATCCACTTAATGAATGCCCAAACTTTACCAGCCCAAAAGTGGTAGCTCTAATGTTTCGTAGCTGAGATGTGGAAGCAATAAGAATATAAGCAGCACCAACTGATTTGGCTGGCCTACAAGGAGTCTGCAATGGATAGATGGCCTTGATGGACACAAGGAAGATCTGTTACCAAAATAAATGGAACATGAGCCCAGGCCAAGAAAATAATTTGGGGAAATGCCTTAGAAAGCACACTCCCCCGCATTCTCATGAAGATAAAACCGGAAGAAAAAGAAGCACATTCTGACTTGCAAGATTCTGCAGCTGTTCTAATAAAAGTAGCTTAGATTTGCAAGGTGTCTGTTTTTTAGTCTGCTGGGGTTGATAGAGTTTACCTATAGTGAGTCAGAATGATTGGGGCAGGCAGGAAGTGGATAAAACAAGGAATAGTCCTAAGGGAAGCTTCCAACATTTCCCCCCCTTCTTTCGGCAGCTGCCTATGCAAATTTATACACACACACACACACATACACACACACACTATTGGGACGGGGATAATACTGTAAACCTGAAAATTTCATATATTTTATGGGGGAAGAGGGAGAGAAAACAGAACAATTACATATATGTGAGATAGAAAAATATACAGATGTTTGTGTAAGAGATAGGCAATTTGTATAGATTTGGTGAGTATACATCTAACATTCTTTATGATAGACAGACAGACAGACATTTAATTGTTTTAAAAATTCCTCATTATTGTCCTTTCTTAAAGTATTTAAATGATCTCAGCTGGGTCAGTTTTCCTATCACCATTCATTCATTCAGTTTAAAATCTCACAATAGTGACTTGTTGGATGACTAATTATGTTAAAAACTCAATAAAACAATCAAGAATAATTATGGGTATTTATACAGTGGCAATTGAGGACAACATCCATCTCACCCATCTCAGGTACCCTGTGATAAAATTTTGATGTTATGTGATACAGTAGGCTATTTGTGTTTCTCATTATAAAAATTATTCATTCATTAATTTATTCAATTTGGATGGCCCCCCCCCCCCAACTAACTAATTCTGAGATCTGAAGTCTAGGGTAAACCAAGTGACAGGTTTGGATGAAAATAGATTGATTTAACCTCAGTTGGTCTCAGAAGCTAAGCACGGCTGGGTTTGGTACATATTTGGATGGGAGAATAACACAACTGTAGGGCAGATTCACAGGGGAAGTTGAAAATCATCCTAGAAAAAGTTAATGACACAGTGCTTCCATCTGCTGCCAAGAAAACAACATGGAATCCATCTTTTAAAGTCATCAGGAATTTAGCTCAATTCAAAAGAGACCACCTCTCCTGTGTAATCCAGATGAAAATCAGATGTAATTTAAGATGAAAAATATTAAAATACAAAGCAAAACCCTATGGAGAGATATGGAGAAATAATTTATTCATACTTTGCCCTTTTTTGTTTACAGTATAGTTAAAAAAATCTTTAGATCTAAGGATATTTATCACACGCAGCTGTAGACAAATGTCACAATGCTCACTATAGCAAAGAAGAGCAGATGGGACATATTTATATCTGTGGGGAATAAGTGACATACGGCAGTAGTAAGTTTTACATTCTTGGAACTGCAAAATGCATCAAGTAAGCTGCATACCTTGCAGCTACCCGAATCTGCCAAAAGAATAACATACCCTGCATTTTAGTAAGGCTACTTTGGCTTGTAACTTGCCATGGTTCATAACTTGTTCATTGGGGTATCAAGTATGTATGAATGAGGCTACTTCAGGGAAAAGTATCAGAGAACAGTTTCCGCATGTGGGTTGTTGCGTTATGACGTCGTGATACTATGCATATTTATGTGGAAGAAATAGGCAGTCGTTTCCCAATAATTATTCCTTATTTCACATGACTTTTTTTTTAAAAATAAAACATTAAACATTTGAACTAATGAAAATCATGGAATATTTCTTTCAAGCCTTGATCCTTCTTTTGCACAAGTGGCCCAGATTTCAGTTCATTTATTTATTCATTCGTTCCTATAGGTCAGACATGTCAAACTTGCGACGTCACGTGACGTCACGCAATGTATCGGGACTGTTTTGCCATTGCCGGCAATGGGGTGGGCGTGGCTTCTGCGTGACGCATACGGCCCATGGGCCGGCAGTTTGACATCCCTGCTATAGGTAGTCCTCAGTTAACAATAGTAATTCGGGACAGAGTTTCTGTCACTAAGCAATGCAGTTATAAAGTGCAATGTCATGTGATCACATTGCTTAGCAATCCTGTCAATGACCATTGCTATTATTAACCAAATTCTACCAGTCATTTGGTGAGGATCCATCCCAGTTCAAGCCATACCCAGCTTGGTCCATTCCAGCCCTAGGCCTCAATAAGGTAAGGGACTGCCTCCTCTTGAACTCCCCTCACCTCCCTATCTCCCCGTACCCCTGCCCTTTTGGCCACATGCCTGCTCACTGCCACCAGCTGCCCCCACCACCCAGCCTTGGTCAGCTGCTGCTATGCCTGCTGCATCACACGGCATATCGTACTGGCCGTCTCTTCTTTTCATACCACCTTCTTTCATGTTGGTGCAGCTGGGACTTCTCTTGTGCTGGGACTTCTCTTGTGTGCCGGTAGGGTCTCTGTTTATGCACTAGCCAGGACCTTTGTTCACATGCCAGTCAGGGCCTCCGGTCATGCCCTATCCAGGGCTTGGCATGTGAAAGAAGAACCCAACTATACCAGCGCACAATGACCTGGCTGGAAGGGTCCTTCTTTTGCGCTGGCATAGCTTAACTGCTCTTTTACACGCCAGGCCTCTTTTGCACTGGTACAGCCAGGATCTTCTTTCACGTGCTGGGCTTCTTTTGTGAAGATGGGGGGGGGGGCAAGAGAAGGCCTGAATGTACCAGTGAGAAAGGAGAACATGAAAAAAGGCCTTGGCTGGTATAGTAATGGTGTGAGTGTGGCACTGATGCGTAGGACTGGACAGCAGGGCAGCTAACGGTAATGGGTGGGAGGGCAGCCAAAAGATAGTCATAAATGTGGGTGGTCCCAGGTGGTCCTGAATTTTGTTCATGTAACTGTGGAGGTGCTGCAACAGTCAGAACTACAAAGACCGATCATAAGTCCCTTTGTTCGGTACTGTCATAACTTCAAATGGTCACTGAACAATGGATGTTAAGCGAGGATTACCTGTAATTGAATGAAATCTGCTACCTATTGGAGCTGTTTTGTCTTAACTTTTTTGCCTATGGACTGCATAGCATGGATTTAATTTCTTTCTCTGCCATAGCTGTTGATATGCATTTGTATGTGAGCATGTGTGCATTATATCTTTACATTTCTGATTTTACAATAGCTTCCTCCCTACTTTTATGTGGACTTTTGTTATGATTACTTCTACATTTATTTTTGTCCTGGGGCAAACACAAAGGAAACAACATAGAGCTTTATTAGATAAACCAACCATGCACAACACTCACAGCTGCTTGGGTGATTTGCTAGGAACCCAGGAGATTTGCTTGCATAAACATTTGCATAATGTTTTTAAAAAACTGCATACAAACATATGGATACAAAGTCTATTTGTTATGCTAAAAATGATAGGTAGAATAATAGTTATTTCTCTCATGAGAGTGAATGAATGACATCTTCTGTGAGTTATAGCAAGAGATACCAAAGGAATCCAAATTGATGCAAGCTACACTAATGGGAAAAACATTAGCCTTATTTTTCATTCCCAGGAAATTTTTTTTATTAAAATACAGCTTAATAGAAAATGCCTCATTAATTTGCAATTGTTAAATTATATTGGACATTAATAAAATATAATAATATCTTTATTTGTTCAGGAGCAAAAAAAGTACCATGTAGGTCTTTCCTCTAGCTGAGTATGCATTGTGTGGTTTAAGCTAATGAACGTCTAGGAAAATAGAAATTATTTTAGGACGTACAACTTTTTTAGTCTGAATCTAGAATCATCACAAATAGAGAGGGGTTTTCAAGGATTAAGATAGGAATGTTTAGATTATTTTTTAAAAGAATAAAAATTAATTGCTTATTAATTTTCTACCTTACCAACCTAGCTAAGGAGACCAGGTTAGTGTATAAGAAGTTAACAACGTAAGAATCTGACTTGATGATAAGTCAGAATATTGTTCCATTTAGCTCAATGAATGGCAGTTGTTCTCCACAGTGAACAGTCTTCAAGTCTTGTCTTGAGATCCTAGATATTGAATCAGAGGTATTTTGTACAGGAACATACCATTGATCTGGAAACTTTTATCAGAAGAAAGCAACTCAGGCAGTCACATTTCTAATATAATGAGAAAGGAGAATCTTAAAAAGAGAGAGAATAATTGCCTAAAGCAGATCTTTTTCTTCTTTTTCTAGTCTCCCAGCAAGGTGAAAACCAAAGACGGCTGTATCGAGAACTACTGAAAAATTATAATCGATTGGAACGGCCTGTTGTGAATGACTCACAACCTCTTGTAGTAGAACTTCAGCTTTCATTGCTGCAGATAATTGATGTGGTAAGTTATATATAATCCAGTTCCCTTTTCCTGAACCAATGATAAATATTACACATTTTAAACCAATCATGTACATAAAAATATAAGAATTTGACAGAGCAGTCCAGTCCACTCTATTTTCAAGGCACGGCAACTGTGAAACCAAAGATTCAAAAGAGCGATCAAGATAATCGTGATTGATAGCCCAATCTTTGATAAATTTGTCTGGTCCTCCTTTTAAAAGCATCCAAACTGGAAGCTGTTACCATATCTGATGATAGCAAATTGTCCCATGTAACTATCTGTTCTGAAAAGAATTGCTTTCTTTTATCCATCTGGAATCTCTATTTAGTTTCAGTGATTGAGTTCTAATATTATGAAAGAAAGTGAAGGACTCTCTAGCTACATTTCCCATTCTGGGCATACATTTTTATATCTTTATCAACTCTCCCTTTATCTGCTTTAAGACCAAAGCTAAAAAGACACTGTAGTCTTTTTTCATGCAGTATCTATTCTAACTTCCACATAATTTTGGTTGCACATTTTTGCTGCTTTTCCAAGTGTACAATACAATGTTCGAAGCGTGGTAGCCATGAATGGACACAGTATTTCAACTAAAGTGGCACCATTGATTTCTACAACATGATATTGGTTGTTTTAATTGCCATTTTTATTACTAATGATTGTAGCATGGGAGTTATCTTTTTATAGCAGCCACACATAAGGATTGAATTTTCATTGAGCTATCCATGATAACTTTAAGATCCTTTCCCTAATTAATTGCTGCCAGTTTGGATTCCTTTAAAGTACAATATATATGAATTTTGATGTATAGTTTTTGGACCAGCATTGCGTAGAAGAAATACGGCGTAGAATTAATCCTCTAAGGAAAGATTGAAGGCAAACGAGGTCCAGGCAGAAGAAGAACATCATGGCTTCAAAATCTAAGGGACTGGTTTGGACAAAACTCAGCAGCACTTTTTCGTGCAGCTGCTGATAAAAACAGGATCGCCAACATGATCGCCAATGTCCGATAACGGATATGGCAGAAGAAGAAGAAGAAGATTGCGTAGAAGAGCATTTGTCATTCTGAACCCCATTTGCTTACTTTGGAGAGATCTAGACTCTACAAAATCCCTTATTATTTTAATACCTTTAAAGATTTGGCATTACCAGCAAATGTGCCCAGCTTACTAGTCATTCCTGATTATTTATAGACAGATTAAAACCCGTCATACAGAAAGACAACATTTTCATATCTTTCCTGGGTAAAATTGTTCATCTGCTCCTATTTTTTATTTCCTGTTCTTTAGCTAACTATCCGTTCACAAGAGCATATCTTCTTATCCCATGCTGTTGCATTTGCTTATTTATTTCCAGTGAGGGATATTGGCAATGATCTTTTGAAACTGTAAATTGCATTTTATGTTAAATTTCCTATGCCTGCATGTTTGATCACACTTTTCCAGAAGCTTATATTATCTTCAGCAGGGTTTAGTTTTATGTATATTTATTTTATTTTACATTATCCTATCATATCTTGAACAAACATTAAACTAACTAACTTGTAATTTAATAATAAGATTGCAATATAATATTATTCCAATATTGGTTCATCTGAAATAAATCTGTATCAGGACACTGAGATAGCCCTTTTTCAAGAACAGGTATTCCATAGCAAATTTGTATCATTTATACTATTGTAGTAAATTTAAAGAATGGCACATAATGTCTTTTTTCCTTAGTAGTGGAAAAAGAAAATCTCATTGAGAGCTAAATGTGTTCAAGATTCTTTCCATGTCATTATTTTCTGTGATGGCAGTCATGTATAATGAGATTAATATTTTTTCATGTTTTTCTTAGATTGTGAAACAGGAACAATGAATTTCTTGCTTCCAAATATTGCTGGACAACTGTTATTTTCAGTTATTGTTGGACCCATCACTCTCACCCACGCTAAGGCAATCTGGGGTGACGGAAGTTGCAATCCAACATGGAGCGCTATAATTTTTTTTCCTGTTCTATATTCATAAGGGAATTTATGAGCATGCTTGGAAATATTTGCTTGTATGTTAATGCTTCCACTAAAAAGCTATCTATAAGAAATTACTCCTGGATAATTTTGTTGGCTGATTTTACCAATTTACCCATCACTATTGAAAGCATGGAATATCAGTGAGTTTGTGGCAATTCTGCTTCCTGACTCCATCTTTTTGAAAAAAATAAAAGGAATATTGAGGGTCACAGTATGTAAAATGTTTCAGTTCAAACCTCAAGTATTTGGAAGTAGTTCAAGCTTGGAAGATACCTTTTTTTTGCACTTAAAACAGATGTTTTGTGCTTGAAATGTGGTGTCCTGCATTTTAATGGATGTTTTGCACTTCCCTAATAGGCCTCGTAGTCTGCGCACCTCTAAAATGGTTCAAGAATAAGGAAAAGCCTAGTGATCTCAGAGCTTAAAGGACCTCTCCTGATAGGCAGTATACTGTTCCCCTCTTACAATGTGGTTATTTTTGCAGGTGAGGCAAAATGATTACAATGGATTTTGAGGCTTTTAGAGTTAAGCTTCATTTTGTTGATTTAATGACAAGTCTATGTGGAGTTGAGAGCCCGAGGGCCTGGCCTATTAACTTATTAGCAACTTGTTAAGGAGCTTTTGCAAGTGAGCCATGAATTAGCCTCAACCAAACTACTCCGTCTTAATCACTTTAACTATGCATTTGCTTGATATAGCCATTGTTAGACTCAGCAGTTAGCTAGCACTTACTTTGACACTTATCAGAAGAAGCTAAAGAGGCTAACCACAAACACTTCAGTTATAGGAAATGTTAATCTGTCTGGCAGATGGTGACTTTATAATGTGCTGAAGAATTTTGCAAGGAATAAGGAAAGATAATTTGGCATTTAGCTTAAGCTGTGCTCGTGAATGTCCAGGCAAAGGTGTGGAGGCGAAAAGTTTCATTGTTAGCATGTTAAAAAACACACCCAGAGGTGGAGAGCTTAGCTAATTAAATGCATCCCACATACTAGTAACTAGCCTAAACTGTGCATGTCTTCAATGAATCAGGAACAAGTGATGAGATGTCAAGAAATTCTGATTTGTATATGTGGTTTTTGTGGTATAAAAACAGCTTGTTGAACGTCGTTTGATTTGGACTTGAATCCTGAGTGTGCATCTTTACAAACTTATAAAGAGTAAAACCCAGTATAAAAATTAAAAAAAAAACAAAAAAAAAACAATAACCCCCTCCCTCTGGTGACAACACACAGTCAAATGAGCCACTTTATGGGCTCCATCCCACTCTTGAATTCCCCAGGCTCGTTGGCAAAACCAAGACTTCAGGGCCTTACAGAATAGTGTCAAAATGGGGGCCAGTCTAATTTCTGCAGGGATGATGTTCCATAGGGAGGCAGCCACCACGTAAAAGGCCGTTCTTCTGGGTCCTGCCCGATGTACCTCTTTAGGGGATGGAACCTGCAACATTTCTTGCCTCCCCACTTTAGGCAAGTGAGAGATAGTCTCTCAGATAACCTGGACCCAAACCACGAAGGGCTTTAAAGGTGAATTTAAATTAACTATAAGTCTGTCTCATTGCTACAAAGAATGGTGGCAAATTGTCTGACAATACAAGAAACCAGCTGGTCATATTTAAAGAATCATTGTGTCTTCCTCATTGGATACCACAATGTTAGTCCATAGTATGACAAATGAGATAATCTAGGAAAAGCCAGATATTTATCCTTATCTCTGTTCTGTATTTATTATGGAACCGAACAGTGTGGATTGGTACAGTGTGGATTGGTACCGAGATGATTTGTGCATATTGTTCCAAGTCACCTCATTTGAAAGAGAAACACCCATCTTGAAGGGCTCTATGAAGATCAGAAATGAAAGCATCCTTTTTAACCACTATGCATATTCGATCTAGATGGACACTCATCAGCTCCTAATACCCTTTTTGAAAGTAGTTGATCTGATTAACTGATTTCCATTGCAAATGGTTATCGGCCTGAATTTTATCTCTTAACTAGGCTTCTGTCTAATTGTAATTGAGGACCAAAGGGACCTCAAGGTGTTTCCTAGAACGTTAACACATGGCTTTATTGCTTTGGAATGCTGACTATGACTCTGAAATGGGCAGGTATCCCTGATGTTTCACAAGTAATTTGTTGATTAATTATGAACCATTTTACAATTTTAGGCAGAAGCGTCTTGTATATTGAAATAAATTATGAGGCATGTGTTCCTTATAAATGATTCATCAGATGCTGTTCCCATGGGTTTCTGCAAAGCTATAATTGTAGGCGGTGTGCATTGCTTCCTTTCCAATTGTTTAGATTGCTTAGCTGTAAACGGGATGGCTATATAAAGTTAATAAGCAATGTAATTAGCAAAAATAGGCAGTGAGAAAGGATTATAAAATGAGAACTATTCTTATTTTGGTCCACTGTACTATTCGATATCTTCACTAATAGTTACAGATTATTGATTACTTCTGAAATAATACAATAGTCATACATTTTTATTTTTATTTTTGTTTTATTACTATTGTTATTAGTAATGGGGTGGCGCAGTATCTCAGTTGTTAAGCCACTGGGCTTGTCAGGTGGAAAGCCAGCAACCCAGGTTCAAGACCCAAGAGCCAGGCGACAAAGTGAGCTCCTGTCCTTGCCTCAGATGCTGCCCACCTAGCAGTTTAAAAGGATGCAAATGCGAGTAGATAAATAGGTACCACTTCAGTTGGAAGGGAACCGCATTCCATGATGTCATGCTGGCCACACGACTGCAGAAATATCTTCGAACACTGCTGGCTCAATGGCCTTGAAAAGGAGATGACCGCCGCCCCATACAGTCAGCAACGATTAGTGGAGTAAAATCCTAAAGGGCTCCTTTTTATTGTTAATATAAACAAAAAATGCTGGGCCATAAAATGTATATTTGTAGGAAATATAGCATGGGAAATCATCCAGTGCTGATGGGGGACCTTATCTTTGTAGAGTATTGTTCCTGAAAATTGCATTTTGCTTTCCTTTAGGCAGTGGTGCCTATTCATTTCTAAGGGAAGTATTCAAAGGGTTTGGCTTGGGGATATTACTGGAGTAAAAGGAGGAAAGGATTAGTAGTCCATTTCCCCTCAGGCCATGGCTCCATAGGAGTTCTTACTCGGTGTTAAAAGCCAAGCCAATGTACAAGCTTAAGCACATATTTCTAGCAATGTTTCTAATCTTTCCCATCTTCTGCCAATTTGATCATTTTAATTGAAGATGCTGGGAATTAAAGCCGAGGCACTCTACGTGCAAAGTGTGTCCTTGGCCAGTGTGATATATTCTCTCTTTAGGGACATTTTTAGACGGCTCCTTCTTAAAGCGTGATGGATTCAAAAGCAAAAGCAAAAAGTTACTTTAGAATTTGGGAAGCTACACATATATAGTATCTTTCTGGGATTCCTTACAGTAACTTCCATCTTTTCCCAGGATGAGCTTGGGAAAAGATGTTTTGGTGACAGAAGGACATATGCACCCTCAGAAGCTTTTTGTCTCTGAATCTAAAGTATTGCTCAGCCCTATTACCTACATTTTGGAAAGCAATCTGCTGATCAATTTCAAGTGAGACCAGACTGTTTCATATATAAAGAATACAGATTTGATCTCTGACGAGCTCCCTATAGCCAATTCTCAGCAGCTAGAAATTGAAAAAACTTATTTTAAATTCCATCATATAAAGAGAGACACATGTTTCTTTTCTTTCCGTGATTGAAAAATTAGAGAGATAGCTCAAGGTTTCTGTACAAAAATATATTTTGAACCTTGATTTATTTGGATTACTCTCTGTGCCAATGTCTGCAAAGCTTTTATTTACTGTGAATGGGATTATTATTATTTTACCTAGTAGTTTCTGCAAGGCAGATAAAAACATTTGAAATTAGATTTGAAAAATATATCAAAGACAGGGCATAGCAATTGGAAATCATATTCTGTTGGTGTATTTAATATCAAGTATAATCCTTGATCTCAGAGAAAGCTGATGCTGTTTCAATTTCTAAAGAAATCTTAAGAATAATGCAATATATATATATATATATATATTACATTTCTAATGTAATTTAAGAATTTTCTGTTCCTGAGAAAAAATACATGGAACTTATTTATGTTTTTCTGAAAGAAGATGGAATTTAATTTCAGTCAAGAAGTTTCACGTTATTTACTATAATGTGATACTGTCTGTCAAATCCTCTTCTAGATGGCTGAGATTTTAAATGTAGATGTACAGTAGATAATAACACTTTTTCTGTCCAAATTCAAAGGGAAACTTGTGGGTCTAGAGGCAATACTGAATCCAATGTATGCCAAAGATAATTTCTTCTGTGCAAAAGAAGTTGATGTTGAAAGCTTTGCAATCCGCAGTAGAGCTTGGCCATTTTTTTTTTCTGAAATAGGCTACTGCTGCAACTGTATGCAAGTGCAATTAAAAAAAAAATTACAAATGAACCTGGTAAAAACGAGACAAGGATAGAATTCTTGGAATGCAACAAGCTAAAAAGTTAGCTTTCTATGAGGCCTAAATGAGGAAGAAATGATAATTCAAGATTAAAAGCAACTCTATGGAAACAACTGTAGGCAAATGTTTTTACTGTTCAGCCAGACTGCAAGACAAGGAAAGCAGGGAAGTGATCAGAATTACAGTAGTGAAATTCTAATAGAAGGCAAGATATCTCATACCGTACTTGCCATATCTTTATCATCTTCAGCCTACTTGCCATGTCTTAAACATTAATCAATCAGTCAGTCAATCAAACTTTATTGCAGTCATTAACTATCACTACGGTCAGTTTTTAGTTAGCTCTGGAAGCTGTATTTAGCCCCTCTGGCTTTTTTTTGCAACAACAATTTACTTACATCTTATTTTGACCAAAGAGCAAACAACTTTTTCTTTTTTCAAAATAGAATAATGTTCAAACGTGTTCATGTGTGGCAGCATTTAATCACTGTTAGCCAGAATCAGAGCATGGACAAAGTTTGAAATGTTCTTAAGTCAGTTTTATTTCTACTGACTGTCTAATGGGCAGAGAGAATATTCAAGGAAGATAATGTGGAGAAAAGTCCTCAGTAGAACACAGGCCTCTGCCTTAAATTGGAATTGGTAACATTTGCTTTGCCTGAGGAGCGCATTTGTCTAATGTTGTCCCCTAAAGTATATAAAACAATTTAAAGGAACATGATAAATAGCTCTGCAGCAAGCAATTTAGAATGAATTGATGAAAATCGTCACTAATTTGAAAGGAAAATTGAGCCAATTTTCTCAGCTCCGCACGTCAGATATACTTTTTAGGAAACTTATAAATAATTTATCACCACCATAGAGATGTTTATTTTTTTCATTAACTTTCAAGAAACCAGGTCTCATTGAGCCAGTGTTTTTAAACGGACCTTAGGCAGTATTAATTCAATGCAAAGTACTTCAGTCTTAGTGAAAAATTCATAGGCATCGGGTTTGAAGTTTGAGAGCCAAACCAAAATGTATTCGTGTAAATTCAGTCTTTTACATTCTTCTGTGAGATGTTATAGGTCGGGGTCCCCACCCCCCCGGTCCGTGGACCGGTACCGGGCCGTGGCATGCCAGCAACCGGGCCACACAAACAAGCCCCATCTGCGGCATGCAGGCAGCACATAAAACCACACCCCTTCCAGTCCGCGGAAAAATCTCTCTCCACATAACCGGTCCCTGGTGCCCAAAAGGTTGGGGACCTCTGTTATAGGTTACAGGTTTCATCATTTTGGTATCATTATGATTAGGAACAGATATCCATGGTCCGATTCATTTCTAGGGAAGTAATACGATTATTTTCTCCTGGGAATCACCCATTTCAGTGAAAATGCAGCTCTAGACCTGATTATTTTATTTTTTTCAACCATATGATATACATAAATAAGCAAAACAATATTCCTAACAACTTGACATGTGCAAAACCCTAATCATCCATTGGCATTAAACAACAAATATTAAACAATAATTCATCATCTCAGTTTTTTTAGTGTGTTGTGCCATTGATTACAAGAGAAGTCCACTTTTATTAAGTTGTTGTTTGACCTGCAAAATTAATCAACATGATTTAGCTTAATATTAACTTCTTTCCTTTTTCTCTTCCCATCACTCCCAACCACATCGAAAGCTTAACTAATAGCTTGACAATCGTCGCAGTCGGAAGCAGCTAGAAATATCCTGGTTTAGCCACAGACTTTAACTTCACATTTGATTAATTCATGTATGGAGCCATATATATGAAAGAAATGCACTACTTCAAACATAAAATCCAAAGTTTTTTTTTGCTCAGCTTTTGAGACATAAAATTGGGATGTGTAGATTTTTAAAAGAGATAATGCATTTAAAAAAATACTGACATAGAGTACAATGAAAATCAGTGGGGAATTTACCTGAAAGTTCAGCTCCTGGTGTTTAGAGAAAACATGGAGGACCTGGCTTCTGGCTTCTTTCAATCCATTAACTGCCTCTCCATTTGGGTCATGTGATTGGTTTAGAATGGATGATTCTGAACCAAACCCAAACATCCTCTCTCAAAAGGATGAGTGGGGAGAATTTTAGGAGGTATCTTTTCCTTCCATATTCCCCAATCAGATACAGCCCATTTTGGAGCATTACTTTTCTTTGGCTTACTTCTTGTCACGTTGCATGCAGGTGTGTTTGTGTATATATGTGCATTGGGAAACATGGGGCAGGCTGCATACCTCCCTTTTTGGGTTGTGGATGGAGAAATGTGAGCGGTTTAACATGGAGCATTTTAACAGCATCCTGAGTTGCTGACCACCTGTCTCTCTCATGAAGACGCATTGTTTGGTTTGGTTTTGGTTTTGGTTTTTTTTAAAATGTTTTCTCTAGCCCTCAGCCAGATCTAGGCCATTCTCAAACTTGATTTTTCTTTTGCTGGCTTCTCCCATTCCACCAAATTGAGTTCCATCCTGATAAATCTTTTCAGAGTTATTCTGCTGACACAAAAACAAGAGTCCTGTGCTACTTTACATACTTTCCCCCTAATATTTCTTTGCATTGGAAAGAATAAAAAACCCTCTCTAGAAAAAAAAGAGAGACATAAATGTCAAGATTGCAATGTCTGAAGATCAGAGAAGATTTACTGGTTGACTTAAAATATAAGCAAGATGATAGTTTTCACATGCTGACTTATCAATTTTCAAAGTGAAAAATTACTGCCTTTGCCTGTATGCATAAATAGATTTAATTAGGTCCTTCGGTGCAATTGATTACTGAGTTAAACCTAAGTTTAAAAATGATGTATACATTTTTAATGCAAAATTAATGGTTTCATCAAAATTCTTCCAGGAGAAGTTTGTCCTCGTTTGATTTCCAATAGTTATACTACTACATTCAGTGGTATAAAGGATTTCAAATGGTGAATAAATCAAAGTACTTCTTTAGTTTCTTGAAATAAATCCTACTTATTGCAAACAATTCTTTTTTCGGCGAAGATGTTGGACTGATTGAGATGCCTGAGATATTGGCAACTTTAAATAAATAAATTTTAGCCTTATCCCACAACCCTCTTTTGTATTAATATGAAACTTTGGCTTTTTCAAGAAACCACGAGGGGGAAATAAATATCCCTATATAAAAACTAAATGATTTATTCTGTACATAGAAATATTCCTCTTAGAATATGATAATGTACACAACCTGAGAAGATGGAAAGTGTCCAAGTAGAAAAGGATGAGGAGGAAAGCTTTCTGGTTTTCACCAGTTAATATTAGCAACAAAAAGCTTTATTTTTCTTTTTGATAGATTCTTCAAATAAAAAAAAAATGGGGAAATATATTCCTAGCCTTCAACAGGTTTTATATTGCTTATCTGTGAGGGAATGTAGCCTGGATTCCCAGGAGGGAGGGGCTGCATTCCAGAGGACAAAGAGGCAATGAAGCTTGGAATGTTTGGTCAGGAGAAAGAGAGTAAATGTAAGTCAAGCACATCTAAGGAATTATTCTGATATAATTCCCCTCACTGGAAGATATGCTGTTATTTCATTGAAACCCAAAGTTCAAGTTCAATGCTTCATTGATCCCAAAATTCTTTCCATACAGATCTGTCAGTTGCATTTGTTGTTGTTCTTCAGTTGTTCAGTCACTTGTATGTCAATAACTGTTCTTTTGAGTTCCTTGAAGTTCATGCTCGTGATACTAATAATAGTATCTAGCATTTTATGCCAACTTCATTTGATACTGCCTTGAATTTTTCCAGGCATCAGGATCTTCTCTATAGTCTCTTGCTTCTGCATTGTGTGTTTAAAATATTTAAGCTTCAGCTTTATTATTAATACTTCCAGGGAGCTATCTACTTTATCTATCATGGGATGCTTTGTGTGTCTTATTATCTAGCTCGCATAGTCATACATTTTGACTGAGAAGACCATGAACTTGACAATAGATACTTTGGTTGGCAGTGTGATATCTTCAGTGTTTTGTATGGATTTATCATAGTCTTTCTCCCCAAAAAGTCTTTTTATATCTTAGCTGTATTATTTGCCATGTGGATTTTTCAGTTCAGAAAAATAGTCTGTTACTACCTCCACTAATTCTTCAGTTTTTGATTGGCACTAGGAATTGATATAAACTTTTTGTTTTTGGTTTTTTAAAATATAAAGTATCAAAATGCTCTTGCAGTTCTATCTTTTACTGCCAACAGGGAACTCCCTAGGTCTTCCCTATTTCCATCCAGGTCTTCCTTATTTCCATCCACTAAGGAGATACTATCGGCATAACTGGGACCATTAATATTTTTTTCTAGCAACTTTAATTCCAATTTCTGTTCCTTCCAGTTTAATGTTTCTGATGATACCTTCTGCATATTGGGTTCAGTAAATAAGATGAGTATATGCAAATTGGCCATACTCCTTTCCTAATTTTGAGCTAATCATTGTTCCACATTCCACTTTAATTGTTGCTTCCTGATGAACATATAATTTACATATAGCAATGGATTGGTCTGGAGGACAGTAAATAGGTGTACTTGACTTACAGTTAAAAGTGTGAAAATGAATTGATCAATTGCTTTGTTGAACTCAAAGGACTTGCTCATAAGGAGCCTGTCTGCTGCATCATTACCCCCTTTTGGGACCTTGGTTTTTCCAGTCAGCCTCTACCTACTCTCTTCATCTGGTATGATAAAGAGATGCAGCAGAATTAGCCATCCACAAAGCACAGTGCCAATGTAAAACTGCATATGACATTAGTAACTGGGAGGCATGCCCAGAATACTGACGTGGGCAGAAGCATAGGTTAGGAATGGGGAGAGCTTGTCTGATGACTGAACTGCAGATGTCTTTCCTAGTTACTGCACTGTAAATATAGTCTGTCTCGCCACATATCTGTCCAAATAACTCAGTGTTGCTTCTTGTCATTTTCAGTGAGTTTCTAGCATTATAGGACGTTCCTGATCTCATTTTAAATACCAATGTCTGTTTTACCACCTAGCTGTAACACCTACAGATATTTGGAGAGATTCCTACGGCTAAGCTAGTTTGTTTTTATGGCTGAAATCTATGTAAACTATGAAGATTATATCTCAAAATTCTTTATAATGAGCATCTGCACACATCTCATAATTTATATTCCAGCATATAAGGGATACTAGGGATATGTGATATGTGTTAAAAAGTCTAATTGTAGGTTTGGAGGATGGATAGATGGGCGCATACAGGAAAAGACAGAATGTGTATCTATCTAAAAAAAAATACTGTATATTGGAAACAGCTCTCTGCAATGTTAGGTTTTCACCTCTACTATGAAATGCCAGCAATATCTTGAGATGCCAAGAATTGAATTGGGACTTTTTGCACACAAAGGATATATCCTATTGTTGAGATATGGCTATTCTAAATATATAGAAATGCTGGCTGTTCAGCACAATATTAGTATATTATGGTTTCAGGTCATGTAATAGAACAAAATAAACAGTGACGCCCCACTTTGTTTGCTTACAATAAAAGCATAATCTGGATCGCCGTTGCAGTCCTGAAAAAGACTGATATTGACATTTAATAAACCCAGAACTCTCCAAATATTCTTTATCTAATCTTCAACTGATGGAATTTCATAGCTTCCCTTGACAATTTTCTTTATTTTCTCTGTCTATCTTTAGAAAACTGTTCCTTTTTAATAATAAAAATCTAATAAAGCTAATAAAAATTAAGAAAGAAAAAAGGAAAAGAAAGAAATCAAAGAGAAAGCTGAAAGGGCAAGAAAGGAAAGAAAAGAAAAGAAAAATAGAAAACAAAAAAGATACAAAGAAGCGTATTGCAATCTTCTTTACATCAGTTACAAGTACCATTATAAATTTACCTCTTTCTGTTACAATTTGTCCCTCCTTCTTTCTATAATTTATCAAAAACATAAATCATGAGATTGTATTTTTCTGTTTCCCTCAAAAAAGCCTGGTTCCAGTCAGCATATTGTCTTTTCTCTAATCAAAGAAGTCAGTTTGGTCATTTCTGCAGGCACAGTCATCTTCACCAGCCATTCCTCCATTGTAAGTATTGCTGAGTCTTTCCATCTATGTGCATAGAAAACTCTTGCTGCAACTATCCTATACAAAAACAAAGTACCATGACTTTTTTCCAACTCTCAGTCCCAAAAGAAAGACCTCTGGTCTCAATTATATATTAATCTTTAAAAACTCTCTGAATCAGTGTATGTATTTGAATCCAACATTTTCTAGGATTTTTTTTACACATCCACAACCATGTTAAAATGTCCTTCTTGTAAAAATTCTTCCTGATATTTAAGCTTCTCCAGTTTAAGCCACACTTCTTTCTTGTCCTTGAATGAGGAGAATGATTTCCCTATATGAAAAATACTAATCCAGTTGCTTTCATTTTTAATCTTTGCAATCTTCTCTCATTTTGTGCCACCGGTCACATTAAACGATTAATACTTTAGAATAATCACTGATGTCTCATTTCCTTCCTTGCCACATCTGCGTGAAATGGGCCCTTGAATATTTAAAACGACAAGTCATGCTAGTGACATCAATATGTAAGCCACTAACAGAATATATATATGTAATATTTAATGCACTGCTTAGAATCGTTAGTCACTTGGTTGGTGACACAGCCTGGTACATGTTTCCTGCATGCTTCCCAATTGATACCCATAAAAATTCTCTTAAGATCCCATCTGAGAATATTGTTTATTTTTTAGAATCTCTCTTCTATCACAGAACTTGGTGGCTTGCTTAGAGGGTTACTCACAAATGCCTCGTCGCTACTCAAATGCCCCAGCACTACTCAGCATCCCATTTCAGTGACTTGCCAGTTGATGATTTCTAGCTGAATATGCAAACAGCTTCTGTTTTATGTATTTAAAATGCTACTGCCCTCTTTTCAATCTACAAATGGAAGTCACAACTAAGCTTTTTTTTTTTTTTTGCTTCCTGATGTTTTTTAAGCAAACCATAGAATGGTAAACAGTTCTGAAACTGAAACCCCTGAATCAGGTGGATATGTGACCACAAAGGCCGTAATGCGGTTGGCCTTTCAGTCATTCCCAGAAATTTTATTTGTTATTTTCGTAGAGAAATTAATAACAGGTAATTTGTTATTTTCTAGAGAATAAGGGAACTTGTACTTCAGCAAGAGAGTGGCGATAAATAAGGATCGCAGACAGGGCAATCTGAACTGATCTTGTGAAGAGTTCCAACGTAGAATCCTTCAAGGACATTAAACGCTTTGTTAAGTGATGAATTGTCAAAGTGGAAGGAAAGAGGGAGACTTGTGTGCTTTCATTTCTTTTTCTTCTTTTGGTTAAACTCCTCCATTGATGCCAATGAGAGAGAATTAATTTCAACTAAGGTCTGGCATAGATTAGAAGGAGGTTTGAGGGATTGTCGAGGGAACAACAGAGCTTTGAAGCTTGCAGTTCTAAAGCACTTATTTTTATGCTCATTTTCTTATTCTTTGATCTTCTATAAGTAAAGGCTCTTTGGTAGCATTCAATGTTGAAAGGGGAGATCCCATCTGGTCCTTATCTTTGGGGCAATAGAGAATATTTGGAAATTGCTGTTATGTCTCCTGCCAGTTTGTAGGCATTAGCCATTCCTCATAGGATTTCATTCATAGATTCATCAGTGTCTTGGTAGGCCTCACTTAATTTGCTCCAATGTCTTTGTTGAAACCCTTGTGCCAAAAACTGAGCACAATACTAAACTTTAAGTCTTAGGTATCTTAATAAGAGTTTGCATATCATTTTTGATACAAAAACCTACATCTTCTGGCGACGCATATTCAACACTACTCTGCATTGTTCACATCCTTGTCCTTAAAGTGGTGCAGTTGGCCTCCCGTGTGGCCTTTTTGGGGGAAAATGATTACAAATATAAGAAGAGAGAGCCTGCTTATCAGCACCAAGTCCTTAAAATCACCTGCCAGTACAGGACAAGCATTTTGAATGTTCCCAAATGAGTTGCGAAAGATAGACCTTGAAATTATTGCATCAAAGATTTGTTAAAGAAAGCAACCTATGTGGTAAAGAAAGACATTTATAATTAGAACGTTATATTTGGCTATCTTGAACCCATATGCCAAATACACCAAAGGGTACAGTTGTTTTTTCAGCAACTCTATATCATTAATGCTTATAAAAAGGAAGACCTTGCTGAAAAAGTCTGGAATTTTCTCCATCTGGATATTTATTGGTCAAAATGTGAGACCCCTTCAAAATAATACTATACCAGATCACACGTTTTAAAAAAATGTGTTTAACATGGATGGCTGCCAAACGTCTATCTTATCTCTATCCTTGACAACGGGGTGTAGCTAAATGCTTTGCCAGCATAAGAAAAAACATCACTTGGTCCTTTTGAAAGTGACCTGATTAACTCCTAGAACACAATGGCTAAAAATGAACAGTCAGAGATATTATCTAAAATTGAAGGTCTTGTGCAAGCAATGAAGCTGATCCAGGAGACAGACAAGCCCTTTGCTGCCTTAGTGCATCTAATTAAAGACTGCAATCCTGCCCATAACACAAAATGGCAGTTAAGGCCAACAGAGAAATGGCCAAGATTCAGTGTCTTCATTGATTAAGATAACTTTGACCTTCTGATGGACATGGAGACTCCTGCAAAAAAAAAAAAAAGCTTAAATAGATACCTTATCTAACAACTGTGCACAACATCTGCTTTTCCCCAACCCAAGTTCTTGAAAGTCAAGGTGAATTATCCATCAGTGTCTTCCCCATTTCACTGACACCAGGTAATGGTGCAAATAAGCTCTCCTGTGAGAGGCCCTAGAATGCAGGATGCAGTATAATGGATAACCAATAGCTCTGGTTTGACTGAGCATTCTCCATTGCAAACCTGTTTCATCAATTACTCCAAATCAAACTTTAAATATTTTATAAGCATAAAATATAATCCGGGTCCAGGCAAATTAACACAGGTCATAAAGCTCAAGCTGATTTCACTGAGGAACTCATAGGAAATATTTATCACCTAATCTAATAATTTCATCTCCATTGCCCTGTTCTGCTCTTGCCACTTAAAGCCTCACAATTTTCTTTCACCCCAAATAGCTTTAATCTCATGTTCCACCATCAGTATCTGTGGTATCACTTGGGTGCCCCCATTCCCGTGTAAAAAGTGGACCAGGCTGCCCATATAATAAATTGATCCCACCAGAAAGAACCTCCTTCACCAGAACAGTGGGTCCAATTTTGCAGCCAACCATTATACTGACCTGGCAAGGGACAAAGGGTGACCTCCCTGATTTCTTGGAACACCACTGATTGGAAAACGTTTATATCTAGGATTTAATCACTAAAAATCATTTTATTTTGTTACAGACAACTTGGTCTCTAGAGCCCTCAATACTGTGAGTTTATTCAATGCGCTCTGTTAATGCTGCCTCCACCGCCTCAAGGGAGCATGCCCATGGAGATGTTTGCACATGGTTATCCAACAGTTTGCTATCTCCAATTATACAAATAAATGAAATGTAAATAAGGCAGTCTTAGTTACCCAGCTGCACTATAGCACTATACCTACAGATCTATAGTTCAAGAATGATTGCAAGTATATATAATAAGCATATACTTTCGGCTATCAAGATGTTGCCAAGATTTATCTTTCAACATCCATTACATTGCTGGGGTTATTATGAGTTCATATACAGCAAAGTCTGGCGTGCCAGAGGTTCTCCGGTGAAGTATACAAACGTTGATTATTAGTCTATTGATTCAAGAAAATCTATATCCAACTCAGTTTCTTTTCCAGTGCAGCATAGCCCTTATTTTTTTACACACATTTCCCCCCTGAAATTAATCAAAGTAACTGATCTGAATGAAGAAGTAGGTTCCATGATGAATGAAAAGGCTAAAAAGGATATATCAGAAAATACGAATAGGCAACTGCTAAGTTGTTATGGGTGTTATGAAAGTAGGAATCTACAGGTTGGTAATAGTATTATCTGGAAGAACAAGATATGATTTTGGGGAAACATTTGTAACATGCTGAATGAATGTGATCCAGGGTTAGATGGCATGCATGGATGTACAGGTAGGAGATGAGAGACTACAGAAAATGTCATTGGATTTTAATAAATCCAGTGATAAAGGAAAACAGTGATTGATGCACACATGCACAGAAACAATCTCTTTTAACATAATTCTAAAAGCAAGACTGCTTTGATTCTTTGTGATAAAAGTCTTGAGAGCATTAATGAAGGATACAAGGGTAATGAGAGATTCTGAATTATTATTATTTGTACAGATCATTACTTGGCATTGTCTAGACTCTAGATGGATCTTTGAAAAAATGGACATGGAAGAAAAGGAAGAATCTGAGAGAGCCGAGAGAGGAGCAAATAAATTTTAATCACTGATGGCATGATTAAATACAGTATTGCAGGCAAACTCTATTCGATCCTGATGGATTCAAGGTTGACTCAGCTTTCCATCCTTCCGACGTCGGTAAAATGAGGATCCATATTGTTAGGGCAATATGCAAAACATTGTAAACAGTTTACAAAACATTGTATGCTGCCCAGAGAGTGCTGTAAAGCGCTATGGGGTAGTATATAAGCCTAAATGCTATTGGTATTGCTAAATGAAAAGGGGATATCAAGAAAGGTAATGTAGAAACTGCTTGGAACAGAGTGAAAATAATGCTATTACAGAATGCCCCAGAAGTAAGTAGAACTCCACTAAAAGACACTTGGTAGAGTAGCAAAGAAGCTGAGGAAAAGGAAAAGAAAAATGCATATAGGAGAATGATTGCTGCCAAAAATGAAGATTTGAGGAATGTCTGTCTGTGTGCTTGTGTGTGTGTGTGTAAAGATAGTTCAAGAAATATGTCAAAAGAGTGCAAGGAATTGCAAAGGTCAGTAAAGTGTAGTAAATGCATAGAAATTTTGATGGAAATAAAAAACTGTTTTCAAATGAAGGAAAGTGTATGGATAAACATGGAAGAACCCTTCACATATTCATAGTGACCTTTGCAGATAATAAATGCATAGGGTTCTCTTTTAAAGATTTCCAAGTTGTGACAGCAACAGTAGTTGGTCTTCTTCCACTTCTGAAGTGTGTGTGCAGAACTGTGTATTTCATTCCCTTTGTTTGAAAATTCTGATTCTAGGCCTGGACTTAAGTTCTTTACTGTATTACTTTTCTTTTACAACAAAAGGGAGGTGGGAACCAACTGTGTAGAGGAACAGGTCAAAATTGGCCCTTCAAGCAATTCTGAACAATGGAATAGATTGTTAAGTTGCCTTGACTTCAGGCAATAGAAGGTTACCTTCAGGAGTTAGGAAAGCACATGAGGTGTGAATTCCTATTAGTGGGAAATTATTGTTTTTGAAACTTTTTAGAGAGGACCTCCCCACCCTCCAAGATTTCCACTAATTGCCGAGGACATTTCTATTAAAATAAACAGCTTACCTATACAGCTGATAGTTGTTGTTTGTTGTTTGACTGCTCTGTGCTATAACCTCCATATACTATAGATGCCAAAGGTAAAAATATTTACTTGTGCTATTTTTAAGTATGGATTTTGTTGCCTTGGATACCTTTAACAGGAAAAAGTGGTACAAATATAATAAAATAAACATCCACAAGGATTTGCTTATATTTGTGTGGGAGGAATATTGAATTTTGCAAGCCCTCCTAAAAATTGAATAGTGTTCTGGCTCAAAAACAGGCTTACCATTTCAATGAGAAGTAGATTTTCATTTCGAAATCCCCCAGCTCCCTTGAAACTGTCAGTACAAGGACTTTTATTTTCTTGAAGAAGGAGTTGTTACTAACAAGAAATGAGCAATGCTGGGAAGAATGATAAAATTAGTTTATTGTAAACTATGGTATTGGCAATAGTAAAAAGGAATACATCAACATTTCAAGTCATGCTCAGGCAGGAAACCCTATACCATTTCAGACAAATGGTTGTCCAGTCTCTTTTTTCTCCCTTCTCCCCCCCCCTCTTTTTATTAGTTTTATTATTTATAACATAAAATGTGAAAATAGAAAAGCAAATAGTAGGGGACAACAGTAGAAAACGGAAAAACAAAAAAGGTGTGAAGAAGGGAAGGGAAAGAAACAAAAGGCATTGACATCCGACTCTCTCTGTTGCAGTAAAATCAGACATTAAAATCAAATCTCAACTTTTTACATTTTTATAATAGTATGCACTAGCCATTTCTATATCGGTAAATCAGTCTAATCGGTAAAACCCAAAATCATAATATCATTTTTTTCCACCTCAAGCACAAAGTCCAGAAGCGGTTTCCAAGTAGAAACACAAATACTTACGTCCTTTTCTTTTATCAGCACAGTCAATTTGGCCATCTCTTCTTAAAAACTTCCAGTATTGGAGAATTCACAACTTCTGGAGGCAGGTTGTTCCACCGATTAATTATTCTAACTGTATAACTATAACTCAATCCAGTGCTAGAACTGTGGTGAGAAGAATGGAATGTTTTAAAATGTCAGTGTATTCTTTCCCTGGTTGTTTTTATTCATCTGATCTGATCCAGAAGACGGATATGCTTTGGATCACATTGGCCAAGGAACGTCAGTTGGCATGGCCCAGCCAGATGGTGTGTTTTTTCTGCTGTAGCACCCACTTTGGAGAACAATATTCCTCTGAAAATTAGGATGTCTTCAACCCTGCTGGCCTTTGATGCCTTGAAGAGCTTCTGTGCCTGGGCCTTCACACTCTCAGGGCCCCATCTCCTGACTGTGCTAGTGACTGTCAGTTTTGATATCTTCTTTGGCTGCTGCGTATTTTAATTTTTATATTTGTGGCAGGAATTGTTTTCAACTTATTTTGAGATGGTTCACCACCCAGAATCACTTGTTGAATTAGGTGGCCATAGAAATTAAATGAATAAACAAACCGCTTCGTCCATAAAAAGCTCATGAGTCTCGCTGCTTCATGTGGAGGACTGGAATTCTGGATTCATGAAGACCTTTTGGATGGAAGAATCTTGATAGTGATGAAAAAGATGTCGATTAATGCTGCCGAACTGAAAATACGTCTTCAAGTTCCCCACTGAGTGTAATATTTGGATATATTGTGGACATAAGATGAGAAGAAGAGAAGCAGTAAAGGCATGGGACCATGACTATTATGCATAATCTTATGAATTATGTGTGCAAGGGATATGAATTATATCTTCATTTCTGCATTCAGAATATTATCTTACGTTTCTTTTACAAAGGGAGAATTTTTATGGGTCTATATATTTATTGAAACCAGTGAATGTAATTGTAGTTGGACTCATTTTTATGCTGCTCCTATACTGTTGATTTCATTTTTGCTTCTTTCCCTGTTTGTTTATCCCAATGTCGTGATGTAATAACCCCTAGGTAAGGATTTAATAAATATTGACTGCATTCTGTAACAGAGAAATGCTGACACACTTCAAATGAACAACATAGTTACATATATTTAATTAAACTTTGCAGGAACTGTAATTGATTTTTCTTCCTCCCCCTTACTCTTCTAACTGATCATGTTGGCTGCTGGATGTAGTTATCGTAAGAGAAATGCATAGCATTTCATGCTTGCAGACTTCTCTTGCTACAGAACTATTTCTCTCCTCCCATTCTGCCTCAATAACCTGAGCTCTCAAAAGCTGCTTTAGGAGATTGGGGAATCTTCCAAAGCAGATGCTTGGGGCGAAAACAATGTCACTTGGTTTTCCATGAAGCAAAATTGCATCTATTGATAGAAGCACACCTCTGCGTTCTACTCAATGCTATGAAGTTTTCTGCAGGTTACCTTTGTTTACTGAGACCTTCGTTCTCAAAGTGTCAGTTTTTATATGGTCAAAAGTACATTATTTATGAAAAATGGAAGCAACAGCTATTGGGCGACAGGCCCCACTTGTCTAGAACAGAGACCCACACTGTATTAAAAATGTGTGATTTTAATAACATTTATTTTCTCTTAATGTCCTAGGAAAATAATTCCCATTAATTGAAGGAATACTTTTCATTACTGTCATTGGATATGTAACAAATCAAATGCAGCGGTAAATATAGCAGCTATAGAACAATTGTGCAAATAGAAATGAGGAAAAAGAATCATATAACATTTATGAAAAGCATCCATATCACGAGGTTTATCTATTTTATATTAGCTACTGCGATTCTAGAACCAAAAAAAGACCATTTCCCAGTTAGCCACCAATTCATCCTAAAGAGTTAGAGTCATATACTTTTATACTTAAAGCTTACAAACGGAATAACATTTATAGATTTAAAATATATTACCAATGAATTTTTCAAGCACTGCTATAAAGAATCAGGAGCTATGCAGAATTTTGCCACTCTTAAAGAATAATACAGACAGTTTATATATATAAACAGTGAGTCAATCCCTCATCTGCCAAGTTTTTTAATAATTAGAACAATAAAAACAGTCCATAATAAGCCTATTTGAATGTCTGTAGGCTCTACCTGTACTCATTCTGAATTCTCCTATCTTTTAAAACCATTGATTTATAAATAATTAAGAAAACTGCTCATTTAAATTATTTTTCCTCCTATTTTTTTAAGGATGAAAAGAACCAGGTCTTGATAACAAATGCATGGCTACAGATGGTGAGTAAATTTACCTTTATTCTAGGTGAGCCACTGGCTGAATTTAATTATTTGCCAAAGAACAGATTCTCCAGATGGAGAAAAGAGTGGCTGAAGCAGAAAATAAATCCTGCATATTTAAAGTTTATGTTAAGTTATAATTCCTAGGTTAGAGAAATTAATGGTTTGGCTTTATTGGATTTCAGAGAAAGCTGAATAATTTCTGGAAGAGGTTTGAGCCAGATTAATGTTGAAGCTAAATTTCAATTTGTGCTGAAAACTGAACACTGCAATTTGTCCTTCCTCCCGACCCCTAATTTAGTAGGCCCCACATTACCCTATACTTCTCCCTATATTCCTTATTAATGCATCTGTTGCTAATAAGGCATGCTGGCAGAGAAATGCAGAATGTGATATCATCTGGTTGATCCTACTAGGAATTACAAACAAATCAAATCCTCTGATTGCCATTTTGGGTGACTGCTATACCTCTACCTTAGCCCATAATCTTCCAAATATTAACCTAACAGTTGTATTCAGTGTTGTTGTATATTACTACACAGACTTAGTTTAGAAAAGTGTTTTTTCAAACTTGGCAACTTTTAAAACATGTGAACTTCAACTCCCAACATTCCCTAGCCAGCATGCTGGTTGGGGAATTCTGGTAGTTTATTTATAAGATAAGATAAGATAAGATAACCTTTATTGTCATTTTTATATTGTGGGCACAACGGCACACATCAAAAATGAAATTTAGTTGCCCGCTCTCAAAGTGAAACACATACATGACACACACCTAAACATACTATGAACAACATATTTGGACGAGGGGATAGATGGGGAACTCATCAAATTTGCGGATGACACCAAGCTGGCAGGAATAGCCAACACTCCAGAAGACAGGCTTAAGATACAGGAGGACCTGGACAGACTTGAACATTGGGCGCTATCTAACAAAAATGAAATTCAATGGTGAAAAAAGTAAGGTTCTACATTTAGGCAAGAAAACCAAATGTACAGGTATAGTATAGGGGGTACCTTGCTCAATAGTAGTAACTGTGAGAGGGATCTCGGAGTCCTAGTGGACAATCACTTAAAAGATGAACCAGCAGTGTGGCTGCAGCTGCCAAAAAGCAACACAGTGCTGGGCTGCATTAACAGAGGGATAGAATCAAGATCACGTGAAGTATTAATAACCACTTTACAAGCCTTGGTAAGGCCAACACATTGGAAATACTGCTCCCAGTTTTTGGTCACCACGATGTAAAAAAGAGGTTGAGACTTTAGAAAGAGTGCAGAGAAGGGCAACAAAGATGATTAGGAGGACTGGAGGCTAAAGCATATCAAGAACGTTTGCTGGAATTTGGGTATGTCTAGTTTAATGAAAAGAAGGACTAGGGGTGACATGATAGCAGTATTCCAATATCTCAGGGGTTTGCCACAAAGAAGAGGGAGTCAAGCTATTCTCCAAGGCGCCTGAGGGCAGGACAAGAAGTAAGGATGGAAAACTAGTCAAGGAAAGAAGCAAAACTGGAACTGAGGAGAACTTCCTGACAGTTAGAACAATTAACCAGTGGAACAACCTGCCCAGGAGCGGTGATGCTCAAACACTGGAATTTTTTAAGAAGAGACTGGACAGCATTTGTCTGAAATGGTATAAGGGTTTCCTGCCTGAGCAGAGGGTTGGACCGGATGACCTCCAAGGGTCCCTTCCAACTTTATTATTATTATTATTATTATTATATATATAAGACCCACCATCCCTACATATACGTAGCAAATAAATATTAAATACTGTCCTCTTGAATATATAACGCAAGGAGGAAGTTTGAGAGTTCGCAAGGTTAATGCTGTATTGAAGAAACTATGGCTGAATCTGGATGTTCTGCTACTGATACCACGAAGCCTCCTCCCGAAGGTAACAGGAAAACAGGTTGTGTGAGAGGATGTTAGTGTCCCAGAAAATCTGCGGCCCTGCTCAAGCAACGCTTCTGTGCTATGTCCTGGATGGTAGGGGAGGGAACTGCCAATGATCTTTTCGGTCCATCCTCACCACTCTCTGCACTGCCTTCCTGTCTGAAGCAGTGATCCTCCAAACCAACTGTGATGCTGTATGACAGGATGCTCTCGATTGTCCCCCCTGTAGAAAGTGGTCAGGACAGGGGAAGGAAGATGTGCTTTTCTCATGTGGCGCAGAAAATGCAGGCGCTGCTGTGCCCGCTTCACCAGTTTCTCACTGTTGAGCGACCAAGTCAGCCTACCCGTTAGCTGCACACCCAGGAATTTGATGCTGGTAACCATCTCCACAGGTGAATCATTAATGCACAGAGAAGTGTTGCCAGGTTTGAAAAAATTCTGGTTTAGAAGACTCCTCATGGGCTGCAGTTTACCATGCTCTCCTACTGGAAATTTCCCTGAGGCTGTTATCATGCCAATTTGCCTGTTGCTTTCCTATTTGTGGGCGGGAAACAGTTACTATCATTGTACTTTCTGTCATTTACTCCCAAATTGCTGTTTTTCTTTCCTTCACTATTTTAAGTGATCAGAATAATGATAAAACAGAGCAGTAATGGATTTATTTATTTTTTTAAAAAAAGCCTAGCAAAAAAGTAGGTAGTTTTACATCAAGAAAAATAGTAATTAAAAAATAGTAATTAAAAAACAGAACAGGATTTTGAAATGGAAATGCTCTGCATATTATTCAATTTACTACTAAAAGTAGTATAGCATATCTAGTCTCTCCCATGAACCCAAATATCTTCCATCATCATTTTCTGTAGGCCAGTGGCAATTTCATCTATAAAAATTGATATATATCTCATCACAGATAAACCTTGTCCTGGGATGAAGGCACTGATCCCTCATATTATTTTATATAAGTGGCAGCATTTAAGGTGCTGTAGTAAATATACAGTATATATTTCTCCATAGTACTGGATGGATGCATATTTGTCATGGGATCAGTATGAATATCCAGGAGTTCAGAATTTGAGATTTCCAGCTGATCAGATTTGGGTGCCAGATATTCTTCTGTACAACAGGTAAGGCAATCATGTATGAAGTAGTTTTTAAAAACTTGCAGAATAGTATTGTGGTTACTCAAGTTCATCTAATCAAATAATTCAATGTGGTAAATTCTTTTCCTTGTAAGGCAGGGGTGTCAAACTGCTGGTCTGCGGGCTGGATGCATCATAGAAAAAACGTGCCCACTCCATTGCCGGCAATGGCAAAAAAGTCGCGATACGTCGCGATACGTCACGTGACGTTGCGAGTTTGATACCCCTGTTGTAAGGCAAATGTAACCTGTGGACTTAATTACTACAAAACATGTGACAACCATTAACTTGGATGACTTTGAAAGAAGATTAGATAATTTCATGGAGGAAAGCTCAGTGAAGGACTATTACACTTGAACAGTCACCCTTCCCTTTCGGCAACCTGCCTCCAAATATCAAGTTAAGGGGAACAATAGGAGAGCGGGATACATCCACTTCCTAATTGTGAACATCTCAAAGACTAGGATGGGTCTTGTTGTAATTTAGGCTGGATCTCAAGCACCTCAAATTTAATTCCTTCCAAAGCTTATCAGGGTCGATCAGAACATTGCTGACCAAATATGATCATTAGCAATGGTCAACAGTTATCAAATTTATTTGGTTCTTGCTCCATTCAGAGCTGACTGTGAGTACATTAGAGGCTGTTGTGGCTGAGCCCATCTCATTCAACATTTAAAAGAGAAAGCAACAAATATTGAGCATATTTCCCTTGTCCAGAATCTTTCTGTGGGGTAGGTGGGTGGATGGGTGGAATCCTGTTATCATTTGGCTAGGCTAGTTTAATGGAACAGAATATTCAGCTACTTACAGAACAAATTATTAGAATGCTTTTCATCTGGTGTCTGTTGGACAAAAGGAGAAAGTCTGTCAGCATGGCAATGGACGTGTGGGATATCAAAGCAAATGAAGGATAAGCTGCAGAAAACTAAAGCAAAGGTCTGAAAACAGGCAGATCTATGGTGTCAATGAGAAAGGAGTGGAGAGGCAGTTGAGAGCTAGAGAGCTGAAGATTGAAAGCATTTGTAGATCAAAGAATTGCTACAGATGTCTTTGGAGTATGCTGTGCTGTGCTATGATACGCTACGCTATTCTTTATGACAGTAAAAAAAACAAACCAAATCAAATGAAAACAATGTGATTCTTAACTAAAGATTATATCCTAAAAGAAGGCATTAAAATACACATTAGTAAAATTAACTTAAACTTGACAGCAGTGGTAAATGAATAGAATTTGCTTACCCTTTTGCAGGTTTGCTATTTGCAGATCTCAGATGATCCATCAGTTTAAGAGATGACAGAATTCTCTTTTTAGAACTACTATGAGTTAGAAGAGTGAACATTGCTATCATTATTATGGTTGGTTGCACAGTCAGCCAGATGTTTAGACTATATTTGACTTTTATATCCTCCTATTGAGTCCTCCCCAAGGATTTGGAAAAGGCAGATGTTGCTTGATAGGGTTAAAGGTAGGATGTAAGCTAATACTAATATCATGAAACATTTTATAATTCTCATTTTAAATTTTAGATTAATGTTTCTGTGTACCAAAGGGAAAAGTATTTTAAGAAAGCAACACAAAAGTGCCATCAAGTCCCAGCCACACAGAAAAAAATTGACTTTCATTAATTAATCTTCTGAAGTTCTAATTGAGTAATATAGTGGTTTAAGCTTATTCATCTAATTGCTATATATTGCAGAACTAAAGTCTGATAATGAATTGGAAATTATATGTGTATAGTTGAAGCACGTGACTTATAATTTATAGTCCCCACTCCACTCACTACATGTGTATTCTGATAATTCTGGTAAAATTGATACTTTTAGTCAAATGATAATAGCTATTATTATTATTATTTTTCTATATTTTTCTAACTAATATTTAATTGTTTCTGATGCATTTTATAGTGCAGATGAAAGATTTGATGCAACATTTCATACAAATGTTTTGGTAAACTATTCGGGATCATGTCAATATATACCTCCAGGTAAGAGAGTTTTTAATCAATTCTTCAGGAAGGAAGGAATATCTGTCAATGTACTATAGATTAGAATGTTTAGGGTACGTCTTCATTATTAGACTATTCTGTAATTGCTGCTGCACAAAAACATTCTTGCTTGTGAATAGGGGTGAATTTTGTTAAGTACCCAACTATCGGGCATAACTTTTGTAAACACGACAGTTATTGCACCATCACAATTTATATTATCAGTATGCTATGCATATATCCTCAAGTTGCTTTTGTGGAGAAAAACGTGAATTGAAAGTGCCAAGTAGTCTTGTCCATATCTACTTGTCTTTGTTCAGTGGGATTTATTCTCAGGTAAAAGAGCAAAGGGTTGCTTTTAATGATCGAAACACAATTTATACAGAATAAACACATTAAGGACTCCCTAAAAGTTAACATAGTACCTTTGACCATCTATTCAAAGGCAAGTCATCTGGACTTCTAAAGGGTATTTTTTTAAAGGTTGAAATATTTTTGAAATAAAAGTATCTTCTCTCTCTCTCTCTCTCTCTCTCTCACCCCCCCTCTCTTTGTCTCTCCCTCTCTCTCTGTCTGTTTCTCCCTCTCTCTGTCCCTCTTTCTCTTCCTCTCCTTTGTTTTACTGGGTTGCAAGTTATGAAATCATACAATGAGCTATCGAACCTTTACATCAAAGCAGGAGAACAGATACCTCATGAGCAGTGATTTTGTGTTCCAGCTTTCCTCAACAATCTATGGTTTCATACGATTTGGATTAGAACCGTTGCATGGGTGCTGGCAAGAGCTCAGCTTTTATTCCCACTTTTCAGTTACTTCTATCCATTTCTCACATTGAGAGTTCCAACACCCCACCACTACTGTTGGCTGACAGCCCTGGAATTCACCGATCCAAATATTACCCAGGGATGATTTTGCTTAGCTTCAAATTCCAGCTGATGTCAGCTAGCCCTGCCACCACCTACGTGATTTGATAAAAAATCAGGCTAATGGTGACGGGAGAGGTAATAAAAAAAAGATCCCATCTGCCCACTGAGCATGAGTGATATCACGGAGGGGAAAACTGATCTGAACTAGAAGGCTAGTTCAATGGCCTCGTGCCCAGGCTGGAAATATTGTGCTGGCTTTTTGTAAACAGCCTAAAATTTAATTTCCTTCCCATCAGGAAGAAGGGTTTTCTGTCCTCTTGTTGAAGGAGGAATGCACATTCCTGACTTCATTTTTGTATGGAGAGCAAAACTGTAACCATATCTCCTGTTTGCTGAGCCCCAGCATTTCACGTCAAAGTCAATTTAAGTCTCAAATGGACTGCCGTAGAGTATAGAGCTCTTATGTTTTATGTCAAGAATGTTGGAGATACCTCATTGTTTTTCTGCTTTTATTTTTAGTCAGCGAAAGATGGAATAATTAAGTGGCAAACAATGTGTGATAAATATTAATTGCTGGTTAGACATGAAGTATTTATGTCAGAGCAGACCGTCCTTTGGGAAAAACAAAATTAGAACATTTTATTGCAGAAAAAGATGTTAAGGAGCTGATATAAATCCAAAGAGAAAATTTAGCTATGGTGTTATTTTATTTTTTTTAATGATAAATCAATATTCATATGGGTCTAAAATGTGCTTCCTTGTTATTTTGTTTCACGCATTATAAATGCAGTTTCAAATAGTTAAGGTATTCCGCTCATGGTTTATCACCGAAGTTTGAAGTCTTCCACTGAAGTTTATTGAACAACCATCTTGCTACATTTTTCACAGAGGATGAAACTATTCAGGGCGTTGACAGATTTATGTACTTTGAACCAAGACATGCTTCAATTATATAAAGTGTTATGTAATGCAATTTAAATGCAAATGGAGTAAAGGATATTTAATCCCGCTGCCACAATGTATTGCTTACCTTTCTGCAGCCAAGCTCTCCTAAGCAATTTTCTTTCAGTAGATTCACCTCAGCAAGGGAGAACCAGTGCCATTATTGGGCACATTGCTAGAAAGTAAGTAATGCTGCATTGCTAGGATGCAATGACCCCACATTACTTGGAAACAAGCAGCACTCTGTTACTCGGTAGCAATGATTCATGCATGTTAGTTATCTTTAAATGTGATATTCCTCAGTAAACAGTTTCTTTTTTTATGAGGTTCATGGCCAGTTTGCATTTTGATAATAGTCACCAAGATGGATATTATTAGGTTTTAAGGTCAATAAGTATGAACGTAGCTTAGAAACACTGATGATACTTTCTGTCTTCCTGAGTGACAAATTATTCAGAGTCAGGAAAAACAACATCTCTGAGAGCCCAACGTTTCTCTCGTGTGGGAAGTAAGGTGATATCAGAAGACCAATCTGATACCACCAGACTTTCCAGACATGGAATATAACGGGTTACTGTAGGAACTTTTCATTCTCACCTGCAGCACTTGAAAAACATTAGGTTACACAGCCTTTGAAAATGAACCTGCCTATAAGCTAATATAATAAACTAACAAACTAAAAATGCCAAAGAGCTAAGTGCTTTTCTGAAACGTCCCAGTGGCCAAAGAATGTGAGGCACTGCAATGAGAACATTAGTTTCACAGTATGAATAACTTCCACAGCTAGCAATTCAGTTGTTTTTGCTGAGGCTGAGATGGATAATATACAGTCTTCATACCAATACATGCTACTATGGAGAAGAATTTGGGATCCGCACATTGGAGGCAAAGCTGATTTGAGCTTTACTGATACTCTAGACTAGAGCAAGGTTTCCCAACCTTGACAATTTTAAGACCACTTTAAGACATGCTGGCTGGGGAATTCTGGGAGTTGAAGTTCACATGTCTTAAAGTTGCCTAGATTGGGAAACTCTGCTCTAGATATTTCTTCTGTTAACTTTTACATTTGCTGCACCCTCCTCCAAAGAGCGCAGCTAAAATTTAAAATTACAGATTTACTTTATTAGCAAGATGAGTTTGGAACACACTTTAAAACCATCAGCCCCTTTAATGTTTGATGCAAATGTACATAAATGTATATACATGCATTTTCATCCCGTTTTACTCTTGTCTTAATCAATTTAACGTCGTCTTTCCTTGCAGGCATCTTGAAAAGCACATGTTACATTGATGTCCGCTGGTTTCCCTTTGATGTGCAGAAATGCAATTTGAAATTTGGTTCATGGACACACAACGGTTGGCTGCTTGATCTGCAAATGCTCGAAGCTGATATTTCTAACTACATATCAAATGGCGAATGGGATTTAGTAGGTATGTTGAATTTCTTAAGGGAGCTTAATGAATCCAAATCAAGATTTCTCTTAAAATCCTGTTAGCGAGGGATAATTATATATCTGTTTCTGTGGTGCTACTCCAGCCCTGCTTCAGGGTGTTTCCCTGTCAGGTGTGTGATAAATATTGCATCACTCAGACATCTGCCACTAAGTAATATCTTTCCTAGGACCCTGCATCTTGTGATTTGAGAGAATGGAATAAAGTAGGTCAAGTTTAGGATAAAGACTCCTTCAAATCAAGTTGAGCTCTTGAACATTTCTTGATTGTGCCCTGGTAGTTTTCACGGAATCAGTTTGGAGCTAGTTTTTTCATTCCTTTTTTAAAAAAGCTTTCCAGTCCCAGGTCACATGCTTCCTCTCTGCAAAAGGACTGACCATCCAGTTGGATGCTTTCTATCCATCTGCCTATCCAGCACTTGGACCTTTCCTCCTTGGCAGGAACCTCCAGCCCGAGTAACTTGTACCATGTAGAATCAAATATAATATATTAACTCTGCTTTCCAACTACATACAGGTAGTCCCCGACCTACGGCCACAATTGAGTCCAGAATCTAGGTTGCTAAGTGAGAAATTTGTTAAGTGAGTGTTGCCCCGTTGTACGACTTTTTCTTGCCACATTTGTTAAGTGAATCACTGCAGTTGTTAAAATAGTAACACGGTTGTTAAGTGAATCTGGCTTCCCCCATTGGCACAGAAGTTCGCAAAAGATGATCACATGACCCCGGGACACTGCAACCGTCATAAATATGAACGGGTTGTCAAGCATCCGAATGTAAATCACATCAGCATGGGGATGGGGCAATGGTCATAAATGTGAAAAATGGTCATAAGTCCCTTTTTTCAGTGCCGTTGTAACTTTGAATGGTCACTAAATGAATTGTTGTAACAGTAAGTAAGCTATCTGTATGCTGCCAATCATTTCAGGAAACAATAATGCTTCAGAGATTGCTGAACTACAACTCCCAGCATGCTTTGCTATCGGCTTGTATGCTAGCAATCGTAGATCAGCCACTCTTAAGAGAAAGAGGTTCTCCATCCTTGCAAACTCAGCGTACTTTTTCCCTTTTTCACAGTTTTTATTTTTAAGAAAGGAGAGAGTTGCAAAAGGGTCCCTTGCACTGATACTTCTGAGATCTCTTGGTTGACAGTGATAGTGTATTGGCCCCATTTGATTCATCTTCTATGGCTTCCGCTCAGATTACAATTTGCACTTTTCCGACACCCTAAGAACTGAACCCCTAAGAACTTGCATATTTTATTTTGAAACATTTCTTCTGTCAGATTGTATAAAATATTCATAGGCTTGGAGGTGGGCCTGAGAAATCTAGGCTGTTCCTTCAGCTGATCGACTGTGACAGCAGTGGATGTGTGCCGCAAAAGTTATTTCCAGTGATAACAAAATCCCAGAATTTAATCCTTAACTTATCATAGCTGTTGCCCAGAGCCAGAATTGGATTTAGACATAGTGAGGCCCTAAGCTATGGACTGTATTTGGCAGAGTATATAACAAGTAAACAAGGCAAGAATGCTGCCAAGATGCATAACAATCCCAGGGTGGGATAGAGAAAGACCCCCTATGAACAGAAAGTGTGAATGCCTGCTGAAAGAACGCATTAATTTAATCAAATTAGCAAGTGCCATATGAGCCATACAGGACAGCTTAATTTATGGAGGCTTTCATATGTGAAATTATAATAAAATCATGACAAACGAAAATTGGAAATATTGGAGGCCCCCTTTAGACATTGACATCTTAAGCTCTAGCTTGATTAGTTTATGGCTAAATTCAGCTTTGCCTAGGGGAAGGGAGAAAAATCTTATTTTTTCTTGTTATGAATGCCTGCATATTTATATATTTCTTGCTCACACTGAAAGTTGTGTTTAGGCGATTTTCCCCCTCAAAAGCTGCAAAGCTTTTTGTAATTTGCATTTTTAGAAAAGTCTGACTTTTTTTAGAAAAGGCTACTGAACTTTTCCAGCCATGCCTTTTAGGCTTGCTTAATCCATAGTCTGGATAAAAATGATCCAAAATATGTAAAGAGGGATGGTGAAAGAACCACTAAAATTGGAAATATCATTGACTCTGTACAAAGCAACAACAACAAAACTCATTTCCATCTGCTGTCCTATAAATAGCTTGAGACCTACAACTCATTATGCTCTATCACTAAACATTGTAATAATGGTTGATTGCTACTTGCAATTTGATAGACAGATTGATGAAGAGTCAATTATGCCTTACAAATGAAACTGATCAGAGGAGTAATGGCTACTGTATATTCTTAGATATTTTTTTTAAGGAACATTGACTGTTGTCATAATTCTTCACCAGATATGTTTGGGCTGCTTAATAGATTTATATGGATTTTTTCATATGCCCTCAGAGTAAGATTAGTGCCATGAGAAAGCTAAGTATTTATCCAGAGATGATACTTTCACATTATTTTCCATTATGGTGTTTATTATGGTATTCACAGGAATTACTAAATATTACGGTGTTCACAAGAATTATTGAAAACGAATGGGACAAAAGCATTAAATAAACTTTGGCTCTCTGGATATTATGGAATTCAGTTTTCAGTATTTCTCACAAATACTGAGGTTCAGCAATATCTGCAGGACCCACAACCTCCCCATACTTTCTCTAAGAAGTAATTAAAGGGTAAAATCATCAAAATGATTAGATATTGAATACACGGTAATCTGCAGAATGAACAAAACCACTAATGAATTGGTAGGTTCTATTGGGCTCTTCTCCTGTTCCTAAACTGGGAATTGATTTAATTCTTAAGATGTAGACCTAAGGGAATGCAAAGATTAGACGAGAGATATAAATAAACAGTTGGTAGGAAGGAAATAAAGTCTATGAATTACAACTCATTTTTAAGCCATAGAGCCCTACATGACTACAAACTATCTTCCAATCTTGAAGTCTAAATTCACGTTTGCTGCCTCAGCTCAAAACATATTATCCATTCAGATATCGTAGCTAATTTTAGCAAACCGTGATTTCATACATCACCTGAAATGACCTAACACATTAATAGAAGAGTGTAGGCCAGCCTTTTGTCAACCTAGTGTCCTCATGGTATATTAGACTTCAACTTTCATAATTGATAACCACTAAATTCAATATGTCTGAAGACATCAGACTGCATAAGGTCTAGATCCCTGACTGCCCTCAGTTAGCAAAAATGTTGGCTGTTTAGCCATTTCCAGAATGAAATTCTTTGCACATTTCTACTCTTATTATATTTTCAATTTGCTTCTATGCAGGTGTCCCAGGCAAAAGGAATGAGCTGTACTATGAATGCTGTAAAGAGCCATATCCAGATGTAACTTATACCGTTACGATGCGCCGCCGCACCCTTTACTATGGCTTGAACTTATTGATTCCCTGCGTCCTTATATCAGGCTTAGCACTGCTTGTTTTCTTACTTCCAGCTGACTCTGGAGAGAAAATATCTTTGGGTAAGGATTAAGACAATGCACAGTTTAGATATGTAGAAAAGGATATAGCAGCAAGAGTTGACAAAGGCTGTATCTCTGCAAGGGTGATTTTTGTTTTTGATTATATAAACAAATATCCTTCAATGTATTGATTAAACGAAAACCTAAGAGAGAGACTTTCGGCATTACTGTCTTCTACGATGCTGATCTCGTACACATAGGGAAGCATTTACATTGGTTATGCTCATACGTTCATCCAGAAATACTACAATCTAGAATTCTACCATCTGAGTCTCAGTTTTGTTTTCTAAGCTTTTTTTTTAATGTCACCTGCAGTGTGAAACTATGTATGGGGAGGGTCCACTATAAGACTGTTTCTCTCCTGCCAGTTGGCCCTCCTCAAAATTGGGGAAATGTGGATTCAAAAGAAGAAAGCAGATTAATTGGAGAAATCTGTTGTTACTCAAATTATATTAGAATAGTAATTTCATAACGTGCAGAACATTTTTAAAAACTTTCTACAACACCCATTTCTCTTAATCTAGATATATTTCTTATCTAATAAATGGAAGGTGCACATTATTAATGACCTTTAAAGTGGAAAACATTCATGACTTCAGTCCCGCTTCACTTTTTGTCTCTTTCACAATTTTGTTATAGGTATAACTGTTCTTCTGTCCTTGACGGTTTTTATGCTCCTTGTAGCAGAAATAATGCCTGCCACATCAGATTCAGTTCCCTTAATAGGTATGTTGATGGTGCACCACTTCTCATGATAAAAAATGAATCAGGTTTAAAACTGCGTAAAATTTATCTGGATCAGGTTCCTGGGCAACTGATGGGAAAGTGAAGGTGAAAGCGAGGAGGTGGCAGTGGAGGTGAAATATATATATATATATATATATATATATATATATATATATATATATATATATTATATATAAAATATTTTTTCCCCAGATTGGAACACAAATTGATTTGCTTTTTAGAATTAGATCATGGCTGTAGATATCAACTTTTGTTGTCCTTTTGGAAAGAGAAAAACTGCTTCCAAAAAACTTCCTTTCTTCTCCAAAGAAATTTGGAGGAAGAAGAGATTTCTTCTGAGTTGTCAGCGGACCTAACTGAGAATTATAAATACAGATAAATAAAAATCAAGTTCCGGTTCTGCCAGATTGCTTTGCGAATGCTAGAATTTCTTAATATTGTTGCTCTGTTGTCCTTATCCTTAGGAGAAGGAAGTTCCAAAGCAGTTTTCCAACACCAGATTCCTTATGAAAATCAAGGAGGCTGTGTGGTTGCAAGAATCTTGTGATTGTTTTGCATTGTGATGTTTATAGATAGACAGTTCAACAGACACTACCCTAGGGCCAGCTTAGTACTAAAGCATATGCTTTGCTGTGGAAGAGTCAAAGATTAGTCTCTTGGAGGGCTGGAGATACTTTTTCCTGAAACCTTGTAAGTCTCTGTTAGATGGATCGAGCAGTTGAGTTAAATACAAGTAGTCCTCGGCTTATGATCACAATTGGGACTGGAATATCCATTGCTAAGCAAAGCGGTTGTTAGTCAGGAAAGATGCTACTGATTTTACGGCCTTTTTTTTTTGCTAGGGATGCTAAGCAAATCACTTCGGCCATTAAGCAATTAATAGCTCCTTCTATTGATTGCTGGTTGAGAGCCAGCTGGGAAGGTTGCAAATGGTTAATCACACATGACAATAAGAAGCTGCAGCGATCATAAAACCATCCCGCTTGCCGAGAGCCTGAATTTTGATCCCATGATCATGGGGATGTTGTAAGTGCGAGGACTAGTTGTAAGTCATTTTTTTTTCACCTCCTTTGTAAGTTCAAACGGTTGTTAAGCAAATGGTTGTACGTGAAATACTACCTGTAGATGACCAGTTAAATGGACTGACCCAAGGATTTTGCTCAAAGGGTCTTTCCAGAGAGAGATGCAAACCGGATTATAGACTGAAATAACCCCCACCCACCTTGACTGTGTGAGGCTGTGTCTGACTTACAGGATATGCTCACATCCCCCAATGTTTCAAACAGTAAAGGCTACTCTTGCAACGACTGTGTCTCCCCATTGGTGCTTATTGGGCTTCCATAAGCACTCTGAGGAAAGGTACACACACTAGCTGAGCATTGGGTGGCTGACAGTTCTCTGTGATCATCCCCTGCTTGACTGCTCATTCTCTTATCATCGCTGTAAACCAGTAGTAGTAAACTATGTCACTGCACATACAGCATTCTGAGATTCTTGCTCAGACCGATCCTGTTTGCGCAGTTTTAAACTGAAAACAGGAGAGTCGGAAAACAGAAAGGCTGGTTGTCTGGACAGAACTTAGGACAGCTTCTAGCGGTCGTATACTTTGTCCTCCCCTTTATCAGTGAAACTAGAAATATTTCGCACTCAAGGAAGGCTAGGAGAAATGGGATGGAAATTAATTCGTGAGTTGTGTGGGCAATATGATCAGGCAATCTATGAACACATTTGATGTTTTTCAACTGGGCCTGAAATGTCAAAGCAATATGAATAGTTTCAGCTCAGTCCAACTTCTTTTTCCCCACGCTTAATGCAAGAAGGGATGCTAGAGATTCCACTCTTGTAAAAAAAAACACCCATCATGTATGTACCATGGTGTGTGCATTTCTTATGCGTTTTGTAAAACACACACACACGCACAATGAGTGTTGTGGCACATTTACTCTTGTTGTTGTTGTTAGTTGCGAAGTCGTGTCTGACCCATCGCGACCCCATGGACAACGTTCCTCCAGGCCTTCCTGTCCTCTACCATCTTCTGGAGTCCATTTAAGCTCAGGCCTACTGCTTCAGTGACTCCATCCAGCCACCTCATTCTCTGTCATCCCCTTCTTCTATTGCCCTCAATCTTTCCCAGCATTAGGCTCTTCTCCAGTGAGTCCTTCCTTCTCATTAGGTGGCCAAAGTACTTGAGTTTCAACTCAAGGATCTGGCCTTCTAAGGAGCAGTCAGGGTTGATCTCCTCTAGGACTGACCGGTTTGATCGCCTTGCAGTCCAGGGGACTCGCAGGAGTCTTCTCCAGCACCATAGTTCAAAGGCCAGTACAATAGATCTATTAGTATCACCCAATGTTCTTTTGCATATTTTCTCCAGGGCTTTTCATGATGATCATAGGCCACTGAGGATGAACTCCCCTCAGCTTCAGAGTAGCCATTCGAGATAATTTCTTGTACTGTGGCCTCCTTCATTCCCACAGGGACTTTTTGTACTCATGAGCTGGGCTGAGTTCTAGAGCTAGACATGTTTTCAGCAAGACAAAAGATCTGCCATTAATGGTCCTGGCTAGAGGCAGAGCAAGGCTGATCTGTTTCTTGCTATATTTACGGTCTTCTGCTCTCATACTTGTTTCGTGGCCGCTGAAACTTCTGTCTGTTCCATTTCCTTTGCCTCTTTGATTCTCTTTTTTGCAAGAAAAGTGTTAAGCTGGGAAGATAAGACTTTTTTTTTTCCAGTGTCTTGATTTTCTGTGTCATCCTAAACCGAGTCTTCAGGCTAAATAACAAGCTTGCCCCTCTTAGTCTACATGGAGACTGTTTTATATTTGTATTCTTGCCTGATTTCTGTACTGGTGTAGCTTTACCTCCTTGGTGGGAGTAGAAAGAAGGCTGCTACTTTGGATGCATGTTTTAGAAAACATGCATCTTTATTCCATTTGCCTTTCCTATAAAAAGACCATAGGATGAACTCATACATCAGTATCCCCAAGCAGCTATATTTTTTCTCTTGTTTTGTAAGCCACAGAAATCAGATGGATTTTGTCTTCTCTCTCTCTCTCTCTCTCTCTCTCTCTCTCTCTCTCTCTCTCTCTCTCTCTCTCCCTCTCCTCTCCTCTCCTCCTCCCTCCCTCCCTCCCTCCCTCCCCCCTCCCCTCCCTCCCCTCCCATCTCCCCTCTTTACCAGCCAAGTAGAAATGGCACTACTGATGAAGTAACAAGGGCATGGCAACCTGCATAGATCCTTCTGAGATATTTGCATGACTCTATAAGCTTCATTAGCACACACAGTTCTTTGTATGATGCTACTTTTGCTGACTGAAAATTTGATAAACAAGAACAAGAAAGGAGACAGAAGAGAAAGCAGAGGACATGCTCCATTTCAGTTATACTTACTTAGATAATAAAACCAGTGCTTTTTTACTTGAGGTCTAGTACTTTCCTCTATTCATCTCCAAAACACAGGATGACTGCACAGAGAAGTAGATTCAAAATGAATTCTTCTTTCCCCTAATGTGCAATCTTCAGTTTTTGATGATATTGTAGCAATATTTTGTTTGTCTCTGCTGGAAGTCATCAAGGCTGGACAGGATAGGAGAAGCAACAAAATATTCAGCATTTACTTAGTGGTTTACTACAGCATATCATTCTATTCCTAATTATCTAGGCCAGGGGTAGGCAACCTTGGCTCTTTTATGACTCGTGGACCTCAACTCCCAGAATTCTGGGAGTTGAAGTCCACGAGTCATAAAAGAGCCAAGGTTGCCTATCCCTGATTTAGGACTTCCACAATTTTCTGAGAACATCACTTCCTGATAATATTTAATCAAAGAAAAGGATGTGTTCATATATTCTTTTAAAATTGAACCCATGAACCTTCTTTGAAACAGGAATATTGTGTTTAGGGTGCTTAGGAACATAGGATTTAGCTATGACTGGCCTACAATTCCCAGCAATCTCATTTTTGACTAGGCTGCGTGGGGCTCCTGGGAAGTATAGTTCAGCAATGTCTGGAAAATCACAAATGTTCTGTTTTTGAGATAGTTGCCTATTCAGTGTTCTTGCAGAAGTGAATGTGTTCATATACTTAAAAAAAAACCAACCCCACCTCATTATGTATTAGGTTTTTTTTAAATCCCAACAAAAACACACATCTTGGGATAGGATAATGAAATGTTGATATATCTTGAAATATATAGAAGCATCCATAAAATCTCTCTCTCTCTCTCGTATCTCCAATGGGGAAGAGAGTTCATACTGCCTTGTGCTACACAGTAAAATCCCACCCATCTGCTTCTTGCTTACAATTAATACTTAGTCCCAAAGGTGCTTTTTCAAAGGTGCTTGAAGACATTTCGCTTCTCATCCAAGAAACTTCTTCAGTTCAGAAGAGTTGATTGCTTCTCTAAGGCATATGAAGTAGCCACTCAATATTTGCGCTGAAGATGTAAATAATGTGCTTCAGCCATTTTCCCCTACCAATGATGGGATTTAGATCATCCCCATCCATCCATCATCCATCCATCCATCCATCCTCTGAACTGCCCTCAAAGAGGGACTTTACGTGAGCTTTCAATTCTAAATTCTAAATGACACTTACCTATCCACTAGCTAATTTGTGTGACAATATGTTCCAAACTATTTTCCCAACCAGCTTGTGTAATATCTTGCAGGATAAAGAAGTTGGAATATCTTGAAGGTTTCTATCTTCTTGTAGCCTGTCAGTTGTCTTAATGAAAACATTGCCCTAAAATGACCAGCAAACATTGCTTGGCCAAAAGAAAGAATTCTCTTCACTCTTCTATCACTTCTCTTTCTGTTAGATGTTTTAATCCCTATAGTATTTGCATTCAGATGTTTTCTCTATTTTCTCTGCAATTGCCAAGCAAGATTTGAAAAGTAAAGGTCTTCTTCTCATCATCTTTCTTGAAGTCTACAACTTTCAGTTATCTATTAAACTGACAAATACCATCTGAGTGAAACTTGAGTTCACTAATGCTTTAGAAAAAAGGGGGGGAAAAGGAAGGGTAGGGCACAGTAGAGTCAGGAAACAGAATTAATATTACTTGAATTATTAATTAAAATAGATTGTCTACTTAAAAAGGTCTCTATTTGTAAAATTAATTGATTCCCACTTGCAAATTAGTCATTCTCACATATATTTATGTATACATAAATACACATCAAAGAAGCAAGAGTAAAACAAGGTGGCGATAGGGTAAAAGAAAGAGGTAGTTGCTTTAAAATACTTGTAGCCTGTCTCATATATAATCTGCCTCTGCATGACCACCCTGTCTTCCCCTCCCCTTTTCCTCTTTATCTTATCCCATATTAAGTCCTACCTCAGTTTAGCTCTTCCATGTATCCGATGAACCAAACTGTACGTCAACAAAATGTGCTAGTCTGAAAATGCCTTACCAGACTGAATTTTGGCTGTTCTGTTTGATTCTTCTGCAAAGGCTAGTAAATTTCCCCTGAGGGCCAAAAATTATAATCTGTCACTTTGTACTAAAGCCTGTGACAGAAGACTCCCGGAGGAGCTACTATGACATATGTTGAGGCTAATTAATAATCTTGTTTACTTTCCTTTTAAACTTCATTGCATTTGTTCTTCCTTCATCTCTGCTACAATGCATATGCCTGTCCAAAGACTGAGTAACCTATGCCCACGTGCATATTTCTCTGTGTGAAAGAGAAAAATGCAAGCATAGATTTATGAAGGCTATAATCACCCTTTGCAGTCCTTCCATTTTAAACTATGAAAAGAGACAGTGAGCCAGGCACTGTTTTATGGGCAGACAGATTGAGAACCTAACTTGTAAATTATGAGCTGGCCGCCAAGTCCCTAGTTCACTTTGAAAAAAAAAAAGTTAAGATGTGAGCAGGTTACTGCCTTCATCAAAATACATAGACAAATCAAAGTCCAGTTCTTCTGGCTGGCGTATTTCTGTGATATGTATTCCTGCGCTTTCTGATTGTGGCTGCAGGGTCTGAAACAGAACAAGGAGACACACTATTGAAAGAGACTTCCTGCTTAAACTGAAATGCTTACGTAGAAAGAGGTGAGAAAGATGGTGATCCTAACGGATGAAGGCAGGAAGCTGTAACACTTAGAAATAAGCTACTAAAACTGGCAAGGCATGACATGAAATTAGAAAGAAAGTGACAGACGTTCTAAGCATATCAGTTGAATTGGGGGAAAATGGTTTTAATTCAGAAGGCAACAAATGTTATGTGTTGCATTTCATGGTTGCTTTTTTAAAATGGCTGTCCCTTCTTACGCTGCTACCAGGATGCAACTATCTCTCTTCTCCACTGCATGATTGATTTATGTCAGCAGAACTATCAAATTGTATTTGGACTTTACAAGAGCTATTAAATTTTGATTCTAGCTGTGGTGCATACAACAGAAAAGCCAGACTACAAGTGAAAGCATGTGCATAGATGGAGATAATTATGGCTGGGCAATTGAATGTTGTAATCTAGTCATGAAAGTAGCAGAAGTCTCCTGAGTAGAGTAACATAGAATGGCTAAAGGCAGTCATTCATTAGTGCAGGTATTTGATATTAAGCTGTAAATATAATGGTTGCACTGGAGTCTCTCTTCAAATAACAATGTAGTTTGAAATCTGGGATAGAAAGTTTAGGAGCTCATTTGTACTGGAGATCAGTGCACTGTTCCAAAGCAGAAAAACATACTGATTTTAGGAAAGCCTGATCCACCACTGATCAGTGTCTTGGACTCCATTTTGAACCTGCAACACAACCGTTGCCTATGCTGCTTGTATAGACTTCAAAGCAGCATTTAATTTTATATCCCTAGCTAAATTATGGGAGACGTTGGAGGCCTGCTAAGTTGACCAATGTCTACTTCATTTAGTATGTATGCTCCTCTCATCAATCCCATTGAAACCAGAAAGGCACCAAGCAAGGCTACATATTGGCCACACTCTTATTCAGTTTTTATGGTGGGCCCTCTCCACAACGTGGATTTTCACTCCCAAAAATTTTCTGGAAGACACAGATGATGCAACAATACTTTCAAGAAGGCTTTCAAGAGAGCAGTGGGGACACTAGTGCAGTCCTGCAAGAAAGACCAGCTGGAATTCGATTATCCGAAAAGCTGAAATCACGGCATTTGCCAAAAGACCCAAGAGCCGTTCCTGAACAGAGATGGATGGCCACAAGTCTGAACAAGTCTTCTTCTTTACTTCCTCTTTTACCACTTCAGGTATTGAGAGAACAGGTCTCCTGTACCAAATACCTGGGGGTCTTCCTAATGTACCTTCAGTAGGAAAGCTCATGGGGACTTCATTGCTGAAAAGACACAGAGGAGTTCATTTGTCATTCTTAAATATCTTAGGACAATAGGTAGCTACTCTTCCTCCCTCCTCCTGGCAAACCTAAGTATTCAAAGTACCTCAACAAAGAAAAGCCTTTACTCTGGCATGATGTCATGGCCTCTCCTTAACTGTATTTGATGGCTGGAACAGGAAAACCCCCTACGTGGAGAGACCATGCCCCTGTGATTCTGCACAGACAGAAACAACACAGGGTGTGTTTCTCTAATGTCTGTACTACAGAGACATTTGCGCTGGTCTTATCTTACCATTACTACAGAAATACTTAGGGTGTACAGAAAAATTTTATACCACCCTGTTGCTTTCAGGTACCCACCCTGCTACAATATACAATGTTCCCAGGCTCACCTAGTAAATTAGACAAATTAGGTCTAATAACTGCCTAGTTTGCCATATTAGGCTGCTTTGTAACTTGATAGAGATAGGTTCCACATACTACCTTTTTACTTCCCTATACCCATCCCTAATATCTTACCTTTTGTTTTAGATTCCTACTGTTGCATATCCTTTTAGTTTTTAACTTATATATCTTTTATATCTTTTTATAGTTCTTTTTTTACTTTTTTCTTTTTCTGTCTGTACATACATCTGTAATATATAATTACACATATAACCTTTGTGTCTTTTTAAATGATGGCATCCCATCCCTTTATGTTGATCTATGGCCATCAATAAAATACGGATTTGATTTGAAGTCCAAATTAGTATATTTCAGCAACTGAGGTCTATGATATGGATGCATATAAATTACATTATACATTTACATTTACAATATACATTTAATCAATATAGTGAATGATTTGATTGCATTATGGCAGATATGGGTCAATGAGGTCAGGAGAGTGAGGTAATGAGGTGAATATAATGGATTTATTAAGTTAAACAAAGAGCTTCAATGCCTCTGGTCGAGATGTTTCCTTCAGCGAGTGTTATATCAAATGTCCTTGCTTTCCAATGTCTATACTTATCTGAATCAGCATTCCTTTGTGTTTTACGGCTGAGCTAGCCATTTATATTTCTTTAAGAAAATGCAGATAGGGAGGGGCCGAGTGCCTTTAGAAGGAGGTGATTTACGTATCTGAAGATAGAATGCTAGTTTGCCTTCAGTCACACAACGAGAAGAGGTCATTCATTAAAGGGCCTCAGTTTCCATATCAGAATGCATAGTGGACATCTTTAAAGCAGCAGGCCTGTGCAGCAATTTGCACAACTTGCTTCTTGAATGCACCTGTATCACAAACTCAAAGTGAAGACCTCCACTGCACTCCAATCTAAAATCAAGAGGATATTTTAAGTGATTTAGGATTTAGATTTAGGATGTGCTTATTTTTAATTAGAAATTATTGAGAAAAAGGTCTGGAATTTCGATTATGATTCTTATCTAGAATAATGTCAGAGCTTTACAGCATAAAAATATAGTTAGCAAACGAATGAATGCACGAATGAATCAATCCATCAAGTTATCAATAATGCCAGTCTTAAAAGCAGCAAAACCACAGGGGCCTATTGGAATATGACAGTGGTGGCGAACCTATGGCACGGGGGCCAGAAGCGGCACTCAGAGCCCTCTCTGTGGGCACGCGTGCCGTCGCCCAAGTCCTAGGCCTTCAATCTGGGTTTTATAAAACCTTTTCGCTTTAGGCCTCCGCCGCCGTGTGCAAAAAAAAAAAAGGTTCAATCAGTCAATTTCAACTTCTTGCGGGGAAAAAAAAGATTTTGCAAAGTTGGAATTGATTGATTGAACTTTTTAGTCCCACCCAGTCTGCCGTTACCACTGCAGCCACGCCCACCCAATGGGCCACGCCCACCCAATGGGCCACACCCATCCAATGGGCCATACCCACCCGGCACTCGACAATGCATAAGTGGGTTTTGGGTTGCAGTTGGGCACTCAGTCTTTAAAAGGTTCGCCATCACTGGAATATGATGTACAATTCTAATCACATCTTTCCAAAGATTAGTTGAAGGCAGTATCAGATTCTCTGATAAAAAAGAGTCTAAAGAAGTTGAGGGTGATAATTTAGGGGAAAAAGGGACTGGATTTGGGGAACGTGGTAAATAAAACTCAAAGATGTTGACCAGTAACCTTGCACAGCAGAAAGAATGTGTGGAGGGAGGAATGCTAAAGCTGTAATTTTTCTGAGAAAGCCTTCTGGAGTCTGGGGCTTGAGTGAAATAAAAGTAAGCTTTATTTAGGAATAGAACATGGTGATAGGAAAGTCTCATTGATTTAAGTGTGTTTACAGCCAAGAGATCCTGATGTCTACAGAGGGAGAGCAAGTCAGTTGAAAATGTGAACTGCACAGAGATAAAAGAGAGTTGAACTGAGAAAAGAAGGAATGATAAAAATCATCCCCCATCACTAATGAATGATGTATATTACATAACAATATGCAAAGTAAGGGTCTTAGACAAGGACAGGAAATAAAAGTGCAGAGTCTCTCAGCCAATTGTCTCAACATCTATTTTTCCTAGTGGTCAGTAGGTTTATAAGTGCAGAAAGCCCGTGTAAGCAAAGTTGAATTCTGACAAAAGATACATGATACGAAGATTGCAAAATGTTAGAAGTCTGTATCTTCTAATTAAAGTTGATTGTACTTAATCACCAAGTAAAAAGTAAATAAATACTTTCACAATGAACATGAAAAGCTTTAGAATTAGAACAAGGGAAGTTGAATAATAGTACAGCATGCTTTAGACAAAGTTACGGAGAATGTAAAGGTAAGGTAAAGGAATCCCTGCAGATTTTACTCCGTTAGTCATTGCCGACTATTGGGGGCAGTGCTCATCTCCATTTCAAGACCATTGAGCCAGTGCTGTCCGAAGACATTTCCGTGGTCATGTGGCCAGCATGACTATATGCCAAGGTGCATGGAACGTTGTTACCTTCCCACCAAAATGGTACCTATTTATCTATTCGCATTTGCATGCTCTCGAACTGCTAGATTGGCAGGAGACGGGGTGAGGACGGGAGCTCACCCTGTCACATGGTGCTCAGTCTTGAACCTGGGCTGCCGGCTTTCCAGCCGACAAGCCCAGCATCTTAACTGCAGAGCCACAGCGCCACCCCTTATGGAGAATGTATGTCAAGAATATTAGCCTCCTTTACCAGAGGTGCTGTTCTGTTAATTACTGGATGCTAATAGAAAACAATTGTTCATAATCCATTTTGCTTGATCTGGAAGTTTATTACTTGGGGGGAAAAGTGGGGGCATTGGGCTAAATGGTCTAGCATGAGCATCCAAAGTGATGGATGATGAAACAAGTGTTGTTACTTTAAAATGCAAACTCCACCTCTTTTATATCTGCATCATGATGTCACAAACATATGTCAAGGGCAGAGCTTGACACATGTTCCATCATTCTCACCAAATTGTTGGATTCTATGGATGCTTGTATGGACTGATGCTTAATACTCTTTTGTACTACACTATATGCTCAAGTGTATGAAAGACAAGATGATCCAAATCTAGGTCAATCAATTAACTCTTTGTTAGGATTATTGATCAACCCAATCCAAAATAAATGCTCTCTTCTGTGAGTTTGGGATAATAGCCTTAAAATAAAATAATAATATTTCTGGAAGTCTGAAACTGTTGAAACTCAACAATTAATATAAAGAGATAATATTGAAGCCTGTTGGATTTCTCCTGTGGTTTGACAGCGGCTTCATTCAACCCTAAGAGATGTATTGAATAAAACTGGTGGAGGAACAAAAGTAGTCATAGATTAGGGAAAAAAAGACCTCAAACTTTATTTAGAGCAACCTTGGCAACTTTAAGACCTGTGGACTTCAACTTCCCAAGGCAGCCATGTCCAGAAGTCTTAAAGTTACCAAGGTTGGACACCTCTGATTTAGAGGTTGTTTCTGGAGGAAATATCCAGTGCAGTCTTAAAATTTATAAAGCTAGTGTTCAGAGACAACTTGAGCGACTATGTTAAGGTATTGATTTAACAGCTAACCAGCTTATGTAATATAAGATATAAGATGTAATGATGGGAATGACTCAGCAGGGTCTGTGTCTCTTTAAGAGACTTTGTATAAAGGGAAGGCTGTGCTCGTGTTCTTTCTCTTCCGTTTCCTGCTGTAACTGTGGTTTGTTAGATCCTGCTGCATTAGCACGTGTATGGATATTGTTCCTGGTGTATGATATTGTACATAGCGTAAGATAAACCACCATTTACTGTAGATCACTGTTTACTCTGTTTACTCCTGGGTTATCTGGTGCAATAAGATTGTGCACGCTCTGACAGACTGTGTATATTTCTCTGTCAAATGTTGTGCCATTAAGATCTAATAAACTAAGTTCTTTTTGATCTTCTGTAAGGATTTTAAGATTTCCAGCCAGTGCCATAACTTCCCCAGCAGATGCTTAGCGTATAGTTTGCAAATGATACTTAGACTGATTATCCAGTGGCTACATGAAAATTTAATTTTCCCCTCTTTCTAATCCACTGGAATGTTGGAAAGTGATTACATAAAGAGGCATGAAACTCTATCTGTGAACAGTCTAACTTTTGAGTAACAAAATAAATTGAGACTACATTTTGTGTGGTGGAAGAAGCCAGTGAAAGTAAAATAATCTTTGAAAATACCTTGGAGTGGGTCATGGGCAGCAGAGGAAAAAAATGCACAGTGTATCCTCATTAGAGAATTATTTGAGCAACAACTACCGGTAGGCACGTTGCTAACTGCAACATCTTCATCCGACTCTCTTCTGGTTGTGTGGCCCGAGTAGACCATTACACACCCTGCCTGTTGCTTCTTTGTGTACACATACACAAATTTTGTTAGCATAACACATACACACACATACAACCCATATGCACACTCCCTGATTAAACTCTTGCCTGGCTGAGGAATTCTGGGAGTTGAAGTCCACAAGTCATAAAGGGGCCAGGTTTGAAGACCCCTGGTGCATTCACACATCAGTAACACAAAATGTCATTGCACAAAATAAAATATAGCTGTCTGGAATTTCTTCCAACACCTTTATCAGCACAGCTATAGGAAACATCTGCCACCATTTGCCAGAGGGTAACTGTTTCATAGAATAAGCCATGTCCAGCATTCCTGGATTGCTGACATTTTAAAAATCTCTTCGGGTGTTTTTTGTTGTTGTTGTTGCTGCCTTTTCTGGGTCAAAAGCATTTGCCACAAGACCTCTATATGATTCACCTGTAAGCTTTATAAGCCGAGGATCCTTGTTTTGTTGCAATCTACACTTTGGAGTTTCATCATCGTGGGCTGCCCACACATTGAATAATAATAGGCATGGTTTTTGGATCAATAAGAGGCAGAATCTTAAGTCCAGTAGAGATTGATCTCTATCAGGTTGACAGAGAAGTAGTTCTGAAGGCAGCAACTGAATTTCTTTGGTAGCTTTCCTGTGCTTTCTCTAGGGAGGCTCACAACAACAATGTTGAGAGTTCAGCAAAATGAATCAATCAATGAACTCAGCACAACATACCAAGAAATAGAATCTCCTATTGATTAATTGTTATCAAATACAACGAACAATAAGAAGTAGCTGGAAAGATGATGTAGCTCAATTTGCTTACAGCTGTTTTAGGCATCAGAGAAACAAATGAGAAGCTCGCTTATAACCGAGGTATAGAAATTTACACGCAATTCAGCAAAAGTAAAAAGCAGTTTAGAACAGCCAGTCCATTTTTAAAGAAATGCCAGATCGTTCATGTATTGCTACTCTCGTTTGAGAAAGCTGGAGTACGTTAAGAGTCCCTAAGTAACTTTGGTTAGTCTTAAAACCTAAGCAGGGTCATGCTGGGTTATTACTTGGATGGGAGACTGCCAAGTAAATCCAAAACTGTGTATTAGGCTGGGAAATTGAAAAATAGCTCCCGCCCCCCAAACAAAACAAGGTGCAGATAGAATGAAGGAGCAGCGTGGTTGCCTCTGAAAGGAAGGAAAAGAACAGCGGGAAGCTGGATGGAGATAATGTGAGGGGCAAGGTAGCTGGCTGAGGAAGAAAGGAGAGCAAAGCTCTGTTTAAACATTGCAGAAAGGAATTAAATTCAGCAAGCAAGAGGCCCCTCTCAAGAAGCTGTTAATTTTCAGGCTCCAGCCAGTTGCAGCACCAAGCTAAGCAGGCTTGGACCTGGGTAGTGGTTGGACGGGACAGCCTCAGGGAGATCCCAGCACCATAGATTATATTGGTCAGCTAAAAAGCTTCCTGGATGAAGGCCGTAGAAAACAACATTCATATATGGCTGTCAAAAAAATTACATGGACACGTCTAGGGAGCTCAGAGGAGACTGCCTTTTGGCCGCTCAGTGCCTTCCAGATAATTGAGGCTCAGCTTCTGGCCAATGGCAAGAGAGGGTTGAAACTGTGTAGTCTGAAATACCTTGAGCACAGGAAGGAAAAGAATTACCCCAGGGACTGTCCTTTCATCCCTGATATATCGATGTTGTGCACTCTGTTTCAAGAGGACACATTCTCTGCTTTAAGTAGAAAAGTTTTCTTCTCAGAGTTGCTGTTAGCTCTGCATGAGAGATGCTTCAGACTGATGAAGCAGCAGGGAAGAAAAGAGTGAACCTTCCTTCCTTCCTTCCTTCCTTCCTTCCTTCCTTCCTTCCTTCCTTCCTTCCTTCCTTCCTTCCTTCCTTCCTTCCTTCCTTCCTTCCTTCCTTCCTTCCTCTTTCTCCCCTCCCCAGCTCCATTTCCTGGTGGATTTGACAGCCTTTCCAACCCTTTTCTTTGATAGCGAAGACCTTCACCCTAAGAATATTCTCCCTTTTGTATGTTCAGAGGGTGGGGGGAAAGACAGGAGTTCATTCTCTCTCTCTCTCTCTCTCTCTCACACACACACACACACACACACACACTTCTCCCATCTAAAGTGATTTGACAAAGACATTGATGTGTGCTTATCCTTCCCATAGATAGTGATCTTCTTTCTATTATGATTGGGTGATTGATTGATTGTATGTCATCAAATTATTGTTGACTCCTAGCAACCATACAAACAGATCTTTCTTTTACATCTTAATTGCAATCTAATATACATTTACTTACAGGGTGTTCATTGCATTTCTTAATTGTTTCTATCCCCCTCTTTTTCACTGCAGTTTCTAAAATTAATCCCTGGACTTTGTTAAGTCCTTCTCTTTGCTTTGTTTTTGCTTTTCTGCTGCCGATTTTTTCCAAGTTAAAGAGGAGGGGGGGGAAAGGAAAAAAATAACTCTTTTCTGAGGCTTCTTGGTCATGCTTCTTTGTACTTTGTCCCATTACTCATCTCCTGAACTGTCCTTCCAACATAGCTCCTTTTCTTCATTGTCCAGTCCTTTCACCAGCCAGCCTGCTCTTCAAGTCTTCCTACTCAATTCTTCTGGGTGGGGTCTTCCATCACACATTCCACCTTCTTCTGATTATCCTTTCTTCTTTCCTTCAGCATTTGCAGTTGACCTGTTCTGTGATCCATGTGCATCTTCAGCCTAGAAACTCAAGAAGCCAGATGTGCTTGCCTGCAGGTGTCCTAATTAAACCAAGAGCCTTCTCTTAGGCTGTGTGAGATTTTTCATGCAGTTGCATGAATCCAACTCTGTCATAAAGTACAACACCATCTTACTCATAGCAGCAGACTCTACCACAGGGATCCTACAGTAGTGGCCAAAATTGTGGAAACCTTTTGGGAAAAGTGTATTTTTGAGGTTTGATGGCTAATAACACCCCTTTTTTTGGAGTAGTACCATAAAATTATATATCAATGGAAAGCTAATTTAATCAAGAATATAATGCAACAAAATTTGTTCAATTATCTGTACTGTATTCTATGAGGAGTTATAGCCAAATAACCAGAAAAAGGAAGCACAACTTGCTTAGGTTGATATCAGGTAGCTTTCCTTCATCTGATTGTAGCCAAAGAGAATGAATGTTTAGAGAGCCAATCAGGTGTCATCTTGTTTTGGCAATGAGCCAATCAGATCACAGTAGGATTCAGTTATTGATGTCATGTATTGAAGCTGAGAGGAGGACATTTGTCAGTGTGTTATGTGATCCCTATCAAGTTGGTTGGGTTTTTTTTGTGTTCTTTCATTTAGTGAGCTTGTAAAACGTAATAAAATTAAAGTAATGGTGCAAAGAGTTGACTGGTTGCCCAGAAAGCGATGTAAAATAGTATTATTAAGTGAACAAGGCTACAGTTATAAAGAAATTAGAAGAAAAATTGGTGGAAACTTAACCAAAGGTGGCATTTCTGCTGTACACTTTTCCCAAAAGGTTTCCACAATTTTGGCCACTGTTGCTTCTCACCAGGCTATCAGCTCTAACCAGCATAGCTAATATTCAGAGATGATGGGAACTGAAGTCTATCACAGATTCTGATGAGCTAGATGTTTTATAACTTCATCTATAAAGAGAGGCTGCTGAAGCCACACATGGAAGTAAGGCCTTTCTGTGGACTGCTGTCTTTTCAAATAGCAGCCCAAAGAAAAAGAGGCCAGTAAAATAAAAACTTGCTTTGCTTATATTACATACTTCAGTAGGTTTATTTACCTCTGCGTCTTGAAGTTCTAGTTCCTTTTAAACATCTTCTTGTGAAGAAACATACAAAACATAGTTTTTCAGATGTTATCTGTTATCAAATACATTTAGCTAGTCTTCATAGTCCATTTCTTGAGACTGCTTGCTGTCCCAGTGGGTGCTTCCAAACAGTAAGAAGGCGGATGGTAATCCATCAGTTTAGTTAAGGTGGGTTATGAACTTCTCCCCCTCCATCCCTTTTCTCTTTTTCTCTCTTTCTTTCTCTCTATCAACAGATTCTCCATTTTTGCAGGAAAATGCAAGATAGACAGTGATATCTGAACTGTATCCAAATAGGCACATTCTCAATAAATACCTGTGTCATAAAAAAATATCCGTGTTATGCCAACTTAATTGTTATAGCTGTTCTCCAAGCAGAGATCAGCCATTTTTTTTCTTGTTAAGGCACCATCCTGTGTAGCTGGTTGGGAATTGTTGAAATTTATCCAGAAGCATGAGCAAAGCTTCCCTTCTCTAGATAAGAATCTCATATGTTGGGGAGCAGAGAGTGAGTTTATGGAGAAAAGGGGCAATATGCAACCAAGAACAGTGGAGCTTTCTTCTGTGCTGTAAAGAATGCTGGGAATTGTAGTTTGATCAGTAGACTGACTATTCTGCATTTGATATCAGAGGCAGGCTAATATCTGCTATTGTGTAAGAAATAAAATAATGGGGCTGCATAGAATGGGTTAGTTTAGAAGGGATATAATCTCTCCCCTCATTCACATTTTTGGATGAACAATCAGCGGTTAATCGGACACTTTCAGAGAAGTAAGTAGCTGGTGCTAATATATAATTTAATATCAACGAAGGGATAGGAGTTGCACCTGAGAGCATTTCCATTCCAGACATCCACTTCAACAACCCTTTTACCTTTGGAGCAAGTTATAATTAAATCCCAATATCCAGTTCAATCTCTTGAGCCCGATTCCTGGAGGTAAAGAAATTTAGGGATGACCTTGGGGAAGTTATGAAAGAACTGTTAAGAAGAAAGCTGCAAAAATCAATCAGATCTTACTTTCAGTCATGGGCCAGCCTAAAACGTGCAGAAAACTTTACACAATCCAGAAACTGAAGCAAGCCTGAGAAAGAAACTCAAAAAAACAACAACACCTTCCTTGATTTTGTTTAGTATAAGATGGGACAGAGAGACATTTGAACAGGCTTTCAAAACTGATGCCAGCCCTACAAGATAGGGCAGCCCTTCAAGACAGATGCCACAGAACTTTCTGGAGTTCTCCAGAAAGATGTAGGGTACATTACATCTTACAATAAACAAAATCAAGGAGGCGTTATTTTCAGTTTCTTTCTCTTATTTCTTCCTGTCTTTGTACTGGGTAATCTTTCTGCGTGTCCTTTAACCCAAAGCAATTTCTAAATGCTTTTACTCTGGATCAAGTGATTCCAGACATTATTTTGGGACGTACTATCTTCTTTCTTTTTACTATTGAATCTTTACTGCTGTTTTACCTCATAGAAAGCATTCACCTTTTTTGAGCACCACCCTGAGATAGGAGGCTCAATCTCTGGGTTGTGAATATGCTGTTAAAAGAGACATAATACCAAGATCACATCTGCTAACTCATGTTAATTAACATGAACAGTATGTATTTAAAGCTTCTTTTTAGTTGGCTGAGCCAGACCAAACCTTTGCTCGTGATCTGTTGGAGGAACACAATGGAAGAACATAAAACAATTATTGGATGCAATTAGGCCTTGTAGGCGGGGGAGAATGTAAAGAGACTATTTTGGTTGCTTGCTGTTTTAAAACCATGTTGTTTTCCAATTATGTCACCATGCCTGTGGATCCAGTGGTAGTATGGAGCCTGTGAGTTGGTTATATTGATAGCAATTGTATAGATTGCACTCTCCCACAAATTAGGTTTTATGGTTTTAACTGTTTTAATTGGCTTTGGATTGCCTTTTATTGTAATTGTTTATTGTTTTGTTACTTAACTGTGTGAACTGCCCAGTCACAAATGTGAAATGGGGGGGGGGCTACATAAAGTAAACAAACAAACAAAATGTGTGAAGTTGCCCTAGAGCCATCATCTAATAATGTGTTACCTCTTTTCTCTTTGTCGTCAGCATTTAGAGCAAAGAACATGATAAAAACAGGAAGTGTGGAATTCAATTTAATAGGGTTAGAAATGTGTAGTTGTTTCTTTTTTTTTTTTAACATGCTTTTAACCAGATGTATTTTGTGGTACCTCTTTTGCAATGTAGCATTACTAAAATTACGTTTTTTTCAGGCTTGAAAGTTATAAAACCTATGGTCAGGCTACTCTGGGAATCTGAAAACAATAAGTAACTGTTTATTCTTGTTCCCCTTTTAAATCTGCAGCTCAGTATTTTGCAAGCATCATGGTCATTGTTGGTTTATCTGTAGTAGTAACAGTCTTGGTGCTTCAGTTTCATCATCATGACCCTCAAGCAGGAAAGATGCCCCAGTGGGTAAGTGACTACTACACATCAGCCTTCATAAACAGCCATACCTTTTGTATTTCATCACTTAGACGGTGCTAGAAAGAACAGATGATTTTAAGGATACGATACTAATTCTCACTTCCTCTCCTCACATTGGTGTATGCTGAGCCTGCAGGGTTTATGACTGACCAAAGCAGGAGACCTTTCATCTTTTCTTTTTGTTTGTTTTTTCAAAAAAAAAAAAAGTATTTTTATTTCTTTTAATATAGAGAAAAAGGAAAATAAGGAAAAGTGACTTAAAAATTAAACAAAAACAAGAATACAGAACATTCACACACAGAAAGAGACTTCTGACTCACCCTTCTGGGTGGTTTGTGTCTTCTTCAGTTGTGGGTCCTACACCAGAGGCCTGGGAGTTTGAGGGTTTGTGCAGTATCTTAGCTGTTCCTAGCACTGCACTCTTTTGGACAGAAAGCTCTGATGCTCTTCCTGGGATCTGTTGGAATCACTCTCCCAGCTTAGGGGTCACAGCCCCAACTGCTCCTACTACCACTGGGACTACTGTGATCTTTATTTTCCTCATCCAGTCTAGTTGCTCCTTCAGGGCCTGATACTTCTCCAGCTTTTGGAACTCCTTCTTCCTCATGTTATTGTTACTTGGCACTGCTGCATCTATCACCTGTTCTTCAACATGACCTTCTGTGGAATCCCCCATATGGACCTGTAAGGACCTGTAGTTCATACACTGTGCATCTCAGTTTCAGTTCTTAGTTTATAATCGTGTGGACCCTGTTGCACAGTTACTTTCCATCTTGAAAAATATTTTTTTAATTTACAGAAGCATCTATATCAAAAGATCAGTAGAAAAAGAATTGTTCTCAACAAAATCCCACTTTGTAAATAGTAAAACATCAGTTTTACCAGCATAGGTCTTCGTTGCACCTGAACTTTGGCCTATTTCTTTAAAATTGGCCACCTAACTACAAGCCGTTGCTTCTGTTTTGCTAAAAGCATGCACCTCTGAATTCAGTTCAACTCTTCCCCACAACATGAGTGTCTTCGTGTACGGTTTTTTTGTCCGTTTGTCTATTACCTTCTTTTGAAATGTTTTCTTGACCTTTTTTAAGTCTACAATTTTAAATATCCTGATGAGTTTCAGTTTCAATAACCAGACCTAACTCTGCATAGAACCAGCTATGGCCAACTTAAAGCAGTAAAAAGAAATGTTTTTCCTTAGTCTTTGGCATTTCAGTCATCAGTAGCACCTTCTTTTAAAGTTTCTGATTTTTTTCCTGTTTTCTCATGTATGCCTTTTTGAAATAATGCATCATCATTTATGGTATTCCACTTTTGCCCCTCCACTGTAAAAATCCCTTCATGTGTAAACACTCTAAAATATAATTGTTAAACATTAAATATTCATCATCAGGAGCGTATTATTTTTTCTTTGTACTTATTGTTATTGTTAATAACAATAACAACAACAACAACAACAACAACAATAATAATAATAATAATAATAATAATAATAATAATAATAATAATAATAATAATAATAATAATAATAATAATAATAATAATAATAATAAATAAAGTTGGAAGGGACCTTGGAGGTCATCTAGTCCAACCCCCTGCTCAGGCAGGAAACCCTATACCATTTCAGACAAATGACTGTCCAGTCTCTTCTTAAAAACTTCCAAGTTGGAGCATTCATCGCTTCTGGAGGCAGATTGTTCCACTGGTTAATTGTTCTAACTGTCAGGAAATTTCTCCTTAGTTCTAGGTTGCCTCTCTCTATTAGTTTCCATCCGTTGCTTCTTGTCCTGCCTTCAGGCGCTTTGGAAAATAGCTTGACTCCCTCTTCTTTGTAGCAACCACCGAGATATTGGAACACTGCTATCATGTCCCCCCTCGTCCTTCTCTTCATTAAACTAGACATACCCAATTCCAGCAGCCGTTCCTTATATGTTTTAGCCTCCAGTCCCCTAATCATCTTTGTTGCTCTTCTCTGTACTCTTTCTAGAGTCTCAACATCTTTTTTACATCGTGGTGACCAAAACTGGATGCAGTATTCCAAGTGTGGCCTTACCAAGATATTGTAAAGTGGTATTAATACTTCACGTGATCTCGATTCTATCCCTCTGTTAATGCAGCCTAGCACTGTGTTGGCTTTTTTGGCAGCTGCAGCACACTGCTGGCTCATATTTAAGTGATTGTCCACCAGGACTCCGAGATCCCACTCACAGTTACTACTATTGAGCAAGATACCACCTATACTATACCTGTACATTTGGTTTTTCTTGCCTACATGTAGAACCTTACTTTTTTCACCATTGAATTTCATTTTGTTAGATAGCGCCCAGTGTTCAAGTCTGTCCAGATCCTCCTGTATCTTAAGCCTATCTTCTGGAGTGTTGGCTATTAAAAAGGCTCCATTGGTGTCTTGGGAGCTAAACATGCAGTGTAATAAAACATCGCAGACAGAAGTGCTAGTGTTATTCCTTTACATTTCTACTACAGAATACCTTGTGAGATCTGCTTGTTGCAGGAATCCGAGTAATAACTCCAAGACATGTTCTTTAGCTGTACGATTGTTTTCCACCTTGCAGATATTCTCATACAGTTCAAGAACTGTTTAGAGCATTCTCAGTGGCAGAGATATTTATCTAAAAGCTACCCAACTAAAGCCACAGTTAAAACAGACTTTGAATTAGATACTTTGCCAAATATTTTTCACTAAACAAATACAGGGTAGTCCTTGGCTTACAACCATTTGTTTAACTATGATTCAGAGTTATGGTGGCACTGAAAAGAAGTGACTTATGATCCATCCTCAAAGTTGTGACTGTCACCCCACTCCACACAGTCACATGATTATGATTTCAGCACTTGGAACCAGCTCACATTTATGACAATTGCAGCGTCATGCGGTTGCGATTTGCGACTTTCCCAGTCATCTCCCAACAAGCAAAGTCAATGGGGGAAGCCGCATTCGCACTACAAGTGTATGATTCGCTTAATGGCCAGTGACTTGCTTAATGACCACAATAAAAATGGTCATAAAATTGGGTCTTGCAGTGACTCACTTAATGACCTCGTTGCACAGCGATCAAAATTTCTGTCCCAATTGTGATCATAAGTCGAGGACTACCTGTACAAGAGTGTTACCCTTTTCATGTCAGAAGCTGGTTCGAAGTTCTTAGGGATTTCTCTGCCCAACAATTAGAGTAAAATAGGACATGATAGAGAAATAAATGAAAAAGTTTTGACTGGTTGTGTCAAAATAGCGGTTGGCCTTTTCCCGTTCATTACATTTAGCAGGCTTAGCAATCGCTTTCAATCAAATTAAGCTTCTTTGATAAATGCAACTTTCCAGTGATTGGATTCTTGGCAAATGTTAATTTCTTGGGAGCAATCACATTCTTCCTAAAGCTATCTGTAAGCCTTATTATGAAGGATTATAGGTATCTTTAAGAAAGAATCTGTTTCTGCGGCAAGAATAAAAAAAGCGATTTTGTGAAAATACCTGAGAAGTGTTTTTTTTTTTCCTCCAGATGAACGGCTTAAGGCTAGAGGAAGGGCTGGAGGAGGCAAATAATTGAAAAATGATTTTGTCCAAGATCTTTGTAATGAGCTGTTATGCTTCACATAGCAATTTACCAAACGGCAATATCCTTTGTGAACCACGTTTCCCCCCCTGCTCTCTTTGTGCAATCACTCAAGACCTCCACGAAGGGCACTGAGAGTTTCTGTCTTTTTCAGGTCCGCGTCGTCTTGCTGAACTGGTGCGCTTGGTTTCTCAGAATGAAAAAACCAGGGGAGAACATCCGGCCTCTCTCTTGCCGATACGGCCACTCGAGGCACCAGTCCAGTGTCAGCAGTGTAGAGATGAACATCTTACCAGGACACCATTCTAGCAACGGCAACATGATCTACAGCTACCATGCCATGGAAAACCCCTTCTGCCCACAGAATAATGAGATGGACACCAAGGGCGGAAAGGACCAGAGCTCTTTGCCTGAAGATAATGAGAGCACTCAGAGAAAAGCTTTAATGGACACCATTCCAGTGATTGTGAAAATCCTGGAAGAAGTTCAGTTCATTGCAGCCCGTTTCCGGAAACAGGATGAAGGGGAAGAGGTCTGCAGCGAGTGGAAGTTTGCAGCTGCTGTTATAGACAGATTGTGCCTGGTGGCATTTTCACTTTTTGCCATCATCTGCACGCTTACAATTATCATGTCTGCTCCAAATTTTATTGAAGCTGTTACAAAAGATTTTACATAAGGCTCTCCAAGAGGAGTAGAAAAATGCTCCAGTGTAATTGGCAATTATGAAATGGTGCCATTAATTTTGAAGAACGAGACTTTCTGTGCTGAATTCAGTATTAAAAAAAAAGAAGTCGGCATGTGTTTCAAATTCCAATTGTTTCCCCAGTGTTAGATATTCTAGATACAGAATTGGCTCTGTTACTTGTTATTTGTTTCAAATAGTGTCTTCTCCCTATACCTGTGATCATAATCACCAATAATATTAGACAAGAAATCAGACACACAGCATACACTTTGCTGAGTAAATAGAACATACATATATGCTACTAGGAAACACTAGTGAACATGTTGCTGCATTGGTAAATTCTTCCTAGAAACAAGATCTTTGCTAAATGTATCATTTTCAATATTTTTGTTTGGCATCGTTGTTTAACACAGATTTCATCTACGGTAATGTATTGAATGATGCTGTTAGTTGCTGTTTGCCAAATAAATGGCAGGTTTTAGCTTTTACTATCACTGTGATAATCTGAAACATTTCCCACTTGATAACAATGTGAAGTCAATGCAATACTTTTTTCTAATAAGTTAAAAATGTTTTCATTGTTGAATATTCTGTTTTTCTATTACATAAATTACACCCTTTCCCTAACCTGAGTGCTGCGGCTGCCCACTTATTATCTTTACCTTTGAATGTATGTCTGAACATCTCCAATGTCCTTAAATTGCATTCACCTTATTGATTTTAATTTTCTTACAATTAATATAGACCACAACCCCAAATGTGCCTGGAAAGCAGCACGTTTCACTTATTACTGACAACTATTGATAGAAATCGGAAATATAGTCAGATGAGCAAAATTAATGCACATCAAAGCAAGATTCAGTTTTTCTGCACTATATTGCTTTGAATGGAATACATGTTCCACTCACCCGTAACTCCACATTAAAACCTGGGCATGACTATTTGAATTGTAGTTTTTACCTTCTACAGCAAAAATTATAAAGTTTTTTTTCTATAGAATAAAAAGATTCAAGAGTCTCAGAAGCCTGTAAGATCACAGAAAGATGTTTTAATCTAACTTCCCGCCCCCCCATTGAAACCACGGTTAATGAATAAAGGATTCCCCCCCCCCCGATTTTTTCCATTCATTAACGCCATGGTTAATGAATATATTTTTTTTTTTACAATAAGTTGTCAGGATTGAAATAGATAGTGATCTGCCAAATGCAAATAATCGCATCATACATTAAACTCACCCAAGATATCACAATTTGTACCCATCAACTCTTGGAAGTATACAATGTAAAATTTTCCAACTGTTTGCAAGCTGCCAAATTGTTGTGATGATAGCTTTCCCCAATAATTATTTCATGTAGAAGGTTTGAGAGAAACGGAGGAAGGACTTATGACATTTTACAGATAAAGCGGAATCAAACAAGACCATTGGTTTTTTTTTAAAAGGATCTTTTATAATCAGATTGCATTTACAAAGAAAATGAAATATAAAGACTAAAAGGATAAAATTCACAATAAGGTAATAATTTGATACAAAACATGCACTTTTGTTGACATTTTTTAAAACAGCTATATTACTGATGCAAAAATCCGTGTGCTCTGCCTGTGAATACATGCAAAGGAATGGAGAGAAATGAAAAGTGAATATTGATTCCAGCGTGTTGATAAAACGTAAAGCACTTTAAAAAATCAAGTTGAAGAGAAGTGTGGCCTTCTGACAATGTGTTTATACAGGAATCTATTTCCATAGGCACGACAGTGACGGAGTGTTACTATTCCCCACCTGGAATAGAGTCTCAGCATGATGCCAAGGTCTTGCTTGTAGACAGAAACCCTATCCTGCTGATTATTCATTTAGCTGGCAAAGTAATGCAGATCCTTTGGATATCCAGTAGTCGCTTGGTCTTTTTGAAGGAAGTAAGACGGTAACCACAAAATTGGTAGAATGACCTAATTATAAAAAAGAAAAAATTGTTACTGTTTCAAACTCCCCATGTTCCTAAGCTGCCAACACCACCACCCCATCGTACACCCAAACCCCAGAATAAGTTCTATACAAAAAAAAAAAACAACAGTATAACTTACTCCTTATATGGTTGAGATAGTTGGGCAACCTTTGGGCACTGGTATACTGCTGATGCTAACCAATTGGCATGCATGTTGGCAAAGGTGTACAGATGTGAACGGAAAACTTTTTCTTCGTCTTATCAGGAGGAGAGAACTATAAAGAAGGAGCTCACAACACTCTCTTCTTCAGTACAGTATTGCCTGAGTCCCCTGCTGATCTGACGATTGCTGACAGTAGGGCATGTGAAGGTGACAGCAAGGAACTAGGGGTTGAGAAAGCCATCCAGGCAGACTGCCTTGGAAGCTTAGGGGGTCGGCACGCAGCCCATCAGAGGCCTGGGATTCCAATGAATTGGGTCAACTTGTGTGGGGCTGTGGAATAGGCTAGCTTTTCTGGAAGGGGAAAAAAGTCTATAGTATTTGCAAAACTGCATACTCTTTTGACAAAGTGCACCTTACTGTACTTAAGTGGTTTCAAAATGCAGGCATCGTAAATCAGAGACCTGCATGCATTTTTTGGGTTAAATTGTCATTATTCCTCAGATACTTGCATTGATTATGATGAATCGCAAGAAAAGACTTGCCATGTGCTCAGATATGGCACACAAGCACACTAAACCATAATGCTTGACAATCATGCTCCTACCATTCTAGGAAATAAGAACCCAATAAAATCATCGTTAAAAAATGAACATTTCTTCTGGCTTTTTAACTCAAAAAAATTAAAGGCAAATTCTAATCTGGTAGCAGCAAATAAGGGCCCGAGTTGCCCTGATCTATTACAGATCATGAGACCATGAGATCAAACCATTTTCTTTAGATGATTTTTCTTGGGGAGATAATAGGAGACAATGGACACATTTAGTGCAAACGATACAAAAATAAATGCACAATAGTTTGCCAAATTATTTTAAAGCAACTACATAGTTGGAACGAAGCTATTTCTAGGCATCTCTCTCTGTATTAATGGATGGTGACCAGCTGCACTAAAGTTGGTCCCGAGTGCTGCATAAAGGTCCCAGATGTGGATCAGATGTGACAATAAATCTTTGTGGGATCAGGTGAAAATGAATATGCCACATGAGAACATTACAAGTCGGAAGACAGGGTTTTAACTAAAGAAGTTTAAAACAATTTATTCATTAGCTGAAATTCTAAAATTTTGCTATTTGTTTTCTCTTCACTGCTGATAGGGAATTCAGCCAACGGGCAACAAAGCACTCAGAACTTGAGTCTGTTGAGCTGGCCATAAACAACCATCGATGTTGTAAGATTATCTTAATACTTTCATTTAAGAAGGCTTTTAGTTCATATGACATACTATACCTATGAACGATTTCTGTATTCTACCAGTAGTGTAATAAAGGAAGCAAGCATATAGAAATCAGCAAAACAATCTACCAAACAATCTGTGAAGGTTCATCATCTGTGCTACTCACTTCTTTTGAGCTGAGCTGAAACAGAACTTAGCAACAGATGTCACATCCTGATATATTGTCCAGCTTCAATGGAGTGGAATGCCCCCAACACATCACTATTCACCTCCCTATTCAAATTACCTGGAGTTTTTCACTTCCACTTTCTCATTCATAATTCTAGGGAAAACATATCTATGAAACTGTCAGGAAGCTGGAACATCAGCCCACGTTCATTGACTCATGTGGCATTATCCCCATTTGCCACATCCCCAGAAGCAAATTCACTGATACAGCAGGTTTGGCAATCTGCACTCTTATTCCATGAGCTATTTGCAAAGGGGAAGATCTCTTACCGCAAAGCATACATACTTCTTAAGAAAAAAGAATGACATCTGATAACCTGAAAGAACTTGATTCTGCACTTTTTGTATCAGGTTCCAGATAAAAAAGAAAATATACTTGCTTTTTAGGAAGGATTTATCTACTCCCAGGATCTGGTTCAGGAGTAGGATCCATTCCAAGTACTTTTGAAAACCCTTGTAAATATTATCGATGTGGCAAATTTCAAGAGTGGGACTTTGGTAACGTAGAGGGTTTCCCTGCATTTTTTAAAATATAATAATGTCACCTGACCGATAGACAGGACTTTACTCTCATGTTGCCTAGGCCTCTGGCCTTTGATCAAGCTGTTCTTCAGCCTGGATCAGTGGTTCCTTGCAATCTCTTGCCCCCTTGAGTTAGATGGGGGATTCTCTGCTACATCTGTCCCAGGAAGCCCCTTCAAAGCATCATCTGCCTTGTGGTGTTTGAATAAAAGTCATTTGCTAGGCTGTCATTCATGTATATTTGCCAAGTTGATATTGGATATCTAGTGAATTTTATAGAAAAAAGAATTACCTGTGGTAGACAGAGTTCCTGCTCTAGCTCCTGTTTTGTAGAGGGGCGCATGATACAACGATGGGTGGGCCTCATAATTTTGATGCGGCTCAAAATGAATTACTGGAAGCATTGGGTTCATTTGTCGAGGTAACGCGTCTTCTATAACCATTTCATCATCATCCCAACGACTAGCATCCATAAACATGCCATGGACTAGCACCCCATCCTCTGGAGAAGGTAACTGAAAAAAATAAGGTGGAAGGTGGAAGTCAAAGCCGAGCTAATCATTCATTAGCACTATCAAGTTTCTACCTTACCCAGGTACATATTCTTGAAATACAGCAAAACATTAAAAACAAAAAAAGTATCAGAAATCTACCACAGTACAAGATAAACGTGATGGTTTTATGTAAAGATATTTCACGTGAATTCAAGTTCTTTGTGGCTGGATAGTCATTGCAGTTACAGACTTGCAAATACCTTTTCATCCATTGGTAATTCATTTCCGAAGTGGCACAGTTTTGAAGCTTCTGATACTTGTGTTTGGTCTCTGAAGACAGGAATGATGTTGTAACTAAAAGTAAGCTCATCAATCGGTAAGTTATATTTTCGAGCATGATTCTGAAGAGTTCCTGAGAAATAAAACATGGACCTGATTCTCTTTTTAAAAACAAATAATCAGCCATTAACAATGCACAGTAATTCGAACTCAATTTACCCTCACACAAACTCAGAAATATGTTCTATATTTACAAACTCTTGGCAAAATCCAATTCATAGTGTAATCTTCAATATCATAAACATTTTTTATAGAGCACTGCTTTATTATACTACCCCACTATTCCAAGCCATCTTTAAAAAAAAAAAAAAAAAATAGGCAACCTTATTATTTTGAACAATTATTATGGCCCTAATGTACTGCTTTACTTCCAAGTACCATACTGACATTTTTATTATTTGTATTACTTTTGTTAGTTCAAAATAATAACCTAAAGGAAAAAAAAACTTCCTATTAAATTATGAGAGGGTTTAAAGAACTCCCTTTTGAAAGTCCAGGCAGTGCGTGATTTCTACTGTATTGCAGAGTGCGTGTTTAACCACTGTATTTTCCAATCCACTTGAAATGATTTCACTTATTCTAGAGGCAATAGATTATAAGTTACATGGTTTGTAGGGTGCTTTGCTGCCAGATCTTAGAACCACAGACACATGGTTAATGGGAATTGATGTGCAAGATTAATATAAAGAGCATTGCCTATTTATGTTAGCAAACTGCTTCTGACTATGAATTTATTTTCAAAATTGAGACGAAGGAAAGGACAGTCTGCTCTATATCATCCACTGCCTAAAACAGCACTTGATAAAAATGGTGCTTCAGGTGCCTTCTCTTCTGGATACTCTTTTGAGATGAACTGAGTTATACAACCCATGATTTCAACATTATCTTCAGTACGCTATTCACATCTCCCCCACCCCTGCTCTTCTTCACTCCAGTTACAGCAGCAACAGGGAACTAGAGTTATTTAGGAAAATTCTTGGCTCCAAATTTATTGGTCATGTTGCATCAGCACAATGAGCAACATGCTTTCAGGATACTAATTTATAGCTTCTTCCTTTTAATAACAGCTTTATTTCCTTTTTGCACAGATTCAACCACAAAGGGATTTTTGGGGGCTGCACACCCTGCAGGCGGGACAATGACTTTTTCTTACTGATCAGCTGATGGAAGAAGAGTGACTGGTTCCCATTACACCCTGACTGCACTTGGTTTTTAGAAGCCAGCAGCAGTGAAGAGAATTCTGCAGCCAATTTAAAAATGGTTGGAAGGGATTGGGAAATGGAAACAATGCCCTGTGAATTTGATCCCAATCAATCAGCTAACAATAAAGCAGCTTGGCCAGCTATTCTGAGCATCTGAAACCAAAAGCGAGAACAACCAACTGAGCAATTGGTTTCCAACCCTTTTATGGGTATGCTACCATTTAAAACATACATAGGTGACATCAGAGACAGAGAAATTTTGTATGAATGTTTACCGGTCAAAAATCCTTGTGGAAAAAAGAAACCAGAAATCCAAAATGATTTAGGTTGACCTCTTTTGAGCCAGAACTGAAAAAAAAAAAGTTGATATATGTTAGGCATAAAACCCGACATTCCTTTTAACTTATTAAACAACGGATTGCTGTTCTTTTATCTGCAGAAAGGGAGAACTGAACTGGGTTTGCCAGGGTTTTACTTTTCCATCTAAATGGATATGGCTTCATTACGTTTGGTCCTAATCCAGGAAATCTTCGGTGCTGCAGAATGGCAACATTTGAAGTTCTCCCAGACAGAATGAAGCTCAGGGCTTCTCTCACACAGATCAGAAGCTGGAGGATATGAGGAGTCACTCCTGGCATCTGCCTGAGTTTTTGTCTGTCACCATTTTGGGGGCTTAGTGGGAAGATAGCAGGGTGAAATATATCATCTCTTTCCTTTACTCCCAATTTTCTTGATTATATTATTGGTTTAAGATTGGAACTCAGTCAAAACAGCCATGAGTACTTTGCACCATGTTTGAAGTTAAAGAGAAATAATGGTTCTGATGCATGGCTGAGGGTCTCCGGATCAGGGTACCTGTATAAATGCTGATGCACTCAGTTTGTATATACAGCACACCAGCAGTGTATCATTTCAAAAATCATAATTATATGGCGTAATTATCTTAGAGAAGTGGTAAGTCCAACATCTGATGGCAACGTATTATCAAGCCACAGTAACAAGATGCCTTTTGGAATTACAAAGGTACATAATTATACCACTGTAAATTTTTGATGACAAAACTGTATCCATTCTGCAAATAATCAGCTAAACCATTTAGGAAAAGCAATAATGCCATTACTCTCCCTTCTCCATTATTCCCCATGCCAAGAATGGGGAATATTACCTTCATTCTGCCAAGCATTTTCTCATTAGTTTATTTGCTGCAAGTCATATTTGGCATATTAATTGAAACAAGACAGAAGCCAACTTGTAATAAATGGAAAGGCAAGCATTTGGCATGGTTTTTAATGTCCTCCCCCTTTTAAAGTGTTTCTTGTCCCCACTTGTTTCCTAATAATCGTGCCTCTGACCTTCATTTTTAACAATCTGAACAGTCTCAGCTGCCTGAAATTGTTACTGTTCCCTGAACTAATTTCTCTTCCATGGGTTGTATGATTATTTTTTTTGCCTGACATACATACTTAATGTGCATATTCTTTCAGAGATGTTTTTTTCTATGCACATTTTTGAGTTGCAAATTGCAGTTTGGTATGCTAATGCATTCTGGTTTGCATACACATTTCACAGGCGCTCACTGGCCTGTGTTTAAATGAATTTACCTCACATTTTATCTTTTATGCTAAAATAATCAATGATCTCATGCAATGTTTCTCAACCTTAACAATTTTAAGATGAGTGGACTTCAATTCCCAGAATTCCCCAGCAAGCCATGGGAATTCTGGAAGCTGAAGTCCACTCCTAATAAATAGGACATTAGTGCTCTCAACTTTTTTGTGCGTGGGGGGAGTTCAAGGAAGCTAAAGAATGAACTTGGGTTACATCCTTTCTTAACTTTCCTAAAATCTCTTACACCTGAAACATAACCTAAATTATAGATCATCAGTACACTGTACACCTACGAGTAGCATTTCTACTTACATCTATGAAGCTTGTCCTGAGCACAAGGTCTTTCACCCAGGCCCCCAAAGGTTTCAGAGATGGATATGCGGCGTTGGCCCAGAGGGTTGGAACCTGATTGTTAAGAAAGCTGTGGTACACTCTCTCCATTTCTTCGGACATGACTACAAACCCCGCAATGGCTTTGTTGAGTGTTTGTAGAGAGCTCTGAAAGTTGAACAACAACACTGTACTTTAATCTTCTGTGGAGAGGAAAAGAATATAACAGCAATTTTATCTTCTCCAGGCACTTGTATTGCCAGTTCTCTCGCTCTCGAGTTAGCTTCAATGATCTAATGCAGTGTTTCTCAACCTCAGCAACAGCTGAGAAATATTGCATTAAACAGATGAGCATGGCTGGCTGGGGAATTCTGGGAACTGAAGTCCACTCATCTTAAAAGTTGCTAAATTGAGAAACGCTGATCTAATGATCCTACAAATCGGAGCAGGTAGAAGGGAAGATCACTGATAAAATATCAGTGGTGCTGCAACAATGCTTTCTGAAGTTGTCTATACAACACATGGAGGTTGCCTTCACATCTTCCAGCACATTACCAGTACCCTTGCCTAATTGTAATAAGGAGCTTAGCAGTGATACACTGTAGAGCAGGGGTCTTCAAACTCGGCCCTTTTATGATTCATGGACTTCAACTCCCAGAATTCCTCAGCCAGCGTGCCAGGCTGAGGAATTCTGGAAGTTGAAATCCATGAGTCATAAAAGGGCCCAGTTTGAAGACCCCTGTTGTAGAGATTATGCAGGTGTTCCACCTTCCAAATGTTTTTGTCCTGTCTCCCTTTCTCCTCTTCCTCTGAATTTAAACATCATTATAAGGCAAATGGGAGGGGGGGGGAATGGAAGAGGCAGAGACAGAAATCCTTGAACTGATGTGGCTATCTAGGTAGGGCAGCTATTACATTGTGTGTGTGAATATTCATTCCATTTCTCAGTTTAAAATGAAAATTATCCAGTAATTTATAATATTTTTCTAAAAATGCAGCAAAACAGAGCAGTATAAATAAGGCATAAATAAGATGCTATTAAAACCAAAATATGTTCAGAGAATTTTTCACTGGTCTTTCAGGAAAAATCCTCAGGGTTGTGTATAGTTAAAATAAATTTTAACAAATTCTGCACAAAATAATATATAACAAGCTAAGGCAAAGGGTGAGCATACAGAATCAAGCATCAGACAATGATGAACTCAAACAAAGCCATCCTTCTTACAGTCTTAACCTGAATTGATTTATTTGAAAATTAGCTCCAATGACATCAATTAAAATCTTCTTCAGATTGATTTTTCTGCTTTGATCATCTACTTTATATTATCTATGTTTATAAGAGGTTTTCCCAACAGTTTTTATACCCGTTTCACAAATAAATGGAAACTATCTACCATATTTGTTTGAAAAGACAAAAATGCAACTATCTTGTCTTAACCACCTTCAATTAAAGGAAGCCAGGAAAACTAACCTGGTGTGACCAATGTTCTGAGAAATAAGGGTGAAATTTTTCTGTCAGTAAAAGTATATGCCTGTGAAAATAGTGAGATAATTCCTGGAACTGTTTTCCTGATTTGCCACTCTCTTTCTCTTTCCATTGACGTTGATATTCTTGCATTCTATGAAAGCCACATTTCTCCCGTGCAGCCCTCATAACAATCTTTATTAGCCAGAAATTATTTCATGCTGCAGTAGGAGTGGGAAGGGCTTCTTCTGACTTCCTGCTCGCTTCCCAAATGACTTTGTTGTGGGAAGCTGGCAGAGAGTGTTGGAAATCATGATCACATGACCATAACTGACTACAGCGATGCTGCAGCAGCCACAACTCTGTGAATAAAACTGGTGTGAAGATCTTTGAAATTCCAATTATACACAAGTCCTGGATTTTGTAGCAAAGTCTTTAAATTAGAGAATTTGAGATATAGATAGTCCTTGACTTACATCTATTTGTTTAGCAACTGTTCAAAGTCAAAACAGCAGTGGAAAAACAACCAGTACTCACACAGAGAATCCTCGCATTGTGCCTATGATCATGTGATCAAAATTCAGCTGCTTTGCAACCAGCATGTATTTACCACAGATGTTGCATGCTGGGGTCCTACAATTGCCTTTTGTGAGTTCCTAGCTGGCTTCTGACAAGCAAAGCCAATAGGGGAAGCCAGATTCGCTTCATGATTGCATGTGCCTAACAACCATGGCAAAAAATGTCACAACATTGGGTGCCACTCACAGAACAATTGCCTTGCTTAGCAACAGAAATTCTGGTCCCTATTGTGGTCATAAGTCAAGGACTCCCTGTACCATGATTCAAAAATTGTTGTGTTATGATGCATCATTTGGCCTAAAGGAAGGTTACAAACAGACAGGAGAACTTTAGTAGTATATAAATTAAAGTAGTCCTCAATTTATGGCAACAGTTGGGACCAGAACTTCCATGGCTAAGCAAGGCAGTTAATTGAGACATGCCCGATTTCACAGTCTTTTTGTTGTTGTTATTAGGCAAATCACCACAGCTGTTAAGTATATCATATGGTTGTTAAGGAATTCAGTTCCCTCCCTCCCCCCATTGTCTTTGCTAATTGAAAGTCAGCTGGGAAGGCCACAGTAACAATCACGTGACCTTGGGAGGTTGCAACCATTGTAAATCCATGCCAGTTGCCCCAAGCACCCGAAGTTTGATCATGTGACCATAGGGACATTGTGACAGTCATTAGTGCAAAGATCGGTTAAGTCAATTTTTTTCAGTGCTGCCATAACTTTGAATGGTCACTAAATGAACGGTTGCAAGTAGAGGATTATCTGTAATGCCATATATAGTGAAAGGAATAACACAGACAAACTACTAAACTAGGCTTGCTAAGTCACAATGACGTCACAGGTATTATTTAGCAACACTCAGTCTTATATATTGTCTGTCTGTCTGTCTGTCTGTCTGTCTGTCTGTCTGTCTGTCTGTCTGTCTGTCTGTCTGTCTGTCTATCTATCTATCTATCTATCTATCTATCTATCTATCTATCTATCTATCTATCTAATTCAGGGGTATCAAACTGCCGGCCCGCGGGCCAGACGCGTCACGTGGAAGTCGCGCCCACCCCATTGCCAGCAATGGCAAAATAGTCCTGAGACGTCGCACGACGTCATGTGACGTCGCGAGTTTGACATGTCTGATCTAATTTCATATTTCTTAACTGCCCATCCCCCTCAGAGAACATGTTCGCTTTCCAATAGAAAGTATCGCTAGTTTCTCTGCAGAGTATTTCTGCTTTCCAGATAGAGAGTATCTCTTCTTTCCAATTTATTTACTTTTTTGGTAGAATGGAAGAATGGTAGAACACATTAGAGAAACATTTTGATTTAAATCCCTGGTTCTTAGTGCATGGTGGTCTTAATATAAATCCAACAAATTCACAACTTCAGCATTTATTCCATTAACTAAGAAATGTATGTTTTTATACCCTCAGCAGACTGAGAAGGCTATTAAAACGATCTACTTCTTGCCCAAGGACCGTAGTTAGAGAATCTATTCGACTTTTGCTATCCTTCACAAAAAGTACCTCCGCAGCAAGGTCGATGTCCAGCTTTTCTGCAAAACAACAACATTGTTTTCATCTTTTAGAAAGTTAGGCACCACACATTTAAAACATACACTGATGGCTACTAGCTGATTTGAGGAGAGATTCGTGGGCCAGCAGGAAATATAGGATGTGCTCAACAACTAAGATTTCACACCAACTTAGAAACCCAGGAATCTACTTTTATTGTTAAGAGGCTTTGACAACAAAAGAGATGCTGGTCAAGGCATTTACTTAAGCCTTTGGTGATGGCTAAGCATCTAATCCCCAGGTTCTCTTAAATTCAGAAAGTTTACTGCCAGCCTTCCTAAAGGGAATCATTTAATGGCACTGCATAAAAGCATAGAGCAACCGGCAATTAGTCTTCCTGGCCTTGGTTTTGACTTCTTAATCTCTCCCTCAGTCAGAGGTGGTGGGATTCAAATATGTGAACAACCGGTTCTCTGTGTGGATGCTGCTTCCGGAAGTCCATTCTGGGCCTGGGCAACAAAAAATTAGCTACCGGTTCTGCCGAAGTGGTGCGAACCAGCTGACTCCCACCACTGAGAATGTTGCACTCCAATAGGAAATAGGCCATGTCTTTGAGGACATTCTGGGCGCCAACTTCACACACCACAGCAGAGATCCAAATCAAGTTGTTTTACGAGATAATATATCAATCAGGGAAGGATGACAACCATAATTTTTCATAGTGGGTAATACTAAAATCAAATCAAATAATAAAACAAAATAAAATAATCTTCTCAGATTTTCCAAGGCTTGGTAGGCTAAAAAACATGATCCTTCTCCCATACTTTCAGTATGAATGCTGAATTTAAAACAACTGATATCCTTTCAAGGAAATGAAGATTAAAAAAAAATATATCCTGTGTCCTGGCAATGTAAGATTCCCTTTGGCAGACTCAGAGGATCTTAAAATGCTAAAATACAGTTTCTACTTCTAACAATAATAATGACACTTTTCTACATTCTATAAATTTCAACTAAAATTAACGCTATGTATACAAGGAAGGAAGCAATCATAAGAAAGACTTTTTTTCCCTTCCTCCTGTCAGTTCTGACATTCCCTTAGAATAGTTATTAGTACAAAGTAGTTGGTTAGTTTGTGTTTTAATATATTGTATAAATGCAGGTGATCTCTTTAAAAAGTAAGGGGGCTTATTTCAATAAAAGCTGGGCCTTTTGTTGGAAATTTTGAAGTAAACCGTTGGAAAATTAGACAAATGAGACAGCTACAGTATAGCATCGAACTATATCCAATATGCAATATACTGAGTTAACAAACACTATATCCCCAAAAATTGCTGGATGCAATTGCTAGATAGGGCATTTTCCAGATTAAACAAACATCTTTGGAAGAAAATATTAGGTGACTTCCTTTGCTAATGAAGCAAAACAAAGAAACGAACCTAAGCATATATTTTAAATGTTCAGACACACTAGCATATTCTGGAAAGCAGTGCAAAATTCTACGAACAGAGTAAGTAGATACAGATTTTATATTTGAATAAACACATACAAGAAGCTGCCGAATGGAGTTCTGGCAAGTGAATTTAAGTTACATTCTGTTTCTGGACTGTACTAACCCAAGTTAGATATTACAATCAGAATAGACAGACAACTATTCAATAGGGCTGACATTAACAGGTCTTATCAATTAACTATGTTTTTCTAAATAATTACTCAGCTCATTAAGAAAATATTTGCAGATATGCACTTAAAAGAATAACTTGCCTCAATTAAGACCACAGATCATCCCCTCAAAAATGGCTTATCAATAGCAATGTCATTTGTATCGTACATTATTTTTTAAAGGAAGCTAAAATTAAATTAGTTTTAATCTGCATTAAATAAAATCATTATGCTGATTACTGCTTATTGCCTTATAGCAATTGTATTTCAGAGTCTGCAGAACAGAACCATACAAACCACAAATGGCCTGACAAGCATTTTTCAGGGTGAAGATTTTATTTTGTGCATTTCTGAAGCAGTCTCTGCAAAATCCATGGCAAAGTCCAGCACAATGTCTATATCGTGATTATAGAAACAAGGTACACTCTAAAGGAATGAAGATTACTTTCACTCTACATCCCTATTCTTAGTTACAAGATGTTTCCTGAAATGATTGTCATGTTTTTTAGTTTTAGTTTATTTTCTCAATATTAAACATGAAGAACAAAAGAAACAAATTAATTCTGTGTGAACCTTATGTAGCACAGATTTTACTAAAATAACATGATCTTAGACAGCAGATAAGCGAATTACATACAAGTTACTCATCTTGAATTGTTTGTTCCAATTACCTTGTAATATATACTGGAGAATATTTATTTTTAAATGGATTTTGCTGTTATAATAGTTTGGGAGACTGATATATTTCCCCAGCCAATGTATACAAAGAACTAAGATATTTTTTATTTATTGAAAGGAATCTCTTGTTATGTTAGTTTCAGTTGAAAAAAAACCCTTCTGTATAAGCTTGTTTGTTGTTGAAGATGATACCTCTACTTATATAATACAAACACAAAGAAATATTTTACCTCAGAGACCATGTCTCTTTTCAATTCCTTTCCCCCCCCCTCCTCTAAACTTTTCTCCACTTCCACTGATCTCTATAGAGGAGAGGTTTTGATCACACTGTCATATTATCTCCCCACCCCCAGCAGATGTCAATATCCTTGTGTTCAGTGCTTTTTTTGTAAACAAAAAAGGTGCCGGAACTCACACATGTCATACAACCCACTTTGCCTACCCTACAAGGTTCCATCCAAAAAAGGTGCCGGAACTCCGTTCTGGGCGTTCTATGAGAAAAAAAGCCCTGCTTGTGTTCAATATAAACAATATAAACAAAAAGTATTGAACCTAACTCGCCATGCTGGTTAGGGAATGGTTAGGGAATAGACTACTTCTTAAAGATAAATAATTTATATCAATTGAACATCTGGAAAGTGATTGTTTAATTGAGATAACAGAATACTTTATACATAAGGGAATAAGAAAAGATAATCACTGATATTATGAAAAGTAAGCAGTGATTCTCATACCAGGAATTTTAGCAAGGATTGAACTAGCAAGCTCATGAACAATCTCATCATTGCTTTTTCCTGATCCCTGGGCTGTTGTTCGTGGCTGTACATCAAGTATTGTAGTAATCAGAGTATTAGTTTCCTTTCGCTATAAAAAAAAAAGAAAATATGAAAGATAGTAATTTTTGTAGAAGCCCATATTCAAAATGGCTGACCCTTAAAATTGAAAGATTTCTTTCCCTAAATTTGCCTATTTGTTTAATTTCACCATAACTATGAAAGCACACTAATTCTTTATAAAGCTGAAGATTTCAATCATAAAAAATGGTTCTATGTGAAAATCATCACACAATATATTTTTCTCCTTTGGTCTTTGAAACTGCTTATAAAATGCATTCATATTAGGTTTCTCACTTTGATTCTTCAATCAACAGAAGTATTTAAAGCTGAGTAAAACTACTTGGCAACTCAGTCAAGTAAATAATTTTAAAGCTTTCAGTTGAAGAAAAGACAATCAATCTACATGTTATTAACTTAATGATCCAATACCTTTTTAGAATATAGCATCAAAGGTAGCCTTAATGATGAAGGTTGAATTCATATTTAATGGTCTTATGTAATTATCTTCTAGCAAAAGAATTTTTTTACACCTTTTGCTCATTCTGAAGAGCCATAATTTCTTACGCTATGTACATCTTGTGAAATGTTTTTCAAAATGTTGAGCTTTAAGCTTATTATATCCTTCATTTGTTTATAATGACTAATATACCATCAACTATCATTAACATTTTTAAAACCAGTTCCTCAGTCTTGAAGGAACAAATTTTGATATTTGCTTTGGAAACTTAAAAAATGAGATGATGGTACACAAGATAAAACAAGCTAAGGGGTCCTTGAGGCTCTCTGAGCTTGGTTGTTTTCTTGCAGACATTTCATTACCCAAACTAACATCATCAAAATGAGCTCTTTATCACCAAGTGTCTGTGTTTTTACTATATTATTTCTGTCTAATACTCCATTTCCTCACTGGAAAACATTATAGATAAATGAAATGATTTACTGTAAGATAATATATCTTGTTTTTAAGGAAAAACTCAAGTTCTTTCTTCCTTTCTGTGCCCCTCTGAGTTTATTTATTTGCTCCTGTTTTTTGTCTTGTACAGTTTTTGTGGCTTTTGCATTGTTCCTTATTTTTAAGTTGCTGGGAGTCAGACAGCATATAATAAATTGCCATTATTATACACACAGAATGTGAAATCATAGCTGCCAGTTTATTAGCTGGTTTTGGCTGCATACACATCAAGTTCTTCCCAAGAATCTAGAATGTTGTCCCAAAGGTTCTGAACTGAAGAAGCTTCTTAGATGAGAAGTGAAACATCTTCAAGGAAAAAATAAAGAAACTCCACTTGCCTTTTGAAAAGCATTTTTGGGACAACCATGACCTGGATGACTGAGAATCTCATCATCACCTAGGATATTGTAATATATCAATGTAGCATAGGAGTGAATCCAAGCAGTGTGGCCTTTTGTCATTGACAGATGGAAAATTTATCAACATACATATTTTCTAAATGTTGTCCAAGATTTTTTGGTATGGCACCCAGTGTGTCCATAATCATTGGGACCACCGCAGCTAGTTTAAGCCATAATTTTCCAATTTTCATTTTAAGATCTTGATACTTTGTGATCTTCTCCAATTATTTGTCTTCAATTCTACTGTCTCCTAATATTGCTCCATCAACTAACCACATTTTCTTCTTTTCAGCCACAGTTTATATTGGAAATCCTACAATATTTTAACCTGCTCATTCTCAACTATTTTTTCAATTCTATGTTCCCACCAATTTGATTGCATTAATTAAACTAGCTTGCTATTGTGCACCCGAAATCAAACCTTCAGTTTCTTTTTTTAATGTTCCAACTGTAAGTCATTGTCAGGTTTTACCTTATCCACTTTCCTCTCAATTTTTTATAAAAATTGTCCATGACCTGCTAGAATATAAAGAAATGAAACCAAGGCTTGATTTTGGATGTACAAGAGCAAGCTTTTAAAAGTAATGCAATCAAACTCAGAATTGAAAAATCATCAAATGGTTCAAAGTGCAGATTATGTAAAGAAATGGAAGAAAATTAGATCACATACTCTACTGGTGCAGAAATATCACACTATAAACAATGACATAATAGTTGTCAGAATGATTCATTGGAATATCTGTAAAAATTATCATGTACCAATAATGGAAACATAGAGTTGAAAAATTAGTTGAGAATGAGCGCTTAGAAAATCTATGCATTGACAAAAGTTTCACCTGTCAATTTCAAAAGGTCATGCTCCTGATACATAACTTCCTAGCTTCTTGGAAAGAACTTGATGCATATGAAGGCCAACACCAACAAAAGAACTGGCAGAAAAGATTTCACATTTTTGTGTACCTAATAGTATTATTGATAAGTGGATACAAATGCCAAATCCAGTCTAAACATCTGGCTGACTGTGCAATCAACCATAATAATTTATTATGTTAATATTACACAAGGATTCAGGCTGTGTAACAGATGACAGATGACAGATACCTGAAATACTCCCAGGGAAATTTTGTATTTTAGACTGCGAGGAGTGGATTTGTCCTGTTTGCAGATTGCTTCAGGTTTCTGCCAACTGTAAAAGTGACCTGCCCCATGCCGAGAGAACTAGGAGATGGTGGAGTTTAGAATGTTGGTCATTCCATTGAGAATAATTAAGATGAATTTCAATGAATGATTTAAAATAACCTCAGAGAAACTGCTTTAGATGTTAGAGAGCACGATTTTATTTAACAAGAATACGGCAGGCTGTCGGTGTAAGTCTGAAGTTATTCTTCTGCTTAAGCAAAATTTTAAATTGATATGACAATATTATTGGTATAAATATTATTGGTAATGAAACATGTATAGCATACATCATAACAGGTTTTAAAATAACTGAAAAGAAAACCTTTTACATGACTGAGAATTATGTTAATATTATTTCAGGGATGGGTCACATTTTAGGAATTCTGCACTGAATGCTTAACAATTACTGCTTGTTATTTTTGTGCGACTGACTGTACATAAGTAAAGTCGTCCTTTTACACTGAGCTGTAAAACACAATTTATCTTAAATTAGTTTTAAACATTTATTTTTAGCATATTCGCACCTGGAATGCTAAATTGGCGTTTTCATGCATTCCAAATATTTCTGGGTCATCAATCAAAGGAAGGTTTTCAATATACTCCTTAAAGTTTTGCAAACTGTCAGCCACAGGGGCAAAATATATTCCTGTTTTATTAAAAAGAAATAGAAATGTATTAAAAAACAAACACAATAAAAATTTCATATGTTCTATACGATGCAATTTTATGTAGATACAACTTTAATAATTAATATCATACTGCTAGCTTTCAGAGAACATTCTACCACTCTAGATGATATGTGCCAGATTAGGTCTCCCTAAAGTTACAGGAGTTCAAATATTGAAAAATAACTTCCCAAACATCTATGTTAAAAATTGTCTAAGCATTTTATAAGACCTTCATAATTTTCCTCTATTGTTTTACAATGCAGTATTTGTTGCTTTATGAAAGAGTACAGAAAACACATTACTATGGAACGCTGTTTACACAGAGCTTATTTGAAACAACAAATAATATTGCTTTCATTTGCTGTTTTGATTGTTACTCTTTCTGTGTATTTAACTGAATTCTGGTGTTTTATCTAATTGGGCATAGAATATTTTAAAGTTATTTGAAATAACAAATAACTTTAAAATATGCTAAGCCCAATTGGATAAATCACTAGAATTCAGTTAAATACATAGAAAGAGCAACAATCAAGACAGCAAATAAAGCCAACGTTAAGCAAATTTATTTAGAGCTTGAAGTTCTTTAAAAAAAATAACTTTAAGAAGTAGAAAGAGCTCCATTGAACGTGGATTTTGGGTAAGCATCTTCTCCTAGAACATCTCCTCTCTGAGAGCATCTCCTTCAGCTCTCCTCAAGGACACCATCCGAGAGAAGCCTTTCTCCCCTGCCACCACTGCAAATTTGATACTTAGAGAAGAGCTTCTGAATATAATTGCTAGTCCCTAAACAACTGCAATTCTCAATGCCACTTTTCTTCTAAACTGGTCCCCAGTGAAGAGGTACTAAGGTACCAGTCACTGAGTAAACAATTTTAATATTCTTTGGGGAGTGTTTGGTTGTGTTTTAGCACATAGAATAGAATGATACTGACATTGAATTACAAGGGTATTGACAGCACAGCTACCAGGGTGGCAAGGAGAAGGAAAACTTTAGACACAACTTTAGATTACTTTAGACACAAACCAGCTGGGCATTTTTGGGCTAGTCACTCTCTCAGCTCTGGGAAGGGGGAGGTGGCAAAGCACTTCTGAAATCTTCCAAAAGAAAACTGCAGATGTTGGTCCCAGCTGGAGTGAAGACTAACTCAAAAGGATGAAGAAGAAGAAAAAAAAGAAACAGATTGAAAGTGGAGAAGGATTTTTTTAAAGTTCTAGGGTGGCAGAAAAATGAAGTAGCTGGAAGTAGAAGAACTAAAAACAGGTTACACGGTAGATAACTGATTGGGAAAATAAAAACAGGAGAACAGAATTTAAGCCCCGGGAAAGGCACAAGCTCTCTGGAGCCCTTGGGAAGTTATTATTTTTTTAAACACTGTGGAGGAGAGTCTCAAGAAAGTTTCAGCAGGTTTCAGCAGTTTTAGTTTTTTCAGAGAAAATCAGTGGACGCATGTAGAGAAAAGCAGAGTGGACCAAGGGCTGAATTTTCTCCAGTTTTTGGATTAAGAGAGAAAGAGCACAGAACCTATTCAGACAGGGTACAAACGATGCTTGGCATTGATGTTAATTAAGACCAATAGTGTTAACATTTTCTCTGATCGTGTTTTATGAGGATGGGGACGCTTGGGCAGTTCAGGCTCAAATTAGTACCTGAAACACTCCTGATTGAGATAGATATACACATAGATACATGCATCCCAATGACAGGAGGAAAAGGTGAATTACCTGATTACCCACACTAACAGCGTGGAGTAAAGTATTTTATTGTACAAAAATACACTCTTAATTTGCAGAACATTGATGCCAGGGAGAAACAGACCATGTTTTGCTCAACAGCTAGCAGGAAGAGTAGGAGGATGAAATCAACGCAAATGCTCTGAAGGGCAAGACCAGAGGATGAACTATAATAAAAACCTCCAATGAGGACAACTGAAACCACGAGAAAACTATTCACAAGGGTGGCTTGGAAAGAACCTAACCTTCATATTGGTAATGAGGTGTAACTGTTTGTTTCCAAATGAACTGAGATTAGATCAGAGAGAGCAAGTTATGAGACAGATGTGCCCAAATGCTCAACTGAGAATAAACAGGGGGTGGGAATGCAGGCTTTATAGGAAGAGGAGCTGCACATCTTCTTCTTCACTGCAAGCAAAGGAGTTGGCCAAACAAATGTTAAGGTTCCAGTTATTGGATTATATTTGACTATTTTAAAAGTCAGAATTGTTGGGATTAAAAGACAATGGGTAGGTCAAACCTTACAGAAGTTTTCAGAGCTTTATACTTGCATTACGCATGATGTTTCGATAATCTAACAGACATCAATTCTCCTACTAAGGTTTGCAAAATATGTAGCCATTGTGAGAATGTGTACAGGCAGCAGGCTTTCTAGTGAACTGGACTGGAACATTTCTATTAATAACTTCAACATGCAGCTCTAATTGAAAAACTAATTACATGGTAAAATCAAATGCTTGTACTCTTCCAGTGATTTTCAAAGCAGGCACATGAGATTTCTTCAATAAAATGAAATAATACTGATCTGTATTTCTATCAATCTCAAGAGCCTTGACGATTCTGTAACATTTCATTCTGATAGTCATGTATGAAATGTACTTCTCATTTTGCTGAGTCTGTCTTGGTGATCATTCCCTGCTCTGTATACAGGTAGATCATGACTAGTGCAAATTCAAATAATGCAATATCCGATTGGCTAAAATCAACCTTTGTGACAATCCCCCAAAAAATAAATGCAAAGAATTGTACCGAATACAGAACAATAAGCTTAATGAGTCATGCCCTGAAAATATTCCTGAGAATAATTCACAAAAGAATATACAACAAAATTGAAGAGCATCTAGGTAACACACAATTTGGTTTCAGAAACAATCTTGGTACACGAGATGCGCTATTCAGCATTCAAGTTCTTGTACAGCATTGTAGAGATGTCAGTCACAGTGTTTACATGTGCTTCATTGATTTTGAAAAAGCTTTTGATAAAATAAGACACAGCAAACTATTAGAAATCCTGAAACAAGGGGGACTAGATGACAAAGACATCCAAATAATAAAGAATCTGTATTGGCATCAGGTAGCAAATGTGAGACTAGGCCAAAAATACTCAGCTGATGCAGAAATAAGAAGAGGGGTCTAATTTACATGAAAGCTGGGACATGACCGCTGAAGTAAAGTCAAGGATAGAGAAAGCTCGAACAGCATTCTTCAAAATGAAAAAGGTCTTCTGCAGTCACGACATAAGCCTAAGACTGAAAATCAGGCTTGTCAGATGCTATATTTTTTCTATCCTGCTCTATGGAGTAGAGAGTTGGTCTCTGACAGAAGGCCACCTGAAGAGACTAGAAGCATTTGAAATGTGGATTTACAGGAGGCTGTTACATATAAGCTGGGTGGACAAGATCAGAAATGAGGAGGTTTTAAGCCGCCTGGGAAAGCCAAGGGAAATCATCAAAACAATTAAAAAACGAAAGTTAGAATATTTCGGACATGTGATGCGACACCCAGAAAAATACGGCATACTCCATTTAATCCTCCAGGGAAAGATTGAAGGCAAACGAGGTCCAGGTAGAAGAAGAACATCATGGCTTCAAAATCTAAGGGACTGGTTTGGACAAAACTCAGCAGCACTTTTTCCTGCGGCTGCTGATAAAAACAGGATCGCCAACATGATCGCCAACGTCCGATAACGGATATGGCACAAGAAGAAGAAGAAGTGAATTGTAAAATGATATCAGGTTGTGTTTAATATGACTCAAAATTTAGTCAATGCAAGCCTAGCACGGGTGCAAGCGCATACAGTTGTGGCTGGGGATGGGGTTAGATGCTGTTAATTTTCATGTGCACAAATTGGAGAAAAAGAAGATTATGTTAGAGGAAAACAGTACAAGTTTTAAAAAGAAGATGCTTGTAATTATATTAGACCAAAGATTTGATGTAATTGAACATGAACAGGGTCTTAGCAACATTAAAATAGGACATGTTGGAATGCCTGAATCTATGGTAGAATTGTTTTTTTAATACTGCTTTCCATAACTAGTCTTTGACTTTGCCAACCATACATTTAAATTATATTATTTTTGTCCTTTGCTGTAATATTTCATTAGTATAAATATAAAAAAATATGTTGAAAATCTTTCTGTTCAGCTGGAACCAATTACCATGTTTTCCATAGAAATGTCACCTTGAATAGTGTGAATTTGAATAATACAGCCATTTTGTAGGATTCATTAATTGCACTAACCAGTACCTACTTGTATTATTCAAGTAATGGTTCCTATATCTAAATGTTCCTCTGTATACCAATAAAGACACCTGTTGTCTGTAAATGCTTTTCATCAACCACTTGCTTCTTAGGAAACAAGTACTGCTCCTGAAAAAGCAAGTTAGTGAAGGACAAAAAGGTTGCCTTGAGCTCCTATCTAGAAACCACTAATGGACGACTATAATTTAAAATAGCTGAATAAAATATTTTGCTAATAATGGTACCACCCCCCCCCCCAAATACAATGTGGGCTTAGAAATGTCTAACCACAATATGCGAGAGATTCCATTTTTTTTACTTTTAAAGAAGATTTTTTGAGTTGGATCTTCTGAGAAAGAAACTCAGCAAAAGAGCAGTAGGGAATAAACATAAACTCATGGAACAAATTGTACCTATGTAGGTAAGAATCCTTCTGGAAGCTTTTATTTTGAAAAAAAATGGAACCCAATGACATATTGGATCAAGAAAAAACAAAACTGAAGTCAAACACAGTTGGAATCAGGAGGTATGAAAGGAGAACTTGAGTAAAGTAACATCATATCCTCATCTAGAAGACATCACTCATTTGCACTCAAAAGTCTGGGAATAAGGATGCTGGCGATGCATTTGCCATACGCAGAGCTAATAAACCATTGTACTGTGACGATGTGCTCTATTTAGCTCACCAGCAAAAGAAGCTATTGCAGCTGACCTTGAAAAGAACAGAAGGAAATACTGCATCACAAGGGCAAGATCTTCTATATTTTAACGTATAGAAACTCAACCACCGAAATTCTAAGATACTTCTCTTCATTTAACTTTATAGTTTAGCTCTTCTGAATTCAGGGAAAAGTTTAAAAATGGCAGCTGGATGATCTGAAGATGTTGACTTTTTTGACTGGGAATAATCCAGAAAAACAGCCACATACTGATGATACCTATAACAATTCCGATTTTGAGAAATTGAGGGAGAGCATGTTCTAACATATGTCCAGTTCCTTATAATATAGAAATACCATGAGGACTAAATGGATGAACATAAGGATAGATGGCACATAAGCAGTTGGGGGTGAATAAGAATACATTGCAGTCTCTTAAGGAACTGATTAAATCATGAGAATCTGAAATGTACCGCTGAATACCTGAAATTGTATTAATTTAAAATGAAATTAGGTATACCTGATTTTTATAAGATTACTTTTAAAGTAATCAACTACCTATATATTTTATTTTTTTCCTTTTCTGACATTGAAAATTATAGCTTGGTGAGTCCTTTTGAGGGTGCTCTGGTGACAGGGGGCCAATATACCTCAAATTGTGTATTCTTGCACATAAAAATCATTATGTTTATAATCAAAAATGTAATACCAGTAATTATTTTAATTCTTCTCAAACACAATTGAATCATTGAGCAATTGAAATTAGTTTGCTTTTACTGATGTCAGATATCTGCAACTCAAAATGTATTTACCTGATTCAGAATATTTATATTCCTCTTCTAAAGTCTCAGGAGAAAAAAACCTCTTTAGGATTGTGCGAAGACACCTTTGATCCCAAGCATCTGTAACTCGTCCTCCATACGTAATCTCCCCTGCAACATTATTTGTTTTACAAATGATCTCATCATTCATTATGCTTAATGTAACACATTTTTAGCTCTATTTTCTCTGAATAATTATTGAATTGGTGACTTTTAAAATGTGTTATCGTGCATCTAAATTTCCTCCGACTACATTAATACAAAATGTGCAAAATGCTAGACTATCAAGCAAATTATGTGTAATAATAAAAGATTATTGTTAATAATTGGTGAATATGCAAAGTTGGATATATAAATTTGCAGGCTGATTAATACTTGTATAATTAAATAATGTGCTGCTTGGTAGGAAAAATGTGTATCTTATAAAACGTTGTGACTAATTTTTCCCTTAACTATGGCAAGCTTTGGTCTACAAATTTGGGTTACGGAAACACTGGCTAGGATTGTTCTATCATTTAAATAGAAACAACACATAGCCAAAATGATAAATATAATAGATAGTGCAAATTGTAGCTTTCAAGTTTCACGTCCGATTTTGAAAATTTGTTTTTAAAAGCTTTTAGTTGAAACAATACTCAACCTTTTAGAGCTTTATGGCAACTGTAATATCTTTATAAATATATAAAGTTGTACCTACTTTGCAGTTTTCACTGAACTGCAGCGTTAAGTATATTGCTGGCCCTATTGCATATTAGCAATAGTGAAGCTGAGAGTGCCAGTAGATTGAGCTCTGGGTAATAAATGTATTGAAACAGCCAGGAAACAGAAAACTCTTGAGACTGAAATTATAGTTAAGAGTCTATTGCTAATTTATACTATGTCCACAAATCAAGGCGAACATTGTGTTTTTATACAATAATAATTTATTGATTAAAATAATAGTGTATTCATTATATAATCTTTGGGAAGGACTCCATAGGTGGATAAAAATGCCAAATCCAATCTAAACATCTGGCTGATGGTGCGACGAACCGTAATAATATATAAATAATATTTTTTTGATTATTCATTAGACCATATCAGAATACAAACAGTATAAAATGTAAAGCAAGAAAAGACCGTGTTTTACAAAATAGAGCAAAAGAACTAAAGGAGAATGAAAATCATATTTCTGTGTCACTCCTACAATTTACCCCAATCATGTCCACGTCTTTGGTTCCCAATTGTGCTGTTTTGCTCAGATGAAGGGCTATGTGATAAATATTCTCAGAGAGGAGCAAAAAGCATGGCCTTTTCAGACACCTAGATCACTTAAAACAGATCCATGGAGATTTCTGTATCACAGGGTAAAAAAAATGGAGCCTACTTATACTTTAAAAGGGGCTTCCTCTTATTTTTAAGCACTGGTTTATCTGCTGGGTATATTTAGTAAATGGGAGGAAGGAGGGTCTGTCTCGGTTAAATCAGAGCTGGCAAATACAATAGCAGCAGAGAAAAGAAGATTTGCCTTTGGCTGGCTGGCAGGCCACAACTGTTGAAGGAAGACTAACATTTAATAATAACTTCTCCTTCTATCTTCTCTGATGGTCTGTAATGTTGTGAGCAAAACAAAAACAAAATGGAATAAATCAATCAATCGTGGAAGAAGGCTAAGGGCTCTGATTTCTTTAAAGCCAAGTATGTTGTTGTTAGTTGCAAAGTCGTGTCCGACCCATCGCGACCCCATGGACAACGTTCCTCCAGGCCTTCCTGTCCTCTACCATCTTCTGGAGTCCATTTAAGCTCATGCCTACTGCTTCAGTGACTCCATCCAGCCACCTCATTCTCTGTCGTCCCCTTCTTCTATTGCCCTCAATCTTTCCCAGCATCAGGCTCTTCTCCAGTGAGTCCTTCCTTCTCATTAGGTGGCCAAAGTACTTGAGTTTCAACTTCAAGGCAAGTATAGGTAGATCTTGACTTACAATTAGTCACTTAGTAACTGTTTAATATTATGACACGCTATTTATGAAGTTCCAAGGACTGGGACCCTCCCATGGTCACTTGAACATATTCGGGTGCTTGGTAACCGACCTGCTTTTATGGCAGTTTGCAGCATCCCATGGTTTCATGATTGCAATTTATGACTTTTTTTGCCAGAAACTAGTGTTTATTTCTGATTTCTGGCAAAAAAAAAACACTGTTGTGAACACTGGTTCACTTAGCAACCGCTGTGTTTGCTTAATCATGGCATTCACTTAACAAGTGTGATGATTCACTTAACAAATGCCACAAAAAAGTTTGTAAAATTGGGCACAATCTTATGGCAATCCACTTAGCGACATGTCACAATTTAATGATCATAATTCCAGGGTCAATTATGGTCGTAAGTCAAGGAGTACCTGTACTTAGTATTTGAGCTGGCCAGAGGAATAAGTCAGTTGGGAGATGCATGACTGCAATCCTGAAGAATATCTCCCTTGCAGAATATCTGTGAGAGCTCATACTGAATGCATGTATGGCAGTATATAAGGACCAAGGTTACTTTTGTCATCCCAAATATCCTCTTCAGACAATCTAAAAAACCTGCCCCGTGGTATATGGGTGAACTGTGGGGATGGAATCAAGAGGGCAGACGATAGAACGCAAAAGAGAGAGACTCGAAAACTTACTTCCAATAAAGCACAGCATAGAGCCCATCTGAGGTTGTGATGATAAATATTGTGTCTGTCTGCCTGCCTATCTCTATCTCTGTCTCTATCTCTGTCTAATTTAAGAACTGTTCATTTCCCTCACAGAGGGACTCTGGGAAGTGTACAATAAAATATCAAAAAATAAAAACAATATATAAATGCAGCCAATAAATAAGTAATATTGCTCTTTCATCCCAGACTTGAACAGAGACACTTTAGGAGCCTTCTTGAATGGCAGACTGGCTCAATGGAGTGGCTATTGGGAGCTCTTCTTGATTCCTCCCCAACCTGGCTTGTAATTTTTGGTTAAAAAGTTATTACAGATGCCTCAGTCAACATAAATACTTCTCTGAGGATGAAATGCTTTTAAAGAGAAGCAATTGTTCAACTTTTCTTAACATGCTTGCTTTGGATTCTTCAGAGATGGACAATTATAAGCTCGCATTTAATTAGAATAACAGAATGTTGGAAGGGACCTTGGAGGCCTTCTAGTCCAACTCCCTGCTCAGACAGGAAACCCTATATCGTTTCAGACAAATGGTTGTCCAATGTCTTCTTAAGAACTTCTAGTGTTGGAGCACCCACAACTTCCAGAGGCAAGTCGTTCCACTGATTAATTGTTCTAATTGTCTGGAAATTTCTCCTTAGTTCTCGGTTGGTTTTCTCCTTGATTAGTTTCCATCCATTGCTTCTTGCCCCGCCTTCAGATGCTTTGGAAAATAGGTGACCCCCTAATTAATCAATTGTCGATAAATGATCAAAAGGAAGTTATTCTTCTAAGTGCAGGAAATCCTGCAGGAGGCAGATTACCTCAGCCATTTAAACCAGTTCAAAACTGTTTACTTGACTAAGGGACAACCCTTGCTCTGGAATGGATCAAGAAAGCACTGCTGATCTAAGCAGCTTTCAATACCATTGTCAATGCATCATTTTGGATTGCTGACATGATCTGGGAATAAGAGACACTACAGGTAGTCCTCAGTTAATGACTGCCCTCTTTAGTGACTGTTTGACGTTAAGAGGGCACTGAAAAAGTAACCTAACAACCAGTCCTCAAATGTATGAACATTGCAGCATCCCACAGTCATGAAATTGCCATTCAGACACTTCACAACTGGCATGCATTTACAACAGTTGCATGTCCTACAGTCACATGATTGCCATTTGCAGGCTTCACAGCTGGCTTCTGACGAGCCAAGTCAATGGAGAAATTGGCAGTAAAATTGCCAGTCACAGTCATGTGATGTCTCATTTAATTACTAAGCTGATTTGCTTATTAACTGTAGCAGAACTGACATTGTTAAGTCAGGTGCAGTCACATTAGGTTTTATTTAATAACCATGTTGCTTAGCGATGGAGTTGATGGTCTCAATTGTGTTCATTAAGTGAGGACCATCTGTGGTCTGTAATGAATCCATTCATATCTCTCTGGTAGATTTTAAATAGTCTCTCAATGCAAAGATTGAGACACCGTAAAACAATTGCTCAAGATTTTTTTTATAACTAGAAGAAATTGTTTGGGGGAGATGATCAAAAGGTTTGGAGCTGGGTATTATTAAATTATTAAATTTATTTTGTTGTCTCCAGGTAATGCTGTGCCTCCCCTGAACTATTTTTTTTACAGTAGTAATGAACTGCAAGTAAATTGAAACCAAATTCAGATAAGATATTGATCATTGCAGAAGGCATAACTCCAAGGAAACGATAGACCTTCCTATTCTAGATCACTTATTTTCCTCAGAAAGAGAAGGTATGCAGTCTGGAGCTGTTGTAGATCCAGATCCCTCACTGCTTCCTCAGAGTCATTTCTTAAAAGTGCCTTTTATCGATTTTGGCTGATGCGCCAACTGTGCCTTTTCCTGGAAGAAAATTGCTTTAAACTGTATATTGGTAGCCGCCTTACTTTTTGATTACCCCAGTGTGTTCTTTAAGGTGATGTCTTTGAATCTAGCCTAGAAATCTCAATTAATACAGAGTACTCAGGCTACACTTGTACCAAAAGGCCTTCACTGACTGCAAATTCATTTCAGAGTGAAAGACAGGATTTCTAGATGATGAAGTAACTGGGGAAGTTTGTCTAAAGTTGCTTGCAGCTTTGCTAGAGGAATTGTTCTTTGATCCCTAGAATGCACTTCCTATGGACTTTAAACAACTTGTTGGTATTTAAAAATGCCATAAAACACATTTAAACTTGCTAGTTTTACCTGTTTTCAGGCTTAATTTTAATTGCCCATTTTAACATTCTAATTGGATTGTTGTTATAATTTGCCTTCATGCCTGTAACTGTAGAAGATCCTGCAGTCTACTGGTTAAAAAAAAAAAATTACAATCCTGTATCAAGAATTTACAGGCAAAATGGACAATTTCAGGCCTTCATTGTTTCAGTTGGAAAATTTTAATTGATTGCATAATGGTATGCATGTATCACACAGAGACGAAATCTGTAACTCTATGAGTAATACTAATAATTGTGTTCAGAAATAAAGATACTTCATATGCAATGAAGATATTTCATATATACAAACAACACCCACCAGATATTTTCCTGTGCAGAAAGAATTCCACTTGCTCCAGCAATTAAGTTGTTATGTATAATTGTGAACTCAGTGGGATAATAATTGTGTCAGTAATCAGAAAGCCTTGAAAACAAGTACTTAATATCCCAAACAAAACTTCTTAAATTCTTTTAATCAGCAAAGCATTATGACCACTCTATCTGAGATATTATCAAGCTCAAAGAACTAAGAACGACATGTGGAGCTACTTCCAAGTAGTTCATTTTGTTTGCCTGCATATAGTTATCCGCAATAACTATACATACGCTCTGTGAATTGCTACGGAGGGCTTGGCCTTGCTCTCTTCCTGCCCACCAGACACTCTATTGTCTCTTTGCCTCCTGGGGAAGGGCCCTTCCCTCCTGTGATTCTGGAATACATTCAGTGGTGGAATTCAGCCAGTTCGCATCCCTTCGGCAGAACCGGTAGCTAATTTTTTTGTTGCCCAGGCCCAGAATGGACTTCCAGAAAAGGCATCCACACAGAGAACCGGTTGTTCACATATTTGAATCCCACCACTGACTACATTCCACCATATATATCCCATTCTTCAAATAAATTTGTACGTGGATCTATGAGCTAGGGATTATGACTTATAATCAACAGTCCCTTTTGTGCTGTGGCAAACTGTTTTTAAAACTGACAGAAGTTGGCATAATTCCACAGCTTGATACCACATAGATTTATGGGGACAGTCCAGATAAAATTCCCAGCTGATAGTCATACTGGAGGATTATGTTTTTATTTTTATGTTTAAAGTTAGAAAGTGCATTGGATAACACAAAGTCCTTGATCTCACATAAATAACTCTCTGACCCCAATCACTTACAGCGGACATTTATGATAGGTAATATGTATGGATAAGTACAGATGTCACAAAATTATTAACTTGATGCCTTACCTGTTATATATGTAAGGGCATCCCAGGGTATTTTTCCTTCTTGGCAATAAAGATTGAGATTTAATAAGGCACATTCTCTGTCACTGTCATTAAATTCATAACATATGTTCCAACCAAGGGGTCCAAATTTTTTCCTTTCCTTGAAGATTAAAGACATCAATTTTTTGGGTAAGTGTTGAAGAAACATAAAAAAAAGAGAAAGAAATCCATAAAAACCCCTGAAAGAATTATTCAGTTCCTTCACAATTTCTATAGTTTTTTCCCCCAGATTCTAGTCCGTGGGTTCCCATGGATTATTTCACTTAGTGATAATATCAGATTTTCATTGTGATACGTAATTGTATCAACAGAAGATATGTTTGTCCTAGAAAACTGACAAAATAGCTCCTGCTTTTCTGAAGAATGAGAATGAGATGAAAGAGCTATTTCCTCTTTAGTTGCTTTTTCTAGCTGTACCTAGTTTTCTCTTGAGATTTATATTACCAGAGGAACATCAGTGATCCAGAGGCTACAAACTGAGTGGCAGTGATTAAGAAACTAAAAAGAATTATATAATACAACTTTACATGCACTGATTAGAAAACAAATCAAGGCTTTTCCTGACACTCTATTTTCAACAGAAATTTCAACAGAATGTTTTTATTTATATATATATATATATATATATATTGAGTAAAAAGCAGCAGATGAAAACCTGGCTAGAATGTTATCCTGGAATGTTATTCCAGAAATCTTGGGAAAGCATTTTTGAACAATTTTCACCAAAATACAAAAACTTAAAGATGGCTGCGATTAGATGTTTCTTTATATTTCTCCCACCTTCCTTCTTCTGCAAATAGCAGAAGTGTGTAGTTTTCTACTGTACCACTTGGAGAAAGGAATAGATTATAATCTTCTTCTCTAAGGATGATACTGCATCTGATGCAGTGAGTTTTGATGCCCAGAAGCTTAACTGTGTTTCAGTGTAGGAGATTAATGCCCTGCTGAAAACAGTTATGCAGGGCATCACAATCAATTTGACTACATCATAGGAAATAGATGGACAAAAATAATCTTGTCTGCAAGGTTACTTCCAGGTGCAAATTGTGGAACTATTAAGTCTATTAAGTATTGATGTCAAATAAATATGAGTTTCACGTAGAAAAATCAAAGGAAATAACACGGCAGCAATGTTCGATCACGAGTACAGACGGTCAGAATATCAAGTTCAACGTAAGATACAAATTCAGCAGGCTTATCATAGGCGTAAGACAACTTGAGGAGAAATTCAAATAAATAAGAAACACTGAAAACTAAAGCAGAAAAGATCCTTCTTAAAATTTCAAAGAGGAAACGGTCCAAGTGGCTTTGAGGATGAGCTATTTTATTTGACAAAAAAAAGTCAAGAGGATGAAAGCCTGGGCAACAATAAAGAAGTGTGATGTCTGAACACAGATTTTCAGTGTTAAGCACGTGAGGGCAAAAAAGATATCTCAATCAAGAATGTCAACAATGTTAAGAAAATAACAAGAAAAGAAAAATGAGAGGTATTTTTAAAATGAGAGGTAGCACCAGAAAATTTACAGCAAAGGAGGAATGCTCAATCATAGAAGAGGTCTAACAGAGACAAATGAGGTTAAGGGAAGATGGAAAGACTATTCTAAAACCCTTTACAAATGGGATTATAGAATGACAGAAACATTTATAGAGAGGGCATATATTCAAGGACTGATTCCACTAGAGAGTGAGGTACAATAGACAATAGACTAGCTGTCAAATAGAAAAGTACAAGGCACAGAACTGAACTATTAAAGCTTTAGAAGAAACACTTAAAATTAAGAGCATTACACCAATATGAAAGAAGAATGTATGGCTTAGAGATTGGAAATAGACCCAATAATTAATTCAATAATAAGCAAATTACTGAAGCACTCCTCACAAACTGTAAGCAGGGTTGCTTAAAATCTTACAAAAACTAGGGAGCCAAACATGGACACAGAAATGCCAAAAAAAACAGGCACATTCCAGAATAAGGAATGAAACCAGTCAGCTAACAAAAGATAATATAAAAATAGCAAGAAAATATAAGAATATTTTATTAATTAGAGCAACCTGTTGAATGTGTAGCCCCTGAAAGAATGCAAAATACACTTCAGAGAAATGGGCACACCAAACCTCTAATTATTTTTTTAAGGAATGTTTACAATGAATAAGAAGCTTCTGTAGGAACTGAATTTGAAGTACCCCTAGTTCAAAAAAGAGAAGAAAGTGAGCTAAAGATAATTTTGTTTCTGATGTGTTTAATTAATACAAATATATATTCAATAAATGAAAGGATTAGAAGGGATGATACTTGAAATCAAAAGTGGTCTTCAAACAGCTAACAATTATTAGGTGAAGTATAATCACCAAGGCCAAGGCCAAATTAATGGCACCTAATTTGCTAACTTTTTCGTTTAATGTCCAGTCTGTATGGAGGAGACCTCTTTTCTGCAACAACTCTTGTGACTAAAACAGAATTGCTGATCCAAAGTCACACTATAGTTGCACAGTGGACTTAAATCCAGATCTCCCCCATGCAAGTCCAACCAGTTAGCCCCTATGCTTATATTCCATACTGGCTGGGTCATTGCTTAACACATGGATCATACCCAAGCTGAGATCAGGAATTCTCCTTCTGGTGTTTTCCAACATTCTTCATGCTTAGTTTTCTCATAAACAGCTAAGAGAATTTGAAGCAAAAAGGAATGGAGAAGAAATTTCAACTGAGATGAACGAATTGTTACATAAATGTTTACAGAATATGTTTCTTTTACAGCACTAAATTGGATTGGATGAAATTAAATTGAAATGTTTCTGAATGCAACAAGAAGAATGCAGATCTTCCACTCCAATAGATACTTGATAAATTTTCTCTAACTGAAAACATTTTTAGGTTGACTAACATTTTACTGAAAGTTTGATATTATGATAATCATATGAAGTGGAAAGTATGTCATTAGTCAAGGCAAGCATCTTTTCCAAGGAAAATAGACTGTCAGCACAACTACAGAAACCTAAGGAAGAAGTTGGGAGGCAAAGCCTGCCTGCCCATGCCTTTAAGGCTTTTGCTTCAGCTGCCTCTGATATCATAAAAAAAAATGTGATTCAATAAAAGAATGTACTTGATACTGCTTAGTAAAGAAGTCTTTGGAAAAAATACTTATATCAGAAACTAACATATGTGGCCAATGTTTTTTTTTTCTGTTAAGGGCTGAATTACTCCAAATTGAGAGTAGGACTTGAGATTAAAGCAAGTAGTGAACGAAACCAGAGTCATAGAGGATGGAGATACACATTCTTTGTCTGACATATTTTTAAAATCTTTTTTGACATTATTTTCCCTTTTTTCCAAGCCACATGCTGCAGTGGAAATGTAGTCTGCTTTCACCAGTGATCCAAACTGATCCTTTGCAGGCTGCTTTTTAAATTATGATGAAGGTTGCATGCAACACAAAGGCTACGGCTCAGATGAATGTTACCAGATCAATAAACAATAAAATGAATAGAGTAGGCTTCATGAACACTGTTGTTCTGAGTTAATATATGAGTGTTAATTATCTGTGTGACCCATTCCTCAGAATGGAGTGATGAATCTGAAACAATCTGGCCATTCTGAAGATGATTTACCTGTTTGTGGGGTTTAAGAGTCCCAAACTGGAAAGATTAGGACTGTGCCCAGAAACACAAATAACTTACAATCCTTGAAGATTTATTTCAAGAGACCATCAACTCACTTCCAGATTGACTGGTTCAATGTGTTTTCAGAGAGAATAAAAGGAACATTTTGAAGAATGCTCCAGGAGTAAAAACCATAAGTTTTGCACATCCTTGATATTAATATGCCTATAAAAATAGCACTGTTTCTTATGACTACAATGTACACAGATGATCACGATTGATTATTACTTAATATATTCTTAGTGTAGGAGATACCTGAATAATTGCGTGAAAAAAGCAAACACCAAAAATGATTTTTCTCCAGGTTTTGCCCAAGATATTTTCTTCAAAAAATGATGGAGTCATTTCTGTGAAGGCTCTTCTGATGTTTGCCCGTAGACCTTTAGGGGGTTCGTTTGTTACCTGAATGGAAAAATATATGTATACACAGGTTATCAGATTGATTTTCAAATATATGTTTTAACAGCTTTCAGATACTATTCCTATGATGCTTCTATAAAGTTATGTAATATGAAATAGCTATGAAGCAGTGGTAATTCACACACATCATGCCTCATTGCATTTATTCATTTGCACAGCTACAGGACTAGGCTTTCCAGTTGTGCACTGTGTTGACAAGTTAATGCATGAATTAGTAGCTATCTGTATGCAAATAGCATTTTCTAGTCAGAGGAAAACTCTCAGTTTTTAACCAAGTTAATATATGTGATTACTTATCCCAAGTAGCATAAAGAAATGAAAAGTTACCTTCTGAAAGTAAGGATATGTATAGCAGGAAAAAATGAATCTGCTTACATAAATGATAAATATGGAGGAATTGTAATTAGAACTCACACAATAATATTGCTTTTTTATTGTTTTCAAATATGGGTAGCCCTCGACTGATGACCACAACTAAGCCCAAAATTTCTGTTGTTAAGTGAGACATTTGTTAAGTGAGTTTTGCCTCATTTTACGACTTTCCTTGTCACAGCTGTTAAGTGAATCGCTGCAGTTGATAAGTTAGCAACCCAGTGGTTAAATGAATCTGGCTTTCCCATTCAGAAGGTCACAAAAGGGGGTCACGTGACCTTGGGGCTCAGCATCTGAATTTTGATCATATGATCACGGGGATGCTGCAAATGTCGTAACGGTGAAAAATGATTGTAAACCTTTGAATGGTCACTAAATGAACTGCTGTAATTCGAGGACTACCTGAACCATTTGAAATACTTGTCTGAAATAAGCCTGTTTTGTGGGCAGAAAGAATTTTAATCAGAGATACAATTACTAAAATCAGTGGCAGAGATTTTCCATATTTTTGGAGAAGGCTAAATGATTATTCCCACCGATATTCATTGTGGCCAGTGAAGAAGGAAAGAAACAGTTCTTCCCTTCTAAGGGGGTGGTCTGGAGTGATCTGTGATCTAGAACAGGATTGGAGAATGTATTCCAAATTTCAGAGGTGCTACTGCTTTATTGAACAGTGAAATATGAATGGTAATGAGAACTTAACACTTCTGGGAAATGAAGTGTTCACATTCTCAGTCTTTTAAAATCCTCAAACTTTTCACCCTCAGAAGACCGGCTGATGCCACCCCCCCACCCCCCACCCCAGTCTGTGAGTATTGAGTTGTGGTTCCCCAGGTCAAAAAAGAGTGTCCATCCCTGGCATAGATAAAATAACCCCCAAAATAACTTTGTTTCTAATGAATGAGGAATAAATATGACTTTGTTTATGGAACAGGCACAAGAACATATGGCCTGTATTTCAAATGACTGATTGCCAAAGCAGGAATTAAAAAAAATATGTTTGTTTTTAATACTAAGTGTGAAAGTATTTACTTGTTATGGCATACCAAAGTGTATTACAGCTATTGCCTAAGTCTGAACATGAGGAATTACTCAAGGAATTGTTTCACCCCACTGGGACCGGCCCACCCCGCCTGCACAGGCAGAGAAGGCATGCTGCAGGCCCCATCAGATCCAGGAGAAGGGCCTTCTCCGCCGTGGCTCCTGCCCTTAGAACAATGGTGGGATTCAAATATGTGAACAACCGTTTCTCTGTGTGGATGCCGCTTCCAGAAGTCCATTCTGGGCCTGGGCAACAAATTAGCTACCGGTTCTGCCGAAGTGGTGCGAACTGGCTGAATCCCACCACTGACTTAGAAACATCTTACTCCTGAGGTGAGATTAACTTTCATCCTTCAGACCTGAAGTCCTGGCTCTGCCAGATGACTTGGGGCCCCAATGGTCGTTGATGAATTAAGAGACAATCTCACCTCCTCCTCGCTCATCCTGTTCACTCCCTTCCCATTTAATAACTAAATATTTATTTTGACTGTGGTTTCTGTTTTTATTATTTTAGAAATATATATCTGTTAGGATTTTGGTGTTTTAATGTTGTAAGTCGCCCAGAGTCGTTTCGATACAAGATGGGTGGCAAATAAATTTAATAAACAAACAAACAAACAAATAAGTAAGCATGGCCTTGTATTTGTTATTTATATTTTTTTTATTCATTGTCTTTTAAATGAGCCCTGTAGGCTTCTCTTTACTTGCTTGATTTCCTGGGATTTCTTTGTAAACTAAGAGGCACTCGGGAATCTGTAACCAAAGTGAGGCCGCTTAAAAGCAATCACGTTCAGCACACACTGTCTGCCTCCCCATTCCAATAGGATACCAGGTACTAGGCACTGGGTAAATCCCCATATGGTGCCAGGAAAGCAGTCAGATCCCTCAGCTGCCAAGGACAGGCCATCTTAATATGACTACCGCCTTTGCAGAGGTTTGTCGACGACAGTAATGTGCAGCTTCAGCTGACAGTGAACTGACTATAGCAATGGACTTAGAACACTGTGCTCCATTTTTAGATTGCATATCTTTTGTTCCAATGGGAACAATATTAAAATCCACAGTCTGGCAATGACATGCAGGATGGCCAGCAGGCTGGATCATACACTAATGAAAGCTCTAGCTTGTTCTTACAGCATAGTCTCAAAGAAAGCTTATACATTCAGGCACAATCAGAAGAAGCATAATTTGTCATTGACATGGTCTCCTGTAGGATCATTCCCCTCACCCCCCCTTTTCTTTTGACTTTGCTGTCTAGATTGCTGGTAGATCTCAAACCCAAAAACAGAATTATAGCATTTTTACACCTCCAAACAGATTTTCGATAATATTATACGTGTCTGTTCGTTCATACATCGCTGCACTATGCAGCGATGAGGCCTTACTATAAACAGAGCTGGCATTTACCAATACCAAACCGAGACCAAGGGTTAAAGCATCCCGTCTCATATTGCATTGCTGAGAGACCTTTTTGGACCGTGCAGATAAAAACTTCATTCATTCCTAGGCTTTGCCCTCAGGACAGGTAATAATGGCATCAGGAGCAGTCTTCACCATTTTTAGAAAATGTCACTTCATAATTGATAAAAGCAGTTCATAATTAAACTTAGGGTGCCTTTATAGTATGGAAACAACAATGTTCATGGAATAACCATGCTCTCTGAAGAGGGCATGAATTATTTCCCTCACAACTTAATATTTTTTATCAGAAAAAGTCATGTCTGATGCACTGCAGCCTTGGATGAGCCTCAGCATTTTATTCACGTAAATGATCTTTTATGTAAAACATAATAAAACAACTACTGTATGTGCAAAAGCGATCAATTATACAGAAATCGCGGGACTATTTTTAATGGATTTGAGCAGCAGCTCTTTCGCTGACTGGATTTTAACTGGATGGACACTAATGAATTTGAGAATCAAAGTCAGAGAAACACTTATCAAGGGGAAGATGGGCAAAGAAAAAAAACAAAAGGCAAGATAATGCTTCCAGTGGCTGCTTTGTGTCCCTTTCTGATGTACATCTGCTTTGAGTATTGCAGAACATCATCTTTTTTATAAAACCTCCCTAATCCTCATCGACTGAAATGAAAATCTAATACAAATTAAATAATGTAATTGCATTTATATAAATTCTTCCACTTCATCATGCCACTTTAGGTCCTCTCCTCATCTCACTGTGGTCTTCCATCATCATTTAGGTTATAAATTCCTACAGAATCTCTTTTGGATTTTGATGTTATTTTGTTACCTAAAAACAATTGGACGGAGCAAAGCTGACCAGTCTACAAAAGGAAGTTCTAACTGTTAGGGTGGTGTTTTTTTATGCTCATTTTTTATGCTGCTCATTGTTTTAAGAGGAAGCAATTTTAGAAACAGTTAATTGCAGCTGCAGTGAATTCAATTTGTTCTGTATGCTGAAAATAATTTACTCTGAAACTGTATTTTCCATTTAAAAAATAAATAAATAACCCTACCTTGACAGAATTCTGAAGGACAGTGACAGGGAAAGTAGTAGACGGCATGGAACTCAAATAGAGTCGGAAGCTTTCATGGATAGTGGCACCTGAAAAATATAGAATTTTTAATAATATGTATGAACTAATATTTTAGACATTATGGGTGCAGCATAATGGCTTCTGATATAGTGAAACCAGAGACCATAAAATGCATTATATTTCATTCCCTGGTCTCTGAGACTACTCCAATGTCAGAGTGGAGGGGGAATATTATAATTTCTGTGGAGATGACGCAGCAGGTTTCAGGGCTATTTTTTAAAATATTGGAAAAAATTAAGATTTGCAAGAGCCAAAAGAAGTTTTCTAGGAGAAGCTTCACTTTCCCATACTTAATTTCCCTCTTTCAGCTGGTATACAAATCCTTTAATAAAAGCTTTGAGAGGAAAAGGAGATAATCAAAGGTCTTTCTTCCTTCATGTACCCTTTTGGAATGCTGAATTCATCAAAAATCTGAGCTTTCCAGCTGTGAAGGGAAAAAAATGGTCAACAGGCCAAACAAAATGCATTTTACACTATTATGATCATTGTTTATCAATTAGTATTCCTCACTTTTCAGCAGATTCTATTAAATAAAATGTAAACATGGGAAGCAATTTGAAAACTAATAATTCTAAACTGTTCATGCTGAATGTGTCCTAAGTCTATGTGATGAACATAAGCTATATGCATTTCTGAAAGGTGGCAAAGCAACACAGAGTATCATTTTCACCTACAATAAAGATAGCTCTTGAGTTACAATTGAGTCTTGTGGTCATTAAACGGCTTTTGCCAGAAACTGGAAGTAAATGCCAGTTTCTGTCAAAAATGTCATAAATCACAATCGTGTAGTCCTGGGTTGCTACTAAGGATGTAGATGTGTGTGCATATTGCCAAGCATCCAAAATGCAGTCATAGGATTGTAGGTGGTGGTAGTAGTCCAGAGGTATTTGGTTGTAAGTACCCTTTAGGGGTGTCCATTGTAACTCTGAATGGTCGCTAACTAACTGGTTTTAAGTCAAGGACTACCAGTATATGGATGAAACATTTTTATCACAGGCCCAATGAGATACAACTTGGTTTCTTTTAAATAGAACAAAAGAAATCAAGACTGTGTAGGGCAGAGGTTAAAGGCCAAACTCAATATAATATAAATCTATTGACATAAAAAGATTGGGGGAAAATAAACTATTGCTGCAAAACGGAATGAGGATGCCCACCCCCTCCCTCATATTCTTTTCCATATAATTTAAGACTTTCCTAGTGATTATTTTTGAACTTGCATTTATTTATTAGATTTCTATCCCATCTTTCCCATAAATGCTCAAGGCAGCATCATATCATTCTTTTTCTGGACACGAAATAATTGCTTATTATGTTTAGTTTATTCAACAGAAGCTGAACCAAGAACCAAAATTCCATGGCTCAAGTCTTGTCTTCTATTCCCAAGAGTCTACAGCCATTTTTTTCAGTAACTGTTCAGCAATATGGGAATAATAATCAGGTTCCATTTTACAAGGTTATTGTAAGGATAACTGAGATAATGTTTGTGGGGGAAAAAGTGGTAACCATTAAAAATAAGAGGTATGTAAAACCTTCTGTCAGGAATGTTTCATTCTCAAGAACTACAGTAGAAAAGTAAAATACCTATAGAAAGTTTGGCAGCTGTTAAATTATAGGACTGAAATATTCAGGAGATCACCAACCTTTCATCAACCTTTCTTTTAAATGTTACTATCTACCCCAACCTCCAACATGGCCCCATTCTGAATCAACTCCTATTTCTTTCAGATGAAGCATTCCTTGAGAAAGAAAAATAAATTAAAAATACTTACCTGGCTCTGTAAATGTTTTTATGAGCTCTTCCATTGGTAACATCCATGAAACAGCTAAATGGCAATTCTGAAGAAATACCCAATTTCCTGTTCTCAGTGCATCCTTAATCATTCTTTCAGCAATAGGTCCTTGTCCTTGTCCTAATGAAATTGATTGCACTCTGAAAATCAATGCATGCTGTTAGTATTCATATTATACATATCTGAAATACATTATTTAAATATTCTAATTCTTAATGATTAGCAGGATCAATTATTTACATCTAAACATAAAAATAATTCAACTTTCACATAAACTGAGCAATCATTTATCCACTGAAAGCAATACAGGATGTTTTGTATGCTACATTATTGTGAATCTGGACTACAATAAGAATCTTCTGAAAAGCAGTTTTATTATTTTATACCGAATACATTCCACACCCAGAGCTCACGTTACCTGCACTCTGTATTCATTTATTTCTTTTATTGTATTTATTTAAAACATTTGTACATGCCTCATTAAAAAATATAAGAAGCGATTTTCAACAAAATTCAAACCACTAATGCAGTACGTTTTTAAATGATTAATAAGCCTTTTTGTACAGGGGCTTCAACCAGTAGGAACAGCTATGTATCTTTGAAATGGTGGGAAATCCTCAGGTTGGATTTGACAGGAATCAATTGTAAAACTCACACCATCTTCCTATGAAACCTGAAGTTGCAAAGTGAAGGCACTAAAAAGTTATTTTGAAAGTTCCATCAAAATTCTTAGGCGTGACCAAAAAAAAAGTATGTCTGCCCTCACTCACTCTTTGAACCCAATGAAGCACAAAAAGCTCTCCTCTTTTAGTTCTAGAAGTGGTACCAGCCATACTCAGCCTTTGAAACAAATAGTCAGACTTGAAACCCTGACTATTTGACAGTCCCATTAAAACAGCAAAAAGCAAAGGTTTATCATTTGCCTACTAGGTTGTCCTTGCGCTTGCTATACAAATCTAAGACTGTTGTATCAGCAACAGCAGCACCTCTCTCTTTGAATATGTCTGTCCAACTATCGTGGCTTCATTTTTTTCTCAGTAAAAACCTTGAGATCTCAATACTGTTGGAGCTATGAATACATGCTACTATTTCTATTCTGCAAATGACTAAGGAAAAGGTAAATTTTCCCTTGTGTACTCCTTTGTGAGATAGATGGGCAGTTTTAAAACTTTGATGATAGATAGATTGATAGATAGATAGATAGATAGATAGATAGATAGATATAAAGATGATAGATAGATAGATAGATAGATAGATAGATAGATAGATAAATAGATAGATAGATAGATAGATAGATAGATAGATAGATAGATAGATAGATAGATAGATAGATAGATAGATAGATAGATAGATAGATAGATAGATAGATAGATAGATAGATAGATAGATAGATAAACTGAAAAGATGAATGCTTTGGGGTTTTTTCTTAAATCAGATTTAGTCATATGCATACCAGATAAACCAAAGCAGGGGACAAATGTTTGTGAACATTTTTATGCTGTTCACATTAGGGAAGAGCTGGGGACTCAAAATGTCTAGAGAAAGAAATACATCTTTAATATATACGAATCCAATGTGTTTACTTGGCCGTGCTTTGGAACTGAAGCTAAAACAGTGCAGCTAAATACTGTCAGCCAGTGGCCAAATTATGACATATGAATATTTAGCATAGTATTAATAAGTATAGGCAAATTTTAATTATTACTGCTCTATTTTTTTCTTCACACGATCTCTTTTATTATATTTTTAAAAATAGGGAACTAAGACAGTAAATGTATCACTGCTTGAGGTTTTGGCAGCTTCTCGTTTAAAATCATCAGCATTAAAATGTCACATCTGATTATTCAAGTTCAAAACAGGCAAGACAGATGTCAGAAGCAAAATATTTTTTTCTTTCCTATTGAGGCAACAGTTCTCATTAATGAATCCAATCAGAACTAAATGTTGCCACTACTGACAGAATATTACTTATTAGGAAGGAAGACTCCAGAAGGAGAATTAAATATAGGCAACCCTCTATATGGGGCACAGTGCTGCTAAAAACTACATAACCTGGGGATGTTTAGCATCTTCTCTTATATTTTTCAAGGCAATCTTTTTCAAGAAGTCTACCATGTACATATATAATCCAACATTTTTTTAAAATGTCTTAAAACACAATCTTGAATACAGCTGAATTTTAAAAAAAAGCATAGCTTTACATTGAAATGGTATTATGTCCCATATAGAATACAGAATGACAATCTATACCGTTCTGAATAATCTCGCTCTTTTGCAAATCTTTGGAAAGCCCCCATGGGGTCAGAGCCTGTACTTAAGATGAACACCAGCGGTGTGGCAGGAGACATATCTTGGTAAAGAGTTGCCAGATCAACTGGAGGATTCTCAATGAATTGTTTCCCAAGATTCTCTATTACAAACTCGGTAAGTGCTGACACGATCTAGAAATAGCAACATAGTTAATTTGCTAGTGCAAGAGCATAAGGGGTAAGCAAGCACACCTGGTCCCATTATGAATAAAAATAAAAAATGGAACAATAATTGCATTTACTTTTCCACCCTATTCATATAAAGTTAAATGGGTTACTTATTTCAGTATACAAGTAGCTCTAGACGGATGACCACAATTGAGCCTCAAATTTCAGTTGCTAAGCGAGACATTTGTTAAGTGAATTTTGCCTCATTTTACGACCTTTCTTGCCAGGGTTGGTAAGTGAATCACTGCAGTTGTTAGGTTAGTAACACATCTGTTAAGTGAATCTGGCTTTCCCATTGACTTTGCTTGTCAGAAGGTCGCAAAAGAGGATCACATGATCCCGGGACACTGCAACCGTCATAAATATGAATGAGTTGCCAAGAGTATGAGGCTTGATCACGTGATTATTGGGATGCTGCAATGGTTGTAAGTGTGAAAAATGGTCACAAATCACTTTTTTTCAGTGCAGTTGTAACTTTGAACGGTCACCAAATGAACTGTTGTAAGTCGAGGACTAGCTTTATTTTGTTTTGTATTTTGCTTTACCGATATAGTGCCTAATCTCTACGCTTATTTGGAAACCACAGGTAGTTACTGACTGCCTTGTTTAGCAACCATTCAGTTAGGACAGTTAAAAAAACCCAATCAAAATCAAGTGATGAATTCTTGCATTGGATTTTATGTCTAACACAATCTACGAGTTTCACCAGACTCTCCAAGGGGTCCAAGGACAAAAAGTTTAAGAACGCCTAGTCCAGGGGTAGGCAATCTTGGCTCTTTTATGACTCGTGGACTTCAACTCCCAGAATTCCTGAGCCAACCTGGCTCAGGAATTCTGGGAGTTGAAGTCCACGAGTCATAAAAGAGCCAAGGTTGCCTACCCCTGGACTAGTCTAAACCATTAACATCTTATTGGGAATGAAGGAGAGTAGTTTTTTCTTCCTGCATGCCTCAAAGGACACTACTAATATAACAACAATGCCTTAAATTGTCAATAGAAAACTTACCTTTTCTTCCACAAAGCATTTCACTACAATTAATTTCTGAAAAACGGTCAGCCTACTATCCCAGGGAATGTATGGCTTGTCATCTTTTTTTTTCTTTTCGTCAACTTCAGGCTTATAGCCTTCCCACTCTTCTGGATTGACATGAATATCAAGTTGCCCTAAAAAAATTGTAATAGTTTCAAGTCATTTTCACAATGGGGTTGATATGGCATTAGTATATGTCTAATACTATCTCACATGTATCATTAAAAAATATGGATCTTTTAAAAAATATGGCCGTAATGATGTCTCACTGGAGATCATGTTCTAGTAAGTGTATGCCCTTTATTTATTTATTTATTTAAACAGCCATTCTATTCAGAATCAGTCACTGTGAATCAATATGGATACACATTGGTTGATAAAACATACACGCCATTAAGACACACGTGTAAAAATAAAAAAATTAAAACAACCAATAATAAATCAAAGTTACAATACAATTAATAAAAAATAAAAAATAAACCAGAAAAAAATAAAACAATTAAACATATAATTAATTCAAATTAAAATAAATTAAAGATTAAAATACCAAACTAATCAAATGCTCAATGGGAAAAAATGGGTCGTCAATAGCTTCTGCAACATTAGAAAAGATGAAGAAAATCTTGACTTCCGGTTTGCCATCGCGACGTCTGCGGACGCAGGAAGGCGAGCTCCGTCTTCCACGTCCAAATTCATCCCGTTGGGGGACCCTGGAAAGGGTCGAAAGTCGCCCTATAGGGGCGACGAGCAAGGAGGGAACCCCCACTTGATCGCAGGAGGGCAGAAGCCCTTCTGCTTGATCTGGGGAAGCCCTCCAAACCAGCGGGGGAAAGACCGGCCATAGCAATATGGCTCGTCACTAAGCTGCTGACAGCCAAAGTCAAAATTACCATCAAGCACCTTTAAAGCAACGTGGATGAAACTGGGTGAGATCTGATCTTCTCTTTAAGACTTTGTAAGTATTTTCTCCTGTAAAAGCTGCCCAAAGTATTTTTCCCCCTATGAGGAGAGAGGGAAGGGAATATCTACCCCACCCTCCAAGAAAAGTGGCAACTAACTACCCAGGGGAATTAAAGCAACTATAAGAACAATTTTAATCTAATTGGATCTATATGCTTTTGAAACTTGGGGACTAAAAGTTTTCCTATTCTTACTGGAGACGTTTGTTTTAATTTTAAAAAAAGAAATAAAACTTGAAAAACTATCATAAAAACTTTGGACTTAAAAAGCTTTAAACGGTATCGGTGACATCTTGTGGTGAAGTGTGGTATTACAACTTGTTATTGCCTAAAAGAGATTTGGCTTGAAGCCTAGACTCCAGAAAAAACTTTTTTGACCTTGACAGATACCACCTATAAAACTCAGCTGTAAAGAGAACTTCTGGGCGATATATTTGGCATGCTTGAACTATTTTTAATGTCTGATTCTAAAGTCTTCAACTTAATATACTATTAAGAGAATATGGATGAAGATCAGGAAAAAATCCTTTCCATGTTGAAATCAATACACGAAACCATTCTCTCAGCTTGTGACAAAATAAGATGCAACATAAAGGAACAAGATGCCAGCTTAGATATACAAACCCAGATCTTGACTACAACCAAAGAACTAACAATGCAGAAAATAACAGGAGAAGTGGAATAACCAAACACTAAGACAGAGGACTTAATTGACCAACAAATCCAGCCAACAGAAAATTCAGAAAAGGGAGTGACAACACTGAAAATGGAAAAGACTTTCTATATAAATCAGAAGAAATTTGAGAAGAAGGAAGAAGAACAGATTGAATGGAAGATAAACCTATCAGGACAATCGTGGGAAATTGGAGTAATAGGGAGGTGATCTAATGAATACAAATGGGCTAGTTCTTAAAAAAAAAACTGCAACTAAATGGTCATAAGAAAGACCATATATATAATAATAAAGGGAGAATTATTTGATGATTTAAATGCAATGACATGGAAGGCTAGTTGGCAAAGCAAAAAAGCCATAGTAAGGCTGAAGAAAATTAGGGTTTTGATTTATTACAGGGGATTTCATATTACTAATTAGAGGGTTGAATATGGTGGAAAATAGATAATTTTTAGAAAATAAAGTATCATTATAATTGAATAGGTAAGATGTGTAACAAGATTATTAGACTTTGGTATGAAAAGGAAAAAAGGGAGAAGTTGAGATAAGGGGAATTTTGGTCACCTAATTTAAAATATTTGGAAATCAGTTGAAAATAAGAATTCTGTTTGCTTAATATGAGATAAAAGATATTACCAGAAAAAGAGAGGGAGTATTTGAACTTTTAAAAATTAGACCCAAACAAAAAAGTTTATAAATATTACTGATTTATTGGTTAACCCAGACAATACATATAATGGTTTTGATTTATTGAAGGGGATACTGCATTATTAATTAGATGGTTTAATATGGTGGAAAATAGATAACTTTTAGAAAACATAACAAGACTATACTCAAATAGATAAGATGTGTATTTAGAATATTAGATTTTGTTATGAAAAGGGAAAAAAGAAGAAGTTGAGATAAGGGAAACTTTGGTTACCTAAAGCTTGGAAATTATAAATATCAAATGTTAATTTGAAATTAAAGCTTGGGAAAAAAGCAATAACAGGACATTGATTGTATATAAGGATTGAATGTAAACACAATTAAGATATGTATAAGCTAAAAATTATTGATACATGTAATAATGATGTTTTTACTTAGTTGATAATAATAAGAACTATATTAGCCTAATATGAGATAGTAGATATTAAGGGGAAAAGAGAGAAATATCTGATGTTGTAACTTGAGATTTGTACTAAAGATTTATATATGTTATTGAACTATTGATTAACCCAGCCCCCACGTTGCTTTTTAAATACTTAATTGTAAAATTAGAAAACTAATAAAATATTATAAAAAAGAAAAGAAAAGATGAAGAAAATCTTAATTCTAATGGAAATTTATTCCCTTTACTCTGCAAAAAATGAGATATTACCGAAATGTCTGCTGGGAAAAATGCACTGGATGTTTAATTTGCCTACTTTACTCATGTTGTTCTTTTTCCTGATCTGATTCTAATTTCATTTAGCATGATTTCAAACCCTAATTTTAAATCCTGGTTGCCGTCAACTCTAATTAGTGTGATATATAATTAGTTTAAACATAGCACTATTACACAGGACAAAGAAAGAACAGAAGCAGTATTTGGGAATATTATCAGAGTTATTGTGTTTTTAACTTTATTGGAAGATGTTGCGAGAGCTATTATTAGAAACTGGCATTTAAAAAGATTATAAAAACAACAAAGAGGAATGGAAAAATAGGAGAGATTTCATACCCCCCCAAATTGCCTCTTGATTTGCAAACCATGGCTTGCAGACAGCCAGGATACTGCCTTAATGGGAGTATTTGCTGACAAAGGAAGAGGCTCCAATTATGCAAATGTCAGTAGATAAAGAAGGTTTTAGTTGTTGAGGCTGTCATTAGGGAACTTAAAGAGAAATTTAATATAGATCTCTCACACAGTGGATTCACTAAAATGCAGTCTGCCATTGCAGACAGCAACACTAAACTGAATCCCACAAGGTTTATCTTCTTTAAATAAGTCTCCAAAAAACAAATATATAAACAAAAACAACAACTTTGTGTATGATTAAAATACTTTCCTTACCATTTGTATTTCCCAATGCAAGCTTTTCTGATATCGTTCTTTCTTATGCACATTTCTCCAATGTGAAAGTTTAAAACATAAAATGAAGTGGCAGCTGCATTTGCTTTACATGACTATAGTTCTCCCCTTTGGGAGAGGTTTGGAGTAGATCAAACTAACTAGCCAGGAAGAACACCTTTAAGCACTTCTCCCTCCTATGCTGTCTAGTTTGGAAAACAAGATCTTTATAGCAACTAACAGAATAACAGAATTGGAAGGGAGCTTGGAGGTCTTCTAGTCCAGGGATCCCCAACTCCCGGTCCGTGGACCAGTACTGGGCTGCGGCATGCCAGCAACCGGGCCACACAAACAAAGCCCCATCCGCGAGATGCAGGCAGCACACAAAATCACGCACCCTCCAGTCCGCGGAAAAACCTTTCTCCACGAAACCGGTCCCTGGTGCCCAAAAGGTTGGGGACCTCTGTTCTAGTCCAACCCCTGCTCAGGCAGCAAATGCTATACCATTTCAGACAAATGGTTGTCTTTTCTTCTTTTCTTAACTAACTAACTAACTAACTAACTAACTAACTAACTAACTAACTAACTAACTAACTAACTAACTAACTAACTAACTAACTAACTAACTTTCATCAACCGTTAGAAAATACAATTAAAAATATACACAGTAAGTATTAAAAAGAGAATTTAATTATTCGAGAGGAGTTCAATTTATGCAGGAAAAGCATAAAACCATTTCTTGTATAAACGTTTTACAATCCCTTTTCAGAAATATGTTACCTAGTTTAATGAAAATGGGCTTGAGCAATATGTCTTTCTGAATGCCCTCAAAACTTGGAAGTGTTTCTTCTAAGTCACAGCACATAAACCACGTATTTTCTTCCAGCCATGGGATCTGAGGTTTGGCAGGCCGTTCCTGTTACAAAGATGATAGATATGTCGAGTAAAATGGGCAAAAGTTGTATAGAGAATATATTCAGCCTACACACTAGATAAAATAGGAATACAGTTGAAGAAAATTCAAAGCATGACATAATTACTGTATTGCCTAGTTTTCTGATCAAACCTTAATATCAGATCTCTGATCGGCTGCTTAATGATAACAGTAGGGTGACTTATGACTGCTCCTTGCACTTAGACTGTCACATCAGTATTGAGGCATTTGGCAACCAGCATGTATTTATGACAGCTGCAGCATTCCAGGATCACATGATTGCCATTTGCAACCTTCTCAGCCAGCTTCTGACAAAGTCAATGGGGGAAAGCCAGATTCACTTAATGACTGCATGATTCACTTAACAACCATAATGAGTCGCTTAATAATTGTGGCAAAAAAGGTAATAAAATTAGGTTCAACTACTTAACAATTGCCTGGCTTAGCAGCAGATATTCTGGTTGAGGACTCTGCATACTTTTTTTTTAGAGTTTTTCTATTTTTGCTGTTCTTTTTCTGTTTCTTCCCCTTTATGGACTCTAAAACACCAAAAAGAACAGCACCTTTCTGGGCATTTCAAAATTAAGTTGATTTGAAGGCTAATACCTACAAGCAAAGGAAAGCCTCAGCCTAGTGCTGCCTTTTCTTGTTTACTGACATTATACTTGGCTGTATCTTGAATGGTTGTATCTCTGTTCATTGTTTTTTATAGCTGTAAGGGTGTTTGGTAGACAGACAGGTAGGAAATTTATTTTGGTTGTTGACTAATAAAAGTATATTCAGTTAAACGAACAGCACAAAACGATCCCCTAACAAGAACTATTGGCAACCATTTGTGTTAAGGATGTTTTGTTTTTCTTGAATTTCTTAAATCCTCAGGGAGAAGTTGGAATGCTAACCTCTTGTTTACAATGACTAAAAATAGAAATTTGAAATCTCACTAATTATTAAAATCATTCCCCCAGTACCTTATCCAAACCAGCAGCTCCACGCAGGAAAAAATTCCATTCAAGGTCTGTAAGTTCTTCTTTCTGCCGCATGATTTCAATGCACAGCATGAAGCTGTAGATGAGTTTGTGCTGTTCAAAAAGGCCTCGGGAAACATTAGTGTAAGTTGCATAGAGAGTCTGACTTAGTAGGATAGCTAATCGCAATTGCAGAACATCATTTTTTTCAGAAGTTTCAATTGTCGCATTAAATAGCTACAAAGAAAAAGGAAAAGAAAACGAGCATTAAAGAGGATAGGGAAAGTGAGATCCTGAAATAAAAGCAGAATATTAATTTAGATTTTTAAAGACTTTTGTTATCTGGCTTTTATTCTTTTTATAAATAAATTGAACATACCTAATGCTCCTTCCCCCTCTTATTTTCTCCACAATAACAATATTGTAGGTGAGTTGGGCTGAGAGACAGTGGCCCAAAGCAGTGGAGCAACTAATTTAAATTTACGTACTGCCTGACTCCAAATGCTAGTATATAGAATAACAGAATGACAGAGTTGAAAGGGACCTTGGAGGTCTTCTAGTCCAACCCCTGCTCAAGAGACCCTATACCATTTCAGATAAATGGTTGTCCAATCTCTTCTTAAAACCTCCAGTGATGGAACCTCCACAATGTCTGAAAGCAAGCGTTCCGCCGAATAATTGTTCCAACTGTCAGGAAAGTTCTCCCTATTTCTAGGTTGGTTCTGTCCTTGATTAGTTTCTATCCATTGCTTCTTTTTCTGCCTTCAGGTGCTTTGGAGAATAGGTTGACCGACCCTCCTCTTTGTGGCAACCCCTAATTAGTACTGTATGCTGTACAGTTCTTCTGACAATTTATCGTATAGAAAGACCAGGATCTAACAAATGAGGCAATCAACTTTATCTGTAGTTACCTCAATCAGCAATAAAGCAAGTCATATTGCAAATCATGTTAGCAATTAGTTTCAAAGTCAATGACATGGAGGGAATTGTCTATGTTATGTCTGTTTTTAATGAGAAAAAAATAGCTAATGGAAACATGCAGTTGAAAGAAAAGTTACCAACCTGTTTGAAATATTTTAAAGAAAACTGGTACATTGGATCAATATCAGAAAGACTTGCAATTACAAAATACATAACTGATCCTCGAGTAGCAACAGGGCGATATTTTTCACGAGCAACATTTATCTTTTCTTCTGTAGTTTCTGCCTCTACAAGCCTTACTTTAATGGCACCAGATGTAACCTAAAAGCACAAATTTAAATTTTATTTGACTTATATCAGGGGTGTCAAACTGCCGGCCCGCGGTCTGGATACATCATGGCGAAACCGTGCCCACCCCATTGCCGGCAATGGGAAAAAAGTTGTGATACGTCGCGACACGTCACGTGACGTTGCGAGTTTGACACCCCTGACTTATGTTCTCCCCCCGCCCCAATTTTTCAGAGCAGCATACATAAAATGGCCTCCTCCAATTTCCCCCCACAAAGTCCCTAAATAATAGGTTTGAGAGTAATAGACCCAAAGTCACCCATGGCTGAGGGTAACCGTAAACCTGAGTCTTCTTGCTCCTAATATTGCTTCTAATCATTATAATACTCTCATTTTAAACATGGAACAATTTTTTCACAAAATCCTGCTGTGCCATTTGAAAAGACATGGATAATAACAATAAGAATATTTATTTTTTGTACATCACTTTTATGTGTTCAATGGGCTGAAACCATACTCAGTTACAGTATGTACTTTTTCTCATATTGTAAAGGATTAGTAGGATATAATTGGAGACTGTTTCTATGGTGGATTAATTGCTCTAAATTGGCCTGATATATGAAGATTATTTATATTAGGACCATGAACTGAAGTAGTTGCTGGCTATTGATGTTTCTAAACGTTGTAAATCTAATGATGTCCCTGTAATGTAAGGCCTAGTAAACTGATTTGTGATCTTGGTATAAACAAGAGGCTTTTACGTGTTATCTTTTTTCATATTTCGTTGCTTGCAGAAAATTCAGGAATAGAACCTATTTCTTAATGAAAAATGAAAGTATTTCCACTTTGTAATATGCACGTCAAATAAGTTACTCCTATTATTCAAATGTAGCCATCTAGAATATAATCACTGAAAACTACAAGCTTAATATATTTCCTTGATTATAAGCATGATTAAATTTGATGATAGGTATGTATGTATAGATGATAAGCAGACAGACAGATATAAAACGCCTCCTGCCTTTGATTCTTGAAGTGTATTGATGAGTTCTTCATTGTCCAGAATATTCCCTTCTGATGTAAAAAGCATTTTTAGAATTTTATCTTCAATTGCTTTCAGTTGATTCTTATCAGCATTAATTCTTATAATGAGCTGTGTTCTTTGTTCCTCTAGTTCAGGTCTCTCTAATCGCACGACATCACTGAAATGACAGTTAAAATGTAGAATTTGTGAACATGAGCAATGTTGTTATAAGTTAATGTTTTAACTATTATTCAGTACAAAAAGATCTTTATTTCTGATCCTTTGGAGCAAAGGATTACAGCCACAATAATGCCAAAAGGAGTATCATGACAGTATAATATAAGCTCCACCATTCTGTAACTGCATCTCAATTCTGCATGCAAGTGTGTAATAGATAGAAATTGCATTGCTGTGTCATGATGCATGTTTTATTACTTGCCTCTTTCCCTGACACCCAGGGAAAGCTAGAGGAGACGTTTTATAGAAAACAAACAATTGACATTCACAAAAGAGAAGATCAGCAGACTTGAGAGAAGCCCCCCCCCCCCAAAAAAAAAACCCAGCTTAATGTGAAATGAGCTTGGGCATATAATTCTGATTGCCTGTGGGGCAAAAATAAAGTAAGAAGGGTAATGCAATGAAGAAGTTGGAAAAGGAAGCATTTCCAGTTGTCTTTTAAAAATATATTTCTAAAAATCCTCAAAAAGTGAGACCCGTTTTTAGAAATCAATGAAGAAATGAAAAATTCTAATGTAATTTGGAAATAATGCTATCATGATTATAGGTAGTCCTCAATTTACGACCACAGTTGAGCGCAAAATTTATGTTGCTAAGTGAGAAATTTGTTAAGTGAGTTTCCCATTTTATGACTTTTCTTGCCACAGTTGTTAAGTGAATCACTGCACTTGTTAAATTAGTAACCTGGTTGTTAAGTGCATCTGGCTTCCCCATTGACTTTGCTTCTCAGAAGGTTGCAAAAGGGAATCACATGACCCAGGGACACTATAACCGTCATAAATGTGAGTCAGTTGTCAAGCATCTGAATGTAAACCACATGACCCCGGGGATGCTGCAATGGTCATATGTGTGAAAAATGGTTATAAGTCACTTTTTTCAGTGCCATTTTAACTTCGAATGGTCAGTAAATGAACTGTTGTAAATTAAAGACTACCTGTACTCAATTCTGTCATAAGGAAAAAAAGCATTTGATCATGATCATTCTTAGCCTTGTAGTAATACATGATACAAATCGGGTCATAATGTTGTAAGAATACATGTAGGTTCCTACTTTTTACCTTCCAATTTATATTAAAGCTATCGTGAGATGTATATACAGAAGACATTTTAAATACTATTAGAAAATAGGCTTAGGAATAAATACACACACAAACATATTTTTAAATATTTATTATTTATGAAATCCCTAGCCATAGAGATAAAATTGAAAGATTGGAACTATTTCAATATGAAAAGCAAGGCTGCTATTTCAGCAATAACCACCCTCATTTTGCCAGACAAATATTGTTTCCATTGCATTGGTAGCATTTGGCAAATAATAAAATAGAGTGATACATTTTGTCAGAATTTTTAATTTTGTTTAAATAATGTTTAGTAATTTGTTTATTCTAGTCACAAACCCATACATTGACATGCTATAGAACAATTTGTCTGCCATTGAAAATCATGATTACATTCTTTCTGCACTTTTCCTCAAGCTGGTTTCAGGATTCCTGATGTATTAAAGCTGGGAATTCTGAGAGTTGCAATTTCCCAACGATCTATTTGTGCATATGAGTTGTTTTATTATTAAACCACTCAAATTTCTCTGAAAATATCTTCAATCATATCAATTATCCTTTTCAAACATGCTACTAAGAGTATTTATTTTTCTTCTGTTCAATCATGCCTGATTCTCAGAGACTGCCTGAACAAGTCCCTGCAGTTTTTTTGGTAAGATTTTTTCAGAAGTGATTTGACATGGCCTTTTTCCTAAAATTGAGAGAAAGTGACTAGCCCAGCTGGCTTTGTATCTATGGTGGAACTAGAACTCACAGTCTCCTGGCATCTAGCTTGATGTCTTAACCACTACACCAAACTGGCTTTCCACTGAGAAGATATCAAACCTTTAAATGTATTATATATCATGCCTTGCTTTTTGAATCATGGTGCCCCCCTCCTCCCATTCAAGGAAGCAATCTAGGCTGTCTCTTAGCTATAACTTGGATACAAAAGAAATTGATTAAGGAAACGTTGACATGAATAATCTCACTTATCTAAAACAATGAATTCTTTTTTTCTGCTTATCAGAACGGGCTCATTAATTTTATACATATTTTAAGGTCTTTACTGAATATTTCACAAGGCAAAAGTTACCCCAAATCATTAGGGAGAATTATTAGGGTTCATTGGAAGTACTTCATGAAATATTTTAGTAAATGTATTTTTAATTGCAATCATTGTTAAACTCTTGGTAGTTTCTAATTTGCTTTGCTAGAAACCTACAGAATAATAGAATATCAGAACATGATACTACAACATAGACTATTGGTCATAAAGGTTTCTAAATTACTTATAGGTTTATAATAAAGAAAGGATTTTTTAGAAATATTTCACTGTATATTTCCCAAATATAAATTAGACCTACTCAGATAAAGGTAAAATTGATTACAATCTTTGTAAACAAGCTCATAGAGGAGATGGCATTAGAATCATAAACCCAGCAGGCATATGTGTAGCGTACCAAATTGTAGCTTCATAAACATAATTAACTGGATTAACCAAAGTTCTCCAAAGCAAGAAATTTTATTTAACTCTTCAATGAATGTCTGATTGCTTTCTCCCAGCCATGTAGAAGTCTCACGGTGGAAGCTTCTCAGCAAACTTACAATGATTTCTTTTTTTTACAATAAACACTGTTATGCAGCAATGATTTGGAACTCTAATTTTCCAGGTACAATAAAACTAAAAATACATAAAAATGTTTAGTATTTTATATAACTCCTTTCAAGAGCTTCTTAATGTTGATGTCACCTCTACAAATGAGCATGGCTGCAGCCATTTTCCTTCTCATTCTAAGTTGCCACATAGAACGGAGGGAGTGGGGTTGCCCAGGTGCTTCGTTAGTCAAAATAATCTTTTGTCCCGTGGGAACCAAGGTCATCGGCTGCTCCCAAGACTAGGGACTGGGCGTTGCATAAAAAGCCCGCCAAATAATCATATTGGGGAACGTAGTTGCTTGCATAGCTTTTATGGATGGGACGTTTAACTTTGTATTGGAAAACTGTTACTTGTGTATCCAGACTTGGTTTCACTCTTGACCGTGCTGATACTTTATAACTAATAAACATGTTCTTTGAGGAATTTGCAAGCCTTGGAGTTCTGCTTTATTCCTCTCTGTCTGTCAGAACCATGACAGTTGATCCAGATATCAGCAAGTGCTTTCATACTTATCTTCCTACTATTGATTTTCCCAATTATTTAAAAAAAATGTGTTTGCTATGCATTAAAACTTTGGTACTAAAAGTTGGGTTGAGGAGGAATATTTCTTAGTTTCTTGTTTGGCATTTAAGTGTCAAGGAAGGAGGGAGAGGAAGGAGAAAAATGTTTACTCAACAGAAAACATTTGTTGCCATCTATTTTGTTCTCCCACAAGTGGGAACCTCACTTTAAGCCCCATATAGGTTTCTTTAGTTTTTACAAAAGGATAGCATGTCAGTTGAGTCGATAATGGCAGGCTGGTAATGATAGTTGTTTTAAGCTGGTCTTTTTCCTTAGTTGTACTTATAGTGATAGGATGAAGGCGTGACCTGTTCTGATCTATGCAAATGGAAGTTTCACACCTTTCTGCTCCTCTCCACAATACAAAGCACCAGAGACAATAAAATATAATAAAATAAAAAAGGGCAGAGCTAGTATTCTTCAGAAACAACCATCTGAATGGAAGCTGGAAAGAACAGTGAAATTTACAGAGATACAGTAATCAGCATCTCGATGCTGGATCCTTGAGCACAGAGGAGATCTTAATTAATTAATCAGAACTAATTGGATAGATTGATACTACCATACTTTAGAACATTAGTAGGTTCTTTTGTAATGCTTATCAGCACACAACCACATTTCAGTGAAACACATTCTTCTGTTACCGATAAATATTAGGTCTCCACTACTTTATCTAATTAATGAATAAATATGATACTTTTTTCACACCTCACAACAATGATAGAAGAAACTAATAATGCTTCATGCAGGTGAGATGAGGCTACAGGGAAGTTGTGCAGAATTTACACACACAGTCTATAAGACTGAGGCTCCTGCTATATACTATGGACATATTCAATAAATTACACTAAGAAATAGAAGCAGTACCTTAGCAGCTGATCTTCCAGACCAGATCGGGTAACAGTGAAATTTATTATAGTTACTTTGATGCACACCTATAAGAAAAAGGAAAAAGAAAAGCATCTTCATGTTAAAAAGAATGTTATATTCAGATTTAAAAAATAATGACAAAAAGTTATGTATGACCTTTCAAAAGATGATAGGAAATTCACATTGCAGTCTAGCAGATGTTTACTCAACCATAAATCTCAATTAAGGTCCTTTAATGAAATAAAAGTTATATATTTTATAAATATTTTGCACTCTGAAACTGGTTGCAAATGCCTTAAGATATCCCTGGATTCTGCAAAGCGGGTAAGAACTGCTCATGTTCCTTAGCTTGTTGCCAAATCAACCAAGCTAAGGTGCTTTGATAGAACTTGATACTCCCAAGTACAGATGACATTCTTTATCACTTTCAGTTGTTGTTACACTGCTCATTACTTCTGAAAAGTTATACAGTAACTGTGGCCTTGAATTGATTTTTCACAGTTGGACTATAAAACATTTAATACCCCACCAAAATCATTTTATGGTGGCATGGAAATGCCACTAAAATTAATAGCCCAATGCTTTCTTCTTCCTTATCTTCTAATATATAATATTTCTCATACTGTAATGTCATTATGTTGTACCTTTCCCTGCCCTGTTTCAAATCATGGGTGAAGATTTAAAATGTGCACTAGAATATTGTAGAAAAGCGTTGTAATACATTACAGGGAAAGAGACAAAATTTAACATAAAGTGTTTTTTTCCCTTAGCCTTCCAATGTCACCTGTAGGATACAATTTAACTTCCTCTGTGTTGCAAAATCTACTGTATTTGGCTGATACATGGAAAATTCTGGTGTAGGCTATATTTATCTAGATGCTGAGTTATTCACTAGCTGGTTCACAGCTTGAGCTAACCTAAGGCTTCTTTTGACAAGGTTTTGTTGAAAACGCCATTGTGGCTGGTTCTGTGTAATACCTTAAGCTCTAATCTATTATTTGTTTAACCCAAAACACATTATACACAAATCACATTAAGTCTTCATGTAATGGTATCGGAGAAGACCTGGAGAGATGGGGGTGAAGAAATAGTGTCTATGGACAGTGGCGAGATTCAAATATGTGAACAACCGGTTCTCTGTATAGATGCTGCTTCCAGAAGACCATTCTGGGCCTGGGCAACAAAAAATTAGTTACCGGTTCTGCCGAACTGGTGCAAACTGGCTGAATCCCACCACTGTCTATGGAACAGTCAAATAAGAGAGAACATAGCCTACACCTGCAATTTGGGCAGAGAAAGAGGCTCCAAAGGGACTCTCTAAATTCTCAGGCTGTAAAAGAGACGGTGGAAGACTTGTACTACCAGATTTAATGTTAATGTACCTTTACAATAAAGTAGAATTAACTCATCTAATCATGTGTCCTGTCTGATATACCTGGGAAGGCTGACATATGATTAAAAATAAGCAGAGTGTTACTAGATATAACTGGTACCAAAAAAAGAGATAGATCCAAAGCAGGATTTCTAGATCATTGTATTGCTTGTGTAAGAGAAAGAGGTACAAGATTTTCAAAATTGATTTTATTATAAAAGCAGGAATTGTTTCATAATGGATTCATCACTTTTCTACAATAAACAAACTTACCTGAGAGGTTTGTCCTTTAATATACAGTATCCCTTATCTCTCTTTTTCTCTCTCATACACCTCACCTTTGTAGGAGCTTCTGTTTGAAAGTTACCACTGGTTTTATTGTTTGCTGGTATAATTGATATAGCAGTTTCTGAGCTCCATGACCATATTTCAAATTACATTCTATTTCAAATGTTCATAAGCGAAAGAAAGTAAACAATGTACCAATTCTAGCCCATTTTTCTCCAGAGAAAAAAATTGAAAAGCATTAGAACACAAGCTGATTAACATTCATAGTTCCCATTTCTTATAGTAAATTATGCATACAAAAAAAACCAAAAAAAAAAAAAACAAAATTATGGAGCCCAGAAAGTGCTATTAGCACACTGTCTACCAACTGTACAAAAACGTTCCTAGTATAACTTTTACAGATGTTGTTAATTTAGATTAAAAAAAGCCTAAGATGGTTTTGCAAACCAAATATACAATTACTTTAATTGAGTGGAAAAAATGCCTCTTTTTAAATTCTTAAGAGTCTAATTTTATGTTGTCTACTCAGAATTATGCTCAATTGAATAACTCTGTAGAAAATTGCAGCTCAGCTACATCTCATTAATATTATACCTCAGGTAAATAGTGGGGATTTGGCATTTTTGTTGTCATGTAGAACTTAAAGTTTCTATCATAATCTATGTCTGAATCTCCAAGGCGAATTAACAGTCTTCCACCAGAAATGAAAGTCTGCTTCAAAAGAATAGGTTCCAGGGCTGGGTCAAGCGTTTCTTTAATCTGTTGAAAAGAAGAAGAAAAGCATACATTTTACCAAGTATGGTTTTGAAAAATCATTAAAAAATCAGTATGCATTAGGCCAGGGGTGTCAAACTCGCCACGTCACGTGACGTGTCGCGACTTTTTTTCCCATTGCCGGCAATGGGGTGGGCGTGGTTTTGCCACGCCACATCCGGCCGGCAGTTTGACACCCCTGCATTAGGCTGTTTAGAAGAGATCAGGAACAAGAAGTCAGATTTCACAGCCACAACCCACTGTAGTTGAGCCACAGCATCTTCATATATTGATACATATATAATAGTATTTCAAAATCTAGAACCCTGTATGTAACAGCTAGTTATATAATTATCTCTCTCTCAATTTGGACTTTATCAAGACAAAAAGATCAGCACAATTGTCCCTACTTACAGGGTTCCAAGTTTCCAAACCTTACTGGTGTGTCAGTCTTATTAACTGCTACTTCATATAAAGGGCTTTGAGGCATTCATATAAGAAGTCCATTGTCTACCTTTACCATTACTATTACCATTATATTCAATAAATATGGATAAAACTGATAACTTTCTAGGATGCAAAGCTTTGGGATACCTCCTCCCCAAAATGGAAAAAGTATTTTCAGGTATTCACAATGATAAAAAGCACAACTAGGATGGTTTTCTCCCGCCCTTCCTTTTTTATGCTTTTCAACCCTGCAGACTGTTATAAAGAAATGATATCAAAGAGCTCAGATCTATATCTTTCAGCAGGATAACTCTCTAACACCGAATAGAATGGAAACAGATTTCGGGTATTGGGGAATAAGCTGGCCAGAGAAAAATTGTGTTTTAAAATAACTGGACCCGGTTTGGAGCCGTGGACAAAAGAATTTTAAAACTTCTACAATATGGTACATCTCTTTTGGAAGAGGCAATTGGGCAATGAGTTGGAATGTTGTTACAGGTAGTCTTTGACTTGTTACCATAATTGGGATTGAATTTTCTGTTGTAAGTCATTGCAGTCATAAATTGAGTCATCCCATGACTGGATTTTATGACCATTTTTATTGTGATTCTAATTTGAATCACAAGGTCTTAACTATAAATTAAGTGACAGTGTGTATAGAACTGCGGGTTTAAAAGGATTTTACTATAAACTTTTTGAAGCTACTAACTATGATCCAACGTCCTATATTCACATGGAATTCTCATAAATGGCAAATAGCTGGCATGGGGGTCCAAGACTGGTATACAACCCTGGGGATGGTTGGTGGCTTGAGACACACCCTCCACCTTTTGTAACGTTTTAAATTTTTAAACTTTTTAACTTGCTTTAATTCTGTTAAACTCATTTAACATGGTTTTTTTTTTAACTCTATCTTTTTTGTAGACTGCCCTATGTTTTGTTTGTAAACTGCCCAGAGGCATTCGGGTGAGATGGGTGGGGTAGAAATTTGATAAACAAAATTTGACAAATAAAATAAATGAACAAATAAATAAAACATAGATTGTCCCAGAAGTCGAAAACAGTCATTTTTCTTATGGGCCTTTTAGCAAGCAATTGTAGCCTGCAGAATAAATCAAATAGCTATAAATAAAAGAAATAATAAGATTATCATATGTAAATGCAAAAAGATGCAAACCTCTTCTAGAAGCACGGGTAAACCCAGACGAATAGCGTTCTCCAGTGTACGCAGGAAACCAGTGTCCGTGAGCTTAATTATTTTTAAACCACATTTTGCTTCTTTGTTTCTTATCCAACGGTTTGCCTGTGTATTAGAAAAAAATATGGTTAAATGTGAAGTTAAATGTGAAATCTTAATTGAACACTAAAAAGGACTGCTCATTTTATTTGTTTTTTAAAACAGCCAGACCCTGAAAATTAATTTCCTTCTTATTTCTATGATTGCTATATCAGCATAGAGTGAAATCAAAGTCTACTGCTTGCCTTGCTTTTTCAGGGTGAGAATTAGAGGCAGGGTGAGAATTTGAACCAATATTTCTCAGTTAGGCTCATGCTTTTGCAAGTAAAATTAAAGTAAAATACAACAGTGTTTCCTCCACTGCCTGGTACATGAGATCCTCCACCTATGGCAAGGAATTCACATGAGAAAGAGGATTGTTACAACAAGGAGCAGAGGGATGCTTCAAATCTGATGCATATGGTAGTCCTGGTATTAACAGGGTAGAGTACTTCTTTTAAGAAGGTTTGAGAGAAAGAACACTGTCAGCATTGAGGATATGTCAGGAACTATTTACTACCAACAATCCTCAATTTATTTGCAGAACCTAGGAAATATGAATGGTTTCTTGTCACTCCAAGTTTTAAAATGAATTGTGTATATATACACAAACAGGCTACAGTGGCAATATGATAGGCACCTTAGAGAATTAGTTCAGTAATCCTGGCCTCCCACCATAGAGTAATGAATAAACAATCACATAATTAGATTTTAATTTTGATCTATTCTTTAATCAGTTTTTGCCTAAGTTCCCTATTCTACCTAACCAGTGAAAGAAAAAAATGATATAATGGCTATTGGTAAGAGGATGTCTAGTTAATTTGAAACAACTATGGCTTTTATTCACATAGCTACCTTGTCCTACAAGTACACCTATCTTACCACAGGGTAACTCCATTTTATTTTATTTTATTTTATTTGGTAGGTTTATATGGCCACTCATTTCAAATACACGAGTCTATGTGGTTAAACAGTTATTGCTGTTTGTGGCTATTATTGTTATAGTCTGGCATTACAGAAGACTGCCAGATACTATTGTATGTGTGTAATTGGGCCCAGAAAAAGAAGTGAATAGTTCTAGGGCCAATTAAAAGATTGAAGGAATTCTGGGTGTTCAAAACATCAACAGTTCTAGAAAGAGGGTAGCCGCCATTGGCTAGGTCTCCTATAATAATAGAGAAAAAAGAAGGTGCTTGTTTGTTCAAAGAAACCAGATCACGGTGATATATTGGTGAAATTGTGGCTGAGAATTAGAGGGAAAGTTCAGTTTGACAAAGTCAATAGTTGTGTGTTCAGAAAAGCAGTGACAAATCCCTAAATTCTTCGGCGTCTTTCTTCTTCTTTTCAAACTAGCAGAGCAAGGTGAGAAGAGAAGGAACAGGAGGAACTTACTATCCAGAGCCTAGAAGTCCAGCTGAATCTCTAAAGGACCATAAACCAACGATACTGAATAATAATTGCACACAATATGTCTTTTATATAATAAAAACAAACTATATAATATTTCTTGAATATGCCAGTTATGAATAAATGATTAAAATAAACACTTACCTGATCCTGAGGATCAATCATGAGTGGCCAGCGTCGCCCACGTGTAACTAGAATGCCATTTTCAGTAGAAACATAATCGCGAGGTAATCCGTCAGTATTCCATTGTCGAATTTCATAGGGGTCTCCCAAAATATTTATAAGACTGAACTCAGAACTAATAGGAATGTCTAGATCTTGGCATTGTTTGATCCAGCATTCAATTAACTAATTTGAAAGGGGAAAATATAAATCAGAAAAAGCTATTTCGGTTACTATAAGAAATGCAAAGTTTGCATGAGAGTTAATAAGGCAGATGTCCAATATGAAGATATATATAACTGGCTGATCTGAAATTATATAGTAATGTTTTGGGATATAAATAATCTTATAAACTAAAAGATCTTTCTCTTAATGAGATTGTCAAAATGAATGGGACCAGAAATCTGATTTTTCAGCAAATGCTTCTGACTTTGATGATGGAAAATTACATAGAAATGTAGCTGGATAGTAGTCAATTGGTAACGATACATCAGTTCAAGTAAAGGTAAAAAGAACTGAATGGTCATCTACATTAAATAACCTAATAATAAAAAATATCCCAGGTCCTTGGGAAGAATTCTATAAATATCTGGTTGACTGTGCAACCAACCATGAAAATCTAATTATGGAAACATTTTTGCTTTTGTAGGTGTCTATTAATGAAACTAATCAATTATTTATGATTTTTTTTTGTTTTTTAGACAATTTTAGACAATTTTTACTTTATAAACAATTTACAATGTTCACTAAAATACAGGTAGTCCTCGACTTACAACAGTTCATTTAGTGACCGTTGAAAGTTACAACGACACTGAAAAAAGTGACTTATGACTATTTTTCACAGTTACAACCTTTCCGGCATTCCCCATGATCATGTGATCAAAATTCAGATGCTTGGCAACTGGTTCGTACTTATGACCGTTGCTGTGTCCCAAGGTCATGTGATCCCCTTTTGCAACCTTTTGGCAAGCAGAGTCAATGGGGAAGCCAGATTCACTTAACAACCAGGTTACTAACTTATCAACTGCAGCGATTCACTTAACGACTGTAGCAAGAAAGGTCATAAAATGGGGCAAAACTCACAATAAATGTCTCACTTAACAACAGAAATGTGGGGCTCAATTGTGGTCGTAAGTCAAGGACTAGCTGTAAATAAAAACATAAACTATTTTACTTTCCTATAAAATATCTCCATCTGTATATAACAGTAAAGCTTTTTAGCACATGCCAAAACTAGGAAGAGATACACATACTCACAGAGAGTAATTTCTGAGGAACTGCTACCCTCAGTACTATCAATTATCAGGGTGCAGGGCTGGGTAAGGAATCTCCTTCTCCCTCTGTTTTAAATATTTGACCTGAGCAGCATGCATTAATGCTAGCTTCCCAAATCATTATTTTCATTCTAGGTTTCCACTTACACGTTTTTTCTTCTGTTTGATCTTGATTATTATTTTAAAGAGCAGCATTGAAAAATATCCACAGCCACTCTTGACTACTGACAGCAAACAGGGAAAAATCAGGATTTGGCTGTGAAGAATTTTTTTACAGTTCTCCATATGTGGAAAAATTATTTCCACTTATTTAGATTTACAACTGCTTCTATGACGTACAACGGCTTTTATGAAGCATATCGGCTTTATAATAAGACGAAAATAAAAGTCAAATCAGTAAAAGATAAGGTCTAGAGACAGTAAATATTTTAATTAACTCACCAATTGTCTATAATGTGCAGTAAAAGCCCCATAGTAAGCTACACAAGCAGCAGCTATGAATACATTTCCAGTGATATTTGAAATCTCTGCCTCAAAATTTAAAATACTTTCTTCCCATCGAACCTGTTCATCCCCTAATGCAGCCGTAAGTTTTCCAGCGCGGGTAAGACGAGCCTGAGTCAGTGCCATGGTCTTTGCTAAACAAGGATAATTCTATTAGCTCATGGTTATAATTTATTTAAACAGGGTAATTCTTTTGGTTGACTATTTTTTTGTCTTTTTCATGAATAATAAATTACATCACTAGAATTAGCAATGTGAAAGATTTCATTGTGGAGTAATTCTTAAAAAACAGATGATGATCATTTGATTTTGTGATGATAATGTACACTTTCTTGATAATATGCCAACTATCAGACAGCCTTCCTAACATAACATGATACATTGCTCACATATGGATGTTTTGCTATTACATTTTGTGTATATATCTTCAGTGAAAATAAGTTTTTGAAAAATGACACGCAAGCAGGATTTTAAGATGTTAATCAACTACACTGGTGAACTTTCACAGGTAGTCCTCGACTTACAACAGTTCGTTTAGTGACCGTTCAAAGTTACAACGACACTGAAAAAGTGATTTATAACCATTTTTCACACTTACGACAGTTGCGGCATCCCCAATGGTCACATGATCAAAATTCAGACGCTTGGCAACCGACTCACATTTATGACGGTTGCAGTGTCCCAGAATCATGTGATCACCTTTTGCGACCTTCTGACAAGCAAAGTCAATGGGGAAGCCAGATTCACTTAACAGTCATGTCACTAACTTAACAACTGCAGTGATTCACTTAACAACTTTGGCAAGAAAGGTCGCAAAATGTGGCAAAACTCACTTGACAACTGTCTTGCTTAGCAACAGAAATTTTGGGCTCAATTGTGGTCGTAAGTCAAGGGCTACCTGTATTAGTACAGACTTCATGAGAGTTTGGAACTTTGTTCCATACAGTAAGAAGGTAATTAAGAAACACCACTCTAAAATATTTTTCATATTTTTTTTAAATAGGTACTTACCAAGGGTTTCTTTTTCATCCACACTTCTTTCATATTGGTCTTGTAATTCCTGTATTTGTTCCTCTACCTGTCTCAGTTTTTTTTGCTTATCACGAAGGGTAGCTAAAGTTACATCAAGTTCTGCCTGATCATAATACAAATTAATTCAAATTATTATTCTGCCATATATTCTGAATGTCTTATTTTATTCATTTGCACAGTTGCTTTACAGCAAAATGGAATATAGAAGAAACTACAAATAATTACACATTATAATTACTTACATAACATTATAAATTATACAACATTCAATACATATTGATGTTCACTTTGAGGAATCTCAAGATTTCCTCAAAATGAGTCACCCCCCTTAAAAATAGAATTGCATTTGAATCAAAGTATCACAAATCCAACTCTTTTGGTATCATGCTAAACTAATAATTTATAGTGATACCAATCTAATTAAATATATTAATAAATAAAACAGCTATAAAATATACTTTCCTATCCCCGTTCGTGCACGCATGCTTTGTGGAGAACAAAAATGTTGGAATGGGAATTATAGCAACAACTTTCCTTGAAACATCTTGACAGGTTTGTGGGGGGAAATGGGCAGCAGCAGGTTTTCCTCCCTGATTTCAATTTTATTTTATATTGTCATATGATGGTTCTCATTTATCAGATAATCAAATATTTCTGAAATGTTGCTACTTCATTATGGCATACCACTTAAAGACATGTAAAGACCAATGGTTTTGGGGCTTGTTGGCAAAATACATTCGATTCATTTATTCAATTTATAGTCGTCCATTCTGTTCACATTAGGATCAAGACAGCTAACAACAACCAATTACAGAAATGCCAAATATATTTCTTCTCAAAGATATATAAATAACAACATTATTCCCCCCCCTCACGTGTTACAAGATGTGTAACAAGCATCTTGTTACAGAAGTAAATCTTAATTGCTTTTCTAAAGATGCAAATGAAGGCAATTCCAGAAACAACATATTCCCTAATTTGGGGATTATGCAATAGAAATAAAAGAGGAAAATAAAATAAAAAGACAAGCATTGCCACTCATAAAAATAAGCTGATGCTGATTTTTTTTAAAAAAATCATTCACTTGTAATTGCCTCAACTTTAGACACAGAAAGCGATTATTCTGGGCCGGGGGAGGGAGCAGGAAGTACATAAACTCGGCCCTAGCTCTGTCAGTTTGATTTGAGAGAGTTTGATATAGAAAAAAATAATATTGAAATTGTTACGGTAGCAGTGCTACTGTTAAGCAATGGTAATTGAGGAGATTTCTATTGAAAGCTAAACTAACCAAATGTTCTCCACCACTGTCAGCCTGGTCTAAGGAAGCAAATGCAGAAGGGCAGCCCTAAAGAGTCAGCAAATTCTTCTTTTACTCTATGCTTTTTCAAGACAAGAAGAGAAAACTACTTATGCCCTGGCAGGTTTGGGAATGAAATGGAAAAGAAGAAGGAAAGGCATTTAACATCTAACATTGTGAATAAAGAATTCCACCGTTTCCATAATCCAAAATAGGCTACATGTCAATATAGGGAACAGCCTTGCATGAAAGAATCAACAGTGGACTGATTCTTCCAGAAAAAAAGTGCTTGTTTCCATCATTTAGTTGCTAATAGGTAAAAAGAGAAGAGAGTCATGATGAAAGTGGATTGATTCATCAGTTAATAATCAGACCGCAGATAAAAAAAAAATCTTGGGGGAAAAAAGAATAAATACCTGGGCAGCATGTAACTTTTGCCTTTTTGGTTCGACCACCTTCACAATACGAGAGTATAAATCCATAGCTCTCACCCACATGCACATAGACTTGCATGCCCTTGACACTTTCTCTACCTTTTCTGGTACAAAGTCAGGATTGTTTACGTATTTCTGAAGCTTAATTAATACTGCGCTCTTTATATTTTCTTTGTCGTATTCTAGAAGCTTTCTCAGGAAGGCGGAATCCCCAAGTAGTTGTTTTGCTGTTGCCCAGTCAGGCCTGAAAGATTAAAATGAAAAGATTGATGAAGATCTACCCTGGAAAATATATACTGTAAAAAGATCTGTATTATAGGGAGTGCTGTTTTTTTTTAAAATCCAGTTTTAAGATGAAATATATATTTAATGAACTACAGGTATACCCAGTATGCAGACTTGGTGAAAAGAATTAAAAACAATTATTTAGGCTTCTGATTCTAGGGAGAAGATATAATACAAGGAAAGACGCTGCATGTTTAAGTTACCGTTTTGTGGTATCATAAACTGAAACTTCTATGGTTTGTCGCACAGTCAGCCAGATGGTCAAACTGTGTTTTGCATTTGTATCCACCAATTGAGTCCTTCCCAAACACCTGGGATAGGCAAATGTGGATGTTTGATGGTGGATCATTGCAGGATGAAAGCTTATTATTATTTAGATTTTTCATCCCACCTTCGTTATTTTTTATAAGTAACTCCAGGCAGTGAACATACCTAACTCCTCCTTCTTCCTATTCTCCCCACAACAACCCTGTGAGGTGGTTGGGCTGAGAGATTGGCCCCAAGTCACTCAGCTGGCCTTCATGCCTAAAGCGGGACTAGAATTTACAGTCTCCTGAATCCAGCCTGATGCCTTAAACATTATGAATATCATTTATTTCATTTTTAAAAAAGAAAGTATAATAGGCTGCTAAAATTTCTCTTCCTTTACAGCAGGGGTGTCAAACTCGCCACGTCACGTGATGTGTCACGACGTATCGTGACTTTTTCCCCATTGCTGAAGCTGGGGTGGACGCAGTTTCGGCATGACGCATCCGGCCTGCGGGCTGGCAGTTTGACACCCCTGTTTTACAGCATAGAAAATCTAACTACCTCACAACAAGTATATATATAATATATAATTTCATTATCTTGAGGCAGTCTTTTTGATCTTTCTTTTTGCTTGGCAAACACAAGGTGAATAGAATAGAATAGAAAATACATTTTCATCCATATCATTGACATACTGTAAAAGTAAATGAGAGATTGATAAAATATGCTGCTGTCATTTTTGATGTCATACATAATTCTTTTTTATGTAGAAATGGAAAGAACACAATTTACAACTGCAGCTTGAGGCTTAGTTCTGCTGAGAAACTGAAGGGCTAGCACTAAATATTCCAAGCATTGTAGTTTATTTGGCAAATAACATTATTGTGGGCTGTGCAATTTTATGCCACACCTTCTAAAAGCAATTATTAAATGTAGCTTTTTATTTCTCAGTAAACATGTATCGGGTTACCCTCTTTATGTACTGTCATAAATAACCTGAAAGATATGATTAATTACAGTCCTTTAGTTATAGGAAGAGAAACTCATACATGAAATGTTCTGATTTCTCTTTTCAAAAAAGGATAGTTATCTACATGTCACATTTTCATTCATCAAGAGCTCAAATTGCTACATGACAAAACAATGTTGTTTTAAAATCAAGACTACTGAAACCATAAGCGAAGCATCCAAAAAGATAATTCTATATTGTTCTATATGATTTAATGCTCTCCCATCATTAAAAAGGATATCTAGAACATAGATTCTCAAACTGATATAAATAGATGAAGAGAAGATGGCCTTGTAAGAAATTGACAAACATATAAATAAACCGGTACCATTTAGTCACAGTTATTGAACAGTTATTCCACATTAAGCTTGATAATATCGGACATCATTTCTATTTACTCAGAGTCACTGAATTCAGTGGGGCTCATTTTTTGTAAATCTTATTAGGAGTACATCTATACTAAATCCATACCTTTATCTAATAAACAAGTGTAATTGTGTAATATAAATATGTATTATGATCAATTTACCCAAAACAAATGATTAAACTAACTAAGCAAATGAGTTGTTTTAATCGTTTAGTTGTGTCTGACTCTTGGCAACTTTGTAGGCAAGTGCTCTCCATGCTATCCTGTCAAGCACAGCTTCTTTCAATTGTTGGATGTACAACTTTGTATCAGATTTGATGTTATCAAGCCAGCATGTTTTTTGCTTGCCCCTTCTTCTTGTTCCATTAACCATTCCTAGCGTCATCACCTTCTCCAATGAATTTGCACGCATGACATGGCCAAAATAAATCGGACATAATCAAACGAGTAATCATTTGATTATGTCAAATGAATAATCATCATAAAACATCAAAGAGGTGCATCTATTTAGGGAGTTATTCATACTCATAAGCAGATGGGACGTACAAGAAGGGTAGAGCCAATTTGCAAATTTACTCTACATGTCAGTTATGTTTGGCATGTACAAAATTGAATTTGGATTACAATGAGGATTTTTCCCTAACTGAAAAATCAAATCTTCTAGTAAATATATAATAGTTGATTGCAAATGTCAATCATGAGATAGACTATGTTAGGGGCAGAATGCTATGAGATGTACAGCCATCCTTATATTCCCTATAAGATGAATCAGAGCACAGGGTATTTTAGCCATTGGGGAAGACAGTTCAGAGAACTGGGTGGGCACTAGTCTTTTGGAAAGCTTAAAGGTCAATGAAATACCTATGCTAACAGCCAACTGAGCAGCTATATTTCAAGACTGTGCCACAATAGTTGACAGCTTGTCTGGGGGGAAAATGTATAAAAAGAGCAGCTGGAATTGTGCAACAGCAGAAGAAACGTGGAAGGAAAAAATAAGATCAAATATCAAGAGGAAAAGCGTGCTGAAGTCAACTATAAGCATTAAAGAAGAAGTGTAGTTTGGTGATAGTAAATGAAATCCTATTTACAATGAGGTGGACCAGAGTCTTGAAAAGTCAGAACTCTTATTGTATTTATGTGTTTTTATCCCACCTTTATTATCTGTATAAATAATCTAAATCAGTGAACATACCTAATACTTCTTCCTCCTCACATTTTCCCTCAAACACAAGTCTTATGAGGTGGGTTGGGCTGGCTGAGAGAGAGTGATTTGTCCAAAGTCATCCAGCCAGCTTTTCATGCCTAAGGTGGAATTAGAACTCATGGTCTCCTGGTTTCTAGCTGGGTGTCTATATAAACCTATCTTTTAAAAAAGTCTATTACTCTGCCTCTCATTTGCTTTCCAATAACTACACTTAAAGTGTCACTCATTACTGGATTCCATTGGGATATCATGTCAGCTACTCATTCAAGCCAACATTTCTTTTCTCAAGATTGCACTCTCGGCTGCAGCAGAAAACTGTGTGACCTTGGGAAGAGACTCAGTAGTTTTAAAAAGTTGCTGAGAGGTGCCCGGTGCGCTCTGATGCATGTTTTTCTTTTTGAATCTGAAGCCCTAATATCTGTGGGGCGGGGGAAGGGAAAGATCTATCTATAACTATTACCAAATGGATAGTGTAAGGTCACCATGTTTATGGTTTCAGCTTCATGACATTGGCTGTTTCAATAGCTGTAGGGAAATTTGTATCAGAGGGGCATCACATACAGTGCACAAGAGATGGGAAAATTAACACATGCTAAAGAAAATTGCTTTTCAGGACAAAAAACATCATTCTAGGTGAAGGGTAAAGCTACAAGTCAATGCAAAAGATTAAATATACAGTATAGCTATCTTACTTTGCATTTAAAAGAATACAAATAGCTTCCATCACTGTCATGACAAGATCAGGAGGTTTAGTGAAAACTCTGATTTCAGAAATATCTGCCTTATCTAAAGAATCTAAGGCCTTGTTGGCAGCTTCTAAAGCTGGAAGGGCTTCATCCAAATCTCGCTGGGCATCATCAGCTATTGCTTGAGTTTCCTCTGCTTTTACTTTTGCAACAGCTTCATCTTCCTGAACAACACGCCGAACCTGGAAGAAAAAAGAGTCACCTGGTAGGGGAGATGGGCAGCGTAAAAATTTAATAAATAAATAAAATTAAAAGGAAGAAATAAATATTCTAAGGAAAAAAGTATTTTAAACACAGGTAATCCAGACTGCATTTTGGGTAGTCTTTGCCTTATGGTCACAACTGAGCACAGAATTATGATCATAAGTTGTGGCAGTCATGAAGTGAGGTACCCATGTGATTGCCTCGCTTAATGGCCACAATTCCTGCTTTCCCCATTTTGGTTAAGTGACTCTCTACATCATTAAATGGAGGATTTGGTGTTCATATGTGTCTTACCTGGGTGACCCCCATCTCGAGGCACCCTTTTCACAGTTTCCTGCCCCACTAGGTTTCATACCCTTGGACCTTCTCTCACCCAGGTCACACCTCACTCAGCTTACTGAAGACCACCTTTGAGAAAGAGAGCTAGCCAATCTTCCTATACAGAGGCCATGTGGTGCTATTCTGGAAGAGGGCACCATTTTGGAAGTAGTTACAATTCTCAAATTGCAAAAATTGTGGCTGCTCCCAAAATGGCAGATTGGCCGATTCTCTTTTTCAAAGGTGATCTCAAGATGCTTGTGCATCCCTATTTATTAGGGATTACAAAATCCCTAATTTGGCATCCACATTCTAACAACATACACATATTAACTTATATCATAATTTATAATACATAGATTCTTAAATGTTTTTTAAAAAATTTAAAATATTTAAATATTTTAAAATATTTAAAATATTTAATAATATTTTATACCTGATCAGCATTTTCTTGATCGACTGCTAATTTTTCCATCAAGGCTTCAACATCCAATGATTTCTCCTTGAGAACTGGTTCTAAAGCAGAAAGATCTAATTTCATTTTGTCAACAAGTACATTTGTCTCTAACAGTTTGGTTAAACCATTTTTTACACGATCCCGAGCCTGAAAAATAAGCAAATAAATATTGATAATTGTTTCAGTACTTTGAAAAGATATTATCTTAAAAAGCTGGTGCAGGTGGCTGTTTTCAGTAAGTCTATAGATAAACATAGTTAGATTAAAATGACCATAATAATGATATGAATATTTTAATATGTATTTATAACCATCAGTTTAATTAGCCAAATCAGCACGTCAAAGAAATTACTTGACTGGATAGTTTTAGCATTTCTTTTACTGAAAAACATTATTTTTTACAAAAAGAAAGTAAATATTTCTATCAAACTTAACCTAGTTTTCACACTATAATTGACATTTTGTTGCAATGTTTATTACTCAAAGAATGTTTTCTTTTATTAGATCTTAGGGTAGGCTTCATTAGTTGGTACTCCTCAATCAGACCATGGCTCCCAGAATTTTCAATCAGAATGGTCTAAAGCAGACCTCCCGAATTCCTGACATGCCAGAAACCGGGCCGCACAAACAAACAAAGCCCCATCTGCAGGATATAGGCAGCATGCTAAAGCACGCACCCTCCGGTCCATGGAAAAACCTCTCTCCACAGAACTGGTCCCTAGTGCCCAAAAGGTTGGGGGCCGTTGGTCTAAAGACATCTGAAGAATGAAGAAAGCTAGTCCATATTGTGCCAATCTAGTAGGTACTCTTCGCTGAGAGGTAGACAAAGACATTCCCACCCATGCTGCTATATTCAGTTATGCCTCTTATTACTTTGCTGCATATAACATTTGAAGCTTATGGAGATTACAGCCCTAGCTCTGTGTCTATATATAAAGACCAGAATACATTGTTATTCATTTTACTGATTAACAGCATCTGTATGGAAAATAACTGCACAAAACTCCTATTATTTGTGAAAAGCATGGCTAAAACCAACGACATACAGTACCTATTTTTCCTTAATGCAGATTGCCTTATTCAGAGACAGATGAAATTACGAAGAAATGTTGACATCTGATTTACAATCATGATAAATTTAGATGTAAATGGAAGGGGGATTATATTTAAGCCAATTTGATAAAAAGAATACCTACACACCTAATACTGAATAGCAATATTTTCACTGTAGAGAACAACAGAAATCTTGTTTGTTTGTATGACGACAGTGGGGTAGGGAATAAAACACACTTCTATGCTAATTCAATTATTCTTTTAATAAATTTCAACCTACTGAAACCAGTTGCTTCCTTTTTTCACCGAGCATGGACAAATAAAGATTAATTAACTCTAAATAGGAAGTTGGGGTTGTATAGTAGCGTCGCCGGAGCTCTGCATAATACTGCTCTGCCATCTCTGTTACACTCATGTGGATGTCTACACACATTACAGAAAGTTTCTCTTTCATTCGATCAGTTCCCAGATCAACATGCATAAAAAAAGTCCTTGATACAGAAAGAAGTGCTTCTTTTGGCCACTGAAAGAAAGAAAAGAAAATGGCCACCTAAATAACCTTTCTTGAAGTATATATGCAATACACAAACCATTTCTTTTCCAATTATTTCAGAAGAATTGCCACTGAAAGACTAAAAGGAAGCGGAGGCCATTATTAAATTGCAGTTAATATAATATGCTCACTTTCAGATGGCATGAACATAAGGCAGCTGCTTTAATTTATGATTTATGGAATTTGTAAGAAATACTAACATATTCCACTTGCAACACAGGAAAACATGAATGAAAATTGACTATTGAAGTGTAGTCTCTTTTTAGTTACTACTATATTTAGCCGAGATATTTCCACTTTCCCTATAAAATATAAAATAATTTTCTCAAAAGCCACAAAAGACCAAGGACCAATGTTTGACCATTTCCCCAAATTATATTAACTTGTGCTTAAATGGTAGACTAAATGTAATGTTGCAGAATATAGAAGAAAGTAAACTTGATGGGAAAAGAGCAATCCTTAAAGTAGATTCATGTATTATTTAACATCTTATCAAAATTCTTCAATGAATAATTTACCTGCACAAACCAGTCAATAGTGCAGCAATTCACAAGTGAGGGAAACATTCGGCACCGTGCTCGGAAAGCATCTCCAACAGGACTCATACACAGGACAATGTGTAGCTTCTGTCGGACCCGACTAATGAAGTACTGAAATACCTGAGAAAAGACAAGTTATAATTCAGAGATAGAAAGTAAACGTAATTATCAGAATCATTGCCATCATCCACTTTTTAGACAGTTTGTGTAACTGAGAATAATATACTATAAGGAGCAATAGTCTAAGCGACTTAAATACAGATAATCCATTGCGAAGCAATATTAAGTGAGCTTTGCCTCATTGTATGACCTTTTTTGCCACAGTTGTTAAGTGAATCACTGCAATTGTTAAGTGAATCATGCGGTCATTAAGTGAACTCAGCTTCCCCCATTGACTTTGCTTGTCAGAAGCCAGCTGAGAAAGTTACAAATGGTGCTCACATGATTCCAGGACACTGCAACTGTCATAAATACATGCCAGTTGCCAAGCGCCTGAATTTTGATCATGTGACCATGGGGATGCTGCAATGGTTGCATGTATAAAAAATGGTCATAAGTCACTTTTTCAGTGCCACTGAAATTTCAAACAGTCACTAAACAATTGTAAGTCAAGGATTACTTATATAACTCTTTATTTCCTATAAAATGCTGATACATTTAAATATTGTTCTGCCGGCAGCAAGATCTGATTGTTGGCACAGCGACAGATTCTATTGCAAATCAGGGCTGTTTTTGAAGGAGGCAGAGGAGGAGAAGTCCCAGGGCTTATGGAGCAAAGGAACTGGATGAGGCTGTCGGCAGGCGCAGAGGAAGGGAGAGAGGCTTTTGGAGGAGTTGAAGGTGGCAGCAGCGTGCTCCAGGGGCGAAAAGGAGCGAGGCCCCTTTAAGGAAAAGGTGGAAGAGACGGGATCAGAAAAAGAAAAGGAGGCTAGATGGTCTTGCAGGAATACAAGCTAAATTGAGGGCTAATCCACATGGAGCTCCATTTCCATCTGTCCTGTTTGCCATCGTTCACTCCCTAGAGACTAAAATGGACGTTCTGAAACTTGAGCTGGCCACAAACAAGGAGTGTATATCAGAGGTGGTGGCCCTTTGAGAGCTGTATGCAACGAAATTTCATTTTGATGTATGCCGATTGTGTACATTCAAAGTGACAATAAAGTTGTTGTTGTTGTTATCATCATCATTATCACATTTAAATATCTATAATAAACATGGATTTAAATAAGGCATGCAAAGCAGTACTATATTTATAATATCTTACCTCATCTCTGTTGCCCTCTGCTATTCCTGCTTCTTTTGCCTTGGGTCGGGTAGCTGCCATTACAAACTCCAGTTCATCCTTTTCAAACAGATTAGGTACCTCTCCAGAATTCAAAATATTGTTTATATCTTCTAGGAATTCTTCTACAACTATCTAAAGATTTTATAAATACCAGGTATTAAAAAGTTACATTGTTTAAAAAAAAGGACTTAGAATTAGAAAACAAACATTACTAGAAAATAAGGGGAAAACTACTACACATTACAAGAAACAGATGCTATTACTTCTAAAATGTGTTTTCTTCTCAGCTTTGCTGTTAATTTGTCATTCCTAAGTCATGTATAAAAAGCCAGTCACTCAGCATTTTCTTCCATGATGTTTAAATCCAAAAGAAGTTGTTAGAAAAACTGCAATGTTAATGAACATAAAACATGTCATTGCTGCTAAAATCAGAGAAGATTTTCAGCAGATGAACAGATGCCCCCTTCTTTCTCAGCATGTTATTTGTACTGTTGGATTGTTTATCCAAGACTGATAATTTGTACTATTTTGATTTATCTTGAATGGGGTTTACTTCGGAACATAAATAAAGATTGAAAAATTAACCTCATCTAAATTTTTCTTATTAATGTCAAATCCTTAACAAAATAAGTAAGTTTAAAGCAATATCTTAAAAATCTGGATAGTTCAGTTTTACTAATTTCCTTTCTACCACAATTTCACTAAATCCAAATACTTAAGAGAAATTTATATTTTCAGCAGAACCAAGATCCTGTTGAAAAGTCTCCATATGTACCATACTATCCCACAGAACATAAATATCCTATACTGTATCTTCCTAATGATATATGTCACTCCAAAAAACCACAAATGCATATATCCTGTCCATTCTCTCTCAGTGGGACGCAGAAAGAAAGGCACATGCAGTAAAGTAATATGTTTTTCTTAGAACTCCATGGCTATGCTCATCTGAGTACGATTTTAATGAATTGGTTTGTTTGGTTGTTTGTTTATTTATTTATTTAGCTGCCCACCTTACCTCAAGGTAACTTCTGTCTTAGGATTTATCTACTGATATATGGTATCCAAGTCTCATAACAATTCTGTGTGTTACCTCAATATTTTACTTGTTTGGAATATTTTTCATACTGTTTTGTTAAATTGTCTCTGATGAAGTAAAAATTCTCAAACAAATTGTTTCCTGATGGAGATTTTGTGGACTTAAGCTAAAAATTGTTACTTTAATATACTTTCCCAGGGAAATTAAAATAGTTAGCTAAGCCATAAAACAGAGAAGGCCAAGAAATGCTGATAAGCTGGGAGGCAACAGAGTTCTGGGAAATAAAAGAAATTAACTGCCTTGGGGAAAAAACTATGATCACAGAATTTAGTTCTCTCAAAACCCCATTGTCTTTGTAGTCCTGCCACATTACCTTATATTTACCATATAAATTTAATAAACAAACAAACAAATATTTATTTCATGCAACTGAAGTATTTCGTGGAAGTTCCATTTTTTCTTTTACTCTGTAAAAGAAAAAGGTAAAAACTAAACAAAAATAAAAATAATGAACTAAAACAATTGGTGATGATAAAGATTTGATTTGATGCATGTGATATTCAAAGAAGAAATAGATTTTAAATATCCCAAATTCAATATTCATAACCAAAGCAACATTATTACATTATTAGAAAATCTAATTATAATGTATCTAATTAGTACATTATTAGAAAAACCACTGCTAATGTAGTTGATAAATAGCAGTAAGAGTTACAGAATCATAATTTATTGTGGGGGTTTTCAAAGCTCCTTATTGTTGTGTTAATTTTCAGCCAGAGAGATATTTTTAAATACTGTTGCTCTAATTAAAGATGTGTTTTAATTTTCTAACATGTTGCAATAATAAATTTGGCAGCTAACAACAGGAATTGAATCTATTACTTATGTTGCATCAATTTCTATGCTTTAGGAAACATGGATAATTAAAAGCAGGATTCATTATGGAAGATTGTAGGGCGATTTTCTTCAAAAACTTTTAATAAAAAACTAATTGGGTATTATCATCCAAAATGATAATATGTATTAATTTGCTGATCATCCTACCAACACTATTAACAGTTTATATAGTGTAAATTTAGTATAGTGCCTCCTATTGATATTTATCTGATCCTGATGTAAACTAGATTTTTAAAAGGACTTTTATGCTTCAAAGTTTAGAAAGATACAACAACATACTGTGTCGAGTTCAGAATCCTAATCCTCCACGTTTTGATAAAAACTTTCAGGAAAAGCCTACTGAGCTTAATTAAATTTTACATACCAGTGGAGAGATTTCCTTCCTATTAAATGAAGTAGATATACATCAATCTTAAAATATGGTTAATAGTGTTAATCAATGATTTTTTTTAGAAAGAAATGCTTGATAAATAATACCAATCATCTCACATTAACTGGGCTATTTCATGGCAGTTCAATTTTCCTATAAAAATGTGTTCGGGTGAACTGTTAAGTGGCTCTGCTGGAACAGCAGCCTAAGCATTTCTGAATGCAGTTCAACTAATATCGAAACTGAACCAGTATCCAATTTTGTAAACTGAAAAGAGTTTTGAAAGGTTTATCTACTTCAATAATCTCAATGTTAACAGGTTCCAGTTTCTATTGTAGTCAAATGCTTCTACTACATTCTTCTTCACTCTATTCCACTGTAACTTAATTTTTATTTTTATTCTACAATACATTATTTGTATTCTATAATGAAACAATTGGAGAAAAAATGGAATAGTTTTTAAGAATGAAGAGAGCTTCCTTAATGCCCTTATGATATAATTTGGTTAATAATGCTTATTATTGTTTTATATACATTGTGTGTGTGTGTGTGTGTGTATATATATATATATATACAAGCACATCCTAGATCTGACCAACCATTGCCTATCCAACATATACTTCATCTATAACGGACAAAAATACAAACAAATAGAAGGAGCATCCATGGGATCACCCCTCTCACCTGTTATTGCAAACCTCTACATGGAACACTTTGAAACCCAAGCTCTAGAAAAATCTGATCACAAACCCAAACTCTGGCTCAGATACGCAGACGACACCTTCATAATCTGGCCACATGGGAAAGAAAAACTAGACAACTTCCTCACACACCTCAACAGCCTACACCCCAAAATACAGTTCACCATGGAAACAGAAGCTAACAACCAACTTCCCTTCCTGGATGTCTTAGTCTACAAGAAATCCAATGGCTCCCTAGGACACACCATCTACCAGAAGAAAACACACAGAAACCGCTATCTGCACGCACTCTCACACCACCACCCAGCACAGATCAACTCCGTAGCCAAGACACTCATCTCGAGAACAAAACACTTAGCTGACGAACAACACCTAAAAACCGAACTACACACTCTCACTAATGTACTAACATCCAACGGATTCCAAAGAAATAAGATTACCAACCTAATCCAAAAAGAAACCCCCACTAAAATCCAAGACATAGAACAAGAAAATGGCAAAGCCCTCCTCCCATACTTAAAAGGCACCACAGACAAAATCAGCAAGATCCTCCACAAACACAACATCAAGACAGCATTCTGCACAAACCGAAAAATATCCACCATCCTAAGAAACCTCAAAGACAAAATTGAGTTAGAAAATCAAGGAGTATATGAAATCCCATGCACCGCCTGCCCCACCACATACATCGGACAAACCAACAGAAGAATAAGTGCACGCATTGAAGAACACAAGAACTCAGTCAGAAAAGAGGAACCAACTTCTTCCCTGGTCCAACACCTCAAAGCCACAGGACATAAAATTGACTTTAAAAATACCAGAACTATCGCCAAAACTGAACACTTTAACAACAGAATAATCAGAGAAGCCATCAAGATAGAAAAACGCCCACACAGCATGAATAAACGAGATGATACCTCCCACCTACCAGCCATTTGGAAACCCAGCCTTATTGACAAACGAGTCCCTAACACAAAGAATGACACTAGACCCACACTCATGAAAACCACACAGGATGTCACCACCACACATCCACGCAAAAAGCAAACTCAAAGCCACACCGATGATGAGGCACGACCACAAACCAGAAACCAGACCACAGCTGCATCATTAGCCATTTTAAACCCCTCCAACCCATACATGAAGCAAACTGACACCCACCTTGAAGATATGGCACGACCACGAACGCGAAGCCAAACAACAGCAACGCAGCTCTCCATCTCAAATCCCCCTGCAACTCAGACTAATCCGAGCACAACAAAGCCCCCACCCAAACAGAACACACCCCCATCCAATCAGAGCACAGCCAAGCCCCCATCCAATCAGAGCACAGCCAAGCCCCTAACCAATCAGAACACACCTCCACTCAATCAGAACACAGCCAAGCTCCCACCCAATCAGTTCATACCCCCACTGGCAGTTAAAAGGAAGAAACAGCTGCGATCACACATTGCTCCTAGAAGCACGAAGCCGAAGACGCCAGCCTGAAGATGACGAATGGGAGTTCGTCGAAACGTTGCCAAGACACTTTCAATTTTACACGGGAGAAAACCCGAATTACCAAAGACCTACATATATATATATACACACACACACATACATATATAATATATATTCCATTTTTATTTAACCAGGAGTGGGACCTATCTATCTATCTATCTATCTATCTATCTATCTATCTATCTATCTATCTATCTATCTATCTATCTATCTATCTATCTATCTATCTATCTATCTATCTATCTATCTATCTATCTATCATCTTTTTAATTTCAAACATTTTTATAAGTTTAAAAAACCCCACATCAAAATAGCAGAGAGGCTATTGTGTGGAAAAAGCAGAAAATGTGTTATAAACATCAGTTTGATATAATTATAAATGCAGAAAAGCAGTGTGTGTTTGTGCTGTTGGGGGGGGGGAAGGGGTGAGAGGGATAGCAGCCATAGAGACATAGAGACTTGAGTGAGCATTTTGCAATCAATTCCCTACCTTTGATTAACATTACATCTTTATCAGCCTTTTATTGTATTGTTTCTCAAGCTGAGTGAAAATTAACCCTCCTGCTGCTTCCAGGCAGCAAATGGATAAACTGTCTATAATTATTCGAGGCACACCATTATTTGAAAATATATGGTGGAGTTGATTATGAGAGGGGAGGCTATTCCAGGGAATAGCAGGGAGCCATGAGGGAGCCATGAGGGAAAACTAATAGCAGCTGCAGAGAACTGCCATTATGAAAACTCATAGAGCTGAAATAAGGTTTCAAAAATAAAAATGCCTTTTTTTTTTGGGTAGTTATGTCCTGGCTCAGCTGTGATATAAGAGGTATCATTGTGAATTGAATGTTAAGATAGTGATACCAAATCTTGGGAGCAGGGAGTGGGAACTTTGGCCTTGGATTATCTCCTGAGTTCCCAGTCCCTGGTGAGGTTAAGCCTGAGTGTAGAGACAACATTGCAGGGACTGGGTTGTTGTTGTTTTTTAAAAAAGGATGCGGGATAAACTGAACATGAGAACAATGAATTAGGGGGTTTTGGTACTTTCTCATGGACTGGAGGGATGCTAATCAGCTCCTTAAAAGGAAATCAATATATTTTCTTTTAAAGCCAAGCATAACTTCACATTCCAGACATTCTGGGAATTGAAGTCCACACATCTTCAAGCTGCCAAGATTGAGAAACACTGTGCTAAACTATTTGAGATTGTCCATAATTCATCCAAAACAACTCTCAAATATTTTTGTTATTCTGGGTTTTGGCTGAGACTCAACCCAAGGTAGTCCTTAAATGATTTCAAGCTAGAAATAAGGCAAGGCTGGTGTCTCTCTCTCTCTGCCTTCCCCTTTTCATCTTTCACTTGTTCCCAGCATTACCATCCAAACTTCCTATATAATTTTTCCTCATTGATTTCATTTTTAAGGTGTGAGAATTATGTAAATCCACAGAATCTTATTCAATTAACATGGTAACAGCTGTTCAGTTCTATCCTCTATTCATCAATTAATACTGGAACAAATATCTGTTTTAAACATGTCCTTTCAATGGAGCTAGTTTATTTTGTAAATGCTCAAATTACTGTTCTAAGCATCAAACACTGTTTACATCACTGCTTTATCCGCAATTACTCCATGTTATTCCACACTTCAACCACTTATTAATGCTGCCATGGAAATTGTTGTCACTTTCATTGATGAAAACAATGTCCTGATATCAACATTTCATCAGCTTTGTTTTCAAGTGTGTTTCCTTTTTTATGTATGTGCTTTTGCCCTGATTTTTATTCCTGTATTTCTATACTAGTTTAGGCACATAAATGGATTCTTATAATGTTGTATTTTCTCTTTCTTTAATTTATGGTCAATTTTTAGTTTTATGGGGAGTGTCATAATCCAGCAGTGGCTCACATGCAGAAAATTCCAAGTTCTCAAGTAGCTAAGCATTCTTATTTGTGCTATAAATGAGTACATCTTCCTAACCTGCAATTGTACATTACTAGCTGTGTCCCTCTATCACTTTCCATTACAGTTCCAAGAATGAAGAGTGAGATTTCTCTGTTATGCCTTGAATCACCCTTCACCACAAACTAGCAAACTTCATTGCCTGCCACAGTTTATATCTGGGATAAAATCACGAGGCAGGTAGTCCTCAGCTTTCGACCCAATTGAGCCCCAAATTTATGTTGCCGAGTGAGACATTTGTTATGTGAATTTTGTCCCATCTTACAACTTTTCTTGCCACACTTGTTAAGTGAATCACTGCAGTTGTTAAATTAGTAAAACGGTTATTAAAGTGAATCTGGTTTCCCCATTGACTTTGCTTGTCATAATGTTGCAAAAGGTGATCACGTGACCTCGGGGCACTGCAACCGTCATAAATGTGAGTCAGCTGTCAAGCATCTGAATGTAAATCATGTGACCATGGGAATACTACAATGGTCATAAGTGTGAAAAATGATCATAAGTCACTTTTTTCAATGCTGTTGTAACTTTGAACGGTCACTAAGTGAACTGTTGTAAGTTGAGGGCTACCTGTACAACCAAAAACAAAGAAACAACAGCCACACCTTGCAGAAACATGAAGGAATCAAAATTTTATCTTTATCCTTTGCTAGCAGAGTGCATCTACTTTCAATGTCTTATCTGAACTTTTAACATTTAATGGCACTTAAAATTTCCTTTCTGAAGTGTTTTGGCTGCATAAACAAAAATACCTAAATCCAGTGGTGGGATTCAAATATGTGAACAAACGGGTCTCTGTGTGGAGGCCGCTTCCGGAAGTCCATTCTGGGCCTGGGCAACAAAAAACTAGCTACCGTTTCTGCCGAAGTGGTGCGAACCGGCTGAATCCCACCACTGGCTAAATCACATTGCATTTCATTATATTAATAGTGCTTTTATCTGCAAAAAGAATTTCAATATTGTTTCATACCTGGGTGTCTGTGAAAAGAAAAACCATGTCTTTGTCTTCCACCCCTGCCATTTTGTATAGCTTCCTAAGGTCTTCATGAAAAGAGTCATAATTATAGCCACGACTTAGTTCTATTTGAAAGCATTTATAGCCACAGATATGAGAGGCAAGTCTAGTCAGAGACTGCTTCCCTGTGCCTCCAACGCCGACAAGGAGGGAATTTCCTCTTTCCTGACGAATCATCCGAGCAATTCTAGGCAGAAAATTGAAATGACATTTGACTTTGATAAAACTTACAAAAGTAAAAATACCATTCTACCATACTCATCTGTGACATATTGCATGTACCAGAGCTGAAGCAGAAGATTTTTTTTTTTTTTTAATACTCTCCCAGGACATGACTGCATAACTTACAATACACAGCTTGGTTCATGCATCCTCTTATTGTGACTCAGGAATCACCCTTACCTACATAACTAAAATTTGATGGCAAAAATCACCATACAGTTTCCTGTGATAGATTTGGTCACTCCTCCTGACCAGGCAGAACTAAGTTTATGAAATATAAGACAATCACCATCAAACTTGTTCTGGTTTATGAATTTGTTGTTTGCTTTACCTTGGTACAAGGCCTATTGATGGCTTCAAGGGCCTAGATTGCTCACTGGCATTTTACTTCTTTGTTCTTTGCCCTATATGCATATCATGTCTTTTCCAGCAATATTTCATACAGACTTACTTTTGTTGTATGTTTTAACTACTTGTACCACATTTACTTTTAAATAGTGCTTTCTACATCTCTGACACATGCATCTTTTGCCCATCCTTTCACTACACTTCAGTGTAGCAAACATCATGAGTCTTTTTGCAATCTCTCTAGAATATTTTTAGATTTCAAGAGGGTGTGGTGATAATTTTATTCAAAAGTTACATTACCTAAAATATGGAGAGGGACACATAAAATCCAGGTTCACATATTGGAGTGAGCTTGTTTTTGCTTGCCTGGAAACTGACCTAATGGTTAGTTTGTTTATAGCTAGCTATATCTATATATCTACAAATGATATACTGTAGATATATAGATATAGATAAATTATATTTAATTAAATTTATATATTGCCCATCTCACTCAGTCACTCTGAACAGTTCACAGATAAAAGATTAAAACCCATAAAAATATCAGTAAAGTAGGAGCCAAGCAAAAATCAAGGCAGAATAAGTTAAAAGTCAAGAAATAAAGGCAGGAGGACCACTATATCTGTGATATGTATTGTCTATGTATATGATCTAGTTTTGGTTCACTTTGACAAAGAAGCTGGCCTAGAACTCAGGAAATTCTGAGTTCTAGGCTTCCCTAGGCATAAAAGCCAGCTGGGCAATTAGCATTGGTCATTCTCTTAGAGCAAATATGTCAAACTCAGGACGTCACGTGACATCGCGCAATGTATTGGAACCTTTTCCCCATTGCCGGCAATGGGGTGGGCGCGGTTTCCTCATGATGCGTCCGGCCCGTGGGCTGGCAGTTTGACACCCCTGTCTTAGAGAGAGAAGTAGAGAGGTTGTTGTTGTGGGGAAAAGAGAGACCAAGAGTATTACATATGTCCACTGTCTTGACTCTGTATATGCGGGGGTAGGGGGATAAAAAAAGATTCCCTTGATGTTTAGAAATGTTGAATTTATCAGACCTGAGCACTCTAATTTTACAAAAATATACATAGCTTGGAACTGCCTATATTCTCAGATGCTATCTTAATAATGCTTTGTTCCTTGCTAAGGATTTGAATTATTAAGTTTTCACTGGTTTAATTAATTGGAAATGACAATCCTGATCACAATTGCAGTTGTAACCTGAAGACTACCTGTATGTGACAAAGGTATGTCACATATTTGATATATACTTGATATTCAATATTGTATATATAATATTAATACTAAATTAATGATAATTTACCTTGAAACATGCTCTACTGCATCTTGGAAAAATACCAGCTTGACCTCTTTAGAGCTTGTTATATTATAATCATCAAGATAGTCTTGTAAAATTCCAATAACCTTTTCCATTTCAGGTAACTCTTCATAAATCCGATCAGCTTTATCTACTCCAACCTACATGGTATCATTGAGAAAAATCAGATGAATATAATGAAATGATAATTTCATGACAATTGAGAACAGACACTAATCAAAAAAATATAGTGATGACAGGAGTGAAACAATGTTGACAGAGATTATACAAAATTAAGCATGCAGAGAGAAAAGTAGCTTGTCACACCTCCTGGATCTATTAATTAATTTAAAATGTTAGGGGTAAGATAGTTCCTTGTGAATGTAGGTGCACTGGAATCCTCTTCCCTCATTTTTGACTCCCTGTCATGGATTCCAGGAAAACACTATAGCAAGTTAACAGTTAGTTCAATGAACCATCTCTTTCTTTCTGTTCTTAACTCCATAGCATTTTATTTATTAATGAATGCACATCCTAGTTTTCAACTACAACATCCTTCAAAGCAATTTGGAATATGCCATAAGATACTCCCTGGCTGATTGATATGGAAGAAAAGATGACTCATCAAGGTGATTTCAGATCCATTGCCCAGCAATGAACAGATGGGAATACAACATTTTTCGATGTTTTAAATTTTCAACTATCTAAATCTAAATGATCTATCTAAATCATTTCCAAAAGGGTGAACTTTAACCTATGTTTATTTTCTTGTTTTTCCTTTTCAGCTTGAAAAGCTCAGAAGTGGAAAAGGTATATTTGCAGTACACATATCTGTCACTCTCTAGGCTTTCTTTTTACAAATATTACTTCATATTTTTATTCATTTATGAAGATAACTTCCAAGAAAGTGTACATATTTTATTTCTTTGTGGAAAAACTGACATTCTTATCATGAAAGTATGCTTTTTTTTTCATCCGCTTGTCATCCAAGCAGAAATCATAGTCTAAGTCCATGACCTACTGATGCTGTCAATTGTTATAAATGAATCTTATAAATTTGCACTGAGATTCTCTATTGGACATACTGTATATAAATAAGTTTCTGGAAGATACCTGGAGCAGGGAAGTCTCCCTTTCCTTAGCTGTCCATCTAACAAATTATTTGAAGTCTAGAATTTAGCCTTTCGGGAAACTAAAACAAAAAACAAAAAAACTAGTGCATGTTTTTTGCTCACACCAGATCTATGTTGTGATTTGAAATCCAGGAGGTCCAGGAGGTTAAAAAAAAAATAATGACAAAATGAGGACTATCCACAAAGCAATTTTGTATCCTTATTATAATTAATATCAGTGCATATTGAAGACATTTCCTTCATAAAATGGAAGGTAAATTCAATATAATGAATCACATAACAGTTATATAGGTAAATATTTAATTAATAGATTTAGTGAAATGAGTCTCAGTGCCTCAGAGATTACTCTAGGAACTATTCCAAAGCAAAGGAGCAAGAAAACCATCAACATGTTCACTCCATATGTTTGTGCCATGGCCATCTGCTGATCAGCTGTTTACTTTCTGCACTGATTTGATCTGTCAGTTCTGAAAGCAGCTAAGAATTTATTCCTAAATATGACACTTCCAGATACTGTAATCTAACAGACACTTCAAATTGGAGAACATTCCATCTCAATAAAAGAGACACCATCATTTGTGGGGGAAAGGAATTTGGTGAACATTATTAAGGCTAGGCATCATTCCGTCTGACACTTAATAATTATGTAGATTTTTCATGTAACTAAAATAAGAGATATGCACAAACCAACAGAGATGTTGGCAGAAGGGGCGTTGTCTTACCTGAATGCCTTTTCTCAGCATGATGATGGAGAATCCACGAATGGGTTAGCTCTGTCTTCCTGCCCAATTAGACTGAGTCTGTCAAACTTGCCATGCCTCTCCTGGGCTGGACCTCCCAGTCATGACGATGGCGAAGCTATTGACGACAGTTCGACGTGTTGGCTCCCAGACCCCTGACACAGGACCTGACGGACACTGAGGGGTGGGTGTGGATTCTCCATCATCATGCTGAGAAAAGGCATTCAGGTAAGACAACGCCCCTTCTCCAGCATGATAGATGGAGAATCCACAAATGGGACATACCAAAGCCGCTCTTGTCCCTACGGGAGGGAAGCAGTCTGGGCCTGTGTCCCACCTTGTGGCACTACGTGCTGTAGCACTCTCCGGCCAAAGGAGGTGTCTGCGGAGGCAAATCTGTCTAACTTGTAATGCCTCACGAAAGGGGAAGGTGAAGACCATGTCGCTGCCCTACATATGTCCTCAATGGACGCCTGTGTGGCCTATGCTGCGGAAGTCGCAGCGCTGCGAGTGGAATGAGCAGTAACATGACTTGGAACCGACAGGGACTGCGACTGATACACCCCTGCAATGCAAGCCCTGATCCACCTGCCAATAGTGGAGGCAGAAACCTTTTGCCCCATAGAAGAAGGCCGAAAGGAAACGAAGAGGGCTTCCGACTTGCGAAAAGGCGCCGTCCGATTGATGTAGTAGCGTAATGCCCTGCAAACATCCAGGGCGTGCCATTGGCATTCCAAGTCATGGGACGGATGAGGACAGAAGTCTGGCAGTATTACCTCCTGCCGTCTGTGAAATAAGGTATTGACCTTAGGAATAAAAGATGGATCCAATCGAAGGACCACTCTGTCCTCATGAAAGACGCATAAGTCATCTCTGATAGAGAGAGCTGCCAGTTCAGAAATGCGTCTAGCTGAAGTGACAGCTATCAGGAAGGCTACCTTAGTTGTCAAGGACCGCAGTGTACAGGTTCTGACGGGTTCAAACGGCGGTGAGGTAAGGGCCTGTAAGACCCGCGGCAAATCCCAAGAGGGATACCGATGAACCACGGGCGGTTTGGTGTTGCTCGCTCCCTTGACAAACGAGCGCACCATGGGATACTGAGCCAATGGCTCCGAAATACCACATGTAAGCACCGTGGATAGAGCCGCCACTTGTCTGCGGATAGTATTGGGCGCCAAGCCCTTGTTGAGCCCTTCCAAGAAATAGTCCAGTAATCTCGGAATGGTAATAGCCGAGAGATCCAACTGGTTCTTTGCATACCAGTGGCAAAAATTTCTCCATGTGGAGTCATAGATCCGGTTTGTCATAGGCCATCGGGAGGCCTGAATCATGGAAATCACACCTGAGGAATAGGACTCCTGGGTCAGGAGCCGCCGCTCAAGTGCCAGGTGGTTAACTGGAGCCACTTGGGCTCTGGATGGTGCAGAGCTCCCTGGCTGAGGGCAATGCGACCTGGAGAAATCCTCCACGGGGGACAGATTGAAAGGCTCACGAGGTCGGCAAACCACGGCCGTCTTGGCCAGTGTGGTGCAATGAATATCACCTCTGCCCTCTCCTGCAGTATTTTCCAGATGACTGCCGGGATCAGAGGGAGAGGGGGAAATGCATATAGCAGGCCCCCGGGCCACGGGCTGCAGAGGGCATCCGCTCTCTCCACCCCTGGAGAGGGGAACCGGGAGAAAAACCTCGGAAGCTGGGAATTCACCGGAGAAGTGAACAAATCCAGTACCTGATGACCGAACCTCTCCGATATCTCCTTGAAGAGAACTGTGTGCAGGCGCCACTCGGAATGATCCACTGTCGACCTGCTTAAGAAATCCGCCTGGTGATTTGCCTCTCCCGAGATTTGCTCGGCTCTGAGGGAGGAGAGGTTGGTCTCTGCCCAGGATCCCAACAACTGGGCCTTGGCCATTAGGGACCTTGAACGGGTACCCCCTTGCCAGTTCACATGGGCTTTCGCCGCCACATTGTCCGTGAGGACCAAGACGTGTTGTCTCGCCACTGCTTTGCGGAAGTGGTGTAGGGCCGGGTGTATGGCTCTGAGCTCCAACCAGTTTATGTTGTGCTTCAGGTCTGACCAGGACCACCGGCCCTGAGCCAACTGAGACCGTAGGTGCGCTCCGCAGCCAAACAGACTGGCGTCCGATGTCAGGGTGAGCTGAATGGGTTCTTTGAATAATGACCCTTTGGCTACCGCTGGGGAGGTCCACCATTGAAGGGATTTTAGGGTCTGAGAAGGAACCTGTACCTTTTGGTTGGTTGGAGGTGCTGGTGACCAGTCTCTGAAACGGGAGCAAAAACCATTGCAGGTTCCTGGAATGTAGTCTGGCCCATGGCACTATCGCCATGCATGAGATCAAATTCCCCAACAATTGGGAAAGCGTGGCCAGTGTGACTACTCGCTCCCTTTGGACCTGGAGGACCAGGGCTCGGATACTCTCCCGACGTTCCCGAGACAGATAGACCTCGCAAAATCTTGTGTCTATTACCGCTCCTAGGTGAAGAAGGCGGATTGAGGGAACTGTCTGGCTCTTTTGAAAGTTCACCGAGAACCCGTGGTCTTGAAGGGTCTGATAGACCAAGGCCAGGTCCGACTGGGCGTCCAGAATGGAGGACGACTGGATAAGAATGTCGTCCAGATAGCACTGAATGCGTACCGGAACCAGCCTCAAGTGTACGACGAGCACCGCCAGGCTCTGGGGGATTGGTTACAAATTCCAGGGACAGGCCGCACTTTATAGTATTGAGGACCCAAGTGTCCGTGCTTGTGGCTTCCCATTTGTGGGAATAAAGAGTCAGTCTGCCACCTATGGGAGGAGCACCCCTGAAGTCACTTGGATCTTCTAAAGGGACAGCCTCCCGTGCCCCGAAAGGGCCGTTTGCCCTGAAACTGTTGTCTGGGTCTGTCCCTGTTGCCAGGTTGCTCGAACGGGTGGTCCGATCTGGTCGGAAAGGAGTGAGAGGACTGAGCCAAGTCCAAACCTGACGGGGCAGGCCGTCTACCTGCCCATCTGCTAAGGTGGGATATCACCTTCCTCTTGTCCTTATTCTCCACCAAATAAGGATTCAGAGCCTCTCCAAATAATTGGCCACCACGGTATGGGGCAGCCAAGCGCCACTTAGATTTGGCGTCCGCTCGCCATTTTTTAAGCCATAATAGCCGGCGTGCGGTTACATTGGAGGCTATGGCCCGGGACGAGAATCTGGCAGCGTGTAAAGACGCGTCCACCATGTACTCCGAGGCTGCAACCAACTTGCCCAAGTCCTGGTGCATGCGTACCTCTTCCGGAGGAACTCTGGCTTGGAGCTGACGGAGCCAGAGGAGAGAGGTCCTGGCAAAAAAGGAGGTAGAGGTGGCCGCTCTTACCGCCCATGCCACAGCCTGGTGTGTCCTACAGAAGGAGAGCTCCGATCTCCTGTCCTCTGCCTTCAAGGTTGCGGCCATATCTACTAACACCGTGGAAGAGGAAAACAGAGGAGTCAAGGGTTCGGCCACCACTGGCACCTCTAGCACTTCAGTCAAGGTTGGGGCTATATTGAACAGCTTTCTGTCCGTCCCCCCAGGGGGGAGAAGGTGCCAGGCATTCCCCACTGTTTCTGAACACTGTCCAAGAAGAGAGGGGGACAGGGGATAGGCTGTTGGGTAACAACAGGCTCAGAAAACACCGGATTTGTGTCCGGACTGGCAGATGGGCCTGGTTGGGGAATGTGGTCGGAGCCAATGTTGGCCGTGGTACTGGCCTTGTGGAGCAGCGACTTGAAAAGCGCTGGGTTGAATAGGCCCACAAATGGAGGATGGTCCAGTGAAAACTCCTCATCCTCCGACATCAGGTCCATCTGGTCGTAATCCGCTGAGAACGATCCTCTACTTTGAGGAGAGCGGGACGGAGAAATGGAGCCCTGAAGGTCGGGTACTCCCGGCTGAGATATGTATGACGGGTCCATTGAGACCACAGATTCAGGTCTGGACCACTGGTGGATTGTCGAGGTGAGCCCTTGGGCGACCACCTGAGAAATCAGGGCTTGTAGCTGTTCGGGGGAAAAGAATGCCCTGAGGTTCCAAGGGCCAGAGACCGGCTGCTGTGGGCGTAAAGGTAGCCTCTGGGCCTGACAGCGGAACCCTGGTCGCAGGGAGTATCTCCCCTTGATCGACCCTGGGGGAAAAGAATTGGCCCGGGTCCCCTTCAGGAGACCAAGCCCTCTGGGCAGACGAGGTGGGGGGGCCAAGTTGTGGGCCAAAGACTGAGGCCTCTGTTGGAACAAGGGAGGCATGTTCAGTCTCCACCCTGACCTGCTGTTGCGCTTTGGAGAACTGTTTCTCCAGGGCTTGGTGTCTCCTGCTGGCCTGTTTGTCAGCCGTCTTGGAAGGTCTCTTGCCCGAAGTGGCTTTGGCCTTGGCTTTGATTTTTTCCGCAGCCTCCAGTTTGGAGGACTTATGCCTCTTTTGGCCAGTAGTGCTGGTAGTGGCACCGTGTGAAAGTTCAGGTGCCGTGTCGTCTGCCATCACGAGAAAAAATTGAGATATCTCAGTGGTGGGCTGAGAGGGATCTCGATAAAGAGGAGCAGAGTACTGTTTGTGGCTATGTGCCACGGCCCTGGGATCAGTCAAGTACTCTTGGTTAATGGTGGCTACCGGACCAACTTAATGGACGCTGGCACACCTGCAATGCTCCTGATGGCGACAGGACCAGTGACTGCCCCCCTCAGTGCACTGGTCAGGTCTACGGTGGCGGCAAGATCACCTCAGTGATAACGGCCAGCTCACACGTTATTCGCTTAGTGGCGGTCAGACCAACAAGTGGTAACGGCCAGCTCACTAGCCCTAGTTGGTGGCAGCAAGGCCAAGGATGGCACGGCCAGCACACTTCGTCCATTGGTCTACGGTGGCGGCAAGACCACTGTTGTGATAATGGCCAACTCACACGTAGTTCGCTTAGTGTCGGTCAGACCAGCGAGTGGTAACGGCCAGCTCACTAGCCTTCGTTGGTGGCGGCAAGGCCAAGAATGGCACGGCCAGCACACTTCGCCTGTTGGGATTGGTGAATTAGTCACCTAGGCTGGGGCCTAGGGCAGGCCTGTTGCCTCCTGTGAAAGGTCGTCCACTTAGGAGGCTTCGTAGGGAAGGCGGGTAACAGGTGTAAAACCACTTCAGTGGTTGCTGTGATGCAGCAGCTGAGGCAGGCCTGAATCGCCATGGCCGTATTTGGGTGGCCTGCGTTGCAATGCACTGAGCCGAATTATGGCCTCTGTTTCAGAGCCCTCAGAGCGGCTGAGCTCTGCTTCCTAGCCTGTTTGATCATCACTTCTGCTTCAGTGGATCAATAGGGAGGGCTCTGCTAACTCCTGGAGCTGCCAAGAAGGGCCAACTTGACGGTCCTGTTGTTCTCCACCCCCTCTCCAACCGGAGGGATCGATGGTGGCGCCTAAAATGGTGGCCGCTGTGGTGACGGGCACCTCAGGGGAGTCAAAGCCTCGATTAGAAGCAAAGAAAACGGGAGAAAATGAACTGCTCGTCGATTTTGGCCTGGTGTGAGCTTGCAGGCACGCTGAGCTCAGCAAAGACTGAAAACGCTGAAATCGGCTGAGGCAGCTGCGGCGAGCACGCTTGTCACGCGGTGCTCAAAATGACGCCCGCAACGGTCGCGCAGAAGGAGAGACGGAGGCTGAAGCCTCGTAAAGTGTAGAACTTGGCGGAAAAAACGCCGAACATTCGGGCGCTGCGCTGATCCCAGCGCTGCCTATAACAAAAGAAAATCCACGAATGGAGAAAGCTAGAATAAAGCTAGAATAATACAACCTGTCACTGGGAGCCAAACTAACATGTTCGTCCTGGGCCAGACTGAGTCGTGACTGGAAGGTCCGGCCCAGGAGAGGTGTGGCAAGTTTGATAGACTCAGTCTAATTGGGCAGGAAGACAGAGCTAACCCATTCGTGGATTCTCCATCTATCATGCTGGAGAAACAGTGGTTTTGAATTTCGCTCTTGTCTTTTCACTCTTTGGGGTCTATTACGTTTTACATTTGAAACAATATCTAAGTACATATGATTTTTTTCAATATTTACTGCACTTATATTCCACTATCCCTCAAAGCTCTGCATTTGAACTATACTTGGGAATTTGAATGTTTTTTCCAGATCAGGGAAATAAATTGATTGTAAAATAACTGTATTATTGTTCAAGCCTCTCTATTATTGATCTAAACACACTTTCATGGTTTTATTGAATTCCAACAGCAAAAGTTTGATTATTAAGATTGTTATTGTAATACTGGATGCTGAAATTCACAAATCTTTCATAAGAGTAAATCAACTTTGGCTATAGAAAGGCTGATATAGAAGGACATTTTTATAAAAAAATAAAGCTAATCATAAAGCTATGATTCTATATATGTTAGTAATATGCTCACCTTAATGTAATCTCCAAATAAGATAGGTTTAGATGCAAATGAATCTGGGTCAGTTAAAACTCCAAAATATTTACCTACAAATTAAAATAATTGGTTTGCTCATTTGAAAGCACAGAATGTTTATGAATAAAAAAGGAATCAGACATATACAAATACATTAAATAAGGATTCTTACTGGCCATGTCACTTAACATAGAATAAAAATATTGTTTATCTTCATTACAGATGAGTCGGTCATGAAAAATTCTCTGGCACTCATGACAGAATAGCCTAAATATCTGATTCTGGTCTCGAACTGACACAGGATCACACTGCAGAATGCCTGTATAGAAAAAGAAATGCTGTTTACATAACAAGCAATCAATACTTTCAAAAATACATACATATTCACCAATTAATAACTATTTTAAATGCAATTTGTAAGTAAATATTTTCGTGTGGCATGCTACTGTTCCTAAGGTATTCAGAAGAACACAAAAAGAGTTATACTAGATCAGACGAAAGGCCCAGCTAGGGCAGAAATCTTTTCTTAGAGTGGCCAGCCAATTACTGAAGGGAAGCACACAATTAAAATATGAACATAGTAACAATCATTGGTCACGTTCTGCAGTATCTGGAATTAAGAGGCATACTGCCTCAGATCATGACAAGACATAGCTTATCATGATTAGGAGTAGCAAGCCTGTCCTAGTTATATTCAACACCTGTGGCCTTCTTTTTCATCCCCCAGCATGACAATCAGATTAGTGTCAGTTCTTTCATGTGTTGATTGCAGTGCGCTCCTGTCTGTGAGAATAGTCTTGGGAGACAGGAGGAGGAAGAACTGTAGCCTAGGCAATATTCAGATAAGAGATATCTCAGCCCACAGAAGGAATGAGAGTGAAGGAAGGAACCCTCTCTAATTATCTGGAAACTAAAGGTGAGGAAGAGGAGAAGTGCTTTCAGATTCGCAAGATTCTGTTACTGTAATCTTACAATAAAGATAGTGTCAATACTCAAGTTTTTTGTTTTCTTGGCTGGATTACCTCAAAGGGACATGAACTATGTAGCAAATATAGTAATGTTTCCAATATAGTTTATGTTTTTACTGTACTTTTACAATCTGTTTTGTGAGTTGTTTTACATGGAATAGCATATTAAGAACCTAGTGCGCTAAACTAAGTCATTGAATCTTTAAATCTAAGAACCTTAAGATTTTTTATACATGGCAGAAGGTCAAAAGAATTATTATATAATAGTGGAAGTCGAATCTACTTCTAACTTCTAGAAACAGATAGCTGATATGTGCAATTCTTCAAAATGTCTTGAGGGAAGTTCAAGTAAGAAATAGTATTTTTGAGTAAGCTGGTCAAGTTTTTGGGAAAAGTTCTGCAACTGGAATGTATTTTTTACTCTTTTTTTGGTTAATGCGTTTTAAGTATGTTGAACATATTCTAACCATTATTCACGTTCTCATCCTATAAGTTTATCTAATATTTTTTAAAAAACTCTCGAATAGAGTGGCTAGCAATCTATTTTATACTAATGAATTCTACACGCAGAAGTAAACATTTCTCTTATCTGTCCTAATCTCTCATTCAAGTTCACTGGATGAATTCAGACTAGAGCATTAAGGGAAAAGTTCCCTTCCCTTCAAACATGCCTCATTTTAAGCACCTATATAATGCCCCTTACTTGCTTTTTTTCTAAGCTAAAAAGCTTCAAATATTGTAACCTTTTTTGCAGTTAAGGTGCTGCAGGCTTTTGGTCATTATGGTTACTCTTTTCTGCACTTTCTTAGGTTCCATGGTGTTCTTGAGGCAATTATGAGAACAGAGGTATGGTGATCAAGTGAGTATCAAGGTATACAATATCGGCGGTTTTATTTTTGATTTCTTTCCTAGTGATTCTCAATATATCATTTGCCTTTCTTCAAGCATCCTTATACCACACTGACATTTCCATTAAGCTGTCTTCCTATCTGAAGCCCCCTTGTCTCAAAAAGAGGCCGAGCTCCTTGAACACCAGGGGACATTCTCTACAATACTCAGCAGCTTAGCAGCAGGGTTCAACCAAGAAATGAAAGGCTGAAATCCATTGTATGCAAACAACTCAACGTTAACAATCAAAAAATTGTCTTGATATTGAGTTTGAATTCTTTACCACACCCAAAGCTCTTAGGTGCCCCATTTCTATTTCATTTAGTTTTACGCCTCTCTTGACATACCTACCACCTCTTTATAGCGAAGTATTTACTACAATGTAAATTTATAGCACAAGTATTCTTTTATACGTAGCTATTTTGATTAGCACATCATATTTTCTGTTTTTCTTTCTTTTCATCAACATTTGCACATATTAAGATATCTTCAGCCATTATCTCTTTACTAAACATTCTACCAAGGAAGACAAGGATGAACAATAGAGCTATCAAATTTCATTTTAAAGAAAAAGGTTCTACAATTAACTAATATGCTGATATGGAAAGGTACTTTGGTTTATGTATACATAGATAAAACAAAGCTATACTCAGACATAATAAAAACTATCCATGGAAAACTTGTAATAACCACCCAATTTTGTGTAAAACTTTAGTATCAGTCTCCCATATTATCACCAAATACTGTCACTCTTACATAGTCCTCAATGGAACTGCATCTACAATGGAGGGAAGTGTGTACTGGGGTGCCCCAGGGCTCTGTTCTGGGCCCAGTGCTCTTCAACATCCTCATCAATGATTTGGATGAGGGGATAGATGGGGAACTCATCAAATTTGCAGGCGACACCAAGCTAGCAGGAATAGCCAACATTCCAGAAGACAGGCTTAAGATACAGAAGGATCTTGACAGACTTGAACATTGGGCACTATCTAACAAAATGAAATTCAATGGTGAAAAAAGTAAGGTTCTACATTTAGGCAAGGAAAACCAAATGCACAGGTATAGTTTAGGAGGTACCTTGCTCAACAGTAGTAACTGTGAAAGGGATCTCGGAGTCCGAATGGACAATCACTTAAATATGAGCCAGCAGTGTGCTGCAGCTGCCAAAAAAGCCAACACAGTGCTAGGCTACATTAACAGAGGGATAGAATCAAGATCACGTGAAGTGTTAATACCACTTTACAATGCTTTGGTAAGGCCACACTTGGAATACTGTATCGAGTTTTGGTCACCACGATGTAAAAAAGATGTTGAGACTCTAGAAAGAGTACAGAGAAGAGCAACAAAGATGATCAGGGGACTGGAGGCTAAAACTTACAAGGGATGGTTGTTGGAATTGGGTATGTCTAGTTTAATGAAGAGAAGGATTAGGGGTGACATGATAGCTATGTTGAAATATCTCAGGGGTTGCCACAAAGAAGAGGGAGTCAAGCTATTCTCCAAAGCACCTGAAGGCAAGACAAGAAGCAATGGATGGAAACTAATCAAGGAGAGAAGCAACCTAGAACTAAGGAGAAACTTCCTGACAGTTAGAACAATTAATCAGTGGAACAACCTGCCTACAGAAGCAGTGAATGCTCCAACACTGGAAGTCTTTAAGAAGAGATTGGACAGCCATTTGTCTGAAATGGTATAGGGTTTCTTGCCTGAGGGGTTTGGACTAGATAATCTCCAAGGTCCCTTCCAACTTTATTATTATTATTATTATTATTATTATTATTATTATTATTATTATTATTATTATTATTATTATTATTATTATTATTATTATTATTATTATTATTATTATTATTATTATTATTATTATTATTATTATTATTATTATTATTATTATTATTATTATTATTATCATCATCATCATCATCATAATCATTATTATTATTATTATTATTATATTGTACTGATTAGGATGGAATACAGGAAATCAAATTCAGATGATGGTAATTTAATTAATTTCATTTAATACACTGACTTTAATAAACATTCTAAAATGATTAATAGACAAGTTTAACAGGCTTCTTGCATAATGTCATAGCAAAAAAGTAGAAAACTACCTCCCCCATTTTATGCTATTTTATAGTCTATGTTTTCCTATACTAGCTTAAAATTGGTATCTACAGCTATTATTTATGGTAATAAAATTATTCTTCTATTTGAATAGCCCTGAAGCTAAAGAATTAAAAAAAAATCTTCAAAGATTATACAATCTTCCTGTTTCTTTAGTAATTCATATTTTGTTAAGTAAAGGAGAGTGTTCCAAAGGAAAAAGTTGACTTCTCAGTCTAATTTCTAAAAGAAAATCATGTAAATGCATGTTATATTAGGTTTGATCACAACAGAAAAAGACTGAACAGCAATAGTGTAAACCACTCATCCTACCTATTTAGGTTACAGTTCTTTTCATTCTATTCTATACGGAAAACACCAATTTATCTTATTGGACACATTGTACAGAATGTCTTGTCTAATACAGAAAACAACTACACACAAATTTTTATGATATAAGGAATATTTGTATTATATTTCTATGCTGCGGCAATCAAAAATTATTCTTGGAGGCTCACATAAAAATACTATGTAAAATAACCTGACAGAAAAATAATAACACAGTGAAATTACGCAAATGAAAAGAAAATAGAATATACTGTAGCAACCGCAACTCAAATTATGGGAAGGATCTCTGAAAAGGCTTAATTTTTAGAATCAAGCATAGGGGAAGCCAGCCTGACCTCCACTGAGAGGCTATTCCACAATGTTGGCGCTTCAGCAGAAAAGCAGTACCTCCTTGTCTCCAATCCAAAATATGAGAAATATTAATACTACTAATTCATGTTTATTATTAATCACACAAACAGATCTAGAGAGGACTGCAGGATAGAACCTTACCAGTTTACCGAATAAGGTTGATTCTATTCCCAAATGAAAAACTTATCTGCGTTTGGAATGTTGACAGCCTTATTGTTGCTCACATAAAATGGTGGGGGAGGGGCACACTTTAATGCAGTCACCCAGGTTTCTCCCACCCCCAGATATGCTTATGGGACTTATCTGGAACTCAAGAGCTATTCTTCAAAATAAAGATGTTGCTAAGTAGGCATAGAATTGGAACTAATGCAACATTCTTGTTTATCCATATATTTAAATTAAATAACCCGAGCTATATAGTTTGATTAGCCTCCTGATACTTTTTACTGTGAAAATTCTTTCCTTCCTCTCTATTTTTTATTGCACACCTAGAATATTGTCCTTATTCCTGGAAGGATATTGACAAACTGGAGTGTGTCCAGAAGAAAGCAACCAAAATAATTAGGGTCCTGGAAAGAAAAAATTATAAGGAACACTTGGAGACATTTGGTATATTTAGTCTGGAGAAGAGAAGACTGCAGTCAGACCTGCATTTGAATGGTTGCCATGTAGAAGATAGGATAGATTTGCTTCGTGTTGTTTCAGAAGACAGGCCAAAAAGAAATGGATTTAAATTATAATGAAGCAAATTTTGACTGGATGTAAAGGAGCATCTCCTAATGGTGCAAGCTGTTCTGTAGTGGAACAGATTGCAGTGGGACAGGGTGCGGATTTTCTTTGCTGGAGGAACTTCAATGGAGACTGAATGGACATCTGTTCAAGATATAGTAATAGGATTTCTACATTCAGTTGGAACTGAACCCAATTAATGTTCTCAACTTCAACAAGCTCTAGTTATGTGAACTTTAATTCTTAGAATTCTCAGCAAGGGTCATCTCGGCTGTGGAATTCTGGGATCTGAAGTTCTTGCATCTGGAAATTGCCAAAGTTTGGAAACACCAGACAAGATGAGTTTCAAAGTCCTTTCTAATAATTATATTCTCTGATTCTATGTGTGCTTTAGGAAATACAATAAAGGTGATAGGATTGTCCACTTCTCTTCAGATAAAAGTACATCAGAAATACATAGTTAATTTCAGACCACATAAGCCAGCAAATATTATTACAATATTTGGCATTGCATATTATAGATTTCACTACGGCTATAACACAAATTATTTTATCTATAATTGCACTGGATGCATCTGCCTTTTGAGTATGATTTATACAGATTGTACCACTCTGATTTGAAGTCTTCTTTAACCTCTTCAAAAAAGGCATCTTTGTTGAAGACTGTGGCCGTAGTTCTAAAAGTATTAAGTATGATGCTTTTATGAAAGAGTACACTAGCAATAAGGTTATTTAAGGCTAAAAAATGAAAACAAATAATAAATTGAATTACCAATATTTATTATTAATACAGTACTACATTTATGTAAGGTGATAAATATAGAGAATAATTGCTGAAGATGTGAGCACAGAATTTGAACAACAAAAAACTACTATATGGAATAGATATACCTTACCTTGGACACATTTTGACAAATCACGTAAATTAAACACATAATGAGATTTTGCTGGTGTTGGGAGCAGATCAATGCTCATTCTTTGATATATTTCAACAGCTGCCTCCACTATACTACTTGCACATTGCTTTACTGCTTGGGCAAATTCAGCTAGGAAGCCTTTCAGAATAGCCTAGACCAAGGGGAAAATAATACAAAACACAAAGCTAAATATTTTTGTTTCTTTCTTTTACAATAGCTTTGATTTTAAAAACCACTAAAAGTGAACCTAGAGCTCTGTATCAACCCCAAAAATCTAGACTCTGTAAAAGGTGCTCAAATTCTTCATCTCCTCTGAGTACCATTTTGCCATTTTCTACCTCTACAAAAATTCCTCACTCATTACAATGGCAGGACCGGTTCGTAATTTGCAAACAAATTAAACCAATAAGGAAGCATCTGAAAGCAAGAACGTTATGTTTCATTGCCAAACACATACAAGGTTCTGGATCAATGCAGCTGATGGAAAAATTCTATTGTGCATCAGAGCAATTCATCCATGCACAGTTGGAACATACAGATTTGGCTTGCACTGTTGTATTTTAAAATACTATAATTTTCTTTCATTTGTAAAACCACAGAAAGAAAGAATGCCTCTGGAAGGTATACAGAGAACATTATGTGTACAAATGAGCATTAAACATACTAATGTTTTTTAGCTTGAAAACCTTTGTTCCAGAAAAAAGGGTCTGAAAAAAGGTAAATTGTGTTAGTTTGAACATAAGGCAATCTTGTCTAGCCTTGTTGTTTATTTAAAAGATTTCTATGGGCACCCATCTTAAGAACGAAACTCTTAGCAGCTCAAAACAATACTAAAAACCAGAAAAGCAATTAAAACAATAAAGCAAAAAGCAAAAACTGGGTCTGATTGTTTATTTATACAGGTATGTTTGCTACTTTACATTCTAATTTAAATGAAATTACCAACAGCTTTAGCCCAGCTGTCTATCTGGACCAACACTACAAAACAATATGCTATGACAGAAAAACCCACAAAATATACTTTTCGTTTATGTACATAGATGGGGGTACTCACCTGAAAAATTTGTTTAAGGCTATGTTCAGAGGGTGTTGGAAGGCACAGCATAGCAAAATGTCTTATGAAACGTGGGGTAACTGGATTACGTCCACCACCAGGAGGTGCACAAGCTGAACAAATAGTTACGTCCTGGGGAGAAGATTACAAGATGATTTGTGTGAGAAGTTAATAATCTGTGGTGCTATTACTTCTAAAGATCCCTGCTTCAAAGAATATATTTATAAGTAAACCATAACTCGATATAATTACTCCATTCTTACTCCAACTTTTAATCTGGTATCAAAATACCTGCATTGTGAGTATACAGGCTTAGCTTAAGTTTGTACAATTCTGTGTTCTTCTACAGTTTTGAATATAAAGGAATCCAGATGGCATAACACAGGGAACTTGACAAATATTGACCTAGCCAAGTACAAGAGTAATTTGATCAGAAAGCTGCTGTCCTCTAGTGGATTGTTTCTTCTGGTGTTTAAATTTCAGAAAAAGAAATCAACGGATTTTACCTTCATTACAGCACAATCACTGACTATAGCACAGATTAGTAAATCAGGGGGAAAATGTACAGTGTCAGGCAGAGTATTCAAAACAGGTGCTTTACAAAATGTACTATTAGTAATGGAGCATCTCTTTAAAATAGCTCCTCTCTCACATCTGCTTCAAAGGCTATTTTTGGCCCTCTGTCCGTGTGTGTGTATGCATAGGCACTTAGTTTTACTAACAATCCCAGCAGAAACATTATCTTGGAATATACGTGCAGAAAACCAAACCCAGCCTTTAAACCAACTGTGCAGCCGTGCAAAGGATGCAGCTTGCATTAACATTTTGAAGATAGACACTTCATTTGTGCCTTGTAAAAAGCACTTCTTCCAAATATTTTGCAAACTCTTATGCACTATGTCACTGCAACATCTTAGTCCACTTCTTCCAAAGTACAGTTGTGTTCCTGGTAAGCTCCCCATATTATTTGGTGGCTTGCCAAAGGACATGATCGACTGGGAGAAGACAGCATGCAAAGGTCAAGCTCAGACGCTATTTCATTGTGCTCCTTTCAGCTGTAATTGTCATGTGCCCTCTGATACAGGTCTGGAAATCCAATCACACTGAAAAAGAGGGCAGGTGAGGGAGGTCACCTTCACCCATTCTCCCTTCCAGCCTAATCATTCACATGGTAATGAGGTGAAGGATTGGGGAGCACTGGGCACCTGTGGTGACGTGAATAGCTTTTAGGCCTTAGGCAGCCCAGATATGCCAGGACAGCAGTTCTCTCTGAAACAGAATAGTTTATAGCACATGGTTGCTTTTCCTGAAAAAAAGGGAAATGATTTATCATTCCTGCCTCCATTTCTCCTAAGGGTCCCTCCTGCTAGTTATATCTGATCCAACCTGATATTTTGTCTTAGGGCTAGGAGATGCATGCGAGTAATGCAGGTCGCTGGGTAGCCAACGCTGAACATTTTCAGTCCATTTTGGAGCATAAATTGAACGATTACACATCAAAATAGGAGCCCCGGGCCTTACAGAGATTTAATGTACCCTGTTTGATTTTCATTTTAGACCAAAAATTGCTAAAGAATGCACCTCTGAAAAGGAACCATTTTGTCGCTGATTGTTGGCAGCTTGATATGGTATGATATCTGCCTGGACCAAACATACACTGAAAAGAAAATATCACAGATGAAGCAATATCTGAGCTTCCAGATGGAAGAATGGGATGTGGAGGAAATACATAATGGAAAGGTAGTGTTCACATTTTCTGTTATGAACAGAGCTTCTCTCCAAATTTACTGCATCTTCTTTCTCCTACTGCTACAATTGCCTAGAGCCATTGAAAATTGGGCTGTATACAAATTTAAATAATAACAAGAACCACAACAATTGAGAAATCTTCCAAATACAATGACTCTTTTTGGTAAACTGTGGCACAAAAATACGGCCTAGATATACACAGAGAACAGTAGTAGATTAACAGTTTGATCTACAGGGCAAAACCTCCATTACATTTAACGCCACTCTGTTCCTTGCTTGTGTGAACTGGAGTGAAGAAAGTCTTGAAGAAACAAGTCTCAAAACTCTACTTGTATCAGAATTCAGCCTTCGGGAAGGAGAACGGTAATTAGCACTATTTATAGCATGTCTCTAATGAAACATGGAATTAGAACAGTCAAAGGCAGTGAAAATAGACTTACATGGATTTCCTTCCAAAACAGTTTATCTCGGTCATAGAATCCTCCAAAGTCTTGGTACTGTCTAAGTAGCTCAATAGGGGGCTGTGAGCCATAACGGTCCAGTTTCGGCATGTTTAGATCATCCACAAAAATGACAACTCTTTTTTTCCCTGGTGCTCCTAAACAATACATGAGTAAAGAAACCATTACTGGTAAGCCCTACCATAGAATATAGATATTTACACCAAATATTTAGTATTTTGGTGTATAGTAATTCGGCTAATTCTGATTCTTCAAATGTTCATTTACACATAACAATGTTGAAAAATCCTAAAGCAAAGCTTTCCAAAGAAAGAAGCCCTACTACAAATTCTCTGAAGCTCCATTTAGGCCCTTGAGCTTAAACAGATACTGTATAAGACAGAAAGTGAGGTACGCTTCTCATAGTAGGCTTGAAAGAAATATGCCTGAAAAAGGATGGTGGGTAGATTGTGTGAAAGCACAAATCATCATTTGAAGAGCCATACTTAAAAGTCTCTTTCTCCCATGTACCACACACATCTATGCTTGCTGATAGAAGGGCAAACTGGTTATTGAAGACTGCCATTTGAAACCAGCATTTGTCTGGGCTCTGGTTTCTAATCTGTAGTGTTAAGAAAAGATGGACAGTTAGCTGTTTGACAAATGTCAGGCAACACAGTTCCCTTGGGAAATCAATACAGTAGAAGCTGCTTGACCCAGAGGAATAAGCCCCATGCTTGCAAAAGAAGGCAGGTTGACCAGCTTATTGGCAGGTGTTAGAGTATTTGCTACCCAACAATACTAAGGAAGGGTGCTGATAAATCTACACGTAACAAATTTAAAAATGTCATTACTTGTTGTAAAAGGGGCTTGGCAAACAAAAGAAGGTAGACAGGATACTGCCCTAACATGAAAACAGGACACTCCCTTAGGAAACAAACATTTGGACACAGCACTATTTTTTTTACCTTGTGAAAAAACAGGAAGGATGGATCTATATTAAAGGCTGCCAGTTTACTTCTTCTACGGTCTTATTTAATCTCTAAATGAATTGAGAATTTTATTAATAAAATTGTGGCCAGGACTGAATGATTTCCATATTACTGTCATATCAAGAGGACAACTGTCAGGCTCAAAATCAAAAAGGACACGTGGCAATTCTTCCAAGCTGAGTTCTTTATTGTTCCACAGCTAGAGACGAAAGTTTGCCAGACTAAGGACTCTACTATCTGCATCTACAATATACTCTGTGGACTATTAGGGAGGTGCTGTCTTCATCCCCTTTCTCTTACAATCAATATCAAGGCTAAGTTGCCTCTTACTCTTTTGGAATATACCTCCTGGGGATCCATCTCCTCACTACATTCCATTGCATAAACTGCACACAGACAAAGTTCTTAGAGATATATATTTTACTAACATTTCAAAAACATTTATTAAGAAAATACAAGAATATATAATGTGTAGCTGTAAAGATATATAATGGGTTTTTTTTTAACAAAGGTAAAATGACTACCTTAGAGCAAATATCTATGTAAAAGACTATGTGCAATAGAGTTTGAGCAAGATTCTGCATTTTTGAATCAGGAAAAGTAAAGCTTTATCAGAGGCAGAAAGGGAACAGTCTGCAAAATCCAATTTGGGCTAATGACCAGCGGTATTATATTCATGAGTGATATAATGGTTACTAAACAGTTGTCTATAGTTAAAACCTGCTGAGGCCTCTCTGAAGTCAGACAATTGCCAAACAGGATGAAGACATATGGCAATGTTTTAACATCCCTTCTGCAGAACGAGCAGTTGCAAAGAAAGCTTATCATATCCTTAATAAAGCTTCCTAAGTAGGAAAAATTGAAGAGATTGACTGGACAACAAGAGAAACTGAAGAGGTCACACTGAAGGGATGAGAATAGTCAGAAGGCATGCAAATCACAGGGGGAAACAAGTCAATCAGGTATGCTACTTTTGAATGCACACAACTTAATCATCAATAATGGCATTCAAAAGGCTACTTTCAACAAACGAGAAGTCTTTTTGCCTTATTGCACATATTCCTCAATAAGCCCAAGCATCAAAGACATGGCTATCAGAAGAATTCAGTTTGTCAAACAAGACTTTAACACCACAAACCACTATATATTTGGCAGAGTGGGCTTGCTGACTAGTCACCTAAAGACCACATCTGAGAACTAATTGATCTTCCAGTGAATACTGAAATAAGGCATATAGTTTTGCTAAAGGGGGGAAAAAAATGATAATATGCCATTCAGGGCAGAGTTGGTCTTCTAATGTGAATTTCTGCTCCCCACCTCCCTGTCCATGCCACCTTTCCAATAATAACATAAAGTTGAAGGTGAAATAAAGAAAATGTAAACATTACTTTTTAAAATTAAAAAGTACTTGCCTAAAATCACATAACAAGAGCAAAAATGTTGAGAAAGAACTGTATTGGAGACTGGAGTGTTCTACAGGAGTCTACTCTATACAATCATTTCTGAAAGTGGGAATTTAACCTGTGCAAGTATTAGTGACACGAGATTGATAGCTGCATCAGAAATGACAATTGTATTTATAATAGTTAATGTATTTACAGGAAATAGATTATAGGGCTAATCAAAGCCTGGCCCTTGTAGCAGGAAAAGAGTCAGAGCATATGTACCGAAGTCAAATTTGAAGGGATCTCAGATTAGCTGTCTTTCAGATAAAGAGCAATAGAGTGATGAACAAAGAGGGCACAGAGAGTAAATCCTTAACTCTCCATATTTTCTCCTTAGTTATTGAATTCAGCCCTCCAAGGCCTCCAACAATTTGGGATTTTTTGTATCCACTTCATTTTTCTGATAGTTTTTTTTACATTTCCACAAACCTTTCTAGGTTGCTTTGCTCTTTCCCCCTCGATGTTTTAATCCTTAGCTCCTCCTCAAAGTGCATGCCTCTGTTTCAGCCTTCTCAGATTAAATAGTTCAGATATATAATATCTGATTTTGATTTTCACAGTCCCTAATTGTTGATCATGCCAGTGAGAGATTATATATGTATAATAGAAATACATGGAAGGCATCATATTGGGGAAGGCTACTTTTGTGTGTTCGCACACTTTTGAATGAGTGTTGACTCCTGGTGACTGCCTGAACAAGTCCCTGCAGTTTTCTTGACAAGATTTCAGAAGTGGGTTGCCATTGCTTTCTTCCTTAGGCTGAGAGAGAGAGAGAGTGATTTGCCCAAGACCATTCAACTGTCTTTATGCCTAAGGCACAATTCCCTGTTTCTAGCCTGATACCTTACACCAACTTTATATATTCCATGCTGTAATAACACATTTTGTGTAACTTAAGATATTTTTATAACATATTAGCAATAGCAATAACACTATGCTTCATAGTGAGGTATTAAATCACAGTAATAAGGAATCTGGCTGACATCAAAAGATAATCACAGTGCATACAATGGCACATGCTAAGCTAGGATACCTGTTGAGCAGTGATGAAATTGGTACATTTTCTAGAATCCAAACAGGTACTGTGATTTTGCACTGCAATGAAAAATGCTAATGTACCATTTTCAGAACAACTGTGGGATTATTTATTTACTTATTTATTTAAATTTATTTTTTTACAGTTCTGAACTCTGATCTCCCCCAGAGAGGGACTCTGGGCAGTGTATAACAATTAGTTGATTATTAAATTAATCAGTTAATTTAAATCTGAAACAGAAGTTGTCAGATCTTCTGTATCCACGCTTGGGTAGGAGTAGCGGTAATAGATTTCTTTTCTCTACTGGATATAATGGTATTTATCTTACATTTTCTGGTGAAGGTTGGAGACAACTATGACAAAGTCCACTAGTAAGTTTAAAGCTAAAATCAGACATGTCAGAGCACACTGACAGCAAGGAGGCAGACAGACATAAATAATATGTAAAATAACTAGCCTAACTGATGCAGTAAATCATCTTTATGTTCTCTTCCTGCGATATGTTGTCAAAAGTAAAGAACAAAAGAAAACCTTGGAAATTTTGATTGGCTGAAGGCAACAGAAGATGAGAGATAGCCCATGATCATCAGAGCTGATTTTTTTTTTTAATCTTAACTGTCTTTAGCTATAAAGTAATACAGTTATTTGCATCTAAGGCAGCTTCTCTAACCTGGAGATCATCAGATCTTTTGGCACTGCAAATCCCAAATTCCCAGCAGCGAATATAGGGAATTGCAGTTCAGATTTATTTAGAAAAGCTGCTGTAGGGAGCTAATCCCATGGCTCCTGGCAAAGTAGATTAATCTAAAAAAGGAATTTTGTGAAGAAATATAGTTTATTTTGCTGTTTCTGTTGAAGGCAAAGAGAGGCACATAATTCTATCCTCTTTTCTTTAATAATAGATCAGTAAAAGAAGAACAAAATATGGCCAAACCATGTTTAGGTTAGAAAGCAAAATACCTTTTCTCCTGAACACACCTATTGACAAGATTCATACAGAGCATGAAGAAAAGCCCCAACATGGAACATCTGAATCTTGACAGACTAGAACATTGGGCCCTGTCTAACAAAATGAAATTCAACGGTGAGAAAAGTAAGAAAAACCAAATGCACAGGTATAGAATAGATAGTACCTGGCTCTATGGTAGTAACTGTGAAAGGGATCTTGGAGTCCCAGTGGACAATCACTTAAATATGAGCCAGCACTGGGCTGCAGTTGCCAAGAAAGCCAATACAGTCCTAGGCTGCATTAAAAAAGGAATAGAATCAAGATCACATGAAGTGTTAATACCACTTTATAATGCCCTGATAAGACCGCATTTGGAATATTGCAACCAGTTTTGGTTGCCATGATATAAAAAAGATATTGAGACTCTAAAAGGAGTGCAGAGAAGAACAACAAAGATGATTAGGGGACTGAAGGCTAAAACATATGAAGAATGGTTGCAGGAATTGCATATGTCTAATTTAATGAAAAGAATGACTAGGGGTGACATAGTGGTGTTCCAATATCTAAGGGGTTGCCACAAATAAGAGGGAGTCAACCTATTCTCCAAAATACCTGAAGGCTGGACAAGAAGCAATGGATGGAAACTAATCGAGGAAAGAACCAACCCATAACTCAGGAGAAATTTCCTGACAGTTATAACAATTAATCAGTGGAATGGCTTGCCTCCAGAAGTTGTGGGTGCTCCAACACTGGAGATTTTTAAGAAGAATTGAACAACTATTTGTCTAAAATGATATAGGGTTTCCTTCTTGAGCAGGTGTTGGACTAGAAGACCTCCAAGATCCCTTCCAACTCGGTTATTCTGTTATTTCTGCAAAAAAACTTACTATTCATTAGAATCTGAGTTTTCAATCATGGCTATATCCCAATATTTAAAAGGTGAAGGGGCTGGGTTATCTATTTCCTACCAATATCCATATTATTCATGGACGAGCAACATGTAGCCAGAGCACCCTGAACATTATGTGCAGTTGTGTTTGTGTTTTGTCTCAAGTAACAGAAATTGCACTTTGGTATAATTTTAACATTATTTTATAAACAGGAAAGGGAAACATATTTGATAAACATCAGCAGTTGGGAATTCCTGGAGAGAGGCTGACTTAAAAACCCTCATTAAACCAAAACTCAGGTTAACATGATAGAACATAATAACATGAATATATTAGATTTCTCAAATGCCAATAGTGCCCTCTTGAGTAAAAGTGTTGAAGCATACAATATAATATTGCATCCTATATTCATATTTCAAGACAGTTTTCCTTTTGCTATTACTTTGAGGTACAACTATATTATTTCACATTCAAATCTGAAACAGGAAGAAGAATATTAATGAACTGTACCTATCAGAAAGCTAATTTTCTTCAATTCTGTTAGGTGATCAAGAGGTACATAGATAAGCAAACCAAACAAAAAGCAAAACTAAATAATCAACTACAAGAAAAAGAATGTAATTACTTATCTTTACCTAAAATATTTTTTCTTTTTTTTTCTAATTTTGATTCAATAATCTCTTGTGTCCTGGATGAAGAAGTCTGAGCAGAGAAATTTAAGTAAACAGGAACATAGCCGGCTTCATCTTGTATTTTGTTAAGCAGTGATCTTGCAACTACAGACTTTGTAAAAGAAAAGGTAGATAAATTACAGGACATGTAGATACCGTAATTCCCTCCAATATTGACTATACTGCTACACATGGACCAGACTACAGAATCCTATGAGCAGTAATACATTTCCCAATCATATTTCTTCCATTTCTATGGGCCACAAAAATATTCGTATGCAAGTTTTTTTTCTCTTTTCCCATTCCCACTAAGTAAGGGACTCAACAGGTCTTTCAAAATATTTATACTGCATTTATTTATCTTCTTCCTTTTTAGCTGATCAGCCAATACTGTAACTTTTATAATGAAGTTATAGCTGTAACAGAAAATTAATTTCCTCAAATGCAGAAATTATGACTCTTCCTGTAACCCTTCACAGTCTCTAGAGTTAACATCAAACCAGAGGCAACTTGGTGTCGCCTACATGTGGGTCCTTTGCTCCTGGCTGTTTTTGCCAAATTGACAAAAAAGAGTTTTGTGCCAATTTGCTGCAAGTTCCACTGCTTTGGAATGTTTGTGCAAAGTCATGGCACACATTCCAAAGATGTGTGTGTGTGTGTGTGTTTTGTGGCAACAGACAGGCTAATTGAAGAGATGGGGAGAAAAGGGTTGAGTGAGATCGGGACTGTGGTGCGAAAGACTATCGTCTTGATTAGAAATGGGAACAGGGCATACCTGGCACTCTTAATTGAAGAACGGTGATTAGGCCTACAGTAGGGGAAAATGTTCAAGTCTTCTTCTCTACATATGATATCTCATCTAGCTCACAGCCCTTATGCTGTTATTTGTTAAATAAAGAATAATTACACAACCCCCAAGTGCATGGTGAGAATCATAATTAGGTTGGGCCTTAGTCAAAAAAATGCCTCAATGAACAGTCCTTTAAATGTTTTTTTTTAATAAGTCCTTTTGAATCTGTTGTTTTGTTTTGTTTTCAAAACCAAATAATTTCACTATGTAATCAAATAATTCTTACTTTGCCAACTCCAGTAATTCCTGTGAATAGCACGGAATGTTTGACAGCTAGCAATTTTTCCATTAGAAAGCCATAGCGTACAGTGTCCGTGGTAGGAACAAGCATTTCAAAAAATGGTACTGTCCTTTTGTATTTAAAGGTTGGTATAATTCGCTCCCAAGGATCCAAGCGTTTTGTATCATAATCAATGTAAACGCTCCACAAATCGCCAGAAGTTGGGAGCTAGAAGGTGAAACAGCCATGTTAATGTTCTACCAAGGACTAAGAGCAAAGAATATTTCTATTAATACAGACATAGGAGTTTGAACCATAAATTGCTCAGATTCTTTCATCCATAAACTAGCAGAAACTACTAATACATCCTCAGGTTTTTCTCTACAATAATGAAGGCAGAATTTTGTTCATTATCCTCAGAATTTACCATTTAAAAAAAAAAATCTAAAGCAGGTATTACACTGTTTGAATCAGCAAATAATCAAGGAAAACTTTATTTACTTCACATGTTTGTCGGTTATTCTACATGAGGTTTACTTAAGTTTTAGACCAAGAATAAATCTTACAGAGAGTAAGAGCCAAGAGTGCTGTTTGTGGGTCTTTCAAAAGATAGAAAATTACATCAATGATGCCATCAAGTGCTGTATTTTTATTTACTTTGAGAGACCTGGAGGATAAATAGAGTAAAATCACCTTGCTTTCCTCTTCCACACACCCCCACCCAGAAATCAGCAGCAAATGCTGACAGAGGTGGCAGGAAAACAACCTCTGCACCATGCCTGTTTGACCTATTTTTAAAACTAAGGTTTAGTCTACTCAACTGGTTGTTTTAAAAGTAGCTGATCTAGGATTCTGAGCCACAGGTATGCTTGGAGACCTCATTATGAGGAACATCCCAGTTTGAAAGATCGGAAATCTCTTATTGCCTGAATTATAATAGAGAACTGGGTCCAGAAACCAAAGGGGAAGAGAGATGCTTGCATTAGCCTAAAATAGCCAAGAAAGTGTTAAAATTGTTCATTTGCATACAAGTTGTCTGGCTGCAACACCTGCTCGGTAATTGGTGAAATGCACCAGCCATGGCATAATTGCTGCAGTTTGTTGTCTGTTTAAGAAAACCTTACTTCAGCACTAGAATACTTTATGATGGTTTCAGCTACCTCTGATACAGTTGAGAAGGAGGTGAGAGCAGATCTTGAGACACGGTAGAAAAAAAGAGGCTGTCTGTACATGGTTAGGTGCGTGTAGAGAAAGGTTCTAAGTAGTGATATGCGTTCCATCATTTTGGAGTGGAACATTCAATTTCCCTCCAGGCCAAGCCAAAACATTTCTTGAAAATGCCATTCCAGGGGTGGTCCCCATCCTTCAAAGCAGAAGCAATTCAGGGTGAGCCGGGCTGATCCAGCCCTGAAACAGGTTAGAAAAGTCCAGTTCAGGGAATTTATTTCCAGAAACTGCTGGATCATCTCCAGTTCAAGAGGAGGTTTAGCAAGATCTACAGAGAAAGAGAACTTTCCCGAGTTCCAGAATGTTCTCTTCCCAAATATTTTCTTCCCAAATCTGTGAATTTTGCACATTCCTGCCCTAATATTATTTTAAAGGGATGTTTGTTTGGGGTATATCTGAATCCAGAAACACTTGTGAATATCTCTTTTTAGAGGCTGAAATAAAGGAAAAATCACTCTTGTTTTATTGCAACATGATAATGAAGAGCATTACCACAAAAGCCAAAGTATTATTCCCACAATATATTTCATACCTTGGCATCAGCATTATCTTCAAATTGCTGTCTTACAAATGTATCAAAAGCATCCCAACAGTTCTCCATTATATTTCCACCCACAGACCACAAATAACAGAAGACAAATGTCTGGCACACAAGAGAATTTAACCGTGATTGTTCCTGTTTAGATAGGAAAAGATGATTAGGGCTAGGTGACTACAAAGGTGATTTTGATAGAAAATAATGTAAGAAAAATATCCTTGAAGAATATGAATTTTGCAAATTTAAATTTATCTTCCCTGGGAAATAGCAGGCAACTTTAAGGAATATATATTCCACATATTTTGAGAAAGAAAAATATTTGGTAGTGTAAAAACATATGTGCACATTATATTCGTATTTTATAAGATTTAAGCATTATGCCATTATGAACAAGTATATTAGATTTTTAATACATAAATTCTCAATTAACTAATATTCAAAATATTCAGAAGAAATATAATGCATTTGTACAATACACTCATCCTGAACAATTTGGAAAGCATGATCATGGAACTTTTGATATTTTATTCCCAAATGCTGCCATTGGAGTTTTGAGTTTAGCCTGGACTAATATAGCTTCAAGCATCTGCAAATCTCCTCAGAGTTCTGGATGCTTCAAGAGGCAAAACTGGTGCTAAACTCCATAAATAATAATTCAAAATGCAGGTAGTCTTCGCTTCACTACCTCAACTGGGACCAGCAATATTGTTAAGTGAAATATAATGAGACAATGCCTGACTGACAATATCAGTTCAGCTGCTAAAAGAATCACCCTAAATAGATAAGCACAAAGTCATATGACAGAGGCTTGCGACTTCCTGCTGGTTTCCCCATTGGCTTATCATGTCAGAAGGCAGCTGTGAAGATGGCAATGGTAATCATGTGACCACGGGGATACTGTCATAAGTTCAAATGATCACCGAACAGGGCAGTCGTTAACCAAAGACTACTTGTATACCTAAATATTGGCCTAATTTTTCTCATTTTAAGGTGGTTAAGAAATAACATGGATGCTTTAAGCTAATGTAAATAAATTTCACTCATTAACCCCTTCTTTCCCAAACCAATCCAACTTAATCATAATATTACCAGCTTGTGGCTCATACAGAATAGAAATAGGAACTATAGACCTGAGCTAAAGGAGTGTTGACTGCTTTCATTTCCATTCATTGATAGCAGAAGAAATACACTTAAACAACCCAATTTTAGATTTGTTTCTATAACACTGTAGTGTTATAAAACACTGTAGTGAATCTTGAAAAGAGTGCACATTAAACTCAAAACAACCCACAGAAGGCATTTGGGTGTGGTGTCAAAAAGGGTGGAATCAATAGTTACAAGCTCACACTTAATCATAAACCATGGTGCATGTCTCATAACAAACATATCTGAAGAGTTGACATGAACATTCAATTAAAATGAGATGAACTGTTAAGGAAAAACGAGTTCTGAACATTCATCAGAATTAATCTATATATTCACAGGTTTCCAGTATGTTTCTCCTAGAACAAAAATGTCAACGCATATTTGGAATCTCCTGCTTGGGATAGAGGTGGTCTTCATTTAGTTACCATTCACTCCTTGACTGTTCAAACTTACGAACATGCTGAACGAATGGTAATTATAACTGATCTTTGGCGTGTTGGCTGTTGCTGGGGTCACTTGATCATAATCTGGGCACTTGGGATCCAGATTGCAATTATGAAATTGCAATGAGCTATAACTACGCGATCACAATTTCCAATGTTCTCTGCCAACTTCCCATAAGCAAAGTCAATGGGGCAGGAAATCGGATGTCGTGGTCACGTGAGATCCGTGCTTAATGTCCTCTACAGTTCTCACTTAACAAGTATCAAAAACGAACATACTGAATGGGTCATATATCTCTCTGCATTTTGTGTTTCATAGTACATTATCTATCATTATCATGAGCTCAAGTCATTCCACTACAAGTGAATGCATTTTCATGAAGGTGAAGGATATATACATGTACATTTACATATACATGCCTTCAAATGGTTACATTCAGAACGTATTTCTATAGCTAACTAGCTATAGCTCTAAGCAACAAGTTAATATCACGACTACAATAGGCTTTCTCTACATAGTGCTTCAGGCAAAAACACCACTGCTATATAGAAAATACTGCTATCATAACTCTGAGATGGTTTAGAGAAAAAAAACCTATTCTTCCTGCGCTTGGCTTCTATAGAGCAAACCAGCATGAAAATATTGCTAGACGTATATTAAACAGATGGCTGTGATACTCTGTACTTCTTTGAAATCAACAAGTGAAGCTATTTTTCAATGTACTGTTGCTCTCAGAAATCATTTAGGCAAGTCTGAAAGGAAATGTCTTTTAAGCAGTGGTATTCTAGCTGAAGAGAGAGGCTTATGAAGTTTGTTCCACCCCTAGTCTTAGAAAATGTAACACAATTAGATTCTAGTAGGTTTGGTAAACAGTGCTCAATACTTTCAATGTATGTTTTCCCCCTACCTTATGTTGTAAAGTGCAGCATAATGGGGCCAGATCATCTACTGACAGTAATCCCAAAAGTCCCAGTTGCCATCATAACCACTGGACCACGTTTGTCATACGTGGGAAAAAGCGGCAGTCTCAAACAAGGAGTGCAGTGGTGTTGTGGGGGGGGGGGAGAACTCTCACAGGCAGACACCATGGAAGTCAGGCAGGTGAACAAAGGCTTTTGGTGGGTTATTGGAGATCACAAGGGCCAGCAGACACCTTGGGAGAGCCGTTGGAGGCATTGGGAGGGTTGGCAGAGGTTTTTGGTGGGGATAGTGCGGATGTGCATGTGCTGCAGGTAGGCACATGCTATAGAGCAGGTGTCCCCAACCCTGGTCCGTGGACCGGCACCGGGCCGCGGGATGCCAGAAACCAGGCCACGCAAACAAGCCCCATCTGCGGGATACAGGTAGCACACGAAACCACGCCCCCTCTGGTCCGTGGAAAAACCTCTCTCCGCAGAACCGGTCCCTGGTGCCCAAAAGGTTGGGGGCTGCTGCTAAAGAGTGCAGGCAGATGGGGAGGAAATGGAGTATGAGATCCTCCACTGGTTCTTCCACAGGGGAAAAAAGGAGCAATTTACAGGAGGAACTTGCAACTTTCCTTGCTGGCTTCCCCGCTGACTTTGTTGTCCCCACTGATTTTACTTGTCAGCAGCTGTGGCCCACTGCTACACTGTACTTGCAATCAGGGCCTCTGAATGCCCAGGTTGTGATCACGTGCCCATGGGGGTGCTGCAACGGAGGGAACTTACAAATGAGGATTAGTCAGAAGTCCATTTTTTCAGTACTCCCGTAACTTTGAGCAGTTGCTGAATGAATGGATACAAGTGCTGGACTACGTGTAGAACAGAATAAGACTGGATTAGGTTAAAAATTTCCTCTACTTCTTTTATCAGATCCCACCATGTAGGAAAAAGAAAGAGGAACTATACAAAGGGCAAAGCAAACAGACATACCAAGTTCATACTGGGTCCTGCCTTTCCAAGAAGTAATGACTCCAGTAAACAGCAAAGAGCAACAACTTTACTGATGTCCACTTGTGATACGGCTTGGGAACACTTTTTGTGAATGTATTTTAGACCATCTTCAACATAACGCGAAAAGAGTTCAAACAAATATGTTCTTGTTTCTTCATTGAGCTAAACAAAAGTCAATATTGTCGTACAATTATTGTTTCCTCACCAACTCAGAAAAATGTACATTTCATAAGAAGAAAGCATATCTGATATATTAGTGTACATAGTATTGCACTCTAAACTCTCCTGTGCTAATAGGTCTAGAGTCAAAATAGGACAAATGAGAAACAAAAGAAGGTACTGGTATGCCCAGAGGGAAGATACCAAAGTTTATAGCCATTTTACAAAGCCATTTCAACAATGAAAAAGCAGATTATGGGAACTGAGAATCCCCTCCCTCCCTTCCTCCCTCCCTTCCCTATGCTGCCCATCCCAAGTTCTGGACACCTTAAAACAATATAGATAAAGTTAAAAATAAATTGCATGGCCATCAAATATAACATGTGGATTGCCCAATGTAGCGTAACACCAAAGGCATGTTTGAAAAAAAGAAAAACATTCAATATCTGCTTGAATGCCAGAAGAAAAAAGGCCAAGGGTTCTTCTGGGGCCAGTATATTACATAAATGTGGGGCCTATAACAAAGGTGGCCTCAGAGAATATTCAGTCTTAACAAAAATGTGCAAAACGCTTAGTTATTATTGTGTACTAGATAAAACATACTTTTTCTTCAAGGCCTGCCATCCATGTTTTGACATAGGGCATCCACTTCAATTCCTCTGGGTCAATGTATACCATTCCACATCGGCTTACTGTGGCAGGAGAAGCAACTCTTAAGTCTTCTACCTAAAATTCATAGACACTGCACCTGTTTCTCGTTCAGCATATTCTTAGCAAAGAAAGCAATGCAGCTAAAGTTGGATCTTTGGTTCAGAAATAACATCTCTATTTCTTGGTTAATTGAGATTGTAATCCCAGATAGATTGAAGCATTGTTGGATTTCACAGCAAAGAGGAAAGCTTCAGGATTTCACCTTGGGTCTCTGAAGAAGGACTTCCAAATCTTTCATATCCTACCTCAGAACTCTAATCATACAAGAGTAAAAAAACCAGGAAGCGATCCAGGGTACAGTATTTCTCAAATACAGTAATAACATTAAGGGGATATTTATTCCAGCCTTGTAATTTTCATTAAAAAAAAACACCCAAAATAAAATCTTTCCAATGTTTAGAATGGAAAGAAATTATTTCCCATCTTGGAAGATGAAGTTATTGATATTTCCTTCTGCCCTATCAGCTTAAGTCAACAGCACACACTGGTCTGCTTCTTCCAGCAACAGAGGCAACACATTAGACAGTCATATGATGAAGTCATACATAATTTAAAAAACACCTTTAAATATAGGGCAGATGTAAAATTGTTGTTCAGTTGCATAACAATGCAAGCAAGGTTTTAGGCTACACAACATTTACTGCCTCATATAGAAGAAATACAAGAAACAAAAACTTTTGAAAACAGCAATTCCCCCAGTGCTAAAATGTAAGAGATAAAGTTAGAGCTCCTTTTTCTATTTTGAATAAGACATAGTTAATAGAGGCTTCCACGTTTATCCAAATCAAATTAGTTTTGAAGATTTGAACAATGATGCTGTTCTTGAGAAAAACACTGAAAACACAAACCCAGTGAAATCCAGGGATACTCTGTATATGGCGTTTAGAAAATCCATCAAAACTAAGAATGTAAATTACCTCAAACAACATATGGATGGATGGCGTCAGTTTGATTCTTTCACTGTTAGCCAAACAAAGCATCTTGTTGTCATCTAGAACCGTGTTCAGATTTTCGATCCATAGCGCATCCACAGGTCCATCACTGACGATCCACTTATGATCTTCAGAGGTGTCCACTACAGCAGCTCGCACACTAAGTGCCATTAAGCCATCTTTCCATTCCAGGGTTAAATTGTTAACTTCGCCATATAGCTCACCCATAGTTATTGATTTAGGATTCAGAACATAGGTTTTAACTGGCTGGAAAAAATGATATTCCTCACCTGCTTTATATAAAGTTCCAAGTGTATCTGCCAAAATTTGATAAACTGTAGTTTTTCCACCTCCTGTTGGTCCAACAAGCATGACCCCATGCCTTACCAGCATAGTTTCATACAGCTGAATCACTTTACGAATCATGGTATCTTCGGTCTGCAATCCTTTGGAAAGAATGGTATCTACTATTGTCGACTGCAGCACTCCATAATTATGTTCTGGGATTATGACTCCAGGAAAAAGGTCAGATATAATTCCACTGAAAGAAATGAAGCACAAGAGATTTGCTCATTTATTTACTTTATTGGTACCAGTGCAAAATTTAAGCTGTCAAAGAGAACATTTTACATTTCAACAAATAAGGGGAGGATTTGCATTCTGTTGTTAATTCCTCTAATTCTCCTTTTTTACCCCATCTCTCAACTGAAATGCTGACAGACATGGTTGGGTAAAAAACAAACTGGGAATGGTGGTTCTCTATTCCCCAACCATGGGCAGAGTGCAAAAATGGGCATAACAAGGTAGCTGTAAATATTCACTAGATAAGATAAAAAGCCCAGATTCAAAACTTTTAAGTTCAAAATTGCCTTGTCCTTGCCACTTCCATGTATTAAATTGAAGCAGTCAGGGAAACAATATCAGAGAGAATAGCCAGAAATGAGAAATATTCATAATGAAATCTGGATTTCCAGTTTACAGGAACTCAGTCATCCAATATTGTCCTCAGAAGTATGTATGTATGTATGTATGTATGTATGTATGTATGTATGTATGTATGTATGTATGTATGTATGTATTTATTTAATTTGTTTGCCGCCCATCTCACCATGCGTGACTTATACTGCAGAGTATAACAGGATTCTGTAGCTAAGCAAATCTTTATCTGCTTAGTGGACATATATGTTTGGAATCAACAGAAAACAAAGGCACTCTTATTATGGTTATCCAGCTTCAACCTCTTGGCTAGATTATTACAGTACAGTCATTATGGGATTACCTTTGAAACAACAATAGATTAACTAATTGCAATCACACAGAATAGACTTTAAGATTGTTAATTCAGACTGAAGAATGGAATCAAATCTTTAGCATACTTATTGATTCACAATCCGTTTCTGGATCTGGTTTCAAGTGCTTAAGAGTTTAAGGAAACCATCTGTTTTTGTTTTTATTTCATTGTGGATCTTATAATGAAATAAAAAAGTAATAATTAATTTTAAAAGTACCTGAACAAAAGAGCATCATCTGCAAGAAATTTTGGGAGATTCGAATCTCGTAATGCTCTTATTAAAACAACATCTTCATTCAGGTTTGGATGCTCTCTCTTTAGTGATCTAAATTTACAGAAAACAGTATTTTAAGTTTATATTAACATTAGTATGTCAGTTACTTTAGACATATATGGAAATTGGAAGTTTATAAAGGTCTTCTCTAATAACTACAAAATCCTTAATTTATAGTTATCAGTTAAATATTGGATCAGTAAAACAGGTTTTATTATATACCAATTGTTAGGTGCTTTATACATTTTGTTTCACAATCATATACAGATTGTTAAAATAGATGAATTAAACCCTCATAAAACCCCACAAACAATGGATTATTCTGCTTATTATATAGCAAGTTGTACATACCTGTCATTAATCATGTCAATATAAAAATATACACTTTAGTGGCATTCATCAAAAGCTTTATTGCCCAGAAGTTACACATAACCAGAAATAATTTTATTTTCTATAAGTCCACTGTATAAAGCTTTTTCCTAACAATACGTGAATGTATCAGCCTCTATATAAAATTGTACTTCACAGAACATGAAAGCCAGTTTGGTCTACTGGTTAAGGCATCAGGCTAGAAAGTGGAGACCATGAGTTCAATCCCACCTTAACCATGAAAGCCAGTTGGGTGACTTTAGGTCCGTCACCCTTCCTGTCAACCCAACTCATCTCAAAAGGTTGTTGTGGGGAAAATAGGAGGAAGGTATTTAGGGTATGTTTGCTGCCTTGAGTTATTTGTGAAAATAATAAAGATGGGAAACAAACAAAAATATTTTACCCTGCCATGACCAACACAGATTTGACAGCTCTCATTCCAAAATCATAGTGGTCTTGTTGGGAAAGCTGTTCACTACAGAGTTTATACATCTGGGTCATCTTTCTTGCAAGTATTTTACTTGATTCAAATCCCTCAGAATACAGAATAACCTGAAATATAAAACACATTCTTACAAAAATCAAAAATCTCAAGCATAACTAGATAACTAAAGAACCACTTTGGTCTGCTGGTTAAGATGCTGGCCTAAAAACCAGGAGAGTGTGAGTTGTAATCCTGCCCTGGGCCTGAAAGTCAGCTGGGTGATTTTGAGCCAGTCACTCTCTCTAAGCCCAACTCACCTTACAAGGTTATTGTTGTGGAGAAAAGAGGAGGGAGAAGGAATGTTAGATACGTTCACTGTCTTGAGCTGTTAATAAAAGAAACTAAAAAGGCAGGATAACTTGATTTCCTTATGGATAGGCCCCAGGCTGTGCGAGTTGGAAAGAAAGTTTCCAACTCCATCTCCTTGAGTACGGGTTCCCCACAGGGCTGTGTCCTGAGTCCGCTACTGTTCACCTTGATAACCCACAACTGCTGTGCCAAATCTGCTACAAATCATATTGTGAAGTATGCAGACGACACGGCAGTGGTGGGTCTTAGCCGGGACGACAATGAAGATGCTTATAGGGAAGAGCTGAAGGCTCTGGTGGACTGGCGCAATAAAAGTAACCTGGTTCTAAATGTTGATAAAACAAAGGATGCAGCTGTAGAGGTGGTCAACAGTATTAAGTATCTGGGGGTGCAGATAACTAACAATCTGAATTGGTCTTTCCACACGTCATCCTTAGTGAAGTGTGCAAACCAACATCTACATTTCCTGCGTCGGATGAGGAGAGCACATCTCTCTCCTTCTGTCCTGGCCACTTTTTTACAGAGGCACGATTGACAGCATTTTAACAAACTGCATCATTGTCTGGTTTGGTGGCAGCAGTGCCTCAGATAGAAAGTCCATACAGAGATTGGGTAAGGACAGCCGGGAAGATCATAGGAAGCTCATTTCCTGGTATTCAGGATGCTGCTTATAAGCACTAGGTGCTTAGAGCTCAAAGCATTGTTAGAGACTCCACACATCCACTTTATGGTCTGTTTCTGTTGCTCCCCTCTGGGAGGAGGTATTTCAAGCAGGACTACCCGATTCTGTAATACAAGGGCAATTCAGAAATAAACCTCTGTTTGGTTATCAGTGACAGACACTTGCAGATATAGAACTTTTATTATATACATTAGAAAACTACGTTACATTACCTTTTGACAAAATCGCCATTCAAATTGAGGCACTTCTCATAATGTCTTACAAGGTTTAAAATTCCTTAGCAGTAGTTGCTTGGCGCCAAATCTGGACTATGGGGGAGTGATCAAAAACATCCCAACGGAACTACTTCAAAAGGTCTTGGGTGCATCTAGCAGTGTGCGGGCAAGCATTATCATGAACCAACACCACATTGGAAGTGGTGCCATAGAAAATCCCGCCAAATGTGAAGATGCCGAAGGAGTACTGCTAGTGAAGTTCATGGAGCGTGGTTCGACCATTAATTCAGAAGTCTACTGTAAAACATTACAAAAACTCAGACTAGCCATCCATAACAAGCGTTGGGGCACGCTGATTTCCGGAGTGTGGTGTTGGTTCATGATAATGCTCGCCCGCACTTCCCAGTATCCATTCTTTGGGCAACTCAAAGTCAGTGAGTAGAAAAAAGGTAAAATAAATTATTAAATTTATAATTAAAATCTAAAGTTCAAATCCCTACTTGTGCTCTGCTCATCATCTTGTTTAGTACAATTAGTAAATCTATTAAATAATTAAACTGTTAAGAACAGATACTACACTTGATTCTAACCAAAAGGCTAATAGTAGCTTGATTAACGAAGTATATGCGAAATACCTTTAATTAATTAAACCTTTTAAATGGTTTTAACAATAGTAGTAATAGTTTTAATTAATTATTAAAACTATTAGGTTGAATCCAAAGTGAGGGATTCAGATGGAATTGTTTGACCTTGGACCCGCTGTCTAGTCTTGTACCATTTAGCCAAAAAATACTCACTGCCTAAAGGACCCCTTTTCAGAACTTTCGTGGATTGGAAATCATGTTTTTAACTGCTTCTAAGTGGGAGGTGTGGAAAACACATTGATCTGGTTTAGATAGGTTGGCTGGGCTGTGGAAAATACATAAGCAATCCAATGATGGACCTGCTCTATTGTTGTTAATTGCTGCCCCTGGCCCTAACAATAGGTATTGAAAAAGTACCTCTGCAATCAAAGCATAGTTTGGAACCATCATAGAAAATGGCCTGAAGAGTGCTTTTAGATTGTCAGGTAACTCTGTTCGTCCAGCATAGCCAGGATTCATAGTAATGAAAGCCGCACAAGTCATAATTAATTTGATTTCGCGTCCTTCAAACATAAACCGAGTGACCTTTGGTAAAAGAAAGCGGGGAAAAAAGAAAGCCATTACATTTATATTTACATCCAAATTATATTTTTCTTTATTTTAGTCATAGATCAGAACCTTCATGAATACAGTATAATTATACATAAAACATAAGATATTAATTTATATAAAACATAAAACCATAATATAAGCTTATTATAAAAACAAAACAATGTATCTCAAAATTGCTGAACCCAAAGTTTAATGGCTCAGCATGATTTATTTCCATTATATACATATTCCAACGTCTGTGCTGAAAAATAAAAACAAAGGAATTAATGTTTCAAAGTCACTCAAATCAGATAAGAACAGCTAATATCCCCTATATTTTCTATAAATCATCACAGAGTGTAACTCACTGCATCTGTTACGTATAGGAAGTGTTGAGTTATAAAGATATTTAGTTGGTTTAAGAAAGTAATAACTTGGAACGAAAGACACATTTCTTTGATGTTCTATCTCATTAACTCGTTTTAACACTTGGTTTAGCATGCCTAAGCCCGAAAGCCAAGAGAAATTGTGGTGAAAAGCCACATGAATTGAGTTCAGCTACAATGATAGCACCATACAGAATGGCAGGCATCATTCAATATGAAAGGCCAAACCTAAAAGGCACCATATTTAATTCTAACTAAAAATTAAACATGGTAGCCCAAATTTTTGCCTTGACTTTCAACAGAACAGTCTCAAGTCTTAACAGTGCATTTGGGGGCTTGGAGAGTAGATTTTCAAAATGTGGACTCGATCTCATCTAGAAATAGAAAATAGACTGGATTCTGTGAAATAACCGAGAAGAGTACTTGCTTCAAAAAACCCTGAAACCACAAACATATTCTGGGTACCTCTAGTTTGATAAAAAAAAACTCAATATAGCAGCAGATCTCTCCTATGTATTTTGAGATATTACATGTTGTGTTCTTGTGGGACATCAGAATAATGAAAAACAATGCTCAAGTAACTGAATCCTTGGTCTTGCTCAATATCTCCCTTGTGATTATTTGCTTAGCATATGGCACTGGTACACTGAAAGCCAGAAAGTCTACAATGTTATTACAGATTAGTTTGGCTACCTAAGAATGCCAGTTCATTTTTTTCCATGCTTGTGCACTATCCAGGAAGCACTGCAGGGGACAAACTAGCTCCACACATAAGAGTGGCTAACAATGTTCTATGGGAGTATCAGCATCATCAGGGGGTTTTCTCTACCGATTTTGTCTCGCATTCAGACAGGTCCAGCGCCAGTTGGTTCCTTGCTATCACACAAAGCGCTATTAGCTTTCCACTAGGGTGGTACCTATTTATCTATTTGCAGTTTCGCATGCTTTCGAACTGCTAAGTTGGCAGAAGCTGAGGTGAGTGATGGGAACTCACTCCCTCACTTGGTGCAAGGGCTCGAGCTGCTGGAGTACAGAGAGCTGACCTTTTCCGGCCAGCAAATCCAGAGTCTTTAAGCTGCTGAGCCACCATGCCTCTTCTCCCTTGTTTACAAATCAGCAATGACTTTTTAGCTGTTTTTTTTTTTCAAAAGCTGGAACGTTTGATGTTTATCTTATTAGTGCTCCACTGAAAATGGCAATGCTCTCCTCAAACAACTTTATGTCCTGGATCAAATAACAACAATGTCTGCATAGAGCAGGACTACTAATCATTAATCAGCATCCTTTGAAGAATGAAAACCATGTCCTATTAATGAATGTATATAAAAATTGAAGAGGGGTGGGGTAGAAATGCTTCTCTGTTTCACTGCTCTTGATACAGAGAACCAAAAGATGCTAATGAATACATCTATTACATTTTAAAAAAAAAACCATGAAACATAGCATCTGCTACCTTTGCTGCTTTAGCATTCCTTATTGTAATCAGTTGTTGGGCAATAACAGACAGAACTTCAATATCAATTCGATTGAATTCATCAAAGCAGCACCAGGCTCCAGACTGTGCCAGACCACTGAAGAAGCGCCCCATCATCTGAAACAATAGGCATACACTGTTATTATGTTGTCTTAAATGTTTATCCTCGGATCAGTGGTAGTTTCAAGTATCAACTCCTAAAGTTGCGTAATGAGAGGGATGCCTACATCCAAGTTTCATGAGGTCTGTGTTAAACCTCTGCATCACTTCATCAAAATAACAGAAGCCTGTTTCAACTTTACTCTGACTTGCTTGAATGTTTGGTACCAACTGGCTCATTAGCCCAAAGTAAATTAAGTTTATTTAAAATGCAAACCATAGTTTGAAGCTGATTTATGAACCATTTTGTGTGCTGCTATTAGACAGCACATCTAAACTTGCTATTCTGATTTAATGGATATGGCTACGTTGCTTTATCCCATCTTCAAAGAGAAATATGAAGGAGAGACTCAAAACTGAAACTTAGTCCAAAGAACTAAGAGGCAGGTGTGGATGCTTTCATGGTTCTTTCCATCTTTTTTTAATGGCAACAAACTTCTTTCCCCGCCATGCTTCAGCACTCCTTTACAGCAATCTACATGCCAGGCTTTTTATATCTGACTGTGGATGATTTAATTCATAAATATTTATATGTAGATGTTAAAAGCATAGTTACTCTTAGAATCTATACCAACAATTCAATAGAGGCAATTACTGAGTGACCTAATAGACGTTGCTGTCATTTTTCACTCACTTTATGCTAAAATTTGTTTAGCCCTTTGGGGACTAGGTTAAACTTTTGTACTGATTGCTAACCAGTGCTAAGAAAAAAAAGCAAAACAACAAAACAATTCCAAGAGTGACTGATGCCCCCTAAGGACTCTCTCTAATTTGCATTTATTCTTCATCCTTCCAATGATAAAAGAATTAGCAACACTTACAAGTTCTGAACAATGCAGAAAACATGTATGTAAATCAAACAATTAGGTATTTGAATATTTAAGGAGCAGATTCTGGCTTATTTAATAAACCAAGATTAGGCATCACATCTAAACAAAGCTACTGACCTTGCTATGACCATTATGAAAGGGACTGAACAGACAGACGGATAAAATAATTGTACAATAACCCAATTTGCTGTAATTAATTCTGTTAGAAGAATCATTAGCTTGAGAAATAATTTCTTTAAAATCCTATCTTACCAAGGGCCACATGTTTAATTCTCCATAAAATTATTGTTTTTTTCTTTTACATAGTTTCAAACTCGCTCTTTTATTCAGTTCTCTCATTCTATTCTAGCTAAGGTGTCCAAAGATCGATCAGTTAAGCACTGGATGAAAATGACTGGCTCATCTTTGATATTACTATTTTAGAGAAACTATTACTATGCTTTACTATAAAAAAACAACTCTCCCGTTTTGGCTGGCCTGCTTGAATGCCATACCTTGTAATCCAAGCCATCTGAACAGTTGAACACCACACATTGGATGGCAAGTGCTTTTGCAAGATCTTTTGTAGTCTCTGTTTTTCCAGTACCAGCAGGTCCAGCCGGGGCACCCCCTAGGTCAAGTTGCAGGGCTCCCATCAGGCAAAGATAGCAACGATCCTAATGAGAGTTAACGTATATTCAACTGCATATGCATGATATTGTAAGGCAGGGGTGTCAAACTCAATTTCATTGAGGGCCGCATCAGCATTGCGGTTGCCCTGGGGGGGGGCGGATGGGTGTGGCCAGGGTGGGTGTGGCCTACTGGGTGGACGTGGATGGAGTGGGTGTGGCCTACTGGGTGGGCATGGACAGCTCTACATCGTTCGTGTCAAGGGGGCCTGGGCAGGAGTGGGACAGATCTGAGAGTCTCTGGCAGAAGGGGGTGGGACCAGGGCAAGTGCCAAGGCATGGTCCACTGGAGGAGCCTCCCCAGCATGCACCCAGGGGGCGGGGCCGACGCGGCAGGGGCTGGTTCCTCGCTGTTTCCAGACGGCCTTGTGGAGCTAAGACTGAATGCGTTTCAGCATAGATGGCCACCACAAAATTGTACATTGGCTCCCGGCCGGCCTGGGCCAGGACCAAGGCAGCGGGGGCCGTTCCCTCACTGTTTCCAGGATGTCTTCGCGGGCCACATGAAACCATTTCGCGGGCTGGCCCCCGGGCCTTGTGTTTGACATGTCTGTTGTAAGGAAATCTGAATATGACATAACTACAACTGCACAATTAGGTTACAACATCAAGTCGTGCAATAATTATATGGAGTGTCAATGGATCTCTGACTTAATTTTGGACTCTTTCTTTGAGACAAAGAAAAAGCAATTGGTTTCTTAATAAGCTTCTTCTTGACTTCTAAATCTGTCCCCAATGTTGTCCTGAGGCTATGTAGGCTAGAGGCTTTTTAACTAGAATTAAAATCAGGGCATGACAATTAATTTTATTTTTCACCTTACACTTAACTAGTCTCATGGGGCTACCACAATCAATCTTATGGGACCCGTATTGTATTTATTTTTTCTGTTCCTTCATCAATGTCTTTATTTGCTTTTTTTTTCCGGGTGGTGTTTTTTGGTGGGGGTGGGGGGTAAGAAGTTCTATTACAAAGGTACTTTCAGCTGCACCATCTACCTTGTGAGAAGAGAAAGTTTAGCCCCAAAGCTCCATGGTGTTCATCACTATCTCTAAATGTCATCAACCTTCACTCTACCACTTTTAGCGTCCCGCTTGTTAACTTGTCATTGCTCTGCTGTATTTCCTGTTTTCTCTGCTTTTTTTCATTTCCCAAACCTCTCCTCCCACAGTCTCTTTCCACTGAAATAATTTACACACCTGCAAGAGATAATTTCTCTTGCAGGCAAGAAAATAAGAGCAACACATTACCGTGAGTGGCGTTATCACTAATCTTGGACATGCACCCAAGTATTCATAGGCATAGGTATATTGAGATAAAGCCATCCTCGCCACGCAGTTATCTAAATCGAGGTCCCAATAGTAGCGCAGTTGTCTTTGCCAGTCAAAATTGTCCACAGAATCCACCTTGCCAAATAAACAGAAAATGTTTATTAATTCTTTTTTAAATGGTAAAGCTACACATATTATTTAAACAAAATCAACGTACCTGTTGTTGTACAAGTTCTGTAACAATGTCTCTTGCGTGTACGTCAATAGTAATGAGTGCAGTTATGATATTTCTGTGAATTTTGGGAAGGCTGCCGCGGACTAGTGAAGCCAACGCGTTTAGTCTCTGTGCAATGAAACGAAACAAAATCTTTACTTAACATAATGCCTTATACTGAAAGGACAGGGATAGGTTAAATTGAAAAAAATGATATTGAATCCAAAGAGATCATAGGAACTTTCTTGAACCGTTTCATCAGCAATGAAGATCGTTGCCATATTTGATATTATACATCAGGGGTGTCAAACTGCCAGCCCGCAGGCCGGATGCATCATAGCAAAACCACGCCCACCCCATGACGTTGCGAGTTTGACACCCCTGTTATACATGGTTATCTATTTAAGAACTGCTTAAATATGTAAAATGTCTTTTTAGTAGGCATTTCAGATTAGAATGATTTATGCTTTATATAAAAAGGCACAATTATTTTGATTTTAAAATATTTCTACATTTACATTTATAAAAGTATAAAATAACACCAGTATGTTAAAAAAAATAAAAGAAACAATACTCACATCAAAATTCTCATTTTCAAACTCTTCCAGAGCTACTAAATGATCATGATCTTCTCCTTCTAAACACTGAGTGAGATCACGACACCACATGAGCTGAGAAATGGTCAGCACAACCTATATAAAGAAAACGAAACAGAATTCAGACAGATGTATATTGTGCTGGAGATGATATCCAGTTTCATTGTTCTGATTTTATCATTTAAACATTACTGAGTATTTCTACCACACAAAACTGAACTTTCAGAGCCATTCTTCAACAATCTCAATACATTAGGCTTATTATCCCACTGAGCTTTACCACCAATCTGATTGCTTCTGAACTTGGTTCAACATAAGCAGCTACTGTATATCTATTAACAGCCAACTTATGAACGCAGAATATTTATTTGATAGATTTCTATCATAAAATTGGGAATATGCTTGATCCCAAGAACTCAACTATTCCTAAGGAGCAGTATACTGAAATCCTAAGATAAAGCAATAAGATGCTTGTGAAATTCAAGTCATTAAAGAGTGTGGTTTACCTGAGAAGGATGTCCAGCGATAACCCACTCTGTTCTTTCTCTGGTTTGATAATCTGCAATGGCAGCTTTGCTCAATCGTCTAAGGGAAGTAAACATTGCTTCTTCAACTTTACCAAGCCAGTCTTCAACATTTCCTCTGGCCTTAAGTCCTTTTCCCAGGCCAACCTAAAAAGGCAAACCTTCCATTCACTGAGAGGGTAACTGTTACGTCCCCCCCCCAAAAGTCATATCACTTTTCTCCCTCAGCTGGTACCAGGTAGGCAAACTCCAGTAAATATGGTTTACTACAAAATTTCTAATGATGTAAGTCATATTTATGCAGCACAAAAATGGAAAAAATGCTTCAAAAGTTGTTTGTATAAAAGTTCTAGTTTCTTTTTTAAATATTCTCCATCTCAGTTATGACTTTTTAAAATAACTGATTCAGCAATATTCAGACGCCTGATATTCTGTTTGCTCTAACACAGTACCCAAAAAAGTGAAACCAGTGTGAAGTTCTACCAGAAAAATAGTCTATTTTAAAAAGATGGAATTATGAAGACTCGGTTTCATTTACTTTCACTGGTATATGAATAAGTTACAATTCTTGCCTATGTGAAAAACTAAAACATCAGATATTAAATGGTATCTAATACTATACAGTGATTTTATATACATAAAGGGAAATATAGCCATCCATCCATCCACCCTCTACAGGGCTCTTGCTATATACCTTCTGGTGAATTATCTTATTTATAGTTATCATAGGCATAGACATTTTCATAGGCATTTTCACAGATTTTTTTAAAAAATGCTTACCCTTTCACCTTCGGGGGACAGCATTGCTAGAATATCGTTAGTGAGAACTTTTTCTTCTCCCTCAGCTGGTGCCATGTAGGCAAACTCCAGTTTAGAAATAGAATCAAAACATTTCCTTAAATGAGGCTGAACTGCTTGAGGATTGCGAGTTTGGGCCAATATTTCCAAGAGCTCATCATTCGATAAAAAGTAGAATCTGAGGTAACATTAAAAGTTGTAAAATGTAAATTGAAATACAAATTAAGCCTATTTAATGTTTTATAAAATACATTTTGTAATTATACTTATTAGCCTTTCCAAAGTTGGGAGGCCTTAACATATGTAATGAATAAAAATTAAAAAAAGAACTGGGTAGATAATTTTAGGCAGCATTCCTGATTTTAGCTTAGGAAAGTGTAACATATTTCAATGGTACGTGCTTTTATTTAAACGTACAGAATGGCGCGAGATGGCCTTTAAGCATCTAATTAAATTCACTGTTTGCAATGAGTATCATTTTAAATAAATAAAAAACCAGCAATGATAATCCTAAACTGAACTAATTAAGTCCTAATTACTTTCAATGGAAGCAAATTAACTCCTTCATTTAAATCAACGGGATTCAATATACATAAACTTTGCCAGGACTGCATTCCCGGCTAATAAAGGATAAAGCAACAGATGACTTAATTATCTTCTTGCTGATTCTTAACTAACCTTGGGAAAATGACTCTCTTGGATTCCAAATAGGCCTCCAGACATTTCTGAATCTGATCAAGAAGAGCATTATTATTCTGAAAGGTCTCTAAAAGGCCTGTGTCAGAGAAAGATAATGGATAAAAGTGTAAAATGAAAACAGGTAAAGGCTACTGTCTGAAGATGAATCTTAGCATGTGCGCTATATTTCATACCATGTTATCCTATGAGATGCAATCTTTCAAAATGTATCAGGCAAAAGCAGAACAATTATTAATTTAACAATACACAAGTACGCAATATGGGCAACTTTTGGATTCTACTGAGGTGGGGTGATTCTAATCTACGTGGAATGCTTTTATTTATTGTATATTTACTGAATGTAGTGCTGGGAGTGTTAAGAATTAGTCAGAAATCCTGTAAAAAAGTATTCTAGAGGAAAAGAGAAAGAATGGGGAAAGCATGGGCAAGGATTTATAAAGGAATGGATCAAAATGAGGTCAGAATATGGATGGATACTGTAAGGAGTTGTACATACATTACTTGACAGATTTCTGGTGTTATGAGTAGATGTAGGAAACAAGATGTGTAGCTGCCTTTGAATGGAGGTGATACATGGTTTAATGCAAGCAGCACATAATTTAGGCATACTGTATTATTACCAGGCTGAGTAGCGGCACGGAGGGCATTAGGCAGTCGATTTACTTTTCTCATAACTTCCTTCCAAGACTTATCTACTTGCAAGAACATTTTGGCTTCTGCAGGCAACTGTCTTTGAATATCAGGAGCACTGAAAATGCTTTCTAAATAGAGCCAATTCCTCTGACATGTCAGCCATTCCTCCTAGAAAACAAGAAATGTAGGCATAAAGGTATGAGAAAAATGTTATTCATAATCTTTGGAAATGCTCCTTTCCATTTGTGTGCAACAAAAATTACACAGGGTACACTTTATACCATAACTGGGGTACTTTCCCTCCACAAAGGTATTAGTGTGGATACTGGTTCTCAAGCAAAACTGCCACCAGCAAAAATAGTGGAGAAAAACCCTTTCAAAATCTTTTTATAGCTAAATTATTTAATATTCACTGAAAATAGTGCCAGTGCTTTGTTTACATCTTTCCAAACCTTTAATAAAGAAAAATCAGTGTCACCTGACTGATACATTAATTTATTTGTTAGATCCTTCTAATTCAGCATTTTCCCCTCCATTTTCCCCCATAACAACAGGCCCTGTGAGAGTGGGTTGAGAGATAGTGACTGCTCCAATGTCATGTCATAGCTAAGAGAGGACCTGAACCTGGGTCTCTTTGAATCTAGTTGAATATTTTAATCATGATCTATGTGAGCTCTTAAATATTAACCTTCTAAAGGATATTTTTGTACAATAAAATATCCCTCAAATTAAGCTTGATTCCTGGTGACTTTACTAGGTTTTTGGGTGTGTTTTTTTTTTGCAGTAATTAGAAACACTTTGCCATTGCCTTCTTCTGGTTATAAGTGAGGTTACAGCCGTTCAATTTCCTGGAGACCTCCCATTCAAATTACTAATTGGTTTGACCCAATTTAGCTTTTTTGAGATTAGCCAGAATGCTGCCAAGTGAGCTGTGCCTAAGATGAACTAAGCATGTATTAAATAACATTGCCAAGATGATGTCTTTCTTTTAAGGCAAACTTCAAAATTTAGAAGAAATTATTGAAAAAAGTGGTACGCACCAATGTCTGACTGAATAAAGAGAGCTGTTTCTGCCATTCATCAACTCGTGGCTTGAGAGGGCCTACGTACCGTGAAGAGGCAATCGTTGCTATATTAATAGTACTATCATCTAGAATGACCTTAAAGAAAAAGTAAAACAACATCCTCAATTCGGTCAATTAAACTTCCAGCGATACATGAGAGTCCAGTGTTTCTTAAAGGCTTTTGTCTTAGGACCCCTCCCACTTTCAAGAATTATAATATAGAGGACCCCCAAAGAACATTTGCTTGTATGGGTTATATTTATCAATATTTACCTGCAGTGTGGGCCCGGGCCTGAAATAGTGCGTGGGCCTGGGCCTGTGTGGGGCTGCCCCACTCCAATTTATGACTGTTACTCTGGGCACAGTGGAGGTCATAAATTGAAAACTACTTGTATCTATTATTGGTTGCCCACCACCTGAACAAAAATAGCTTTTAAAATGGATTCCTCTATATCCTTGTCCACCATCTAGATAAGTTTCAGACAGTTAGTATTTCGTTGTGTAATGGCTTCCCCGGATGCTGGCTTGGATGACAAAGAAGAGCTGGCTCTGGGGACTTCAGAGTGGGGTACGGAAGAGTGTCAGGAAGAAGCAGGGAATTCCGTACCCGGGAGGATGGGCAAGAGGAGGAAGAGAGGCCAGGAACCTCATAAGGACTGTTGGGAGAGCGGCCGGACAAATGCCTGGCTGAAAAGGAGAAAGAAGAGAAACAGCTGCAGCCAGGAGGCTCGGATGACCAGCCAGAAGTGTGGGGCAGAGAAGGGATGCAGCTGCAGTCAGTTAGCAGGTATGAGGAGAAATTTCCTTCTCCACTGCATCCGGGGTGCACAGGGCCAAAAGGAGGTTGACAAGGCTACTCGCAAAGAGGCAGCCTCCCCCCTCCTAATGAGCTGTACTGGCTGGCAGCTACTTAGCCCAGCACATGGAGCAAAGCGATGTTGGAGACAACCCATCCGTTTCCTGCCATGCATGTGCTCCAACTTTGTGACTTCCGTTTCCCTGATTCTGGACCTGTACCTTTTTTGCTGAACCTCATGACTAGACTTTGGACCTTGTATTTTGGATTTTGGACCTGGGCTTTAGCTTCGTGTACTGTGCTTGGACTATGGGTTTGTATCTGGACTGGACCTTTTGTGCGGGTTTACAGACTTGCTCTTTGCCCCCGGACTTGATGTTGCTCAGGGCTTGGACTCATTGGGAACTGCGTTTATTTCGTGTGAGTGAGCCCTGGGGAGTAATATTAGGGGCTTTCACAGCCTCAATAAAGATTTTAAACCCTTTTGGTGTGTGCATGTGTGAGCAGGACAAGACGCACTGTAAATACCAGAAGAATTATATATTTTCTCACTGAGGCTTGGTATGCTTGACCAATAAAATATGAATAGTAAAGGTATTAGTGACCAACAAGCCAACAAAAAGGAATTTTTATTTTAAAGCCGATTGATTTCACTGCACCTATGTGGACTGCAATAGGTGATTGTTTTCCTAGAACCGAAAGGTAGAGAGTGGCATGGCACAGCGGTAAGGGAACTGTCCAGTGAGAGAACATAGTAGTCTGCTGTTAGATTGAATATTTTACAAGTTTTTGCCAAATTTCTCAATATGGACTGAATAGAGACAGTTTGTTTTAAAAGCTAATTTAGACAAAAATAATTTTTAACCTGAATGTCATCTGTGCCACCAAGGATGAAAACATCTTTTGAATCACGATGAGGAATTACAATGAATTCTGTTGTTTTCCAGGCATCTTCCACCTGGAAGAAAAATTTAATGCAATTCTGAATATAATTTTGACCAACTGGAATCATTCATACCACATAAGCTTATCAGCAAATGAACAGCATGCACAGCTAACCATCTGAATGCCTCCATTTATGGTTTGTTTACACAGTTTATACACAGCTGCCTGGGATTATCAGTGAACCTGCTAAAAGGAATAAAGAAAGGCAACTGTAGCCATCTCCACCACCAACAGGTTTGTTTGTTTGTTTGTTTGATAAAATGGATGATCATACATAGATAGTTAGTTGCTGAACAAATAAACATACAGGTAGTTCTTGACATGATCACAACTGAGACCACAACATCAGGTGCTCAGCAAAGTGGCTAGACCTGAGTGAGTTAGACCTGATTTTACAACCGGCTTGCCACGATTGTTCAATGAATCACCTCAATTGTTAAGTGAATCACATGGTAGTTAAGTGAATCTGGCTTCCCCCATTGACTTTGCTTGTCAGAAATTGACTGGAAGGGTCGCAAATAAGAGATAATGTGACCCCGGGACATTGCAATCATCATAAATATATGCCAATCGCCAAGTGCCCACATTTTAATCATGTGACAACAGGGACACTGCAACAGTTGTGAGTATGAGGACAGGTTGTAAGTCTTTTTTTTGAGTGCCATTGTAACTTCGAATGATAGTTAAATACGTAAGTCAAGGACTCCCCATATACATTGGAGGAGGTGGAGAAGTGGGACAGAATAAGAGCCAAAAACCATTTTCAATTTTGTCTGTAAGAAGCAAAACAAACAAGCAAAGAAAAGTGTTTGATAAATCACTATTTAGAAAAATCCAGTTTGTAACAGTTTATCATGAAACCTCAGATACCCACGCTGGCATCACGACAACTATTATGTCTATTACTTTTCTGATTGTCTTATTCATGAAGTTTTTCTACTGATGCGACTACTGTAATTCAAGCAGTGAACTACTCAACATTTACTTGGAAGATTGTTGTGCTCTACCTTATGTTGTATTAGAGACTGTTAAAACTCCAAGTGAGTTCAATAAATATATTATTGAAGCTTCGGTATAACCGATCAATACAACTTATTTCAGTCCAGGATGAGTATTTTATATTGTATTAAAAGGTACCTTTTTGAGAATAATCTCCAGAGAAGCTTCTCCTGAAGCTTGTCCAGAAACATCCTGAATCTCCTGAGTATATTCAAAAGCGTTGATCTGAGTAAGTCGCTCCAGGGTTAATGGATTTTCCACGTCTATTAATGGTGCACCAACTATTTGTTCCAGAATTGCCCAGTGTCTGGGTTTCAAAAAAGGATTTCTAAGATCTGTGATAACTGGAAGCTGAAAGAATGAAAGTATATCAATACAGCTCAATTCACACGCCTTTCCTGTTTCAGTAAACAATTGGATTAACCAACAGACTGTTACAACATAATAATAAATTATGATGTTCCATCTAGTCTTAAGAGGTTTCCAAGATGACTAGTTCATAACTTTCCAATACTTTAAATACATATTTAAATATAATCAGATTTTATTTGGATTGCTCTATCTTTGGATTGCTCTATCTATCATATCTGTATTATTACAGGCTGTGATTTTTGAATTTCTGTGCTAACCTAGTTTGCTAATCATGTTAAACACTATTTATCCTTGTTCTTCCAATCTAGTCCATATACGAATGTCCTTTATGCTAATCCACAGGCCTACAGTCAGTGAAGCTGAGCCTCCATGGGCCATGATCTAACAAAAATCTCTTTATCCCTCTACTCAAATAGAAAATAAAATAATGTTCCTGATTTATTCTTCCCACTCCATCTCTTCCATGATCAACCATGCATTTGGCATTAATTGTCCACATAATGCAGGTGCTTTAAAAACAAAACCCTTTCTAATAGGGTGCTTTATGTAGGATAGTGGCGAGAGAAGACTACTTGTTAAAACTGCATAGGAAATCTATCAACATGTAGTTACATGACCAAGATAGCAATGCACTGCGCACAGAAACTTTTCTGAATGGCTCAAGTATATGGCATGGTGTTAAATCTACTAAGCCCTTAGGAGCAGTGTTGGGAAAAGAAAAAGAAGAACAATTCTAAATGACATATTAGCACACAATAAGATGTGGCAGCTCCATTTATATCAAGCTAAAGTACAACTGTGGAGTGGGGCAATAGAAGGAATTGATTGCAAAAAGTGTAACATCCAGGTTTCAGAAATTAAATTCTGAACCTATGTGCAGGTATGAAAAATGAGTTGGCATGGCCAGAATCATTTCTTGTAGAAAATAAATATTCTACATGGATTAGTTGCTGGCTTTCCAGATGGCAGAATTTTGATTCTAATGTAATGAATTTCTTCTGCCTTTTTCCACTTTCTTCCTTTTGATCACCCCTTTAAAACAACTGTAAGCAGTGGTGGGATTCAGCCAGTTCGCACCAGTTCAGCAGAACCGGTGGCTAATTTTTTGTTGCCCAGGCCCAGAATGGACTTCCGGAAGCGGCATCCACACAGAGAACCGGTTGTTCACATATTTGAATCCCACCACTGACTGGAAGTATATAAGAAAGTCTCTTTGAGGTCCTATCCAATGAAGAATGATGAGATCTTTGAAGCTAGTATGAAACAGAATTTAGCCTTCAATATACCAGAAGACATTTTGGGTTGTATTGCTGAAATAATATAACTAAAACGACTAATCCCTTTGCAGATCTTTCAGTTATATGATTAATGGAAAACAAGAATTTTAGAGTTAGATATCTGAATATGCTCTAGGTCACATCTTGGTAGCAACTTTACCCTGGTACAATAGAACTCTGTCAACTAGCTATTATGCTATGAAGTGGCCTAAAACTCTGGTCTGCAGTTTAAACCAAGATTTATGCAATATTTATTAATTCTCTCTACTCATATCTTGATTTATTCACATTTGATCTTGCTTCACTATTTATTCTGAAAGCACCTTACTCATCCATGACTTTTCTCTTTAATGCTGGATGTAATATTGTAAACATGAATCTGACTTGATGAATATTTCTGTATATTTTATATTTCCTTTTAGTCACTTCCCTAATTCATTGCCCTGCTCACATTTTTTTTTCATCTGAAAGTGTTTCTTTGTATTACATTTTCAAATGGCCATTTGTACCTTTTCTTTCATTTTCTCCACCTTCTCCTTGAGTTGTGGGACAACATTATTAGGTGGCAAGCCTTTTTCCAGCTGATTTACAAATTTAGCATATTTGGAAACTTGACCATTCAGTAATTCTGGATCCAAGCTATCAAATTTAGACTACGAAAAATATGTAAGCAAAAAAAGTTATTACTTGGAAAACTTTTTAAACATTTGTGTTATAAGAAATGTACTTTAAAATAATCTACAAAAACCAAATCTTATACAGATACGAGCAGAAAAAAATACTAGCTTTAGTGAAGTCAGGATGATACTTACTTAAAAGTAAATCTGAGAATTAAATTAAGAGCATTAAATTTTCATGTATTTCTTTTTTGAAACCAAGGAACAATATTTGCACCAAGGAAACCCGGTCCTTCTTGGAAGATGAGCGTGAGAAGAACCCATTCAGAATGAGATATTTTTTTTTATGAACTGTACAGTGGTTGGCCTTGGGTATTGTTCTTTCTTTTCTTTCATTATTTTATGATTTTGTACTTTGGTCCTAGATGTTTACTGTGCTTTGTTTTTAGTTATTTTGTTTTCATGTTTCAATACAATTGTTAAGTTATTCAGAATCCCTTTAAAAAGTTAGGTGGCCTCTTAAAACAAATTGATTTGTCTACCATAAAAAGATCTACTTGGGGCTGCCCTTAAAAAAAACCCTCATACAATACAGCTGGTTCAAAACACAGAGTCACACATACTTGTGGCTACTGTTGTTCACTGTGTACAACCTAGATTTTTCAGGCCCTGCATTAGCCGCCATTTGGTTTACGAATACAATTTAAAGTGGCGTTTTTAATCTACAAAGTGCTTTATGGTTTGGCACTTGAATATCTGCAGAACCACTCCTTCCAATCAGTACTGACCCAACCAGTTGGATTGCATAGAAAGAATCTGCTACTAAGGCCATATTTTGGGGAGGACCAGGGGGCTGAAGTGAAGAGATACTTTGCAAATAACTCTGGAATAACCTCCAGATGAGATCAAACTAGTTGCATCCTTATTAGCATTTTGGAATCTTTTGAAGACATTGCATGATCCAGAGAAACTTGTCTGATTTTATTAAGCCATATTTATTATTGTTGTTGTTGTTTTGTTGTTATTGCTGTTGTAGTTTTTTTGTTTGACTGCCGTTGCTTTATTATTTTACAATTGTATTCCTGTGGATTTTTCATTTGGTTTTACACTATGTAAGCTGCTGGGAATCACATGATTGTGCCAGGATAGAAATGTGGAAAATAAATAAACAAAGCAATCACCATGTACTCTCGGGTAAATTTATTTATTTTTTGTTCTGATGGACATCTTTGAAATAAAATAGAGGTACATAAAAATAGGTAAGAAGCAGAGACTTTACATAATATTATTGCATTTCTCTTTGTTAAGGAAGAGAAATTCTTTGATTTCCATCAATTTTCCACTAAGTTTGCTCTACACTGATTGCCACATTTCATGTTATTCCTGAAAGGTTCATCTTTGAGTATGACACTTAAGGGGCCTAAGAGATTACACTGAAAAAGAGAAAGGATAGTCGCCTTTCCTAGACATAGGCTGCACTTTGGAACATGATTCCTGTCGGTACCATAGTCTTCCTTCTTTGACAATTCCTGAGGTCTCTGGCTTCTATGAAAAATACATTTTTTTTTTCATAACAAGTTTTATTAGTTTTTGTTTGTTTTACAGCCAAGTGCTTATAACACATCGTGGAGATAGGGCACTCCTTAGAACACAACAAAAAATACAGTCATACATATACAATTTAAACTACTACTTTAAAAGTTCCCTCTTATGGTATACAATTCGAGCATTCCTAAAATATAAATTGTTTCTCACCTCTATCTATTATTCCAATTTCAATTTATGCTTATCAATCAAATTATATCTCTTATTCTATTTCACATACATATTATGTAAATAAACATGAATTTATATATTTTAAAACTATTGCATTAGACATAGTAATATAATAACATTATAATAATAATAATAGGACAATAATTATTTCTATCATAAACAAGTAATATAACTATTATATCTTAATATTTCTCAACTATATTCTATTTCATATATTCTATCCAATATTTTCATAGATCAGTCCACGTCCCTAAAAGATTCAATTGTTTCAATTTAATCCATTTAATACCTCACTAATTACCATTCAATTCTTATAAATAAAAATATCAATAATATTTAATTTTCCAATTTTTCTTATTGCCATTCCAAATCATAATCAAATCCATAATTTAAATCTAGTGTTGACTCATACCAAAGTAACCTTAAAAATCTCAAAAATATTAGTTCAATCAACATCCAGAAGCCCTTTTTACCCATCAAATAAAATTTTAACTCTTATTTTTAAATCTAATTCTAGCTTTCTTTTTGTGCCAGGTAGGTTTCCACAACAGGGCCTCTAAATCCTCCCATCTTAGCAACTGGCTAAAGGCCTTTTCCCACCATTGAGTCCAATCATATTCTTTTTCTCTTTTATCCAGTGTTGTCTGTACTGTCATGTTGTCAATGTTTTTAGTGCCGCGTATTTGGAAGTCCAATCCTGTTGCTTTTAAAGTTGTAAATGTTTTAGTTGAGTTCTGCCTTTGATCATCAAAGATATCCATCATGTAGGATGTGTCCTCTTCCTCTTCAATAAATTCAGTAGATTCAATAGATTGTAAATGTATTCCATCCATCTCATTAAGTTGTAGATCTGATTGTGTATCGTAGTCAATCAAAGGTTGAGCTTCAATTTTTAATTCTGAGTCCTCCTTGAAACTAAGCAATCTAATATGTTCTTTAAGTTCCAGTCTCGTTTCCAAGATTTTTTCTAATATAAGTCCATAATTAATCTGTGAGTAGGATTCCATCTTCTTTTTTTTTTTTTATAAAGAAATTCAGCTTAAAGAATAGATTGCAGCGTTATAAAATATAAAATGCGGACAGAGATATATTTCCAAAGAAAGATAGAGAAGAAAAAAACCAATAGTCAAGTCCAGCACAGAGATAAAAAATAGCAGTCAGTTGTTATGTTGTAATCCAGTCTGGGCATCACACCAAAATCAGGGAGTGGGAGTTCAAATGAAGAAAGTTAGATTGTATCAGTCATAGTTTCTGGGCTTCATGCCAAGTCCCAGGATGCATTGTATGCAAAAGAATCTACATAAGTCCGCCCAGAGAGCAAAAGGTTTTTTAGGCAGTACTGTTCAGGAGGGGGGGAGAAAAAAAAGAACATTCCACCCCCTCCCTAAGGATTTTCACCTAAACTGAAGATAAACAAGCCAAAAGAGAAAGTCACAATAATCCGGATGCCCGAGTTCCAACTGCTTATGTAGACAAAATAAAATAATAAAAAAAAACAATAATTATTTTTCCAAAGCCCGTTTTCCCCAGTAATCAAACGCTGCTTTCTCAAAATAGGGAAATAGTTCTTAAAGCTGTTAGCAGGGAAAAAGGTAAATTAACAAGAGGGAAGGAAAGGTCTCACCCAGATCTTCCACGGTGGTTCTTTTCGCTTAGATGTTGCTGTGACTTTCGGCTGGAGCAGCTGAGTGATCGGCCATGTTACTGGCCGATCTTTTCCCCGTCGGCCCAAAGACTTCCGGTTCCGGTCGCAGCGGACGTGCAGAGAACTCGTTCTCTTGGCCGTCCGATTTCCCCCCGCCGGTAGACCCTGGATAGGGTCGAAAGTCGCCCTGGAGGGGCGACCACCGTAGAGGAGGGCACTCGTTGATCGCGGAGGGAGCAGTAGCTCCCTCTGCGGTCCGAGAAAACCACCTATGAAAAATACATTTTGAATAAGATAAACTGCATGTCCGTGCTTATAGCCAACACATCCTTTTTTTTATCTCCACGGCATGCTTCTCACTTCCGGGAAGGCCTAAGTCAGTGGTGGCGAACCTATGGCACAGGTGCCAGAGACGGCACTCAGAGCCCTCTCTGTGGGCACGCGCACCATCCCCCCAGTCTTAGGCCTTCAGCTGGGTTTTATAAAACCTTTTCACTTTAGCCCTCCGCCGCTGTGTGCAAAAGAAAAAAAAGGTTCAACCAATCAGTCAACTTCAACTTCTTGCAGGAAAAAAAAAGATCTTGCGAAGTTGGAATTGATTGATTGAACTTTTTAGTCCCACCCAGTCTGCCGTTACCACCGCAGCCACGCCCACCCAATGGGCCACACCCACCCAATGGGCCACACCCACCCGGCACCCGACGATGCATAAGTGGGTTTGGGGTTGCAGTTTGGGCACTCGGTCTCTAAAAGGTTCGCCATCACTGGCCTAAGCAATGTGATGGAACAGATGGAGCCAGGCATTCTTCTGTTTGCCAACCAGCTATCAAAACTTGGTTAAACCAGGAAGAAAAAAAAAAAGGGAGGAGAAGCAGAAAGGACGAAGCTGCTATTAAATAAATGTTAGAGCTTGGATAGAGTAAGAGGAGGGGAGGGGAAGGGAAGGGAACAACAACAACTATGCATTCAATATAGGGGATTTACATAAAAATAGGAAATGGATACTTTGCATTTCCCTGAAATTTATATACAATGTTTTTAATAAAATATTCACAATCACACAGAAATATCTATATATGAGAAATAACGCTATTTTGTTTTTTTGTTTATTGAGGACCTTCTTATCTTCTTTTTAGTTGTTCTCTTTCAGATCAAGGTAACTTAAAAGCTGGGGAAGCCAAAGAATAATTAAAGTGAATTTACTTTTATTTGGCCAGTAACACTTATGCCTCCCTTTAAAACCAAACTTCTTTAAATTGTTAAATCCTTACATTTATATGGATAATTTTAGATTCCAATAAACGTAATTTACCTCCATCCAGTCTTCCTCAAGTACTGACCATTCAGAAAGAGAATCCCACAACAGTTGTTTCAACTTTAACTCTGCACAAACTTCCTCCAAAGTATCAAACTTTGTTACATCCACCTTTCAAGAAGCAATTGAAATAATTGAATTACATTCATTTGAAGCCCATATGTTGTAAAATATGGTACATATTTTAAGAAAATATACAGTACAAAATACTGATAAATCTGAAGAGGAAAGATCAATCCATTTCAAATAATCAGTATATAAAGCTGATGTTTCCATAATTATTTGCTATAAAATAGCATTATTTAAACTAGTTAAATCATGATCTCTGGCTTGCTTTTTTTTAAAAAATAAGGCAGAATTCTCTGGAGATAAAATTAAATGGTAACTAAGTCTCCTAGTCAGAAAGAAAAGGAAAGAGGGAAGTAATGCTTTGTTAGGCCCATTGCAGCTTATGCTTATATTGTATTATTAAACCACGTCTCAGCATAAGAATGTGCAAAAAATAGAAGCATAATTTGTTTAGTGCTTAGGAAACAGCTCTACTTGAAATACTGTATAGAAACATTCAGCACAGTCTGCATTCTGACAAAGTAAAATTTGAAATGGTTTTCAAGTGGAAATTGAAACAACCTCTTTGTCCACTTGTTTTGCATGCCAAGATCACAAAAGAGGTAACATTCCATTTTACTTCCATGACTGCAAACTGCAGTCATTGTAGTAGCACTTTTTCTACTCAAAAACAAAACTGGTTGTGTAAAATATATATCAACATAAAGCTTGGCATTTAGCTGCCTTCTTTTACCTGTATTTATTTTTTCCGTTGCTTTTTCTTTTCTGTAGGCAAGGTTACTTGCAGACAGCTCATACAAACACTAACTACTGACCTATAAGAACTCTAACTTTTGCGTTAAAAACAAAGCAATCATTAAACAGATAAGCTGGCATTTGCGGACAGATTTCCTTACAACATTCTCAACAGTAGCAGGGACACAATTGCCTGTGGTGCAATAATAGTTAGACAGGGGAAAGACTGACAAAAGGAGCCATGTCATGGCCACGATACAACAATGTATTGTAAAACTATTTATTTAATTCGTCAAATTTATTTGCCACCCATGTCACGGCGAGATGTTTTACAATACATACAAAACTATGCATTGTAAAACAATGTATTGTGTTCTAAAGAAAGATGTATGATTGATTTCATAGCCTCATGAGATAGATGATTAAAAAAAACCCTGTTTCCACATGATTGAATTAGTCCAGATGTAATTTAAAACATATTGATTAGCATGGGGCTATTGTGGTTCCATACACTATTGTGAATTATGAATATTTTTAATTAACCACAAATATTTATTCACTGCACACTTAAGAGCTGCATCCAGTTACCAAAGCTACTCCTGTATTTTCTCCTGTAGCTTTGTTAATTGCCCTGTGTTTAAGTAAACATTTGTGTGATTACTTCAATTCTTTCACATGACCCAGAAATGTAAGTGCTGAGTAGAATGCAGAAAAGAAATGAAAACACTCCCAAATCCCCAATAAAGAAATATTATTATTAGAGAGAGAGACCTTGGACAGAACATTATAATTGTATTCTGTTCAGCACTGTATTATAAGAACCAGCAGGATTGAGTGATACAGTTAGAATCAACAAATCATTTGCTATTGTTTCAATAGAACCATTCTGGAATATGCAGAATTAGGATTAAAGAAACTAAACAAGGGATATTAGGAATTCAAGCACTCTTTCCTAACTCTGATTTTATCATTGTGTCCCTATGAAATTGGTTAGGCTCAAGGCATTCGATATTCTACCACAGAGTAGGAATTTGAACCTAGCTCTCCTATTGCAGGCCAGGGTTACAAGTAATATAGTACACAATCTCATGCATTATGGGACTTGTTTCATTTTGCAAATCATAATTTAAACATCCATCTACAAACCAAAATGGAACTGTGTACAAATTACCTTGAAGTTTTTCTGATAGGATTTATACTGGAATGCCCGTTTTTGTATTTCATCAAGAATGGTTTGCAACTCGCTTAGAACTACTTTTACTCTCTCTTGATCAGCATCTGCGTCCAGAATCTGAGGATCCTATTAAAAAAATCAAAAGTCATTTTATAATCAGCTATCATTAAGGTTATATATAAATGTTGTATACCAAACTATACAATTAAATCCAGTGAGGAGAGAGATTATATTCAGTGTACAGTAGAATATAAATGCAATTATTTTTTTCTGCTTGATTTAATTCTTACTACAAAAATTACCATGTAACACTGATTAATTTTTCTCTATTGTCAACTGAAAAAAGAGCTAGGCAAACATTTATTTCAATACTTGATAAAAGAGCAGTTCAGTTGAGCAGGAATACATAATAAATGGATGGCTCTCAAGAACTCTATCACCTGCTCACACAGGGAAGCCAGAATTGGGAAGTCTTTTTCTCATGGCCCTGATTTTCCAAGAATGAGTTAGAGGATGCTGTACATGCTGTTCAGCCTTCAAATTCTATCCAGTTCTATCTATTTAAAGTGGGGCTGCAAAGGTTTTCCTATCACTTTTAATGTGTGTCTACCATTAAAACAGATTTTCTGAAGGAAATCAAATTTCATCCTATTTCTTCATTCAAAAACCCAAAGTCCTTATGGAATACCTGATTTATGAAGTTCCTTGTCAATTGCTTCTCTTGCTTAATCAAAGACTTTTCATTGCCTTTTTACCCAAAACATGTTTTTTAATATGTTAAAATATGATGCTAACCTTGAGAATTTTTGCTGGGAAAGCATGATTCAACCACATAGCATGGCTTTCTAATTCATCTTGGGTTTAGCACACACAACTATTGAAACTAATAATAGTAAATAACTAGTAAATAATAACAACAACTATATAATGCAAAGACCTGCCAATAAAAATAGAACGACTGTGGCAAAAGAAAGCACACATAGTATCAATTGTAATAGGCCCATGGGTGCAATCGCAAAACAACTGGAGGACCACTTGAACACCATTGGCATTGACAAAATTGGCATTGACCACCGGTCAGTTGCAAAAGGCAGCTTTACTTGGAACAGCTTACATTCTGTGACAATACCCTTAACACTATAAAACATCAACATTTGTCTATCACAAGTCTATGGGAAGGACTTGATAGCTGGATAAAAATGCAAATCCAGTTTAAACATCTGGCTGTGATGAACCATAATTCAGTAATTTATGGATTACAAAAAAATTAAATTAAATTAAATTAAATTAAATTAAATTAAATTAAATTAAATTAAATTAAATTAAATTAAATTAAATTAAATTAAATTAAATTATTAAATTAAATTAAATTAAAAAATTAAATAAAATTAAATAAAATTAAATAAAATTAAATAAAATTAAATAAAATTAAATTAAATAATTAAATAATTAAATAATTAAATAATTAAATAAAATAAAATAAAATAAAATAAAATAAAATAAAATTAAATTAAATTAAATTAAATTAAATTAAATTAAATTAATTAAATTAAATTAAATTAAATTAAATTAAATACCTGTGCTAGAAGTCTAACTTCTTTAACTTCTTCATTTAGATCATGAACATCTTCATCTAGAAGCTGGCAGAATTTAATAATGCTGGCATCTCTTTCACCCACAGATTTATCAATTGCATTACGAACAGCAACAATAGATGGCTTCAAACTTGAAAACAAAGCAAAATCTTCAGGAGGAGTTGGTATAATATACTGTTCAATAAGCTGATACATCTTAGAAACCACTTTTGATTCATCGTCAAGAATTTCAATCTGAGGGAAGGTAAAAACAAATTATTTTTCCATCTTGTTTGCAAATACTTTGACAGGTTAGCTTACAACACTTTGTGATTCTAAATTGTTGTAAAATGCCATTTTAAATATAGGGCAGAAACTGATATAAAAATTGCACAAAGAGATCAATGTTACCCACTACCTACCCAAAAATCAAGTTCAAATGCACTCCTTCTTGCTCTCACTCTCTCTGGAGTGGGAAAGATAATTTCAATGACCTACCTGCTCACGATCACCCATGCCCTAGTCCAAGGGTCAGCAACCTTGGCTCTTTTATGACTCGTGGACTTCAATTCCCAGAATTTCTGAGCCAGCATGGCTGGCTCAGGAATTCTGGGAGTTCAAGTCCACGACTCATAAAAGAGCCAAGGTTGCCTACCCCTGCCCTAGTCACTTCCCATTTGGACTACTGCAATGTACTCTACAGGAGGACACACTTAAAAACTATTCAGAAACTTCAGGCGGTCCAGAATGCAGTAATGCATACGGTTTGAGGCGCCGCACAGTTTGCCCATACTATACTGTTGCTATGCAAGCTACACTGGCTAAGTCAATTTCTTTCCAGGAGCAATTCAAGGTACTAGGCATCACCTTTAAAGCCCTATATTGCACAGAGTCAGGTTGTTTGAGGGACTTCATTTCACTGAAGTCATATCCTCATCCAACTAGATTGGACTTGCTCCAGGTCCTCTCTATTAAGTGTTGTCATCAGGCAGGGATCTAGGAAGTGAGCCTTTTCTATAGCTGTGCCTACCCTATGAAACAACTTCCCCACTAACATATAGAGAGCCCCTTCCTTTTTTGCTTTTTGGACAATCAAGACCTAGCTTTTCCCTTAGGCGTTGGACTTAGCCAAATTCGTGCTATTCTGCAACAGGCGCTATTCTCCATTTTTAAGGAGGGTCCATTTGTTTGTGGAGTTTGTGAGACCTTCTTACAAAGGGATCCTCCTACAGGTGCACAAGAATGACACCTGCTTTGCCACAAGGCTGGCTCTGTAAGAAAGCTGATTCCGTATTGGGCAGGACACATGTCTCAGAAGCTGCAAAAAAACCCAAAAAGGTAAGTACAGTGCTACTGGGTCTGGAGCAGGCTGAATCCTGTAAGTTCCTGAGTGGGAAGGAATCTGCAGCCGGCCTGATTTCTTCTTGGTCAATTGGTGGAAAGGAAGCTGAAGGACTGTGGGAACTCTGAGGGTTAAGAAGTGGAGTAGGGGTACCTCATGGGTGGGGGAAAGCCTTGGGAGAGCCTGGGCAGTCAGGTCTGGGCCTGCACTAGGCCTCCCAGTGCCTCCCAAATTTGAGCCACTCTCTGCTCTGCTTAATAACCTGCTTGTTCGTTTAACGGCAGCATCATGGAGAGCAGGGGGTGGGGGGTCATTAAGTGCGGTCATCTTGCTTAATGGCCTTCACCACTTGTGACCATAATGGGAAGGCTCCATTGTAATCATAACTCAAGGACTACTTGTACAACTGAGAATCATCAGTACACTTACCACAAACTGGGATGACCACTCCTAGTAGTTTCATATATATATATATACTATATAAGATGAAGAACATTCATTGTGTTGGACATGCCCCTGCCTTTGGGTCATGGTGGAGACAGTGATTCCTTCCCCCACTGGCTCCCAGGTTGAGAGAAAAGAGAGGAGGAGGAGGAGGAGAAGGGGATTTCTTGTTTCTGGATCATCCAAATAGAGGGAAGGCAAAATGCCTCATAACCACAGACTCTACTTGTTTCCCTAGCAGGAGCCACAATTCCAGGAGCCGCTCCCTTATGACAACGCCTCCTCATTCACAGTAATCACTGGGGCCAACATAGAATCACAGCAGACAAATAGCACCTCTATCTTGCTAGAAGTCAATTTCAATTGTTCTTTCTCATCCAGACCTTCACAGTCTCCAAGAACTAAAGAGGACTTTGGCAACATTTCCAGCACGGCTCAAAATCACAATATAAAACTGAGCATCATCAGGATATAATACTAGCAGAGTCTAAACTGCCAAATGAACTCAAAACAACTTCAAATGGGAGGAAAAGAAACCGATCCCAATGGATCCCCACAATGAGGCAACCGTCAAATCAATCTATTGTTTTCTACCACCATTACCTGGAATTGCCCACTGAGGAAGAAGCAAAACGGCAGCAAATAACTCCAGCCCCCAGAGACCATCCAAGAGGATACAATGGTTGATGGTATTGGTGGTATGCCTTTAACTTTTGACTAAACCCTAGGGACATTCGCCAACCGTGTATAAAAACTAATAATGCAAATTCATTTTTAAGATCAAGTTTGATGTGGCAAGAGACACTGACTGTGAATCAAATAACCAAAAGAAAATCTATAGACTTGTAACATTTTGATTGGTCTTGCAGAAGATACTGCTAATTGTAGAATCATTTTTCCTCTTGGATGAATATATCCAATGTGATTTTCTACAGCTTTTACAATACAGGTAATCCTCATTTAGCAACTGCCTTGTTTTAGTGACCATTTGGAGTTACAAAGGTAATGAAAAAGTGATTTTATGACCAGTCCTCATATTTATGACCTTTGAAGGTCTGTAAAGCAAAAGAAAGCTGAAGTAAGATCAAAAGCACAGTCCGGTTTTTACTTAACGATCACTTCACTTAACAACTGACTTGCCAATTGTGGCTGAAAACAAGTACTACCTGTACTAACTAGACTGGGTGTAAACGCCACTGATTTTACTGTATATCTCCAACATCCTGCTGTCTTCTAAATATTTTCTAATTCAGTTAATGCCAACATGCCAATGGCAAGGGATTGTGAAAGATGTTGGAAACATCTGGTGATCACTAACCAGGCACCGCAGATGTGAAGGAAAATTATTCTTTGCTAGGCCACATAACCAGTTGCGATACATAGTTTCATGCCCTATTTATTTCAGCTAGGATGTACAGCAAGACCTGATTTAAACATTACATTATATCTATCTCCCAGGAAAGCAAATGTAGAAGAGAAGTGAATGTGTTCTCTTTGTGTGCTGTATAAGGGCTTTGGCTAGCCACTGCTTGAAAAAAATATACTCAGTTCAAAAAGATCTATTTGATTTCTTATGAGAATATGGGTTTCATTAACTGTAGATAGAAGGTGTCAGAGTATCTAAAAACAAGCAAAATGCATCTGGCACTGGCAGCAAAATGAAACTTGTTAGCCCATGCTACTTAATAAAAGCAGTATGGTGAACTTACCCTATCTTGTATTTCATCAAGGAATGTCAAAGTCACCACATATTCACTAGTTGTATATGGCAGAAACTCAAGTTTAAATTTAGCATCATTTGCCTCAACAAGAATGGTGTTCACTTTTTTCTTTGCAATTACAGGAAGCATTTCATTAATAACCTAAATGCAAAAGAAATCGTTAAAAGCAGTGGACAGATTATAAAAGGAAAAGTTATATTTAGACAGAAATTTACTTGACATGACTATTCTTCAGTCAAGACTACGTAGCTATGTAGCTCATAATGAGTAAGTACCACATCATGATTAAATGGACATAAGTGACTTTGGGTCAGTCACTCTCTTTCTCAGCTCAACCCACCTCATATGGTTGTAGTGGGTAAAACAGGAGGAGGAAGGCGCATTAGATATGTTCGCCACCTTGAGTTATTTGTAAAAATAATAAAGGCAAGATATAAATAAAATAGATAAAATTTTGGTTCATGATGTATTGACGACAGAATTTTGCAAAATGTCTTCTAGCTATTGGAAGTAGAAGTCAACGCTGACCACACCCCAAGGGGCACCCCCGATGCCCCTAAAACTGTTTTTAAATGATTACAACTAGCTAAAATGGTGTTTGATTTCAAAATTTTGTAAGATCAACATTTTTCAGGATTTTGTTCAAGAATATACAAATGTCATGAAATTGCAATAGCGCATGAGATCTGGTGAAATACCAGTTATTCTGGAGGGAGAGATGCCCAGGCCATCATAGGAGATTGCATAATAGGATCTGACTCTGTTCCATAGCATTTTTCCCCCAAGGTTTTCCATAGAGTTCAATGCACAATTTTGAGTCAGTTATTCCGTCTTAACCCAACCCTTAACCCCAAGGTTATTGGAGGGACTAAATGGAGGAACATTTCTATTAGGCTCCAAAGAAAAATTGGGATATAAATGCAATCAGCAAGCAATCAACCAATAATCCACATATCCTTGATGTTACATTGTCTCTCTCACACACACTTTTTTCCTGGAAAATCCCCTTAGTATGCAGAAACTTTCTTATTTTTATATTGGCCTCATTTCATTTCTAATCTGGCATGGGAACATTAAAACTGAAGTTAAAGGGCAATGTGGATTTACCTCCAAACAGCGCTTTGGTGATGGAATTAGTTTGTCTTTCAACTTTTTAGCGTCTATGAGGAACAAACCTAATGGTCTCTTTTGTTTTATTGCCAAAGCTTCTTTGTGTTGTCTGTGATATTTCTCCAGTTGTTCAGCAAAAAATTTAACATCTGTTGATTTTAAACAGAAGGATACAGTTAGTCATTTACAGATGGCTTGGGGGGGGGAAAGCTATTGTATTTCCTCATGGGAAACATTTCCCCCTTTTTATTTAGAAAAAAAGATATATATTTTTTTAGTGATGAACAGAGATCATTCAAAGTGGATTATCTTCTCCTGTCTGGTCTATAGAGAGTTCTTACAGAAATTAACAAATGTTTATTTTGCATGAAAGCAGCCACTCTCAGTTCCAGAATGTTATGAAATCTAGACGCAAACAATCTCCTCAGTAATACAATTTTATAGAAGTGGTAGGCTTTTAGGCCAGTCATATGCTTAACAATAGCATATTCCATTCTGTTTTGTAAGTGTTTCTCTGATAAAACATCCTGGAAAATGCGAAAGCTTTTAACTTTTTAAAAAATGGTTGCTGTAAAAAAATGGTATTGCCTCTATGGAATATTCATTGCCGATTTCGTGAGATTAACACATCTATTACAACTGTGAAGAGCTTTGGATTGAAAGGTACAATAGCACTTCAGAGAGCAAGCATGCTCACAGCAGAAAAAGGTATGAGGGTGAAGGTTCGTTCTCCGAGCTTGTGGGTTGATTTCTGAATGTTTCGTTACCAGGCTAGGTAACATCTTCAGCAGAGTTTAGGGCGGGGGTAGGCAAACTTGGCTCTTATGACTCGTGGACTTCAACTCCCAGAATTCTGGGAGTTGAAGTCCACGAGTCATAAAAGAGCCAAGGTTGAAGTCCATGAGTCATAAAAGAGCCAAGGTTGCCTACCCCTGGTTTAGGGGATGTCAGTGTCTGTGTTCTTCTGTTTATAAGGGCTTCAAGTGTGGATGTGTTGAGTGAGGGTTTTGGGATGGGTCAGGTGTGAGTCATCAGTGAGTCTTGTGATGGGTAGGTTATATCAGGTCAGGTTCATTGGGAGATGAACAGCTGGTGGGACGGGGGGCTTGTGTGGGTTGGTTGAGGGTCAGTGCTGTTTCTAGCTGGTGATTCTGAGGGGTTCGTGGCTGGTTATAGGTTGATGTGTCTGTTGATGGAATTGCTTGCGGAGTGCCAGGCTTCGATGAACTCACGAGCGTGACAGGTGGCAGTGTGGCCGATGATTTTTGTGTTGCTCCAATCGAACTGGTACTATTTGGTGTCAGTGTGGGTAAAGATTAAAGATAAAAAGGTATCTATAGAGGGATGTAAGAAGTCAAGGAAGGCAAACAACAAAAAAGATGTTGTGTCACTGCAGTGCATATTTCATATTCTTTTCATCATGAAACTTAGTGTAAACACCTATGTGCAGCAACGTTTCGCAATTCCTTGCAGTAGTTGTGACTTTTTTGTGGATTGCAGTTTCCAATTCCAGTGTGATCCTGGGAAAAGGCTTGTTTGCAGATTGATGCTTCAAGTAGACTCTGTACCCTCTTAAGCATCATTTTGCCTTTGAAGGGCAATTAACTACTAGTGAATTAAAGAATCAGAAAGAATCTAGAATTATCTACACTACGCACACTTTGCATGCCAGGTGTTCTTGGAACTAGCCAACCATTCTATAATAGAATATTGCAGTCTCCCTCTATTTTTAATCCAATTCAGTTCAAAAAGGAAACCTAAAGTTGACACCTGGTAGAGAGAATTTTAGATTTCGTAGAGAAATATTAATGGATCTAACTATGGTCTGAATTTCAGACAACAATGATCCAAACCACAGTGAAGCAGATTATTAAATCGTCACATGTACAAGCATGTTTTAGAAAAATCCCTTTTGACATTTAGTGGACATTCAGCTTAAAAGATACCCCTTGCCCCATTAGGCCATTAAAGCAAGAATTTATTCTTTGTGTGTGTGTGTGTGTGTGTGTGTGTGTGTGTGTGTGTGTGTGCATGTATACAGGCACACACTTTATCTATAATCCTTTAATACTTATGTCATCTGGAGAGCAGTTTTGGTTTAGTGATTAAGGCACCAGGCTAGAAACCAGGAAATTGTGAGTGAATAACTTTGGGTCAATCCCTTTCTCTCAGCCCAATTCACCTCACAGGGTTGTTGTTATGGAGAAAAGAGGAGGAGGAAGGAGTATTCAGTATGTTTGCCATCTTGAGTCATTTATAAAAATAATAAAAAGCAGGATAAAAAAAATATTTTAAAAAACATTACTATAGTTCATTACTATAGAACACTATGCATTAACCTGCCAAATTGAATTATGGATACACCCACAAATATTCCCATTTTAACCACTATATCATACCACATACAGATAGTTAATGAGCAGCTACACACCACTCACAATTGCATAATGCTGAATCTGATGTATCTTTGTCTAGGGCTGCTTTGCAATGCTAACGTAATAGCTAAAGAGACAGAGGCCATTTTTAAAGGGCTGTTAAGGTTGGGTTTAGGTACAGTTGCCTTAAGCTTTATTTCAGAATGTACTAAGAGATCCTTACCATGGAAAGTGAAAAAGGAAGCCTCTTTTCCTTTTTTAAAAACATATGAAATATAACATTTTCAGATAAATAAAAATAAGATCTCCTTCAAATTAAACTTGACTCCTAGTGACTTTATGGAATTGCATGTATTTCAGGCAACACTACGTAAGTCACTTCTCATGTTTCTTCTGGGATGTTCTGATGGTCATCCCACAAGGTCCTGCTTAACATTTCCAAATTTGATCAAAGTTGGCTAGATGCTGCCACCTACAGCAAATGAACTTGTTTAATGCCACATTCGGGGGATTTTCTATAATTTAGATATTTCAAATGTCTCTACAGGCACAACTCGCTCTGTTAAGAAAATCATTTTCTTATCAAATGGGGCAAAAAATGTAACAAACTGTCAAATAATATTTACCAGGTTCTTCTTTCTTCAGAGCTTGCAAATCAAGGCTTTCATTTTCTCTGAAAAAAAATCGAAACTTTTCAAAAGTAGCTGCATATATATTTGCTGCGTCAAATGCTGAATCGATCGTTTCCTAAAAAGTGAAAAAGATTTAAATTATTATAATCTTTGATTAACTTCTATCCATATGATGGTTCTATTTCATTTCTTCAATTTTATATTTTTCACTGTCATTTATTACTATGTTGTGTTACCCTTACATAGGAGCAATGACAGCAAGCACATAAAAGTTAGTTGAAATGCCTACCCTAAAGGAAATAATCATGATGCTAGCTTGCTATTTACTACCAAATTGTTTTTAAGAGTAGAAAGACAGTAGTTCAATAGAGTTCAGTAGGCCTTTACTGTGCACTGTTACCAGAGAGATCCAGATTTAAGCACTCATAGCCATGTTGCTATTAGCCAGGCATTCTTACTCAGCTTAGCTTACTCGCAGGATTGCTGTTGTAAGGATAAAATGAGGAGATTCTCAGAAAAAAGTGAGATATAAATGAATATGTATTAAATGGATTAATGTTCTTTAAATATAATTATATTAGGAGAAACTGTATAACCTTCATTTAATCAGACGTTTGTTTTTTTAGAAAAATTCTTAAAAGATGTAATCTTCAGTTGAGGTGAACCTAAGCATTACCCAAATCCAATATATTTTTTTAAAAAATCTATTAAGTTTTCATTTGCACTTAGCTTTTAAGGAACACCTAATAAATGCATTCCATAGTTAATTTGACTCCTCATTGTGGTGCCCACTACCAAAGCTGTGAAGTGTGCACTATTCTTTTCTGAGGACTAAACTATTATTAATTACCTAAATAGCAGTTGCAGATAATGGAAAAGATCTATCAACACTCCTTGCTATTGTATTATTCACAGCAAGATGAATATTATTCCAAAACCAAATTTGTGTTGCAAGGAAACCTCTCATTGACACCAATGAGCTTTGATTATAATCATTATCACAAGCCACCAAAGCAGCTGCAATTTGCATTAACAAATCTCCCACTGTTATTAGTGGATTATTACTCCGGTATTGAACAAACCCTCACAACTGTTGTTTCCCTTTTGCATGTATTAGACGGAGATATGTGTTTAACCTTAGAATTTGGTTCAGAGAAATTATATTAGCTAGTTTATTTTGCCCACTGACTTTCCATAGTGTCCTCCATTCATTTTAGATATATCGATATAGGTATATAATAGCTGTTGTAAGAATATCTTTAAAAATTATTGATATTAGCACTTTTCTCAGAGAAGAAAAGGACTAGGAATGGAATAAGTGTGAAGCCACCTATATTGGGCAGCAGCAATATAGGAAATACTGGAGGCACATGATAACTTTAGGGACAATAGTAAAGGCATCAATTCATACCACACGGGAGAAGACAATAGTAAATCCATTTCTTTATTTTTGCCCAAAACCCCCACATGGATAGAAAAACTAAATTGATGGATGATGTAGTGTTGGACGATGGGCCCTTAGGTCACTGGCACTCAACATGCTACTGAGGAAGAGCTAAAGATCTTTCAGAATAGTAATGGTGGTGATAACCTAGCTAGATGAAAGTCTTTGGGATGTCTAGTTGCTGATGTTGCCATATAAGAAAAGAAAAGCCAAAGGTTCAAGATAGAATTACAGTAGGAACATAGAACATAAGAAGCATGAACACAGGAAAGCTCAACACAGTGTAAGATGAAATGAAATGACTATAAATTGACACCTTAGGCTTCAGTAAATTGAGATGGACTCAGTCGGAGGTTCACATTGTTTATTACCCAGGACATGGGGGAAAAAAAATTGTGTTACTTTTATATTTAGGAAGGGCATTGTAGGAATAGTAATTGGCTATAATATAATAATGTAGTATTTATTAGACCTAGTGGACAACACTTTATGCTCAAGTTTATGCCCAAACCACCGATGCAGAAGAGGAACAGGTTGGTTACTTCTATGATCAAGTTCAATTTGAATTTGACATAACATGCAAGCAAGAAGTGCTGCTCTGTGATTGGAGACCAGAATGCAAAAGTTGGAAACATTAAAGAGGAAAATGTAGTTAGACTGTATGGCTTAAGAAACAGGAGACCAACTTAGCAATTTCTGCCAGTTCATAGCTGACCCTGTCTTCAAACAACCAAAATGACTCCTCTATACTTGGACATTATCAGACAGGGCTATATAGAAATCAAATTGAAGATATTATTGCTAAAAAAGGAGGTGGAAGAGCTCAATTATAGCATCCAAAACATGGTTAGGTGCTGACTGTGGAAAAAAAAATTACAAACTGCTCATATGCAAGTTCCAAGTTAAACTTAAGAAGAAAAAAGTGAGTCAGTTTCTACTGTATGATCTTGAGCATATACCCAGCATTTTGAAGGCGAACATAAGGAATTCCGTTGAAGTCGTGAATCTCCTTGACATAGAACCAGATTAATTATGGAATGAACTTAGGTTATTAAGGATAAAGGTGACTGCAATAAATGAAGAAAGAGAAGAAAGCAAACTGGATGTCAGAACAAACTGGAATTTGTCAAGAAGACTCAAAGCCAAAAATGACTCAAAGCCAAAAATCTCAGAAAGAAACTTAACAAGGAGTTTCATAGACCTGTTAAAAGACACAAGAAGTAGTATTATAACATATTTAAAGATATTGAAGATGGAAACAGGCGTGGGAAAACAAGAACTTCCTCTGAACTCGGAAGTTCCACATTCGAATTGGGGGTGTCAAGGGATGGCCCTAGACAGATAGCAACCAATTCAAAGGAGAAGTAATGACAAAAGTAAGGTTTTACACTTAGGCAAGAAAAATCAAATGTACAGGTATAGGGTAGGTGTAACCTGGCTCAAGAGCAGTAATTTCAAGAGGGATCTTTGAATCCTAGTAGACAATCACTTAAATATGAGCCGGGAGTGTGCTGCAGCTGCCCAAAAAGCCAATGCAATCCTAGGCTGCATTAACAGAGGGATAGAATCAAAATCACGTGAAGTGTTAGTACCTCTTTATAACACCTTGGTAAGACCACACTTGGAATATTGCATCCAGTTTTAGTTGCCATATTAGATGTAGATGTTGAGACTCTGGAAATAGTGCAGAGAAGAGCCACAAAGATGATTAGGGGGCTGGAGGCTAAAACATATGAAGAACGGTTTCTAGTCTAGTGAAAAGAAGGACTAGGGGTGACATGATAGCAGGGTTCTAATATTTGAGAGGCTGCCACAAAGAAAAGCGGGTCAACCTATTTTCCAAAGCACCAGAAGGCAGAACAAGAAGCAATAGATGGAAACTAATCAAGGAGAAGCTGTAATTAAGGAGAAACTTTCTAAAAGTGAGAACAATTAACCAGTGGAACAGGTCACCTTCAGAAGTTGTGGGTGATCCATCATTGGAGATTTTTAAGAAGAGATTGGACAGCCATCCTGCTTGTGCAAGGGGTTGGAATACAAGACCTCCAAGTCCCTTCCAACTCTGTTATTTTGTTATTCTGTTAATCAATCAATCAGGTCTGAAACTGTTACTTGAATACCTCTGCAATATGAAATATTTAAATGTAAATAAATTTATAAACAAGGGTGTTATGTACCTTTATTTGTAGGATAATATTTTGAAGATGTTTATCATCTTTAAACATTGTTGATAAGCTTGGTCCTTCACCACATGTTTTTTCTTCAATTTTGTTGTTAATAACAGGACGAGTGAAGGCATCAAAATATTGATCGGGAACAAGGTTTGCAAGAGATAACACAGTTGCTTGAAACTGAGACACAATATCTGCCATGGTATCCTGTTTGACCAAACAGAAGAAAATCAGTTAAAATGTTTATGCTAGAGATGAAGGTTTGCATAGCATTTTCAGAGCTCTTCACATAAACAATTGTAACATTTCTTGTGAAGACACATAAAACTAACACTTTGAATGCCAGGTCTCTAGTTTTCTATTTTAAAAGTTTTCACTTCTTAAAAAAGAATACGAAGACTGTTTTTTGTGTATTAAATTACAATAACAATAATGCACAAAACATGAATGCCACCTAAAATTGAAATACATTTCCAAAATTCATTCGTAATACTAAAGCCGAATAAAAAAGATAAAGAGATATCAAAATCAGAGTCACATTGGTATAGTATCACTGATAGTCATGTTAATAAATAATAAGTTAAGTGCCATGGCTATTCTATGTCAGTGGACAAGTGGCAGGGCTACCCAGAGGTTTTTATTTTAAACACAGTCACCCATGAATTATAAACTTGGGAGTTTTTTCTGTTGCAGGTTATGTACTTTTCTTTCCTTCCTAATTTTCACAGCATCTTTGTCATTGCCAAAATGCCTTCAAAGAGTGCCTTTTAAACAGTGCTAGCTTCATCCCTATTGTCCTACACTAATAGCAATTCAATTCATTAAGAAATAATAGGTTGTCCTTGTTCATTAAGTATTGTTTGAGGGTGACTGTACTTCTCAAATATTCTGGTCTGGGTTATTACTCAGTTTATCAAGTTATTTCTAGGTACTTTCCAGCCTAAATCTATACCAGTCAAGAATTACATCTGACTCATAATTATAAAAATTACTTTTTCAAGTACTCTGTGCGCCATGTTTACTTTTTTTGAAATGGAAACCTTTTAAAAACTAAATGAACTTTAACCTGGAACTCTTCCGCAGTTGGTTCAAACAGCAACGCATGGATCTCTAAAATTAGCTCTACAAGAAACATTGGAATGGATGTCTCCTCTTCCTCTACAATCACTGAAGGAGTTCCCTTGAGTAAAAAAAGAAAGGAAGAATTAAGTCTTTTTTTAAATTAGACAATGAACTGAAACTCTAAAGTCCTCTAACCTAAAAAGTTCCCTGTTTGTTAGAACATGCATAATTTCGAAGCCATGGTTCAGATAGAATAGGCACTTAAGCCAGAAAATGTTCACTGGCCCAGGGCGGCTGCATTGGGCCAGTTAGGAATATTGTTGAAAGTCTTTCTTTTCTTTGACCATGTTGCTTTTTGTTTTAAGGATTTTATTTAATTACACATTTTGTGGGGTTTGATAGCCAATGTTTAATTCTTACCTTTAAATCAGATTGTTCTGATTATGAGGAAATTCAGCTGTTTTTGTGCTCCTTTCCCTTCTGTCATATCATATTGTATTCATTATTTTTAAATTGCATCCTTTTACAAAAATCATTTAATATTGATACTCGTTTCTTAAAATAATGTTATCGCCTTTTTGTCTAAAATTGATATTTTTAATCAGACCTATCCATTTTCTCAATGTGAATATTATTTAATTATTAGTTAGGATTTGCAGAGACTTTTCTGGATATTATTCAGCATTAACATACCATCTCTTATGTTATAATCCTTTCCACAGAACTCTTTGAATTATTTTCCAATTATAAAATATACTGTATAGGTAAGTTTCATTAATTTCCATTGATAAAATGGATTCAAGAAACACATTTTCACAGGATATGAAATCAGGAACAATATATTAAATCAAAACAAAATGTTTGATAATTGATCAATAGAAAACAATGATTTCTGCCTTAAACAGTAACTTTTCTTAAATTCTTGATCAACAGTTTGGACATCTCACTTTGGTCAATATTACCTTCTTTTCCACAACTTCAGGTGCTACATCTGTATTCCATGTTTGGATAATTTCTGCAAGTGGTGTCTTCTTCAACTTATCAGTAAGGTAACGCAAAAGAGCAGCAACAGATTTAACTGCCAAAATGTGCATGGTATTTACTATAAGATAATCAGCAAGACGAATAAAGCTGGGAAGAAACAAGCAGATTAACAATGCATAACAGACTGCTGTCTTAGCATAGTCTTAGCTTTAGTGTGTGTGTGTGTGTGTGTGTGTGTGTGTGTGTGTGTAAGAGGGGGGGAAGTTCATGCAAAAAATTATTAAGAATATGCTGGCTGGACCCAACATTGAAAAAGAAATACTATCCTGACAATATCAAACTTGGAAACTAAACCTGAAGAATAACAGCAATGGCAAAATTAACAGTATACAGTAACAGTATACATTTGAGATTAAATTTAAGCAAGAATGGTTTCCCTATATATTAGATTCCCACAACAAGGCAAATTCATTTGCTTAAGAGTATGATGTAACACTCCCCCAGGCAGTTTTAATGTGCAATTTGTGAGTGCACGCAAAGAGGGCTGAAATATTCCTTAGATTTTGGAATAGCATGATGGCGCATTGGTTACAATGCAGTATTGCAGGCTAATTCTGCTGACTACCAGTAGTTCGATTCTCACTGGTTCAAGGTTGACTCAGCCTTCTATCCTTCCGAGGTCGGTATAATGAGGACTCAGATTGTTGGAAGCAATATGTTGACTCTGTAAACCGCTTAGAGAGGGATGTAAAGCACTATGAAGCAGTACATAAGTCTAAGTGCTATTGCTATAATACAAGATAGCATTCAGAAGAGATCATGTACTTCCCTGATTTACTGGGATATAAGGAGGACAAGTAAAGGACAATCCAGCTTACAAAATTCTACAATTATAGCCTATAATAATAGTCTTCCCACAGACTCCATTTTCCAATCTGGTCATCAGGTTACTTATAGATGCCTGTCCCCTATGGTTTTTGCCACCCCTTCTGATCTGACAGAAGGGACATTCTCCATGTCTCCTCATGGAATAGGACCATCTATTCAAATGGCTTTGAAAATAATAGAATAAGAGAGTTGGAAGGGACCTTGGAGGTCTTCTAATTCAACCTCCTGCTCAAGCAGGAAACCCTACAGCATTTCAGACAAATGGCTGTCCAATCTCTTCTTAAAAATCTCCAATGTTCTGGAGGTAAGTCGTTCTGGAGGCAAGTCATTCCACTGATTAATTATTGTAATTGTCAGGAAATTTCTCCTTAGTTCTAGGTTGGTTCTCTCCTTAATTAATTTCCATCCATTGCTTCTTGTCCTGCCTTTAGGTGCTTTGGAGAATAGGCTGACCCCCTCTTCTTCGTAGCAGCCCCTTAGATATTGGAACACTTCTATCATGTCAACCCGGTTCTTCTTTTCATTAAACTAGACATACCCAATTCCTATAATCGTTCTTCATGTTTTAGCCTCCAATCCCCTAATCATCATTGTTGCTCTTCTCTGCACTGTTTCTAGAGTCTCAACATCTTTGTTTATTATGGCAACCAAAACTGGATGCAATATTCCAAGTGTGGTCGTACCAAGGCATTATAAAGTGGTACTAACACTTCACGTGATCTTGATTCTATCCCTTTGTTAATGCAGCCTAGGACTGCGTTGGCTTTTTTGGTGGCAGCAGCACACTGCTGGCTCATATTTAAGTGATTATCCACTAGAACTTACTACTATTGAGCCAGATACCACCTATTCAGTAAAACAAGATTACACTATATAATTTCAACAAACAAAACACAGCAACAAAATTCAAACAAAGGGCCAAGGATAGCAAACAATAAATAACATTGTCTAAGTTAAAGCAATAATTTAACATTGCTTTAACTACCATTAAAAATGTTCCAAGATATTGATTTCTGTTTCATACTGCCCAATATATTGATTATTCTTTTATATTGCCAAGAAACATAAATAACACCGAGATATAATGTATGCTGTTTTAAATACAGCAAGGAAGGAATGGACTATAATTTTCACATTTATATTTTCACCATTATTATTAAGGATCAGCTTGGTTTTTGATGGAAGGACTACTGAAAGAAATATTTACAAAATAGGATTTAAGGCCTCTGATTTGATGCCTATGACTCAGGTCACATAGCATGTTAACCCACAATCAGATGTTTGTTTCTGTTTTCACAAAATAAGTGAAGCTAACCTAAATTAGCACACTTTTTGCAAGAAGTACTTTTGCTATTTTACATATACCTGTTCTAAATTGTAAGAAAGATATTATGATAAGACACCCACAGAAATGCTATTACTAACCATGTTAGCCTTCCACACTGAGCCCTTTTATTGGCCTGTTCTGTGTATGTCATTCTTTCAGATTGTTCAACATACAAGTCTTTCTCAACACGAGGAACAGTGCTTCCTACCACAGGTTCTTTTCTTGTTGCCATTGGTATCTGTTCTGAGGAAAAATACATGTGCAAATTGTTGTAATTATTCCAGGCACAAAGCTAAACAGGAAACTTACAGTTAAAGAAACAATCTATCCATAAACAGTGAAAGCTACAATTTAAAAAAATCTATTTCCTGTTCTAAGATTTGTTTGACTTAGAATGGGAAGGTTATACAGGTCCCTGTGAGATTTTGCAGAGGCCACTCAAATGATTGGGACTAATACAAAGCAAAGTGTGGATTGGGTCAGGCTGTACCTGACCCACACACACACACAAATTCACACTATCTTCTCCCTGTTGCATATTGAGATTGTAATGTTGGGTAACCCACCCTTTCTTCTCATAGTACATACATTCATATCCTGATTCTGCCTTATTTTTATTTTATTTTTTCTATTCAATTAGATCCACTTCTCTGAGATTTTTTGGCAAGATTTTTCAGGAGTGGTTTGCCATTGTCTCCTTCCTAGGGCTGAGCGAAAGTGTCTAGCCCAAGGTCATCCAGCTGGTTTTGTGCCCAAGGTTGAACTAGAATTCACAATCTCCCAGTTTCTAGCTTGATACCTTAACCACTAAAAACTGAAATTCCCAAAGTTCAAATGTTGCAGGAAAGTACGATTATTTGAAACTTCAATGAACTTTCTAACCCCTTATCTGAGATAAAATACACAGACTCTAATGAAGCATTTAGAATAAAGATATAGGCATTATTGTTTATTGTTAATATGGCAGTTTTGTACCTGTACTCTCAATACTATAAAAATAATCATCAGGAGTGAAACCAGTTTCAAGCAATGCAGTTCGACATGCAGTTCTAACCACTTCTTTGGCTAATTCTCTGAATTCTGACAAACGAGATGCCACCTAAAATTTCAATGCAATTACATGTGAATAATTATTAAATTTCAGCTAATATTATTTATATAAAATCTTGAACAACTGAAACATAACACTCACATCTTTCAGCTGACTGAACTGAGTACCTTTAAACTCTATCAATGTATATATATAGCCCTTTTCAACTTGACAAAGCACCATGTCACCAATTCGATAACACATTTCTTGGATGTTTAGAATTGCTGGTCTCAAACACTGCAAAACAGAACAAATGAGTAAGACAGAAAGAACTATTAGAAAGTACTGTGTACATTTTCTGAATAGTACAACAAAAGCAAATTGATTGGCTTTCATATTTACACTCTGCTCGAGACAAGTTGTAAACCACATGGTCACATCTGTTCTTTCTACTTTTCTCTGTGTCTCCCGTTTTTCCCCCCATATCATGATGGACTAAAGGGGTCTTGGCATATTGACAGAGAAGTTGTCCAGATTGACTTCTAGATGTGTATAGTTGATGGCTCCTGGATATTAGTGTCTCTCACTGAGCTCCCATATATTAAAAACATTGCCTTGACTACACAGAGCTATGCAAAGTCTTTGTGGCCATGCATTATCAAATATATAATGTCAGCAAGAACCCATATTTTGTTGTTGCTTTTTTAAAAGCAAATGAAAAAAAAACAGCTTTCCAATTTTTAAAAAATAATAGATTTTCAAATTCCATCCCAGGAAAAGATGCTCCCAGTACCGTATTCACTAAGGAAAGGAAGGAGAGGCTGTATTTTCCAATAATTAAAAATATTCTCCAGATAGAAAAACTAGATACCATCATCAGCCAGTTTGGTCTAATAGTTAAGGCACCAGGCTAGAAACCAGGAGACCGTGAGTTCTACTCCTGCCTTGGCCATGAAAGCCGGCTGGGTGACTTTGGGCCAGTCTCTCTCTCTCTCAGCCCAACCCACCTCACAGGGGTGATGTGGGAAAAATAGGAGGAGGAAGAAGTATTGTGTGTGTTTCATCATAGCACCCCAGCTCCCTTAAAAACTGCTCCGTGTGCACAAGTGGATCTTTCTGAAGAGCACAGAAGCAGATCAAAGGAATTATTGGGAGAGAAGAGAATAAGGGGGAAACTTCCTCTTTGTATTAAACAGGCATTTCTGATAGTTCAACTGTTTTTCTGTTGGTAAAATATTTCTTTCTGTGATGAGAGGGAAAAATTGGCTCTCTTCCAGAAATAAAAATCTCTGTGAACTTTTTAGATGATGAGCTTTATTGACTTTCCATACTAACTAAACTCTAGCAGCACCAATTCAGAGCTGTGGAACTACAGCTATGTCAATATCAGTACATTTCACACTAGGAAACTACAGTACACTGTAAATCATTTTGATATTAAAGAGTGACGTCTTCAAAACAATACAGTGCTTTTAGATTATCCAATGTCCTTCACGTGTATTATTTCAGTAATAAAAACACAATACATACAGCATTAACGATAAACAAATTCTTCTGTAAAGCTCGGCGACATGAATTGATCTTTTTGCAGCGGACGTTCTTCCTCCATACATTAAATGACTTCCATTTGCGAAATATAGCAAATATAGTAATTTTGATAAGTGCCCTATGATAGACATATTCTTGCTCCCAGCGTTCAAGTTCCAGGTATTCAACTTCTCCATTACATGTATGAATAACTGCTTGTGGACTAATAGTGTAGTAGTCATTTTTGTTAATGCAGTCATAGGTTACAATTCTAAAAATAAATAAAAACATATTGCTTAATAGGATAAATTAATTGCCAAGACCTGAATAAGCAATGATGGACTATCTATGTATGCCTATTCTGTACCTGTAGGATATAGAACCTGATAGAATAATACCTGTTATTTTCAGTGTTCTTATGTATTCAAATTGCCATTCCATATTATGGGTTTTGCTACCAATTTATTAATTTTCAAGGAGGAATGGTGGCAATTAACATAACTTTTTTTTTTATCATGGCAGGACCTTTTCTGACACATCCCGGATAACAGAACACGTTGCATTGTTTCTTTAATTATTAGATGCAGCCTTAACCCACCAGATTTAGATAAAATCTATGACAAAGTACAATGGCATGAAGCAAATTGTTACTTATCCAGGATGGAGTGGAGTGATTCAGAATGGCGCCGGTTCCAGCTTCAATGCAAATGATAGTGCTACAGCAGATGTATTTCCCACCCACCCAAACTTTAGTTGTTCACATGAAAGGCATAAATCAGGGTTTCTAAATGCATTAGTACTCAAATGTCCCTGCTCAATTTTTGTACAATTTAGCATACTTCATATTTGCACAAAGCTCTATCCCGCATCAAAGTGTTGTCTCACTTTGCTAAAAACAGTAATATGACAGCAATGTGTGTTCCCTCCTTGCTAGATTAGGAGACAGTATATTTTGATCTTAGCAAATCTTGTTCTGAATCTGAATATTGGGTCATGCTCTGCAATGAGTGAACGTTCCAGTTCATGCCTACAAAGCATATTACATGATCTCTGCATTGTTCTAATGAAATGACAGACATTTTCTCCCCATCTCTTACAGCAATAGACTGCTAATTTACCAGGGTATTTAAGTTGTCTGAATACATGATTACTAGGTATACAATAATTGTCAATCTATGCTGGTAGTTGGTATATAAATTACCTGATAAAACTATATTGTAAAACATACATTTGGTATACTGTCTTTCTATGCTGCCACAACTGTTTGAAAAAAATCCCATATACATTCATGTACATAGCCTATATCTTTTGAGTTGTATACATTATATAACTGCATTTCTAATCAAAATTTAACGTTTTTCCTTAATCGATAATTTCATTTAACTTTCCCCTTTCTAAGGAAAAAGACACAAGCTTTCAAATTTTAGCACCACATCTATGTTAAAACATATACATATAAGAAAAATATAGAAATTAGATATAACTATATTATTTCTATGAGTATGTATATTAACCATCAGTAGAACAGGAGATTGGTATTGTAAGTGGTAAATCTGGAATTCATGTTAAACATAAAATTATTATTTTTTTAACATATAATTGCTTCAACATTTAAAGGTAACTCACTTCAAGTTATATGAGTCATACTCAATTGATGATTTAGGCACTGCAGGAGTCAAGTACAGAAATCCTAGGTTTTTGTTTTCACATATTATTCTTATAATCTGTAGAGGCTCCGTAATATTAGCTTTAATTACTTCTTCTGGATCACTAAATGTACGTAAAGGTGGAGTCGAACTCGGTTTGCAAGCACTTGTCTTTAAGGCACTACGTGGTTGCTTAGGAGGAGTTGGAATTCGTACCATAGCACTCAGCAACTGCAATAATAAAGGAAAGGAACTTATATATAACTCAACTTAAAAAAAAAAAAAGGTTCTATTGATTTCCTGGGTTTTTTTGAAAACCCAGCATCATCTTGTAGATTCTTAGGAGTATAAAATTACAGATGTATTGCATAATAATAAGATTTACAACTGCTTCCCTAATATTTTTTTAAAACAATATCATGGTTTATCACTATATATACTAGCATAGCAATGAGCATTGGTCTAGCAAGAAACACTCTTCCTTCAGAATGGCTTATAAAAGGATGGAAGCTTTCCCTTCCTAAGTTAAATTAACAAGAAGCTCTACTTTCTTCTGTTGTGTGGAAACTAAATTATGTTTCATTCAAGTAAGCATGGCTTGGAAGTGTTTTGAGGAAACCATATTCAGGTAACCATTTCAGATTGAATGAGACATTTTATTATCTGAAAGCTGCAGTGTTTCTGAGCTCTTTGTTGCAATCATGTAAGAGGGCCAGATAACCTGGATTCCTGAGACAAAGCCTCCCTTCCACACTCCACATTCACAATTCAACTGGCCCAATACCTGCACATTACTTTAGTGCTTACAGTATGACAGAATAGCACTCTACCAGCACTCTCAGGGGTTTATTTAATGCCTGTTTACTGATAACACTTGTTTTACCACCTGAAACCAGACAGTCTCTCAATTGCTTACAGAATTTACACATAAATGCAAGGCAAGTTGCTGTAGTAATTAAATGGTAATCCAATTATGCTACAGTTTAATTCATGTCAAATAATAAATAATACATTGAATTAATTGAATATGGCACTGCTTGTACAATTAAAACTTGAAACCTTCTGGAAAACCCATGTTTTCATCCCGCTCCAGAAGGCTCTAGAAGGTGGGGGGAGGGGCATCTTTGCCTCAGAAGGCAAGCTATTCCAGGGGAAGAGAACTGCTACTATATAGAGAATGCTTATTGCAGAGCCCACTCCTGACATACTTTCTGATAGATGAGGAGAACTAGCAGATACTACTTAGTTCTTCGGGTAGAATGGGCAGAAACTACTGAAGAAAGGTGGTCCTTAAGCTATTTAGGCCATAAAACCTGTATGGTTTTGTAGTAGGTAGTGACAAGTTCCTTGAATTACACTCAGAAACAAATCAGTAGTTAGTGCAGCTCCCGCTGCAGAAGTGCAGCGTGGCACTTATCGTCCTTTTTATTTTTTGTATTTAAACTTCAAAAACTTTCAACATTTATTTTAAAAAGGCTAACTATGAGTTTACATAGAAGTTAAGTAGCAACAGAACAAAAAACTGGGTTGCCATTTTAGATTAATACTACACAACAGTGGTACGAAGATGAGAAAAATAAGAAAAACAGGACTGCGTTGGTCTTAAAGTGAACCTCCTTCGGCAGGCAAGAACCATTTATGGCAAGTTTAAAAGCAGCTTCAAATAAGGGAAAAGTACAACTGGCCATGCACACATTTGAACAACTCTTACATCATTAGGGCAGTGAAATCTCCTTTTATGTATTGTTTCAAATTTAAATAAGTGGAAAGTGACCTGATTTTGGGATATACAGCATGATGTTTTTAAAGCATGCTGAAAAAGTGAACACTGCAGTTTCAGTACAGATATTTTATTAACTCTAACACGCAAGGAATACCTTTAAAATTATTTTTGTTTGGAGTAATAAATTGTAAGTGCCTTGAACGTACAGGTGGTCCTTAACTTACAACAGTTCTTTTAGTGACAGTTTGAAGTTACAACGGTACTGGAAAAAATGACACGATCGTTTTTCACACTTATGTCCGTTAACAGCGTCTTGTGATCAAAATTCAGACACTTGGCAACTGACTCATATTTATGATGATTGCAGTGTCCGGGGTCACATGATCACCTTTTGCGACCTTCCGACAAGCAAAGTCAATGGGGACGCCAGATTCACTTAACAACCATGTTACTAACTTAACAACTGCAATGATTCACTTAAAACTCTGGTAAAAAAGGTCATAAAATGGGGCAAAATTCACTTACCAAATGTCTTGCTGATCAACAGAAATTTTGGGCTCAATTGTGGTCGTAAATCGAGGACCACCTGTATTTGATTTGAAGGGAAGATTAAAATATTTAAATAAAAGTATGCATTCACAATGTATAAGGACAGACAATACCTGTCTTTCTTTCAGTTCTTCATGGAGTTCAGATGAAATTGCCTCTACCATACCAGGCCATTTTCTTTTCTCTGCTGAAGTTGTAGGCTTTAATACTCCAGCTGCTAACAATTTTTCCCTGTTTTTCTGGTATATATATTCAGGTTGTTTTTGGTGCTGATATGTTTTTAAGGCAGGCTAAATTGGAAATAAAGTAATTTTTAAAAAATGAATAACTCATCCACAGAAAGGTTTTGTACAAGTTAATAGACAATAATTTTAAATTAGATAAGCATAGACCCAGTCATTGTTCTTTAACTGTGGATAGGGTAGACAGCATGTAACACTAGGCAGGAGTCTGATAAGTTGAAGAACCATGCTTTTGTTTTGCGTGGGTGGCATATTCTCTTAAAGCAAAGATTCACACTGCAAGTGACTTATAGCATTTTCTAAAGTCATCCAACCATCCTGTGTTAATAACAGTGATGAGAAGTTTTTAGTTCCCTGATTTTAATATGTATTAGGAACTTTATGGCTTGCCCTGTGTACTAGGCTGATTTTATCTCATTGGGTAATAATTATTTACAAGGGTCAAAATTTCAGAGTTACAGAATGCATTGATTAGTCTTTCTTAAGATAACTATTGTAGATTGCAAGTTTAGGAAGTTTAGTTTTTCTACTAAGAGATCCATGAAACTTTAGTTGTAAGGATCATGAAATTAACTTGAATAGGATTAATTTGACACGACTGATCTCTGTAATGTTTGATATAACATTTAATCAAACAGAAGAACTGTATTTTCTCAAAGCTTTTTCTGATAAGCAATTGTCAATCTAATGTTAACCTGTTTTATATCCACATTTCAAAATTGATAACATAAAATTATAGCCTTAATTTCAATTTTCTCTACATAAATATAAAACAACATGTCTGAAAAAAAAGCCCACAACTTTTTCCAAATAAAAAAATATAGTCTTAAAATCAAAATCAACATACTAAAGGTTCTAGCTTTATAGGCTGCTGCCGCTTTCTAGTTCTTTCTTGAGATTTTGTATTATGTTCAAATTTCAGAGCTTCAGGATTTGGTACCATCTGTTTTGGAGCCACGCTAGTCAGTCTACTTCTTAATTCATTTATTGAAGGAGAATTTTTCCCATTAGAAGATTCTTCACTTGAACTCTGATTACTTCTACTAGCTGTTGATTCCAGTGATGGGATAGAAGGTAATAAGATTCTTTTTGACATAGTGGCCTGAAAATAAAATATGCAACCTGTTTTGAAGTCTTAATATAAACAAACTGCCTTATAAACATTAACATGTAACCAAGAAAAAGGCAAATGGATAAGAATATAAAAAGAAAATACGTATTGCTATAACCACATTAGGATCTGAGAAACATCATACTGTTAAAGTATCTCATTTTTGGGAGGGATCAAGATGCAGCATAAAATTATCTGTCTTGTCTATTTGCACACAGGCAAATAATATAATTAAGTATAATTTATTCTGTTGAGAAGTTGAGCCCATGTCCCTTTCTCTATGCATCTATTTTAAATGTACTGACCCTGCTCTTCTATGTGTCTGTTTCAAAGAAGGAAAGAAAAAAATGGATAGGAGGAGGAGGAGGAGAAGAGGAGGAGAAGGAGGAGGAAGAGGAGGAGGAAAGCAGAAGCTACGTTTGGGTAGAAGGGTACAATTTTAATGATGGGACGGGAAAGGAAAATAGTTGGCACCCTCGATTGCCCCTGGACGAGACATGTTTTGGAAACCTGGGTCAAATGCCTTTTCCAAAAGGGATGTTGCTAAAAAGCCGGAATAGCATCCTTTCGAGGCTGCAATAGTCGGAGCAGCAGAATTCCCTTCCTCTTCCCATTTTTAGTAAATAAGAGGGGACACCTGCGGGGTTAACTGTCGGAGGAACTTACCTTTCCCCCCCAGAAGCGACAGAAAACTTCGCCCTCCAGAGAGTCCTCCCGTTGCCAAGCAACAGTCCCCTGTACCGTATCCCAGCATTCCTCGGGCGGGACGCGACGAAGCGGGGGGAGGGCCCGGAAAGAGTAGTTTTCACTCTGGTTGCTACGCGACGACTTCCGCGTCTCACCTGCGATAGCTCTCGGTTTAGTGAGCCCCGCCCTCGTTTTCTCCCCCTGCTCCGCGCACCCGACTCCCCGCCGCCCGCCGCCAGCCAAGTCTCGGCTGTCCAAATTAGGCCACCCATTTATCAAAGAAATTAACGCTCAATCCTTGCCAGCCCTGCGATCCAAAGCATCGACAGATCTTAGGCATTTTTTGCTGGATCTAGAACCGCTATTCCGTAGGGACAGTCTGACTGATGGAATAAATCTCCAAATACCCCACAGTATTATTGTCCCCATCTATTGTAAAGGCAGCGAAGTAGATGGATAAAACAGCCGTCTAATCAGTTTTTCCACTAGCTCTGCAAAGCATGGTGCATTCTATTCGGGTTTTTTTGCTCTAAGGTTAAGTGCCTAATTTATTGTGTCTTGCATAGGAGTTTCCAAGTTTAGTGGAGAAACTTTTTTGTTTAGTCTTACATCGCTTGGGCGACATCTAGTGCCAGCATGATGCTGTACTTTTGGTTGAGCGCAGACCCACGTCTTGTAAATGTGAATCTTCAAATGGTTGGAAAGATGTGGAAGAATATTGAAGAAAGGTATTCTTGGTGAGGAGTTTGTAATGAATCCAGAGAAGTTTAATTGGATAGACAAGTACTACCTCAGATAGTGAACTGATGAAATGTTTTTTTGCTGCTTGTGACCTTTATTAGAAAAATAGCAATATTGGGCCATGCAGTCAGGTTTAATATTTCTTATTTTTCTTTTTCTTTTTTGTAATTTTTAAAAAATCTCTTTTGGTATACTGAAGTGATAAAAAAACCCGCCAAAGAATAAATGTTTGACAAAAACCAGAGTCTTCTGGGGTGGGTGGCCATAATACATTTATACATAATACAATAATAAAAGGAGCAAAGTGACTTAAGAGTGACAGCATACATTTTGTCTGTTACATGGAAATGAGAGCTCAGTATATGAGCATAAAACTAAATAGAATGCTGTTAGGTGATTTGTGAATGTTCAGAAAGAAAGATTGAATGCTGAATTTGTTATTTAAGAAATATGTAAAACAAGAAAAGGCCAACAATAAATCTTCATTGAATACAAAATGTAATGACTAGTGTGAAAGATATATGGCAAAGTGGTGTGCCTGTAAAAAAAAAAAAAAATTGAATCACAAAACAAATGTGATAAAGAATGAGTGGAAGGGAAGGGAAAAAGAAAAAGAAAGTTGTGGTTGATGGAGAGGATGAAATCCTCAAAGAGAGATGAAAGTTTAAAGAACAAAAAGCAATGTCCAAGCCAGAGGCTATGAGTTCAAGTGCTGCCTTATGCATGAAAGCCAGCTGGGTAACCTTGGACTAGGGGCGCTCTCTCCCAGCCCCACCCACCTCAGAGTTCTTATGGGGAAAATGAGAGGAAGAGGGAGTATTAAGTATATTTGTCACTTTGACAAACTTTTTTAATAAAAGGATTTAAAAAAATGAGGCAGAGTAAGGATACAATAGAAACAAGGACAGTTTGTAAAGCTAGAAAAGTGGAGAAGAATGGTGATGGGAACAGATTGGACTGAATTCTTTTTTATCTCATGCCTTAATATCTTTGGAATATTAATTTTTATTCTGTTTCTTTCTTCTAACATTGCTTTCCTAAAGGCAATAGTGTAATAGGTATAGTATAGATATATAGGTAGTCCTCGACGTACGACCACAATTGAGCCCAAAATTTATGTTGCTAAGTGAGAAATTTGGTAAGTGAGTTTTGCCCCATTTTAGGCCTTTTCTTGCCACATTTGTTAAGTGAACCACTGCAGTTGTTAAATTAGTAACACGGATGTTAAGTGAATCTGGCTTCCCTCATTGACTTTGCTTGTCAGAAAGTTGCACACCCCGGCACACTGCAGCCATCATAAATATGAACCAGTTGTCAAGCCTCCAAATGTAAATCACTTGACCATGGGGATGGTCATAAGTGTGAAAAACTGTTACTGCGAACGGTCACTAAATGAACTGTTGTAAGTCGAGGACTACCTGTAGTGTATGCTTATATTTCTTCTTTAGAAGTATCTCTCTCGAACAGGATGTTCATTGTCTTTTAACACCCAACATTCTTTCACTGTTTTTTTGGCATTACTTTTTAATCATGCTGCTGAGTTCTTGAACTTGGTGTCTTACCCTAAGAATACATTGTAATGGTGCTCCTATGGGTACTTACTATGCTTTGCTTTCTGTAGTCTCTCCCGAATTTTGGAGTTTTTCTGCTTGACTTTTAGTTCTCCTTTTGCCAAGCCCCTCGTTGTTCTATCTGACTACATGGAATTCTTTAGCAATTTTTATATATGGTAATATATAATTGAATTGTTGGGACAGCAGCCAAGGGTTCTGTTGTTTCTTCCACAAATGTATCTCACTCTAGGTAAAGTTTCTGATCCTTGGTAACCTTACGATGTATGGAATACGGAATTCTGGAAGTTGAAGTCCACACATTTTAAAGTTGCTGTAGCTGAGAAATAATGTTTTAAGTTCTGGGTATGATTTAAAATTTAATCCATTGTTGCTGTCTCTGACTTAGGGTGTCTAATTTAAAAAGGTGGATAGACACAGTTACAATGGCAATGAGTTCACTATTGGGAGACCTGAAATAACAAGTTAGTGATATATTGTCATGGAGAAAATCTATGTGGTTGCGAGGAGTTGAAAACAACTTGATGACGCATAATCAAGAGTTTTTTTTTAAATTGACGAGTAAAAAAATATACTGTGACATAGTTATCCAGTTGATGCATAGGTAATTGAGATTACCATTTTTTAAATGACAATTTTCCTAAACTTTACTCTCTTGAGATCTTCCTAATACACAGTCTTGCTATTAAATTATCTTGGTGTCGTCACTATTAGGAGAGGCTCAGTAAAATATATGTGCAGCGCTCGTGAAAAATGTGACTCATAGCCTCATTAAAAAAGAGGCAACAGGCATAGCATTAAACATACATGAGCTTTTCTCTCTCTACCTTGATTACTAGAATAAACTTCACACTTAGCTATTTATTACTTAGCTTGGAAGATTGATGTGATCCTCTCCTTCTATTGTGCCAAACTTATTCATATGAACTTGACAGAACCTATGTTTGAATTTTTGTAATGCCAGTGTGCCATTTCTTGTCATTCAGAATGATGCTATTCTCAATTCATCTTTGTCTTCGCTAGTCCCATTCAAGTGATACAAGCCAATGTAGAATCCATCATGCATTAGTGATCAGCCTTTCCTTTTCCAAGTTGTACTATAAGGGAAAGCCTGCTCCATGACAACATCCTGATTCTCTATAGCAAAGAAGTCTTTACAAACTGTGCGCACAAGCCCAAATCTTGTATTATTTGTCACACTTAGCTTCTGGCTCCTTGGCTAGGCTGACAAGGTTGGAATTCAGCATCTGGAGAGTTATACATTGCCTTTGTATCATTTTCACTTCTTCACTCTTGTTTATTCTGTTCAAACATTTTTGAACAATTAAGTTAGAATTAAGTTACCGATTTTGCTTTGAATTTTGTCTCTAAACACATTGAAAACATATTTCTTGATTTTGTGATATTATAAATAGCAGACCAAAAGAACCCATGACATTCCAATAAACTCCACATGCATGAGATCATTTTCACGCCCATGATGATAATTGCAATTAGACCTTGCAGAGAAGAAAATCTCCAGTTATAAGACTAATTAACAGTCTCAGTTACAATTTAACACTAATTTTGGAACAACTGTACTTTCCATACAGAACTCTAGCCTAAGTGGTGCAGACAGGGCAGAAAGAAAAGGCCAAAGTATGAAAAAAGGCATAGTTTATTCATCTACATGTGTTTTGTGTAGCATGATACTTTTTTGATACTTTGAGTCAAATTTATACTGAACACTAATGATGAATCTCTATTAATCATATGCCAACCCACCCCCATAGTGGGTATCTGAGCTAAAGCTGCTGGGTTAGTTGAACCATTTATTCAGTGTTTTATTCAGGGTCAAAATCTATTGCAATCAGAAGAGATTAGGAAGCAAGCATTGCAAAGGGATGTAAACAGTTCCTATCTATTTATAGATTTGAGTTAGGTTCCGAGTGTTAAATTTATACCCCTATCACGGGTATAAGTAGATCAAGTTTCATCATCAGCAAAGTATCTATTAGTGGTCCCAAAGGTGCTTTTTCACGAGGCCACTGGACATGAAGACGTTTCGCTTCTCATCCAAGAAGCTTCTTCAGCTCTGACTGGATGGTGGAGAATGGAAGGATTTATACTCCTTGCAGACAGCTGGTCATTGCAAGGAGTATAAATCCATCCATTATCCACCATCCAGTCAGAGCTGAAGAAGCTTCTTGGATGAGAAGCGAAACGTCTTCAAAGAGAAAAAGAAAGTCCACTTGCCTCGTGAAAAAGCACCTTTGGGACAACCATGACCTGGATGACTGAGAATCTCCATAGACATTTATCTATTAGTGGATACCTTTACAAGAACAGAAAATTATTACTAGCTTATTAGACACCATACATTTTCAGAATGACTTTGTAAAAAAAAAAACCTAGCTGTTAAGCAATCTATGTGTACTCTTTTGGGAGAATTGAGCAGCGTAAAAATATGAATGTAAGAACCAAACGTCCATGTAATCAAGTGACAGAGCAGGGTTTGAGGATACATAGCAACGTTGAACCATAGCATTCAATGTTCTGTAACAATCTGGAGATTCCATGTTGCCATTTTCCATAAATTTGCCAAATCATCATTTGAAATCATCAAAGCCAGCATCAAATCTTGTCACAACTGATTTTATAACAGGCTATTCCTTTGCAAATGTGGCACGGTAATTTCCAGTGGGTGAACTCCACTTTAAAAAAAATCCTCTAGATTCTCCATATAATTATATAAGCTACTTCTCTCCTGCACTCATCTCTTTGGGTCAATTTTGTTCTACCACAGGTAGTCCTCATCTTACGACCGCAATTGAGCCCAGAATTTCTGTTGCTAAGTGAAACATTTGTTAAGTGAGTTTTGCCCCGTTTTACGACTTTTCTTGCCACAGTTGTGAAGTGAATCACTGCAGTTGGTAAATTAGTAACACATTCGTTAAGTGAAACTGGTTTCCTCATTGATTTTGCTTGTCAGAAGGTTGCAAAAGGGGATTACATGACGCCGGGACACTGCAACCGTCATAAATATGAGTCAGTTGCCAAGTTGAATTTTGGTCATGTGACCATGGGGATGCTCTGATTGTTAGGGGGCAATATGCCGGCTCTGTAAACCACTTAGAGAGGGCTGTAAAGCATTGTGAAGCAGTATATAAGTCTAAGTGCTATTGCTAAGTGCTATTATTAAGTGCTATTGCTATTGCCTCTGCATGTGTGTGAATGCACAGCCTCTCTCCCATCACTTAATTTGTCCTTTCCACTGTTAGAAAGCCACGTTTCCCAAAATCATACATGGTTTCTCAGTTCCTAGAAGGTGCTGTATCCTAGAAAAGGAAGAAATACTATTACCCTGTCAGCTCAGAAGCAGATGTGCTATCATATATAAAAGCACCACCATTTTTAGGCAAGACTTAACAATCTTTCTGGGGAGACAGGGAGTAGGGAGCACTTCTTTATTTCAAATAGGATTAAAAAAGGGTACAAATAATAGTTTACAGTAATGGTAATTGTTTTGGGGGGAAACTAGTTTTTTGAACTGTCAAGCCCATTTGCACTTAGAGATTTTTTTAAAAAAAACGGATGGATAAAATGTTAAAGGAAGAAACTGCTGTTGCAGCCAGAGAACAAGGCCTATCAGGAACAAGTGGTGGAAAAGAAGCAAGTCAATCTGGCATTCTTTTTAATCTCTTCCTTCCTATTGCTTTAAAGTGCTCAACATTTTCCTTCCCATAAAACTAGAAACCACATGGAAACCAACCAACCCCCCAAATAAACTGTGTTCAAGTCAAATCCATACAGCTAAATAACAGCTATGTTACATATATACTTTCCCAAATAATTCTGGGATAACATGAAATAATTCTTCTGCAAGGGAAGAATAAATAATAGCTTTCGTTTAAAAAAATATCTTTTCCTGTATTGGGCGTGGTCAAAACAGTTAATCAAGTTAATGGTCCAGATTCAGGAAAAGGATGAGGTCTAAAAGAATAAAATCCACATAGATGATTTCCTGTTCAGAAAATAGATGCTTTCCTTTTTCTCTACCCCCCCCAAACCCTTTTTTTTAAAAAAAGAGACACGTACAGTAGCTGAATATAGGAGCCATTCTAGCTTCAAAAGAGTACTAAAAGCAACACAAAAGTCAAAGTGAGGAAGAATAGAAAGGGTCTGGTAGAACAGCTCCTGTCTGCCTGGATGTGTCTGGATTGCTTGTGTCCTCGTGGCTGAGGTTCCACAGAAATGTAACCATTAATTATATGAATCCGCAGAGGTGGCTCAGTGGTGCTATAAGACAAAAAAAGAAAAGAAAAGAAAATTCCAATTAAATGCAGTTGATCAAAAGGGGGGAAAAAGCTGGACAGATTCTGTCAAAAGCTACAACTGCCTAATACAGGGGTAGGCAACCTTGGCTCTTTTATGACTCGTGGACTTCAACTCCCAGAATTCCTGAGCCAGCATGGCTCAGCTTGGAAACCTCTCCCTTTCCCCTCAGCATGGCTGGCTCAGGAATTCTGGGAGCTGAAATCCACGAGTCATAAAAGAGCCAAGGCTGCCTACCCCTGGCCTAATAAGAAGAGTTACACTGCACAGTTCTGTAGATCTTTGACCAAACATGGAAGCCATCCATTGAATCTTCCCTCTGCATTCCACGCGTAATATATAGTAAAAATAATCCAGTTTCCTGACATCAGTCACATTATAGTTGCCAATGACACGAAATGGGGTTTTCTTGTTATTAGGGAATTCTTTCCCGTTACATTCAAATGGGAATTTTGACGTTCTCTTTACATTCCCAAATCTGACATCCTATAACAAATCATAGTCCTGTACACATACATTTTTGCTTCTTTTGACATTCCCTCCTTGCATTTTCCTATTAGCTTACTACCAACGTTTGCACATCTTAAAATTTCTCCATCTACATTTCTGTCCTCAGTAAGCATTCATAGATATTCTGCCAAAGTATGCAAAACCATTGACTTGCTTTATTTTTTTTCTCCATATCATCACTTTTTTCTAAAGCAATTCAATTATAGTCTTTTCAGATTTTGTACAATCTTCCTAAGGTGAACAATAGTCAGATATTTCCCATATCAGCAAATGTGCATTGATTTAAAATCAACTTTCAGGATCAGAGACATCAAACAGTATTAAAATTTCTGACTTTTCCCACGGAACCATTAAACCTTGGGTTGTTCTGTAATTGATCCACTATTCTGACCTTCCTGACTTGAGGATAGATATTTTCTTGGGCAGAAATATATTAACCGTGGCTATGGGCACAATTATAAAATTGAAAGCATTCCATCCCAGCTTCCTTAAAGTTCCTTAAAGTTCCCCTCACTTTCCTCACTTTCCTCTCCCCAATTAATATGCCATATATGGGGAGAGGATATACTTGAGAAGAGGCCCCAGAAACTGGAACTAAATCTCCAAAAGATGAACCATGCAAAAGATGCAAGAAACGGACCACTGATATTCAACATGTGTGAGTGAGAAGTGAAAATCTGACATCATTTTGCATTCCTTTCTGACTACCTGGTTTATTAGTGCTCTGTTTAAAGTAAGCATTGATCAATTAAATAAAAACATATTAATTTCAAATTAAACCAGTCAGTCTAGCCTAGCTGCAATACTCTACTTTACTTCTGTGTGGCAAAGTGCATTAAACCCCCAGACCTCAATCTTTGTGGCTTGGCAGCCTGGCTGGGGGGCGGAAGAGGGGGGAAACAGGCTACATGAGGTGGGCTGGCGTGTGAGTGTGTAGCTCAACTTGCGTGAGCAGTGGGCTAGCAAACACACGTGTAAGTGCCTACCACTCACACAAGTTGAGCTGCGTGCACTCCAGCCCACTCCAGCGTGCACTCCAGCCCACCACTCATGAGGCCCAATTCCGAATAGGCCACGGCCCGGGGGTTGGAGACCTCTGCATTAAACGAAAAGGAACTTGAGAAATTTGAAGGTAGTCAAGGTCCCTTTTAAACCCACACATCCTTAAAGTTATATATATATATATATATATACATATATAAAAAGATATTCACAGATATGTGAAAAATACCCAGTTGGCAGTTTATGTGAAGAACAAGTAGTTTTAGTAGTGAGATGGGCAGCATATAAATTTAATAAATAAACAAACAACACTGATGGCAGATCTCTCCAAAAAGGAACCAAAACTAAATGTCCTGCTTAACTTCCAGAAATCAACAAAAAAGCTCTTTTCCCCCCAGTGTTCGGCACTATAAAAGATCCCACTCCAAACCAAATAATGTGGAATGATTAATTGATATGCTGTCACAGTTCTCCATCTATACTTTCAGATTATATAGCTATATTCATCCATCCTTTAGTCAAGTTATTAACAATGAAACAAGAAAATACCAGAAATTGCAAATATTGTTTTTTTTAAACATTTGTAAATGTCCATTTATTACAATACATGACAATTGGAACCTCTAGAATGTTTTCACTTTTGAAATGATAATGTTTTCTTGAATATATATATATATTTTGTAGCAAGGCCTGTTCTTTGTAACCATAGCTTTGATCTTTTTTTCTTAAGACTGAGAATTTAAGAACAGAACTATTTTGGCTTTTAGATAAGATAACACAGTGCTTCCCAAACCTGGATAAATTACACAAATTAGGATAAAAGTCTTTTTTCTTTGGCAAGTGACACATGAACCCATTACCCAATCACAACAGGGATATTTAAATAAGAACTTTCTGATAGGCAGATTTGAGTAATGAAGGAAAAAGTTTGGGAGCACCGAGATAAAATATGACCAGGTTATGGATGGTGTGGAAAATACGAACAAAAACGTATTTCTCCTTCTCTTGCCATTTTAAGAGTTCAGCCTCTATTGCTGAACCCAAAAACTAAAAGAATCACATCTACGCTATTATTTCTTTGCAATACTTAAGAATTTACTGCATTAATTATAGTGAAGCTGATTAATTTAGATCAGGGGTGTCAAACTGCCGGCCCGCGGGCCGGACACGTCACGTGGAAGCTGCGTCCACTCCATTGCCAGCAATGGCAAAACCGGCCCGATACGTTGCGCGATGTCACGAGTTTGACATGCCTGATTTAGATGGTTTTAAAAAGGCCTAAGGCAAATTCACTGATCTGGCTATGAGTGGCTATTGGTGTTTATGGCTATTTATTATGTAAATATCCTCTTACATCAAAGGGAGTCTCTCTTAAATATGATTTGTTGGACAACAACAGCTATCTTGATTGTGAACTTTCCAGATATACACAATGAACTAATACATGATACAGAGTGCTGGAACCTTTTGCCTAAGCTTACAAGATTCTTGCGTTACTCTTTTTTTATATGTTACTGTGTGTTCATGAATACTCTGTGAATTCCAATAACTGCCTCTCAGAAGGATGGTACTGCCTCTAAGAATGCAAATCCTCCTAGACTCACAGCTATTGCTGGATGGACAGCTGCTGCCTTAGTAGCAACCCTACCTAAAGCGAGACAGCCTTGTAACAATGAGTCCTGGCCTCAACGTGGCTTGTCTGGACTGCTGCAATATGTTCTACTTTAGGCTGCTTTTGAATATCAATGAGAAACTAGAATTGGTCCAGAATGTGTTGGCTGAGATATGCCAAGACAGGCATATGACATCAATGCCCTGGATCTTCACTAGTTTCCAATAGGCTTCCAAATGCAATTTCAAGAACTTGTTAACCTATAAATCCATATAGCTCGGCACCAAGACACCTCTAGGATCATCTTCTGCAACCAATTTTGAACTATCCAACATGCATGTCCAGGAGAAACCACTGGTGAGTTTCCCCCCCCCCCCACTCCCCATCACAAGGTATGTGGGTTGGAGGTTTGAAGGTGCTGAGCCTGCATTAAGGAACAGCCTCCTCTTGCTAATTTGATCAGACCGCCACACTGCTGGCTTTCTGTGAATTATTAAAAACTGAACTGAACCAAAGTATTTCAGAGAGCCTTTCAGAGTTTGAACTGGGCTGCTTTAATTATATTATGGGTATTTTATTTTATTGCATTGTTTTTTTACTATAACCGCAAAGAATCTTTCTTTTGCAGTAGGCAGAAAAACCAATAAGCCAACAAATAATGTTCCCCTTAAGGGGCTCCCTTTTTGCTATTTTTCGGAAATGTATTGCCTGCCTCTACTCGCTCATTACCTTTCCTCGATGCGCACCCAAAGGTCATTGAACTGACGCTGTTTCTTCGGTTGTTTCTTCTTCTTCTTCTTGTATTTCCTCTCTGCTTTCTCCAGCAGGTCCATGTTTTCGGGCAATAATGTGTCGAGCAACAACTCTTCCTCCTCTTCCTCCTCCTGCTGTTGTTGGATCTCTTGTGAGATAACGAAAGAGGCATATTCTGGGGATGTTGAGGAGAGGGCGGACAATAATTTCTGTTGGTTTTTTCCACTACAAAAAGCAAAAGAAAATAAGGTTGAGAATAGGGGTTGATTGTCTTCCAAGTTAATGTACAGAACAAGTAAATTGCAGCGAACGTTTCAAGTCTGTGTGCTGCAAACACCTCACCTCCTTGACAGTGCCAAAAAATGTTCAAGGCAGCAAAAGTGCCCATTCACCTTCTTTTTAAAGCAGGCTATAATAAGGTACTAAAAAACCTGTGTCCCATTGGGTTATCATTTCAGAGATGTTTCCTTATCTAAACAGAGAAACAGAATGGCCATGGGCCGGCCAAAATTCAGAGGGAGCAGGAGTGATTTTTTTACTTCCTGTTGGCTTCACCATTGAATTTCCTTATGGGAAGCTGCCCCTCCTTCCTTCCTTCCTTCCTTCCTTCCTTCCTTCCTTCCTTCCTTCTCCCTCCCTCCCTCCCTGTTCCTTCCTTCCTTTCTCCATTCTTTCCTTCCTCCCTTCTCCCCATAGGGCAGGTACATGGTGGCTGCTGCTGCATGAGGGAGGGAACAAGAGATTGTGCAAATGGCCAGGAAGCTTTCAAGGAGCATTGAAAATAAAGATGACATGACTGCCACAGTGGGAAGTTGACAGCAGCTTGGGAACACTGAAGCAGCCACACCTCTCCAAATCTCATTAACTCAGTAGTAATCGGTCCTGGCATTCTGTAAGTTATCCCATTTGAGGTACTTTTTCACCTTGGTTGAAAAAGTTTTGTCCTATGATGCATCATTTCACCCAGTTAAAAGAGTTTTAGTAGTATGGATTGTCCTCAAGATACAACCATTATGGTCACCAATTGTAATAAAATGGGATAGGTACATGACTGACCTGATTTTACGTTTGTTGCAGCTACCATTAAGCAAACCACAGAAATCGTAAGTGCAGATGTGGTTGTTAAGCAAACTGATTGTTTGGTATGGTACAGTTTTGCCGAAATGTGTCGATTTTTGGCAAAGCCATCATAACATGTGGTCAGGACCACAGGATATTGCAAATTGCCATAAATATAACAGAAATGGCATTCCAACACAAAGCCACTTCTGATACTGTGTTGCCCACAGAATGATTGCCCACATAATGTACTAAAAGGATGAGTAAAGGAAAATCTACTGTTTGATATTAAAGACATTGAAAGGATAATAATCTATATCATGTGGTTGGAGAGATTACCTTCAGCCTCTCCAAATACACACAAAAAATCGTACGCACACAACTATCCAATGTAGCATTTACAAAGCAGTGGGTATTATGTGATTTCCTTTTTCTTTCTCCAATGAGCTGAATTCGCAAGAAAGGCGGAAACAAAAACAAACATCCTCCATGCCTTTAATGCTCAATGAAATTCACTCAGTGAACCTTAGCTCAGGAATGGGAACGTAAAATAAACTTCAGGTAAACTGTTTAAAGCCAGGCAAATAGGAGATGAAATGCAAAGGATTCTCGGGAGAATCCAGATGGGAACAGGATGAGTCTGTATGTTGCTTTTCCCAAAAGCAACAAGAGAGAAAGCAGCATTTAGAATTCAACCGACGGATTGTACAGAGATATTTCCCATTCTCTCTGATGAATCAACAGTCAATGACTCATCCATAAAGAATGTTTAAGCAAAAGGATAAAGTCTGCTTCCAAGTGATTAAATATTGAAGGAAAATGCAGTCCAAGAAGATGAAATATTCCTTTCCATTCTATGGAAACATGAGCAAATACTTAACCACTTTCATTATATGCTGATCACAACATACTTTTACTTGTTACAGTATTAAAAAAATTAGTTCTATTCTTCTGCTGTTGCAATTAGAATGACCTGTGTCAATTGAAATTATTTGTATTTCTTTGAAATCTCCCCCTACCAGGCCATTTTGATAATTACTTGTGATACAAAAATCTTATTTATTGAGGTATATTTTAATTGTATTAAAACAAGATATAAAATAATAATTAAGCTCTCATTTTGCATTGGGACAGAATTGAATGGATGTTCATCTGGTATCTGCTATTTCCCAGTTCCTGCTTCTCTTAAAGAACTAACGAAATTATTGGCACTCTACATTGGAGGAATTGTTCTGGAATCAGCTTTCATCCTCTGAAGAGATCATATTTTGATTGATATGAAACTTTCTGGTATTGCTATCTATGTGAATGCCAAAAGATGTATAGGACCTGTCAAGTCTGCTACATTTGTGGAAAATTATTCACATATGGAAGTCATAACTTGGCACTTCATTCATCAAGTGAAGAAGTGAAGTTTAGAGAGGGATATAAGTTGTTGAAGCAGAGAGCAACTCACAAAAGTGACATCCAGTTCCATCTACCATGGATAGATAGAAGATAGATATCCTTTAGAGAAGAGTAATATTTGTGTCATCTGGAAGAAAATTATATCCTGCCTCAGTTTTAGAGTAAATTGGAAACACTATTTCATGAAACTATGGTGCATGATGGCTTTGGAGACATTATATTTTCACTCATCTTACAAATATTAAGCTTCTACATGGTAGGACTATTGACACAATGGACACCCTGTGTTTTTTCCATCAGAGAACTTGAGGCATGAGTGAGGGGCAGAGGAGGGAGTGGGAAACTGAGAGGTTTTTCATTCTATAAGTTGACCAGGTTCACAACTTTTTACCTTGAATAAAGTGACAGCAGTTTCAACTCCCTAATGCATTTTCTATGATGTTTTGTTTCCTGAAGAAACTTAAGATCATGATTGTTAAAGCAGTAGTTACCTGATTGCTTGCCCAGGAGATGTATGGTCTACTTCATATCCCTCTCTCCTCAAAATATCTATGACTGTGTTGTTGCCCATGAAATGACCTTTAGGTAATAAAAGAGAAAAGTCCCAAGTAACATTAATCAAAATATACAAATAACACTTTTAAGTACAACAAAGCAAAGTTTACATGAACACCTGCTTTAACCGATTCTAGAAAGCCTCTATTATAAACCTGCCATCCCACAGCTGGGGACTGAGATTGGGAAAAGCTGCTAGAAATACAGGAAATTAATCTAATCATGCTGGATTTAAGTTTAGTTATATTGAAACATAGAAACATAGAAAATTGACAGCAGAAAAAGACCTACTGTCCACCGAGTCTGCACTTTTGAGTTTTGGGGATTTTTTTGTTTTCTTATTATTTTTTTCTTATTATTTTAATTTTTAAAAATTTTTTGTCAGATGATGGACATCTTTATCCCAAGCATTTTAAACTCAGGTACTGAGGAATGATTCATTACCTCCACTGGAAGTTGGTTCCAGGCTTTTTGTGAAGTAATACTTCCTAACATTACTTTTAAATTTACCTCAGTTTGAGGTTATGCCCCCCGTGTTCTTGATTTTTGCCTCATATTGAAAATACTGACTTCTAGAACCTTATTCACACCCTTAATATATTTAAAGGACTCGGTCCTGTCTTCCCTTTCCCTTCTGCCCTCCAGGCTGTACATATTTAGTTCCTCCAATTTCTCCTGATATGTTTTGTCCCTTAGGCCTTGCACCATTTTTGTTGGCTCTCACTGGACTTGCTCAATTTTATCAATATCCTCAGTAGAAAGTGAACCCTAAAAATAGGATACTTAGAAACCACCAATATAAACATAACCTTCTCTTAAAACATAGTAATAAAAATAATTTTGAAAAACTGTTATTAAAGCTTTAATGCAAAATTGAAGATTATCAAGCTCCTGAGAACCCCCATGCCTATCTGCAAGCAATCCAATGCAAAAGGCAGCAGAAACATCTCCCATGAATTGGGAGAGATCACAACAGGGCCTTATCCTGCATGATGAGGTAATCTGGGAAGGCCCATACTAGACTGTCCCAGTAGGTTTCGATGAGGAATCATAAAAAATAATTAATTAATTGAGTAAAAAGAAATAGTAGATAGGAAACATAGGATTTTAGCAAAAGCAATAGCACTGAGACTTATATACTGCTTCACAGTGCTTTACAGCCCTCTCTGAGCGGTTTACAGAGTCAGCATATGGCCCCCAACATTCAGGGTTCTCATTTTACCGACTTGAGAAGGGTGGAAGGCTGAGTCAACCTTGAGCCCCATCAGGATCGAATTGCAGGCTGTGGGCAGAGTTAGCCTGCAATACCGCACTTTAACCACTGTGCCACCAGGGCTCTTATACTTAATCAAGGTCCTGTCTTGTTCAATGTCTATTGAGATTCTCAGTCATTCAGGTCATGGTTGTCACAGAGGTGCTTTTTCATGAGGCAACTGGACTTTCTCTTTTTTCTCTCATCCAAGAAGCTTCTTCAGCTCTGACTGGATGGTGGGGAATGGAAGGATTTATATTCCTTGCAGACAGCTGGTCATTTGCATTCTTTTAGAGCAGGGGTGTCAAACTGCCGGCCCGCAGGCCGGATATATCATAGCGAAACCGCGCCCATCCCGTTGCCGGCAATGGCAAAAAAGTTGCAATACGTTGCGACACGTCACATGATGTTGCAAGTTTGACACCCCTGTTTTAGAGTCTTTGACGCCACCTGGAGACTTATCTGTGTCGTCAGGGTCACCTGAATAGTGCAGATGAGTGTGGAGCCTTCTTGGAACTGCTGAAAGGACTATGTTGTAGACTGGAGATAGATGATGTCGGATCCCTCCCCCTCTGTTAAGAGAGGGCTGTTCAGTTTTGACATAGATGGCCTCTTTGACCCCTCTTTCAAACCAACGGTCCTCTCCATCCAAAGTCCACATTATAATTATACCATTATATGATGGTGTTTCAAAAATGCTATACTTCTAATCCTTGAACTATTATTAAAGAGTATTTCACTCAACCCTATAATGAAACATGGACAATCCATTGATTTGGGAAGAAAATGTATTTACTGCCTCAGAAATAGCATTCTAACTCATTATAAATATTAAACACAGAAAGCTTTAGAAATTCATCATTACTCAACATCGTGTTTTTTGTTGTAACAGGCATGAAAGATGATACCTATTACCTTCCTAAAATACTATTTTCCTAATTAATATTCAGGTACTATTATTATACTGATGTGATTTTTAAAAAGAAGTCTAATTTTCAAGGTAAGAAATGGAGCAGCAGGGACCATATTCCCATTCATAAGAAAGAACAAAGATTTTTTTTTTGAACAAAGGAGAAGATACAAGAGCAACCGATAAAAGAAGCAACTGTCCATAAGGAAGAAATTTAAACAAAGGAACAAGTACAGCAGATAAGAATGACAAGCAGAAGCAAGAGACACAGAAGATATTCTCCAATTCAAAAACAGCTTTGAAGCTCTTACAGAAGAAACTGGCTTTGAACCTTCAAAGGAAGAAAAAGATATTGTGTAATAAACACTATAATAGCATATCCTTGAAAGGCAGAGAGGATGTAGCTGTACCCTGCAAGAAGGCAAAGAGAAAATAGTTGGATACTAAACACTACTGGAAACAGAAACAAACATATTCTGACTGTAGCCATTAACATATGAAATAAGCTGTCTACCATGTCATGGATCAGGAATGCGACAGAACTTCTAAGATGTATGAAGTCCATTCCTCTTTGCTGGTAATTCATGTTCAGGACAATTGGTACTGCCAGGAGCAACTACAACCACACCACCATGGTCTTTTAAAGATTTTGAAATAAAGCTAAAATTAATGGAAAGTCAGATAGTTACCCCTGGGAAAGAGGCCTGGGAAAGGGAAAGAATACTGCAGATGAATGACTGGCTTTCAACAACATACTAGTGTTCAACAAACCATACTCTGAGTGCATTGCACTCACCTGTGATAATCTGTCTCTTCCCTGTCCTGAAATCTACCTGCGCAATTGAACTCGCAGCAAGGATCTTATCTTTGCGTTGCAAGTTGCTTGCTTTCTACTAGAAATCCTCGGCAGAAATGTCCTTGGATGTTGTTGTCCAAACACAGGCACATCCTAGACTTTCCAGCAATTAGAGAACTGCTTTAATTTAAGAGATTCATTCGCCTACCACTTTCAACATTTCTTTCAAAGCAGCTATGAATGAACACGGTTAGAATTCACCCCCAGAAGCGTTAAGATCAAGCAGTCTCAACTCCTGCGGGAGGCTGTCCACAGAAGCATGATAGGGAGCAGAAACCCTTTTCATCTGTTTCCTCTTTTGGCCTAACACACTTGAGTGACTCCAAAGAGAAAGCCAACCCTTCTCCCCCCCCGCCCCGGACCCTTATGCCAGCAGAAGCCCCTCCTTCTCTTTTTGCACTCAGCTCTCCATTATCCCTACCCTACTACATGAACACAGGCGTTCCGGAGGTCAATTTACTTTGGCAGCCATTGTTCTGTGTTCAAACTCAAGAACGGGAGAAACTGAGATCTCCTTGTAAGTATCAATTCTACCCAAGTGGGTAAATAAGCCCTAGTCTTTTCATCTAGTCTTAAATAAAGAGAGGTACCCACTGTTCTAATGAAGGTTTCTTTCTCTCTTTTTTTTGCCCTCTTTCCCCAACCCCCCCCAAAAGGTGGATTTATTCTTTCAAGACTGACAACACAACCAGATTTATATTCTTTTAAATGTTTTGCGTCCTGCTAAAGAGAACAGAACTTTATATCCTAGAGGGCTTTCCCCTATTGCACAGTTTAGTAGTAGATCCTTTCTCTGATGTTTATAATAATAATAATAATAATAATAATAATAATAATAATAATAATAATAATAATAATAATAATAATAATAATAATAATAATAATAATAATAATAATAAAGTTGGAAGGGACCTTGGAGGTCATCTAGTCCAACCCCCCTGCTCAGGCAGGAAACCATATACCATTTCAGACAAATGGCTGTCCAGTCTCTTCTTAAAAACTTCCAGTGTTGGAGCATTCACCGCTTCTGGAGGCAGGTTGTTCCACTGGTTAATTGTTCTAACTGTCAGGAAGTTTCTCCTTAGTTCTAGGTTGCTTCTCTCCTTGATTAGTTTCCATCCGTTGCTTCTTGTCCTGCCTTCAGGCGCTTTGGAGAATAGCTTCACTCCCTCTTCTCTGTGGCAGCCTCTGAGATACTGGAACACTGCTATCATGTCCCCCCTCGTCCTTCTCTTCATTAAACTAGACATACCCAATTCCATCAACCTTTCCTTATATGTTTTAACCTCCAGTCCCCTAATCATCTTTGTTGCTCTTCTCTGTACTCTTTCTAGAGTCTCAACATCTTTTTTTACATCGTGAACAAGCCAGATCCCACAATGTGGATAAGCTTCAGTTGGGAAGGTGTGAGCCATTTGCACAGTGCTTTAGCCATGAAAGGTGGCAACATAACATATAAAGGTGTTAGACCAATGTTGCGGCTCCCTAAAAGAAGCAAATTATTTGGAGGCTTTTCAGTCAGGGTTCAAACCCGGGAATGAGACAAAAGTAACATTGACTGCTTTCTTAGATGGCCTGTTTGGAACTTAGATGAAGGTAGTGTGCCCCTCCTTATCCTTTTTGGCCTTTGGTGACCTTTGATATCATCACCTATGGCAGGGGTAGGCAACTTTGGCTCTTTTATGACTCGTGGACTTCAACTCCCCATGCTGGCTCAGGAATTTTGGGAGTTGAAGTCCACGAGTCATAAAAGAGCCAAGGTTGCCTACCCCTGACCTATGGTATCTTACTGGACCGTTGGACCCCAACTCTATGGGGATTGCAGCCCGAGGATATTATTTTGCATTCGTTCCTCTTCTTCCTCACTGGGTATTTTCACTCAAATATCCAAATAAAGCCACTTTATATCACCAGCCTGGGCTGTAGGAGAGATGCTGCCAATGTCCTAATGCATTAAGATCTTAAGGGTTTTGATGGGGCAAAACAGACTGAAGTTGAACCCAGGAATTAGCACTGTTGCTCAGAATGTTCTATTAATATCAGTGTTATCGCTGGGCAAGTATTATTCCAGAAATAGCAGATTTGAGATTTGAGCACCCTTCTGGACTTACAGCTCCTGCTTGAACAACAGGTGGAAGTCAAGAGGGCTTTTGCCAACTGTGACCTTATCTGGTACAGAGAAATCAGCTAAAGCAACTCAGGGAGATATAGGTACAGGGAGATCTAGTATAGCCCTACATTGTGGATGGTGTATGTGTATCTATCCCTCTATCTCTATCTCTATCTCTCTTTACAGAGGACTGTTTTCTCTTCAAGAGTTGTGTACTGTAATCCATTACAGGTAGACTTCGACTTACGACCACAATAGAGTCCAAAGTTTCTGTTGCTAAATGAGACAGTGATTAAGTGAGTTTGCCCCATTTTACAACCTTTCTTGCCACAATTGTTAAGTGAATCACTGCAATTGTTGTTACGTTATTAACATGGTCGTTAAGTGAATCTGCCTTCCCCATTGACTTTGCTTGTCAGAAGATCACAGAAGGTGATGACATGATCCCGGGACGCTGCAACCATCATAAATATGAAAGAGTTGCCCAGCAGTCACATTTTGATCACATGACCATGGGGATGCTGCAATGGTCGTAAGTGTGAAAAACTTACAAAAAGTTTATATGTCACCTTTTTCGGTGACGCCGTAACTTTGAACAGTCACTAAATGAACTGTTGTTAAGTCGAGGACCACCTGTATTTCAATCTATATCTATTTATTAAATTTCTAGGCTGCCCTTCTCACTCATACAGCAACTCTGGGCGGCTATCCCACCACTGCTCCGGAAGCCAAAGGCGGCTTTAAGACGCATTCTATTTAAATTGTCCGCAAACATTTATAAAACTTTTTGCGTATCATTAAACTACTGGATATTTGTACTGTCTTCACTACAGTTGAGAAAACCAACCAACCAACCCACCCTTGTTGCATTATATCTTAAGGAAAGTAAGTTCACATTTTCAGCTGTGGCTATAACAGGGTTAGAAAATATATTAATAAAAATATTGTTTAGGAAACCAATAATACTAAATAGTAAATAAAACATATCGTTAAAATATATTACAGTGAACACATAACAATACTGAGTAAATGACATGCGTTTATGATTCCTAATGAAGTACTTTCATTTAAAAAGTTATATGTGCTGCTATCTCTTGCAAATCTCTTTGGAATCACTGAAATGGCAAAACAGAAACTTCGGTGGGGGGGGAGGGGAGATGAAGTCTGCTGCAAATATGAATGTTTGAAAACATTCTAGGGCCTAATAAGAAAAACTTTATTAGAGAATTACTGCCATTCGTCTACAAAACCTGCACATTTAAATCAGAACATGGCTTCAAAAATATATTTAAATAAATCTTTAATTATAGATTTACTGCCCGAAGTGCTCCAACTTTAAAAATGGCTGACATTTAGAATTCTTTTGCTAACACCAATGATCAAAAGGATTAGACAACATTAACACTCCACACTACATGCCAACAGAAATTCAGGGAGAAGTGACAGATGTTAATTTACACAATGCCAACACCCAGCAGTATACAAAGCCTGGCTGGATAATGTGCGCCTGATCAGTCTTTCCTTGAGGGAAAAGGACATTATGCAGATGACTGAGTACATACTGTCTCTCTGACAGTGTAATATTAATGCATGCCAGAACAGATAATATCTGAGATAATTTAATTAATCTCACAAAATAAACACTGAAATACATTACTCTCCCCCCCCCCCGTATGGAGTATTCCAGTAACTCCTCCAGGTAGTACAGTCTAACATTGTACACTAGTCAATTTAAACAAAAAAAAATCCTCTAAAAATACTACATTTTGGGCCATAAATACATGCTTTAATGCAGCGGTCTCCAATCTTTTGAGCACCAGGGACCAGTTCTGTGGAATTTTTTTCCCCATGGACCTGGAGGGGCTATGGTGCTACCTAGATCCCACACAAGGGCAGATGAAGCTCCACTCATTTCTGCAGCCCAGTTCCCAATAGGCCACAGACCAATATTGAGCCACAGACTGGGTGTTCGGGACCCTTGCTTTAATGAAAAGAAGCACTGTTGATTTTTTCATAGCTAAATTGTCAAATTTATATCCAGTGGCTTGGCTTACATCTTCCAAAATGTTCTTAGACCAGATTCACACTTGGGAGGTAGGTACAGCCCAGCAGGTGAGGCTATTTTATTAGGAGGAAAACACCACTTGAAGCCAATTTTTATGTTACAATAAGCCCAATTAAAATTCTCTATATTGAGATTGCAGCCTAAATCCTTACTTCCCTAAGAGATAATTTTCACCTCGAGGAAAGACATAGAATACAGCTATAAATGATACCATTCTAGAACACTGAACCTATGCTGTCACTTTGAATTTAACCATATGTTTGCTTTTGCGACTGCATTTAAATTTCTTTATGCATTTATTGGATTGATATAGCTACTCATTTCACAAAGCAACTCTTTGACAGCTTAAACAATAAAAAAATTGAAAACAAGTAATAAAAACTATACAATCACATAAAAAGAAGAGAAAAAAGCAAAGAAAAATCCATTGATAGCTGATTTTATAATGAGATACTGAAGACATTTAATGAGAGTGCAACTCATCTTTTAATGGCTATGAAGAATTGCCATTTTTGGCACTGAAGGCGTAATGATTCAGTGTGTTCTCTTGTGAACTGCATGTTTCCATATTGCCAACACAAAGAATCAATTGATCCATGTTATCTTTTAAAAGACATCGGAAAGGTATACCTACCAGCTCCAAATGCAAAGAAGAAGCTTTTATCTGGATACTCTTCCAGTAAATCTTTCACTCGCTTGCCCATCCTCTCATTCCGCTTGTAGATAAGCTCATGGCGGAAGTAGTCGTCAATCTCTTGAGCCGTGATACGCTCATGAGGTAGCAGAGATGCATTGATGAAATTTGGGACCTATGCAAAAGAAAGATCATCATACAACATAGGAGATCAAATCTTCACCCCTTCCCTACAGAATCCAACATGTCCCACAGATTTGTTCCAGAAAGATGGGAAACTTGGGGTTTTGGGTGGAGAAAATGCAAAGAAGAGATAGAAAAGGGAAATCATGTATATAACACCAGAGTTAGCTCATTCTTAATATTTCTAGCAGTCTTTTTAATCTCGTAACAGGCAGAAAAAAATTGACTGTACTTATGTCCTCTCATGCCTCACTTTTACTCATTAGAACCACTGCATTACTCCAGGATTCGGCTTTTTCTTTTGAGGTCCAATTTTGCTTTTTGTAAAAAAAAAGAGAATATACCAAAGTCGTACGCTTAATACGACATTGGTGCTATTTCATGGAAAGGTCTATTTTGTATTTTGATAGGACTTTTCTCATTAGAAATACAGTAGAGGCACAATATATCATTTCTCTAAATGACTTGAGAATGGGGAAAGACAGACAGGGAAAACAGGTATTTCATTAGATTCATCTGGTAAAGGCCTTGAACTTTAAAAGTAAATACATTCATTATTTCCAGTCCTCTTTTAAAAAGTCACAGCTACATTTGCATTTATATTTTGAAATGCACTTATTTTTTTCATTTATGTTCTTGTACATCAGTCTTTGTTCTATTATTTTCCAAATAAATGTTTTCTTCTCTTTTTTAAATTCCACCTCAGACTTGTTTTTCAATATGAAGTTATTTTTACTCCCATAATTTGATTTTCATTCTTATAAAGAAGGAATTGTATTTAACATCCAATAAGTATTCTTAAAGCATTCTTAGAACTATTATCATAAATCAGCTTTGTATATTTTGAAGGGATATGAAGTTTAGTGTAGTTTAGCAGAAAAACTGCTGACAGGAAAGAAGATTCAACTTTTAAGATTAGTTTCATTCTGTAATAAACCATTTCATACAGTCCTTAACTTGTTCAGTTTTTGAATTGTATTTCAGTAGCAACTTGTAAATAAGCCCCAAAAGATGTTACAAATTGTCCCTTATGAATTTTTCAAATTAGTCAAGTGTCTAAGTACTGTTTTTGTAATATCTTTTGAACTATGCTTATTTGAAGATATTGAAACTGGTATTTCTGATCATTCTGAGGAAAGACTCTTGAAAGTTAATATATTTATTCATTTATTTCTTAAGGGTGCATATACCACTCCAGTTAGAAAAGACTCTTGAGATCTTACACACTGTACCCCTCCACATGGCACTAAAAACAGTAAATCATAAGAACAAAAGTAAATTACAAGTGTGTATGTGTGTGCTTGTGGGGGGCGTGGGGGCGTGATGGCCTAGTGATGAAGAAACTTGCCTCCCAATCAGAAGGTTGAGAGTTCAATCCTAGGTAGTGGCAGATGTTTGTCTCTTAGGACACAAAGAAAAAATATCTGTTGTGACCTCTGCAGAGGCATCAGGAAGGGCATTCAGCCAATAAACACTCAGTCACATCCAATCGCCCCGACTCTATCTGAATAGGGACCACAAAGTTATAAAAAGGGAGTGTGTGTTTGTGTGTGTGTGTGTGTGCGCGCCATGGACATCATACCCCAATGAGTTAAATATCTATATACCTTTGTATATGATACAAAATTGTGCACCATAGGACAAAACGTTTTCAACCAAGGTACCTCAAATATGGTAACTTACAGAATGCCTGGACTCCTTACTACTGAGAGAATAAAACTTGGGGAAATGGTGGTTGCTTCAATAGTGCCAGCCTGCTGCTGCTTCAGCACTGCTGCTATGCCATTGAGGGCACATGATTCTCATTTTCAATGTTCCCTGACAGATTCCAGCCATTCGTGCAATCCCTCATTCCCTTCCCCAAGCAGCAGCCACCAGGTACCTGCCTGCTGGGACGGGACAGGAAGGGAAAGGAAGGGAAGATTTTCAACACACGCTGCCAGTTTCCCACAAGGAAACTCAATAGGGAAGCCAACAGGAAGTCGGTAGTCATTCCCATTCCCATTGATTTTTTTTGCCCACCCATGCCATTCTGTTCCTCTGATTAGGTAAGGAAATATTTCTGCAACAAAGACCCAAGGGAGCATATGTTATCTAGGAGCTATGTATGGTTAGCTAGCATTTGCATTTTTCCTTTCTGTTCCTACAGAAAGAAATAGCTAAGAGGCCTGTACAGGTAGAATCACATAGTATTAAGTTATTCACTCTAGTCTGACATGGAAAGCTATTTCTTAGCTGACAAACTAAATCTTTTTGAAGCTCTTCCTTTAGAACTTAGTGAGGCAGTGGTTTCCAGATCAAAGCCTTGGTTTTGCCTTTAATGTCATTAGTTGGAAATATCCCATATAAGGCTTGATTTTGACAAGCATCAAAATATAAAAATATAAAGAGGTATAGTAGTTAAGGCACCAGGGTAGAAATGTGGAGACTGTGAATTCTAGTTCCACCTTAGGTATGAAAACTATTTGGGTGACCTTAGGGCCATCACTGTGTCTCAGCCCAATTCACTCCACAGGTTGCTATGGGGAATACAGGGTCTTAAATAGGAGTAGGAAGGAATATTAAATATGTTCACTGCCTTGAGTTATTTATAAAGATAATACAAATGGATAAAAATAAATAAACAAATTAAATTGTGAAACAGCATCTGGCAGCATCACTAACTTCTTAACTTATAGTTTGGATTTTCAAAACCATTTAGTTTAACTTAAATTCAGTTTTAAAGAGTATAATAGGTTTTGAATAAGATAAAGTTACAAATATTATATTCTCAGAAGCTTGGGAGAATCACATTTTTATGATATCAAAGAAAGAGACAGAAGATTCATATAAAAGACACCATAACCACAAGAAGAATAGAGGTTATAAGATATCAGTTCTTTTAAAATGGCATTTGGAGTAAAATGACTTTAATGCTCATTCAAATGCTCACAAAGGTATTCAGCATCAGTTTGGAAAGGCACAAGTACAAAGTTCAGAACAGATAATGCTGTTCACATTAACCTCCTGGAGAAATCTTTCATATGGGTTTAGCTATCCTATTTTCAAAGACAGTCCTAGATAAATTACGCTGGATATTGATCTTCTAATAAATAGTTTTCAGCTGTAAACAGAACACTAGACTTATTGTGAAGGTTCCTACAGTGGGTTACTCCTCCAATTTGCTAAAGCAGCAAGGTCAAATTTCTTCATCCCGTTGCAAAGGGATGGATAATAAGTGATTCATTAGAATTGTTTGGCACTTGAAACATCCTTTTTTGAACTTAAAACTGCTGCTTCAGGTTTAAAATAGATTGTTCCGACTTCCAACCTTGCAGAAGTCCCAGTGACCGTTCTGGAAACATTCCAGTCTCGAAAAGCACCTTGTTTCAAGCTGAAATACCTTGGGACTGGTTGGAACAGTCCTGGAGCATTTCTGATGAGCTCAGAGTAATCAAAATAGGTCACGTTGAGATCACAATATTTTGTACACCATGAAGAATAAGCATGACTTCCAATAATAAAAACAGAAATAGGAAGAAAGAAAAAACAGTACTTCCACCAAAGAGAACACTTAAGGGAGGGAAGTACTCAGCATTGTAAAAAAGGAATCTTTACCCTAATATTCCCTTTTCCTACAGAGGAAGACCATCCTACCACATAGACCCATATAGCTAGGAGCCATAATAAGAACCCAAGATTAGTAGTAATAGATTGCCCACTGAAAGACTGGCCCGCCAAAGAAAAATTCAGCAGCAGTTAAAATATTCAATTTGTAATGCTTTTATTGCTTGGCAAAAGAAATAGACGATCAAGTACCCACCCCAAAATATCCCCAAGAAGAGTCTTACTGGCTAAAGTGATAAAACGTGCTGCTCTCCTTGTGCAAAAGACTGTGACTTCTTGCAAAAACATTTAGAGACTTCTTTTTCTTTGTTATAGTCTTATTTTTTTAATATATTTTTCTCTCTCTCTTATACTTTTCTCTGCAATATTTCTTTTTTTATTGTTTTTGTAATTTGTATGAGTTTTTATCTGTTTTTTTAATAAAATTATTGTATATAAAAAAGGACCTTGCGACTCATAGATCAAAGAGATGCAACCTCGATGTATCAGGGAGCAGCTGCCATTAAGCACTTTTTCATTCCAGGGTTTGTTCAACAAAGAATTTTGCTGAAAGAAAATAGGATTCTTGTTCACTACAGTTCAACTGGTGGGACAAAATGTGTGGGTCAGATGCTCTGAGAGGAGACAAACTTTAGTCCTGCTCTATCTGTAAAAAGCTCCCCATGTCTATTCATATATTTGCATTGCAATAATACTGTCCAGGATTATGGTCTAAATAGCAGTGAATCCTCACTAATGAAGCCTCATGCAAATCTGTCCCAAAGGTCCTTTTCAAAAGGCAATTGGACTTTCTCAATTCTCATCCAAGAAGCTTCTTCAGTATTAGCTGAATGGTGAGGGAATAGAAGGATTTATATTCCTCAGCAATCGTCTAAATATAAATCTTTCCATTCCCCACCATTCAGCAGAACTGAAGAAGCTTCTTGGATGAGACGTGAATTGTGTTCAAGGAAAAAAAAGTTCAGTTGCCTTTTGAAAAGCACCTTTGGAACAACCATGATCTGGATGATTGAGAATCTCCATAGACACTCCATGCATATATTGTAGCTATATTCACCATGGGACGGATGATTAAATATCCCTTGATATTTTCGGTTTGAGGAGTATTGGAGGATCCTTGTGGCTAGATATGAAAGTTTTTCTGCATCAGTTTTGGGCTGTCAGGATTAGCTCTGCTCTCTTCAAGTGGATAATACATATAACTCGTAAAATGAGAGAAAAGAAGACTGCCAATCACCTGGCCACTGGCATAACTTATGTCCTTTGTGTCTTTTGACTAGAACCATCTCACCCTGAAGTTATTGAGAAATGTCATGACGATCCATTGTCAAAGGGAAAGACATTACAGCCACATATTCTGAAGTTCAGACTTACTCTCCTGGGTCCAGCTCTCCCATTCAACCAGAACGCTATCTAATTAAATGCTTTGTGAGCTTTGATGAGAAATAGGTCAGGTGAGTTTCAGTTGAGATTAGCAATCTGGTGTTTTTTGGGTTTTTTTAAAGAATGTAATAATATGCGCACGCATAACCATGTGTTGTGTTAACAGGAGACTATTGAACTATGCCAGTGATGGAAAAGCTGCATGATTTTCCCCTTGTGGATTGTTGGAGAGAGCCACCAGCACTGCACACTTTTAAGAGCAAGCATTAAATAAGATTACTCAGGGAGCCATGTGCATAAGACTCTCAAAAATCTTAGGGTCAGGATGCCCAAACATCTCGAACACATGACTTGTCAGTGATTAGCTGACTCTCTTGCATAGCTGGCTTCCTGGATTGGAGGAGAGAAACCTTTGCCTATACCAGCTTTTGCAAATGTAAGAAGGGGCTCTTTTCCATATTCACTGAAAAACAAATTGCTTCAGAGGCAGAATTTCACCTCATACTCCTCTCTCTCCAGATCGCACATAGATATGGGACTCCATATTTAAGAGATGTACCATAAAGTCACTGCAACTTTGTAGGAAAATTGGTTCTAGGGGTATAAATATAATACTCACAATAGCAGATGCAAATTACCTCTACCAGCTCCTGAAAAGCACATAAGAACAATCAGAGACTTCTCATCTTATTTTGCAATACAGAGGTCTCTCATCTGAAAATAGACTGCTTGCCAGAATTCTTACTACTACTGTATAAGCCTCTTATTAATACATCTTATTAATCAAAGGTCTGAGAGGCTTGCATTTGGGATTAACTGTTCCAGTCTGCTACTAGCAGCCTTTGACAGCTTGGTGAATACTCTGAGTTCCAGAGAAAACTAAGTAGAACTGTTCATTAGCATGGCTCTCCTGGTATTCAATATATAGTGGGGTTTTTTTGTAAGACAGTGGATGGGTATGTGAAGGGTGGTCTCCCAAAATCCAGGGGCAGCAGTACATCTCTTCCATGGAATTTCCATCCTAAATCTGTGGTATTTTATTCACTCTTTTAAAGTCCCACATTGACCTCCTGTCTTCATTCTTATCTGGGATAGTGAAAAGTATGGAATAGCGGCTCGAGTATGGAGTACATTTTTTGCAAGACATCACCTGACCACAACTTGTGACTTCATTGCTGGCTTCTCCACTGACGATCCTTGTTGAAAGCCAGCTGTAAAATACGCAAATGGGTAACCACAGAATGCTGCAATGGTCATAAGTGATTGCCAGTTGCAAAGTGCCCCAATCTTGACATGACTGCGGGGATGCTGTAACAGTCGTAAGTGCAAAGACCAGTTGTAAGATTACTTTTGCAGCACTGCCGTAACTCTGAACAATTGCTAAACAGGGCAATCATTAAGTGAGAACTGCCTGTAATAGCTACATATCAGTGGATATAAACACCAAAATGAAATTAACATGTGCTTCATTGTTTATAGAAGGCCTTTGATTATGTCATCCATGTCAAATTAATGTGCTTAGAAAAATAGGAAATGTAGGACATCTCACTATCCTCATGTAAAAGCTACACAGCTCAGGAAGCCATTGTATAGACATGGCAAAACAGACTGGCTCCAATTTGGCAAAGTACTGTAGAGAGACAAATCCGTTTTCCCCTAGTTTGCTGTATCTTTTTAAAGAGCAGTGTGGTGGCTTAGAAGTGGAGCTCTCGCCTTACAATCAGGAAGCTGTGAGTTCAATCCTAGGTAGCCGCAAATATTTCTCTCTCTGGGCGCAAAGAGAAAATATCTGCTGTGAACTCCGCATAGGCATCAGGAAGGGCATCCGGCCAGTAAATGCTCAGCTCCATTCAGTTGCCCCGATTTTACCCCAATGCAAGGGATTACAGGGGCATTAAAAAGAAAAAAAAGTGGTATCTTTTAAAAATTAAGTTGAATAAAAATATGTGTTCCCTCTGTATTACAATAAAACATTTAATTCATAAAACATATTATAAACTCTCTTCTTATCCAGCAAATCAGAAACAGCCCATCCGATGCCAACAACCAAATGTGTCTGGAAGTACAATTGCCAATTACAGTGTTAACAAAGGAGCATGCATGCTGACTTTGAAGAGTGAAAATAAATTTGTTCTTAAATTGTCCCGTCCCTTGGGGATATGGACAGTTCATAGGAGAAGCTAACTAGCAATCCTGTGAGCAGCACAAGGGAATGGGGAGACACAACTCACTTGAGAAGTATCATGATTGAAGATGACGGTGTTGAGGTCTCCACAGTTGTAATGCTTGATAAGGTCCTCTGTATTGTAAGGAATCTGTAGACTGCCTGCTCGGAGATTCTCCTGCTGCAAGAGAGTCTGGTTCAAAGCAAAGATCACCTGGGAATAGGAAGAGGAAAAGGGAGAGTTCCCAATCAGTCCTTAAGCTCATCTGTTATATAATATATAATAAATAATAAATAATAAATAAATAAATGGAATAATAAATATTTGATATTCATTTATGTGTGTGTGTGTACTCTAAACGCATCTTTTAAACATTCAACCACCCACAAAGAAGAAAATAATTTATATAATCAGTTATTGTAAGAACGTTGTCATCGTGGATGTCCCAAAATAAAGACACTTATAGGCCTGGGCAAGACCCATATTCAGGAAAAGTCAACAAAGAACATTTCTGGAACTCGTCCAGCACCAGTTGGCATCTCCTTTAACCCAACACATCCTTTCCATGGCTCACATGGGAGACTTCCCACAGCAACAGTGGAATTGTTAAATTTGGGAAATACAGGTGGTCCTCAACCTACGACCGAAATTTCTGATGCTTCCTGAAACGTTTGTTAGGTGAATTTTTGTCCCATTTTGCAACCTTTCTTGTCACAGATGTTAAATGAATCTGGCTTCCCCCATAGACTTTGCTTGTCAGAAGATCGCAAAAGGTGTTCACATGACCCCGGGAACACTGCAGCCGTCTTAAACAATGAATCAGTTGCCAAGCATCTGAATCCAGGTCACGTGACCCCGGGGAAGTTGCAACGGTCGTGTTAAAAAAAACTATCATAAGTCACTTTTTTCAGTGCCACTGTAACATTGAACCGACACTAAATGAACTGTTGTAAGTTGAGCACTACCTGTGTATTCAATTAATCAATGAGGTGCTTGGTTCAAATAGATTCTGGCAGGTACTCCATGCACTTCTATGTCCTCTTTCACATCTTTTACTGTTCAAATTTGGATCGCTCTGCAGCGCTATTAAAATTATTTAACGCACTGAAAATTTCAAGTATTTATTCAACTTCTTCACTTAAGGAAAACATAACCCGTCTACTGTATTAAATTGAATGGATCACTGGGTTGAAAGGGTGCTTAATTCTTCCTTTGGGTCCATTTCTTCTCTGCCTGTGATTTTTTTTTTTGAAACTTTGAACAACGGCAACAACAAAATTCAAGGTAAAAAGGTTTCAGCGACATTTCCCTCCTGTCAGTTTCAGATGTCTTCTTTGCACTTAAGAAAATATTTTAAAAAATAAATGAGGTGAATTTTGGTGGTTGTTTGAGCACAGTTTTAATTAGCTCAATGTTTAAATTTGGAAGAGCAGTCATTTGGCAGCAGCTTCACAAGAAGCTAAAATAGAATCATGCTGTGGCTTCCATAATGGAGGTTATTTAGTGGATGTTGGGTAACTTTCCACAGGAGAAGTGCTGATCTTGAAATGCCAAAGAAAGCTTATAACCAACCAACTGCTAATAAGCTTCCTTGTACATATAGACTTACAAGACTACAGTACTGTTACTTAACACAAGAAACATGTTTGCACGCTGCAGCATTTCTGGCTCACAATGGACAAGCAATTTCACAGCTCCATTCAGCAAGCAGGAAATCCACTTCAGAAGCCAAATCAATGAAGTTTATGGAGCAATACACGTCACCAGAGTCCCTCGATTCCAAAAAAAGTGCAGAACCATCTCAGTGCTTCCAATTAATGATCCTTTCCTTTGAAGAACTGCAGGTAGTCCTCAAGTTATGAACTCGCTTAGCGAACGTTCAAAGTTACGACATCCCTGCCAAAAAGTAGTTATAGTTACGTATGTTGCAACATTACAGCAGTCGTTCGCACTTACGAATGACCACACAGATGCTGCAACATGCTACTTTGGTGCCATGCCTGAGAGTCCTGAATTGTCCATGCTCGCCTCCTGCGCAGCCTTGGGTGCCAGAGCCCTTGTCCAGCCAGGCAGAGAAGCGCCGGCCCGGCCTCTCCCCTTCCCTGCCGAGCCCCAGCCTCTCTCGCAAGCAGGCACGGCCCTGCTCCGCTACTTGCTGGAGTGCCGCAATTTCACAAATTGCGCTGCCGTGAAGCTGGAGAGCTTGGCACATCACCACCCTGCTCCCCTCGCTTCCCAGAAGCATTCCTTTGCTAAATTGAGAGTGGGGCTCCTAAGCAAACCTGCTTTCCAGCTCTGTCACGTTTCTCTGCCGTTGGCGCGCAGGGAAACAAAAGAAGTTTGTGGGACTAAAAAAAAAAAGTTCAATCAGACCTTCCAACTTTGCGAGATCTTTTTTTTTTTTTTCGCAAGAAGGAAGGGCAGGCTCCATTACATTCGTAACTTGAGGACTACCTGTAGTAGAAGGACTGGGTTCTGTGCACACAATGGAAAACCAGCGAAATGCATCAAAAGAGCCATTTTCATGAGTCTTGTCATAAGGCAGCCTTGAAGGTCATTTCAATCAAAGCAGAGTATCCTTTAAGACTTTGCTGTATGAATGTATGTGTGTATGTTTGTGTGTGTGTGTGTGTGTGTGTGTGTGTATTTGTATGTACAGACAGTCCTTGACTTACAATGATTTGTTAAGTGATTGAAGTTACAATGGCACGGAAAAAGTGACTGATGACCGATCCTCACACAACCTTTGCAGTCACATGATCAAAATTCGGGCACTTCCCAATTGGCATGTGCCGAATTGACAATGGTTGCAGTGTCCTGGAATCACATGGTTACCATTTGTAAACCCAGCCAACGTCCAATCAGAAAAGTCAATGGAGGAAAGTGGATTTGCTTGACAACCGTGTGATTTACTTAACTGCAGAGATTCGCTTAACAATTGGGGCAAAAACAACAGCGATAAAATCAGGTGCGACTCAAGTTAACAACGGCCTTGCTTAGCAATGGAAATTCTGATGCCAATTGCGGTTGTAAATCGAGGACTATTTGTATGTAATGTTAAATATGTAATAACTTATGATCTGAGATCCCTGAATTTTCTTTCTTTAAAAAAAAAGGAAATAAAAGGAAAATAAGTTAGAATTCCTAGATCAAACGTCACGGTTTTTTTTTAAGTAAAGCCCCTCCTAATCCTTCTGAGCAGTCATGTACTTATTCTACCTGCCTAAATCAGTTTTCATACAAACAAAACAAAATCCACCATTTTGCAGTAATAGTAGAATTCCCTGCAGTTCAAACCATGAGCAAAAATAACCAAAATATAATTTCCTTATGGTCTTATGAGGGCATAAACTTAATTAAATACGATTCACCTAGTGTATTGAGGCAGGACATAAAGAAGGACATAAAGATTGCTTTTAGAGAAATAGTGATAGATAGTGAAATGTGTGTATTAGTTAGAAAAAGAACAAGAAAATGGAAAATGTCAAACCACAAGTTCATCTGTCGGTCACATATGAGTGTCAAGCATGAAGCTCTGTTACAGGTAACCACATATGTCTCACTCTCGCTGGTAGCTAACCACAAATGAACTGCCGGAAACTTAGATGCTTTGGCAAGAAACCTGTGACCTCGATTAATGAGAGAGGGGCAAGATATTTAGCTATTTTAGCATAGCAACAGGGGGCTGTAATGGGGGCTGTAATTCAAGTAACCAATCAATGCTAACAAGTTACATTTCCGTGTTTTGCTGCTTCTAAAAGAGTATATATGTACTTGTTGTTCCATGAGAAGGTGTTCAGATGTTGTTATGATTTTTGCTCTGAACCTTTGCGCAAATAAAACCAACTTCTTTTGATTCCGGGGTCTGAGTCTTGTGGTTTTCTGCAACAGTATGAATAAAGTTGCAATTAAGACACCAGTATTCTTTCACATTCTGTAAACGGTGGAAACTTTATGGCCTCACTCACAAGCTAATAGCTGTTATAAATGGAATCCTCTTAAGTCCAACCTCACAGCTCTCCAATAACATTTTTTTCTAGCAAATGTTATCGCATTCAGAGATTGCAATACCAGGTGCAGCTTCAAACAGGGCGCCCTTTGTGAAAAGTTTATCTTCAGTACATAGTCAAGTGACCTGCAGTCCGAGGCTTTCATAACAAGGAAAAAAATTCCAGAGCTGGTGAATTTGAAGGCGCTCTCTTCACATGGAAGTGCTTTTGTTCAGTGGGAAAAGTGTGGGGGAGGAAAGCGTGGAGAAAATGCAAGCTTATCTCAAAGTGGGCACCCAAAATAAATGGCATGTGGCAAGTACTTGTCCCTAGTTCTCTTTTCCAGTATTTCCTCTCCAGATATCCTCCTGTAAGCTAGCAGTTCTGTAATGTCCTGAATATCCAAAGCATTTCGTGGGTATTATCTCAGCCGTGGTTTACATAAACCTTGCGAAAAGTAACTTGGCATTAACCACCTATTGCAGGTTAGGGCTGCAGTCTAGTGTTTTAGCTAAGGTGGTCCAGAGATCTAACTTGGATGATGAAGGTTCACAGCTTAGTCAACAGAGTGTTCAAGTTCTAAGCCGGAGATGTTTCTTAAAGATCTGTCTATGGAGATTCTTAGTCATCCAGGTCATGGTTGCCTCAAAAGTGCTTTTTCAAAAGGCAACTAGACTTAGTTTTTTTTCCTTGAAGACGTTTCGCTTCTCATCCAAGAAGCTTCTTCAGCTCTGACCAAATGGTGGAGGATGGAAGGAGTTATATTCCTTGCAGTTTCTTACGTATTTCTTAAATATGTTCTGCAGTAATTTAAGGAATGCTTTGCAAAGTTTGGCTCTGATTTAAGGTGAATTTGATACATCCTTTAGAGCAGGGCTCCCCAAATTCTTCAGCTCATTGACCCCTTCATAAAGTTTCAGACTGTTCATTGGCCTCCAAATGCTTACTGTATTAAAATTATTTTAATAGGACGACTACTAATAAGAATAACAGCATTAACCCCTTGGATAGTCCCATTGACTCTGGAGGCCAATAATGACCACTTTGAGAACCCTGCTTTAAAATGTATAAGTAGACCTGTGCTTTCAGAAAAGATTATGTGCTGGTAAGTTTTGCGTTATTTTACTTCTGGTTAAACATGCAGTTTAAACTAAATCTAGTCTGGGATGCATGACACTTAGATCATATCGAGTTTAGCTCTAAGGACAAGGCAGAATGGAGACTTCTGTTTTTAGATCTCCAGTATGGCTTCCTCCCACTTAAATAGTAAAAAGAAAAGGGATAATTCTCTCCCCCCCTCACCACCACCACCACTCACTCTTTTATCCAATTAAAATGCCCTCTTCCAAAACTGCTCTTTGCTCTGCTGATTAGAACATAATAGTGGTGTACAAAGTCTTTTCCATTTTGAATTCAAAATACCCCTCTTTGAATGCAAAGCAGCTATTTCACATTCAAAATGGGTGGTTTTCCATCATTCAGAGTGTTCGGAATTTCAGACAGATCTGTTTAGAGGTGTGGGGGGGAGAATTTACAAATGGTCAAAACAGCCCATTTCAGATGAGAAACAACTGTTTCAACCTGAAAATGGGCTATTTTAAGTGGAAAACACTTTTCAAAATGTTTTGAATTCAAACGTGTTTTGTATACACCTGACATGGTACATGAACCTCTTTTATTCCGTGCAGAAACTAGCTACTTGGCAATATTTCACTGAGAAAACTTCATAGGAAGAAGGATTTATTTTCCTCTCCTCAGCAGCAGCGGCAACACTATCACCACCATCATTATTGGATATAATATAATATCATGATTGAAAAGACCATAACTGATTCCTTTGATTCGTGGACACTCCATCACTGGAGGTTTTTAAAAAGAGACTAGACAGTCACTTGTCTGAAATGGTATAGGTTCCCCTGCTCAAGCTGGCTCAGGAATTCTGGGAGTTGAAGTCCAGGAGTCATAAAAGAGCCAAGGTTGCCTACCCCTGGGCTAGACAGTCACTTGTCTGAGATGGTATAGGTTCCCCTGCTTGAGCAGGGGGCTGGACTAGAAGGCCTCCAAGGTCCCTTCCAGATTCTATTCTATTCTATTCTATTCTATTCTATTCTATTCTATTCTATTCTATTCTATTCTATTCTATTCTATTCTATTCTATTCTATTCTATTCTATTCTAATTCTATTCTATTCTATTCTATTCATCATGATGATTATCTCACTGTTACTAGTATTCTAGAGTTTGGAGAGGAAAGATTAAAGGAAAATATAAATGTAAATAAGTTGATAAACTGGAAACGAGAATAATATGACCATAGAAGTTCTTCTACATCTATAGCAGGGGTTCCCAACCGGGGGTGCTCGCACTCCCTGGGGGTGCGAGATGGTATTCTAGGGGGTGCGAAAACTTGGGTTTTCAAAATTATAGTGTATATGCATAATTCGTTGCCGTTATTTCGAACTTTTGTAAGGGGTGCGAGAATATATCAGAAGCATTCTAGGAATATAGAAAAGGCGGGGTATAGAAAAGGTTGGGAGCCGCTGATCTATAGCATATAAGTCAAAGAAAAAATGTTTTAACTTAGTGAATATAAAGAAGCTGAACTCTTCTCTTAACCCAAGTATGTTTCATCCAGGATTTTTTAAAAATGACATCCACTAATAAATGAATTGATTATTGTGTTGGTCGCACAGTCAGCCAAATGTTTAAACTGGATTTCACATTTTTATCCACCTATGAAAGTCCTTCCCAAGGACCTGGGATAGGCAGATATTGTTTGATGGCGTTAAAAGGACCACTACAGGATGTAAGCTGCTACAAGTAAACCTATCTTTTGCAATTGGCTGATGGAGATTTTGTCAGTGCCGATGGTGCTCAGGTAATGCTCCAGATTGTTTTAGTATTTCACCGAAGGGGCTTAATACTATTGGTATTATCTTTGCTTTCTTTTTCCACAGTCATTCTCCTTGTGTCTGCAGTCTTTGTATTTTGCAATTTCCTCCTGTTCATTCCGTTCTATTCTGCTGTCTCCAGATATTACCACATCCACTAGCCAGACTTTTTTGTCTTTGTTATTGACAACGGTTAAGTCTGTTAGGTGACAAGTGTTTGCCTGTTTGAATTCTAAAGTCCCAGAGCACTTTAGCTTCTTCATTTTCTATTAATTTGTCTATTCCCTGGTCCCATCATTCTTTCTTACAGGTAAACGGTATTTCTTGCAGATCTTCCAATGCACCATTTGTTGTGCCATTGTAGTCTGTCTGTGTGACCTTCTTGCAACAACTAACTAGGTCAGTGATGGAGAACCTTTTAGAGACTGAGTGCCCAAACTGCAATCCAAAACCCACTTATGAATCGTTGGGTGCCGGTTGGGCGTGGCCTACTGGGTGGGTGTGGCCAATTGGGAGGGCGTGGCCCATTGGGTGGGCATGGCTGCGGTGGTAACGGCAGACTGGGTGGGACTAAAAAGTTCAATCAATCAATTTCAACTTCGCGAGATCTTTTTTTTCCCTGCGAGAAGTTGAAATTGATTGATTGAACCTTTTTTTTTTTGCACACAGCAGCGGAGGCCTAAAGCGAAAAGGTTTTATAAAACCCAGCTGAAGGCCTAGGGCTGGGGCGACGGCCCGTGTGCCCACAGAGAGGGCTCTGCGTGCCACCTGTGGCACGCGTGCCATAGGTTCGCCACCATGGAACTAGGTGGTCCACTGTTTCTCCCACTTTTTTGGAGAGGCAGCACTTGCTGTCTGTTACTGTCTATTCTAGTAGGGCTTTGTATGGATTTGTTCTTAAGGCTTGGTCTTGTACAGCCAGAATTAACCCCCTATTTCTTTCTTCAATTTTCCCGCTGTTAGTCATTACCAGGTCTTGTTGTTACTGGCTTTGTCTGTGAGGTGGGTTGCATTAAGAGAGTGTGACTGGCCCAAAGTCACCCAGCTAGCTTTCATGCCTAAGGAAGGTCTAGAACTCACAGTCTCCTGGTTTCTAGGCCAGCACTTTCTAGTTTGTATGATTTGATTTGACTTGATGTGATTAATTAGATTTTATCATACTGACATCTATAACAACCTGCTTTTATACCAAGCTTTACATATGCAAATATGGAAATCTTGGCATATAAAATAGTCATTGTTAAGCCTATATACCTGTTAGAGACAACACTAAGGCTTCACTAGAGTGAACTGGCATGAAACAAAGTCTATCCTTCACACATAATGCATGATCATTCCTGTACAAAACTCAAAACAAATGCAGAAATGTGGTAATATACAGGTAGTCCTCAACTTACAACCACAATTGGGCCCAAAATTTCTGTTGTTAAGTAAGACATTTGTTAAGTGAGTTTTGCCCCATTTTACAATCTTTCTTGCCTCAGTTGTTAAGTGAATCACTGCAGTTGATAAGTTAGTAACCCGGTTGTTAAGTGAATCTGGCTTCCCCATTGACTTGGCTTTCCAGAAGGTCGCAAAAGGTGTTCACATGATCTTGGGACACAGCAACGGTCATAAATATGAACCAGTTGCCAAGAATCTGAATTTTGATCACGTAACCATGGGAATGCTGCAAAGGTCGTAACTGTGAAAAATGATCATAAGTCACTTTTTTCAGTACCGTTTTAACTTTGAACGGTCATTAAACAAACTGTTGTAAGTCAAGGACTATCTATACACACAAGTGATGCATTCTTAAAAATATGTTTTTTTAATAAGGCTTAGGGGCAACTGCTATTGTAATCAAACACAGAAGAAGCTGTTTCTAGTGACAGCTGATGCTCATTTAGCAATCACAATTGGGACTGGCAACTCAGTTGTTAAGTGAAACAGTTGCTAATTGAAACTGTACTTATGAACTTACTGCAGCTTTCCTTTGCTTTACACAAAGGTTGTAAATGCACAGATTGGTCATAAAGTTACTTTTTCATCACTGGTATAACTGTGAACAGTCGTTAAATGAGGCAGACACTAAACAAGGACTATCTGTATCACAATCTAAGAAAAGGGACATTCTTGCAATATTTTCAATATTTTAAGACAAGGCATACCAGGATATATGAACATGTCTTAACTTTGAGCAAGAGTACAATCACAAATTGACAAACCAGCTCCTCAAACCCCAGGCTAGATTATATATATATATATATATTATTAGTGCTTTTTTTGTAAAAAAAAAAAAAAGGTGCCGGAACTCACACATGTCATACAACCCACTTTGCCTACCCTACAAGGTTCCATCCAAAAAAGATGCCAGAACTCCGTTCTGGGTGTTCTATGAGAAAAAAATAACATAAGGTCTCTAAGTGAGCAGTGAAAATCTTAACTGTACAACTTCTCATTCAGCTCTGCAACTTCCCTTTTGGTTTAAGCCTGAATCTTGAATCTTTTTGAAGAGAATTACAACAGCAAACACAATCCTAAGGGAAAGACATATTCAAGGATATGTTACCCCAACCACTGTGCAATGGCCAGTGGTAGGCCACCTCTATACCCTATACTTGCTAGTCCAAAACAAACAAACAAATAGCCACACACCAATTTCAATGTTATTTTTTCTCTCTCAATCAGCAATCCACCATTTTCCATATTAGGAAAAGCCCCCCCACAACTAAATTTTGATGCAGCATCCCCTAAGGTAGAATTGCTATTTACAAGCAGAAAAGATTAAAACAATGTGAAGTATTCATTGTTTAAACAAAGTATGGATTGCTTTTTATTTTTATCTTCACCCTCAACCAAAGTGTGCTGAATGTACTGTATATTTTCCCTCCTTTATCCTGTTCAGTGCGCTGGCATTCAAAACCTTTTCTATGAGCCCCAAGTATCTCTCTCCTTCTCCACAAGCGATACTCCATCCTTGCCAAAATGAATTCATGCCAAAGTGTCTCTTGAAAAGATGCACCAAGAGAACAAACGTAACAACTGTATTGGACCTTGCCGACACAGAGAAAATGTTAGTACGGTAGAAAATAAATGATTAAGCTTTGTAGTCAAGATACTGCTTAGCCGCCTTTTTTGGGGGGGGGGCGCTAGGATTTCTTCAGCTGTCAGGACAAGGGTTTTTGGCCAGGGAACGGAGGGATAAGAAAGAGACACATCCCTTTTACCAGCATTGTTAGAACAGCCTGCTAGAGGCTGCATGGAGAGAGGAGGGGGTTAGAGTTCGGCAGATGCCTTTTTTGTCAAAGACAAAAGACCCCCGGCCATCCTCTCCACTTTTCATCACTTTCATCCAGGCTGGATCAAAGTGCTGCTCTACATATGAAAGGGACCTGGCATTATGCGCCTCAAATTAGCCTATCGCCACCCCGCTAGCCTCTGAGGCCTCTCAACAAAGGCTCCCACATCTGTTCCATCCCTTTGCCTCATCTTCTCTCTCTCTCTCACTCACTCACTCACTCACTCTGCACGAGCATGTGTGTGTGCATTTGTTTTCAGCTCTCCATTTGGAGAGCCATTCAGCTCCATGAATTATAGCCGAAGCTGAACATCTTCCTGGATTCAGGAGGACTGCTTGGTTGTCTTGCATTGTCCCAGGCATCGTTTCAACCTGCCACATCACTCAAGACCCTCACACACTGGGAATGCTTGCACAATTGACTACTTCTCCGTTGCCTTCCTCTTCACCTGACACAGGGGACCGGGGCTCTGTGTCTCGTAAGCAAAGGCTGCGGCCCTGAATCAAAGCGATCCTTGAATCAAAGGCAGCGTGGCTATGAAAGTCAATAATCCTCTTTTGTCATGGAAATGGTTTGTGCCAAGCACCATGAAGAAGAAAAGTGGAATTCTTCACTCAAATGCTTTGCGCTTCCTTAGATGTGCTGCGTCTAACGCTCAGATGCTTTCGAAGCCCTTCGCAAAGTGCATAAGCTCAACGTTGTCCCTGATGACAACACGCTCTAGGAAGAACGAGCCAGAATATGATTGCACAAAACAGATGGGCAAACTTTCCAGATTTTATGCAACAAATGTCTGCCACCAATGTGACTTTTACTCTAGAACTTTCAAGGAATGGTACCCTCATTCAGCATTCCACTTATCTTATTTGTGCTAAACTTAATTTTCAAATAGAAACCCTGCTTCATAATTTCTAAGTGCTGAAATACAAAACTGAAATATTGAAATGTATCTGCAGATATAATATCGCCCAGCTATCTCTTAAATAACACACATGTTAAATACCTGCTCTGCGTTCATAGTCTTGGGATGTCCTGGTTGAATCAAATTCTTTTAATAATGTTTCATCCAATGGAGGTTTGTTATAAGAAATACTCAAATATTTCCCCAGATCAAATATGATTGATGTATAAGGAGCCATTATAATAAAGCAAGTCATAGACATTTTTATCAGCCATTTTCTGGATAAATTGACATCAAAAGCGTTAGATACAAAATAAAACCAATGGCTTTCTAAAATTTAACAGTCAAATTTCTATGCTTATTACCTATTAATCACAACAGATGCAAAGCAAGACTTCCTAGCATTCAGTCTGGATTTGAGATAAAATGGACTCACTTTAAAACTGCTTTCCAGAAATGTATTTTAATAAATACAGAACTAAGAGAAAAAGCAGGTCAACTTTAACAAACATCCACAGATCAGATATAGGTAGGTTGTTATCTTGCTAGTTTTAAACTACCTTTTGTCCTTGAAACTGGGCACCCATGCAAAAAATACTAGTGAAAATAAACAGGACCCCAACATAAGATTAACAGTCCAAAACCCTAGCTGCCCATACGTATATATTGGCATCCTTAGGGCAAGAGAGAAATGATGAAACATGAGTTGTGATGAAAACTCTCCTCTTTTGTAGTTGAATGTGATTGCATGTAAGTAAAAAAAAAGCGGGGACAGAGTTTGTATGGTAACATCATGGCATACATTTCCTCACTTTGATGAAATCTTGGCTTGCTGTAGATATCCCTGCAAAAATAGTATAACTTGGCTACAGCAAGATGGCTGTAGCAAGTTGTCCTAGAACCTAGATCCTTTTCTCAGCCATTCTATAACATTTCTCTTCTGTTTGTCAAGAAGTTGTTTTACTGGGAAGTCATTATTTTATGCTATTTTTGCAGGGATATGTACAGCAAGCCAAGATTTCACCAAAATAATGAAATAGAATAGAATAGAATAGAATAGAATAGAATAGAATAGAATAGAATAGAATAGAATAGAATAGAATAGAATAGAATAGAATCTGGAAGGGACCTTGGAGGCCTTCTAGTCCAGCCCCCTGCTCAAGCAGGGGAACCTATACCATCTCAGACAAGTGACTGTCTAGCCCAGGGGTAGGCAACCTTGGCTCTTTTATGACTCCTGGACTTCAACTCCCAGAATTCCTGAGCCAGCTTGAGCAGGGGAACCTATACCATTTCAGACAAGTGACTGTCTAGTCTCTTTTTAAAAACCTCCAGTGATAGAGCACCCACAATTTCTGAAGGCAAGCTGTTCCACTGGTTAATTGTCCTCACTGTCAGGAAGTTTCTCCTTAATTCCAGATTGCTTCTCTCTTTGATCAGTTTCCAACCATTGTTTCTTGTCCTGCCCTCTGGTGCTTTGGTGAACAATGTGACCCCTCTTCTTTGTGGCAGCCCCTCAAATACTGGAATACTGCTATCATGTCTCCCCCTATTTCTTCTTTTCTTTAGACTAGCCAAACCCAAGTCCTGCAGCCATTCTTCGTATGTTTTAGTCTCCAGGCCTTTCATCAGCTTAATTGCTCTTCTCTGAATTTTTTCCAAACTCTCAACATCTTTTTTGTGATATGGTGACCAAAATTGGCTGCAGTATTCCAGGTGTGATCTTACTAGGGTTTTATAAAGCGGTACTAATACCTCACGTGATCTTGATTCTATGCCTCTGTTTATACAACCCAGGATTGTATTAGCTTTTTTGGCTGCAGCTGCACACTGCTGGCTCATGGCTAAGTGATCGTCCACTAGTACTCCAAGGTCCCTCTCACAGTTACTGTTTTTAAGCCAGGTCTCGCCCAATCTATACTTGTACCTTTGATTTTTCCTGCCTAAATGTAAAACTTTACTTTTCTCCACACTGAAACTCATTTTGTTGGATAGGGCCCATTGTTCAAGTTTGTCAAGATCTTTTTGGATCCTGACTTTGTCTTCTGGGGTGTTGGCTACTTCTGCCAGTTTGGTGTCATCTGCAAATTTGAAGAGTTCCCCTTCAATTCCCTCATCTAAGTCATTGATGAAGATATTGAAGAGTACTGGCCATAAAACAAAACCTTGTGGTACCCCACTACTTACTTCTCTCCATGTGGATGTAGTACTGTTGAGGATTACTTATTGAGTACTGTTTGCCAACCCAGCTACAGATCCATTTGGTGGTGATGTTGTCTATTCCACCTTTTTCTAGCTTACCAAGGAGTAGGTTGTGGTCTACTTTATCAAATGCCTTACTGAAATCTAAGTATACTATGTCCACAGTATTTCGCTGGTCTATTAGTTTAGTCACTTTGTCGAAGAATGAAATAAGATTGGTTTGGCATGATCTGTTTTTAACAAAACCCGTGCTGGCTACTGGTTATAACTTTGTTTGCTTCTAGTTGTTCGCAGATCTGTTTTTTGATTATCTTTTCTAGGATCTTCCCAGGTATTGATGTTAAACTGACTGGTCTGTAGTTTCCTGGGTCATTTTTTTCCCTTTCTTGAAGATGGGAACCACATCAGCCCTTTTCCAATCCTCAGGTACTTCCCCGGTGCTCCAGGATTTTTGAAAGATGATGCAATGGTTCTGAGATAACATCTGCCAGCTCCTTCAGAACTCTGGGATGTAATCTGTCAGGCCCCGGTGATTTATATTCGTCAAGGTTGGATAGGTATTCTCTTACCATTTTCTTGCTTATTTTAATTTTTGTTTCTAATTTGTCTTTTGCAGTGGTTTTTTTGGTATGTTGGGCTATAGTTTCTTTTTGTGTGAAGATTGATGCAAAGTATGAGTTAAGCAGCTCTGCTTTCTCCTTGTTGCCTGTTATTTTCTTGCCATCTTCTCACTTTAATGGACCTACAGTTTCCTTGACTTTTTTCTTGTTAATATGTTGGAAGAAACTTTTTTTATTATCCATGATTTCTGTTGCAAGTCTTTGTTCGTTCTGAGCCTTTGCTTTCCTGGCTTCATCTTTGCATGTTCTGGCTGTCTGCTAATTGGCCTTAATTATGTGCCCCTCTTTCCATTTTTTGAATTTGTCCTTTTTGTCTTTCAGTTTGTCAGAGAGATCTTTATGCAGCCATGCTGGTTTCTTCTTGAATTTCTTGTTTTTCTTTTTCAGTGGTATTCTGCTGGTCTGGGCTTTTATGATAGCATTTTTCAGAGTTTCCCATGCTTCTTGGGTTGTTTTCCCCTTTAGTATTTTCATCCATGGGATGTTTCCTAGGTTCTTTCTGAGTTTGTTAAAGTCCTCTCTTTTGAAGTTCAAGACACTGGTTGGATTGTTTTCTTTTGCTAGTGTTTGCGTTATATTAAATTACAGTATGATGTGGTCACTTTCGCCCAAGATTCCGGCAACTTCAACTCCCTCTATTATGTCTTCTCTATTATGTGCCATATGCCATTATGTTACCATACAAACTCTGGGGTCTAGGACAACTCCCTGCAGCCAACTTTCCGCAGCCAACTCACCAGGACCAACTCGCTGTGGCCAACTCGCCATGGGACAACTCGCCACTGGATAAGAGTTACACTAATATCGAAGAAATGGTGGAATGGAATCATTAAAGAAAGGATGCCAAAGGAGGGACACAATGAAATGTGAATGACAAAAAATAAAATGTTTTAGTTAAATTGAATTATTGAATTGTCTTGTGGTGAGTTGTCCCATGGCGAGTTGGCTGTGGCGAATTGACCGCGGCAAGATAGCCATGGCGAGTTGGTCGCAGCAAGTTGGCTGTAGCAAGTTGTCCCAGTCCACTGAGAAAACGGGAAGAGTATGCTTGAATGTTATTTTGAAAATAAATTCTAAATTCCTAAACAAGTCATCCTATAACTCAGAATCTGAAACAGTCTGTGCATTTGTGAAGGTTCTTGCACAGGAGTACGTGGGCTTTATTATTATGCTAAGCTAAGCCTGGCTGATTTCAAAGTTAATTTAAAATGGAGCTTGCATCCCATTCTCCGCTGTATTTTTTTCCCTCTCTTCCATAAGAGGAGGAGGAGGAACAGCTGTATATTGGGAAGTAGCCCAAGTAGAGGGCTCTATTCTTGGCATTAATACTGCATCAAATGATTGTGAGGGTTCCAAATAGCTATGGAGCATCAAAGTCCCCTAAAACTCCCCTATACTGTAATGTTTATATAATAATAATGAACTGTGCCATGTGATGTTATATTTGCACTTCCCTGCCTTTAGTCAACATTAGACATCATTTTGAAGGATAAACAATCTCATGCATTGTGATATAGTATAAGGAATAAAAGCTGGAGCTACAACTGATGTTTCCATTATCTCAATCAACCAATAAAGAGACTGCACTCCTTCCGCTGAGATATTGTGCTCCATTACGGTAGCAGATGCCACTCTAAGTTATTTCCTACTAACAAATCACACATACCCTAGCTGAACATAAAAGGGAAAACACCAAACCCGTGTTACAACACATGGCAGGTGTAGCCGGATGGACAAAGTTTAGTTCCCATAAAACCTCTCGTGCAGTAGCCCAATTGTCAGATTGTAAATTAACCTGAGAAAACTACAACTACTAAAACAACTTAGTCCTGTTTTGTATGGATGATGGAGCAGAAAACAAATATTAAGGGGAAATCATAGTTCTTCCTGAATATGATAACCAAGAGCATATATAGCTGCCCGACTCACTCTCAATGACTCTGGCTGGTTTACAAATGATGAAGACTACATTACAAAAAACACCTCTAAGCAAATCACTAATACAGGTAGTCCTTGTCCTTGACGCACAATCACAATTGAACCCAAAGCTTTCGCTGCTACCTGAGACAGTTAAGTCAGTTTTGCTCCATTTTATGTGACCTTTCTTGCCACAGTTGTTAAGTGAATCACTGCAGTTATTAAGTTAGTAACCTGGTTGTTAAGGGAATCTGACTTTCCCACTGACTTTGCTTGTCAGAAGGTCGCAAAAGGTGATCCCATGACCCTAGGACAGGGGTAGGCAACCTTGGCTCTTTTATGACTCGTGGACTTCAACTCCCAGAATTCCTGAGCCAGTCCACGAGTCATAAAAGAGCCAAGGTTGCCTACCCCTGCCCTAGGACACTGCAATCGTCATAAATATGAGTCAGTGGCCAAGCGTCTTGTGTGACCATGGGGATGCTACAATAGTCATTAGTATGAAAAATGATCATAAGTTACTTTTTTTTCAGTGCCGTTTAGCTTTGAATGGTCACTAAATGAACTGTTGTAAGTTGAGGACTGCCTGTAATAAAAACCAAATGTTTATTGAAGGAATACATTCTTTTTAGAGAAAGAAAAGGGAAGTGCTCATGGGGGGGCTACCTAAAAGTTGGAAACAAAAAGGAAAGCAATGGAAAAATTGGGCAGAGAAAAGATGGAGTAAGTGTCCCGCAACAAGATCGGGGTTGCAGCCAGTCTTAATCTGGAATGCATCACATTGCGTCATCTGTGGCAGATCTCAATGGGTTGGAGGGGACGAAAGTGCACTGTGCAATTGCAGTAACAATTCCAAATACAAATCTGTGACATACGCTGAACAGTTTGTAAAACAGTTCATCAGTGCTCAATACTCTCATTAGTCCAGGAGATTTAAGTGAGTAATGAGTGCTTCTCAATCAGAGACCCTACCACACAAAAAGGGTTGTGAGGAAAATCCATTCCAACTTCCAACAGAGGAAGCTTTTATGATATACACTGCAGGTGTCACTGTAAGCATGGAAATCCAGTCTTGTCAATCCTGAGTGAATCTTGCACTAGTTTGGGCAGGAGATGTTTTACAAGACGTTTACTTCCTCTTTTGAGTTTAAACAGATTGGAATGCAATATTTTAAATATTAATACAATTAATAAATTAATTATATATTATTAATTAATTATTAGTAAAATGCATACGTTCAGGCTTTCTTCCCATTTATAACCCAAACTAGGCCAACACAAGTAAAGAACTGCAGAGGCTCATTTCTCTCTCAGCTGACAATCTAAATACCTTGCTCATTTTATTAAAAATATTGTCCAAGAAACTATTTGACTGTAACGTTTTACAGATAGGAATTAAGGCTAAAACTCTTAATGGCTTGTGGGGTTTTTTTTTATCATTCCATTAAAGTTAATTGCATATTGTCAATATTTCACCTTCACATCTGCTTTTTAGTTATCATATTCAGGAAGAACTATAATTTTCCCTTCACATCCCTTTTCTACTCCATCATGTATAAGGACGTAGTGTTGCTAGTAGTTGTAGTTTTCTCAGGTTAATTTACAATCTGACAATTTGGCTACTGCGTGAGAAGTTTTATGGGAACTGAACTTTGTGAAAATCAACAGACGTTGCATTGCTGATGAATCCAGAGGAGCAGACCCATGAGAAGAAAGCGGCTTTTCTATCTTTCTTTCCCAGCATTTGTAAAAGTATGAAGATTTGAGAACAGTGGGAGGGTTTGTCCAAACAAGTAGACACGGAGTGCAAACCCAACACGGGGTGCAAATTTTGGAGCTGAAGCCTATCCATTCAATAACCAATATTAAAACCTGGTTCATCCGATTGTTAAATGCTAGGAAAATCAGAAAGTCCAGGCGGTTCAAATGGGCAGAAAGATTTATGGTAGCTTGAGCATTCCACAAGAATCTGAACTACCACTAATACCGTAGTCAAAGCAAATTGGGGCAGATAAGAGTCAATGGAATTCAAGGTGGGCTGGACTTAGACCTCTTGTGGGCGGAGAAGGAACTTGAGACTGATGACGTGTTTGACCCTCTCCCTTGAACTCAGCCTGGTCATCTCCTACATTGAGAGCTAAACAAATCTAAAAATCTCTGTAGTGGTTCCCCAAAGTATCTAACAAAATGAAATTCAGTGGTGAAAAAAGTAAGGTTCTACATTTAGGCAAGAAAAACCAAATGCACAGATATAGTATAGGTGGTACCTTGCTCAATAGTAGCAATTGTGAGAGGGATCTCGGAGTCCTAGTGGACAATCAATCAAATATGAGCCAGCAGTGTGCTGCAGCTGCCAAAAAAGCCAACACAGTGCTGGGCTGCATTAACAGAGGGATAGAATCAAGATCACGTGAAGTATTAATACCACTTTACAATGCCTTGGTAAGGCCACACTTGGAATACTGCATCCAGTTTTGGTCACCACAATGTAAAAAAGATGTTGAGACTCTAGAAAGAGTACAAAGAAGAGCAACAAAGATGATTAGGGGACCGGAGGCTAAAACATATAAGGAACGGTTGCTGGAATTGGCTATGTATGTCTAGTCTAATGAAGAGAAGGACGAGGGGGACATGATAGCAGTGTTCCAATATCTCAGGGGTTGCCACAAAGAAGAGGGAGTCAAGCTATTCTCCAAAGCACCTGAAGGCAAGACAAGAAGCAATGGATGGAAACTAACCAAAGAGAGAAGCAACCTAGAACTAAGGAGAAATTTCCTGACAGTTAGAACAATTAACCAGTGGAACAACCTGCCTCCAGAAGCGGTGAATGCTCCAACACTGGAAGTTTTCAAGAAGAGACTGGACAGCCATTTGTCTGAAATGGTATAGGGTTTCCTGCCTGAGCAGAGGGTTGGACTAGATGACCTCCAAGGTCCCTTCCAACTATTATTATTATTATTATTATTATTATTATTATTATTATTATTATTATTATTATTATTATTATTATTATTAAAGTGAGATCATCTCATCTCCAAATAAGTTCCTTTTCTGACTCCGTAGTTTGTTAAACATGTGGGAGGAAGGTTCTGCATTTGCTCAGAGGACCAGATGATTGCAAAGAATGAAAGTTTACTTAACCATAACATTGTAAGAAGAATTAATGTATTAATTAATGAGATGTTCCGCTTTACACCAATAGTCCATGCTAATGCAGAGAATGAAAAGGTGATCATTTTTCACAAGAGACACCAGAATCTTTTAGATACACTGATCGTCTCTTTTCCATTTTTACTCTGTCAGCTACTTCTTTTCTGTCTAACTTCCCCATCACTTTCATCCCTTTTCCCCTACAAGAAAGTGCTCAGTTGACTATATTTGACTAAATTAGTAATCCAGAAATCTATCTTTTTATCCCATGCAGACATTTATACAGTTATTCTGCCAAATGTTTGAGAAACCATTGGATGGGCTATAGGGAGCTGGGCACATGGACTGTATCATCAAATTCCCTTCTTGTTTTTCTTTTTCCATCTCTATCTCTCCTGGTCTTCATATGTTCAATTAGTTTGAATGTCTGAAAGGATGTTCATTAAACACTGAACAAAGATTCTCCAAGTTATACTACTATTTCTATTCATAGGTTTTCTATTCATAGGAATGCTTCTAAAAATACTCAGCTGACTGCATGTAGATTCTCTTCCAACTTTCGTATTGAATATTTAAAGGTCTCAAGCTTGAGGGACAAGACAGCAAACACAGCTTTTCTGCTCACTGCAGATACCCACAACAGATGTTTTAAAAGTGTTTCCGTTGCTCATACAGCTACTTAGAGCAGCTAATTTTCAGATGAAAGGATAAAAACTATTTGAACTAGAGCAGAAACCTCACCAAAAGCCATGTCTACCACTAACAAATATGCTTGCAATAGGGATGGCTGCATTGCAAAAACTGGAAGCCAACCATGACTGCTTTGCTAAGGCTGTAGAGCAGGGGTCTTCAAACTTGGCCCTTTTATGACTTGTGGACTTCAACTCCCAGAATTCCTCAGCCAGGCACGCTGGCTGAGGAATTCTGGGAGTTGAAGTCCGCAAGTCATAAAAGGGCTAAGTTTGAAGACCCCTGCTGTAGAGATTAATCTGGCATGCTTCGAACAGTCCGCCCAATTGCTACCTGTTTCTTTTTCTCTTTAATTAAAAAAAATTTTTTTTTAATTAAAAAATTACATTTATTTATTTATTTATTTTAAATAACTACTCACCATTTATAGCCTCTTGGCAACAATCACGACCCTTCCAGGCTTCAATTAAAGCAAAGGTCCCACTATAGTATTTTAAAATTGGCTAATGTGTCATGGTTACTATAGCTCTGTTACATCCAAGAAGCATTTCTGTTAAAAACTGAAGACACAATAAAATACCCAATATCCAATTTAGTGCTTTTTAGGGAGGGTAGAGCATTACTCTGCTGGCAAAGACTATCTCATGGTCCCTTTCCTACAATAGCAAATTAATGAAATTCTGGAGGGTTTCACCTTGAAGAGACAGATGATATTAATTATTCCATGCCATCATTAAATAAATAAATAAAAACATTTTTAAAAATTGTAGCTTCCAGAAAGTAGGTGTTGCCAGGTTGTCAGGGAACTGACAGTCACTATTTGCCGATGCCAACTTTTCTAACTTGGCATCATCAACAGACTGATTCTTACTTGAGAACAGAGCTCTCTCATAAACGTTTAAGGAAGCAATCCATAAAAAGCTACAACTGCATGGTTAAGGGTCAGAAGCTACAGTTAAACTGAATGATCCCCATGATAAACTTTATGTTAAGTTACTGCTAGAGTTTATATAACGACCATCTAGTCTCAATTTTTATAATCTGCTAATAAGAGTTTAAGGGAAGTCCTATATGATTATATATAATCATGTCCCAGGCATTGCATTGTTCCTTCAAAAGCAGGGCGTTCTATAATTATCACGCAGTTCAAGGCTTTGAAATGAACCATATATTCTATCTCTGCTATTTTTATGACAACTGAACCCCTTTTAAATGCCAACAGGCTCACAGATAAACATCCCTGTGATATGAAGCCAATGAAACACTTTAGCGCAAAACGAAATTTAGCAGCTAGGAGGTTATGATCATCCTAGGGCACTCAGACACGGAAACTCCTTCAATTTTGCCCTTTTAGAGAAACTAGCCAATCTTTTTGCAATGCTACAATCAATAACTAATATCAAGAAAGACAGGAGTGCAGTTGATCAGACGTTCTCAGCCATTCTGCAGCTCTCTTTTTAGGGCTGTTCTTTGTCTTTCTTATTTATGGCCAGTTATTTTTCCTCATTGTTCTCAGTTTTATACAAGAGCTATAAGGTTCCGAAGAGGCAAAAATGATATGGTCATTTGTAGAAGTCATTTCTGCACTGCCATCAAGGACTCTCAGTATTTGGCATACACTGCAATGTTTATTATCAATCTAAATAGCAAATTCTTCCTACATATATGTTCTCCCAATAATAAGTACAACTATATTCCTATAGTTTGATCTAATTCTACTAGAAAATGACTACATAATGACTACAATATCCTTCTAGAAATATAAATTGAATCCAAATGAAGGCTAAAATCAGAGTGAGAATCCAAACCTATTTTTTTTAAAATTGTTTCAAACACTTCCAAATTCATTCTATCAAAGGGATCCAATCAGAATTTCTTGTCATCCTCCTTGCTGCCAACAGATATATTTATTATTGACTAACCACCCATTAAAACCTGAAGTGCAGCTAGGAAATAGCCTGTTTACTCATTTACATTATCTCAGTTTACATCATCAGTAGATTTGACATGCGGCCTTATCTGAAGAGCTGCTACTTGTTTCAACTGCCATCTGCAGGCCTCTGGCTCTGTCTGGAAATCCTAAACACCTAACTCAGTAATGGAAGCATCTGAAGGTATCTTGGAAGCAGACAAGCCTATGAGTTTGAAGCTGATATTGATTCATTCCAGTCTATAAAGGTTTTATGACAGGAAAGATAACGGTCGATGACATTTTTCTGTAGCATTGGAAACTCAAGTTGCTGGCATGCATTTGTCGAATGTTGTCCTGTTGTTTTCCTTTAATCAATCAGTAAATAAAGCAAAAGTAGTTGCTAGACAAAAAAAAACCCCATAAAAACCATATACCATTCAAGAACCATAAAAGCAATAATTTAATTTGCAATATTCCTCAAGGTGCAAGAAGGCCTAGAAATCACTTCACATCTTAAAAGCATCAAGAGGAAAATAAAACAATGTAGAAGATGCTTAGCAACTTAGCTACAGTGATAACTGTAGATTTGATAACTAACTGTACATCTGATAACTAGGTAGCCTTCATGCATATCTCTCCACTGAGCTATAGCTGTTCCACAATCAAAAGAAAAGTAACAATCTGCATTTAAGACCGTATGTTTTCTACAGGGTTCTCCTTTTACAGGGTCCAATAAGGCTCCATGCCCTTTAGAGAGAATCAAACTGTAGATTTAATTCTAGCCCATCTTACAGATTGTTCTGAGTGTGTCCTGGAGATGGGACTGAAACTAAGTTTTGAATCTAAGTCCCCTAACTTCAGAGTCAGACTCCGTGTTGCTTGCAAGTAGACGTGGCCATTCTAGACTAAGGTTAACTATCTGAGAATGGGTGGCGAGAGATGGCTTTATTTCTTTATCTCTCTTTGATTTGAAACACCTGCAGCTACACAAGAAACATTAAGGTTTATTAAATTGTGTTAGTTTTGGGACTTTTTTTTTTTTTTTAGCAAGATCCTATATTCCACTGTGCAAAATATAAAAACATCAGCATTTCAGCTTGCAAACTCATTGGCTGATGGAAAGGAAATTGTGGCAGGGTGAAGTGCCTATCCAAAGGAAAGTGGCTGAGTCAGTGCCAAGGTCATGCATCTGGTCAAGAAGGCAGATGACTCAACATAAGACCAAGAGCACACATAAGCAGAAAGGGGGGAATGATAGAAGTACCTTTACAATGCCATGTATAAGTCTTAGTTACAGAATGCAAAAAGAGAAGGAAAATCAGGGGGGAAAGGGGGGGTGTTTTTTTCATGCTGCTAGGGAGAATGTCATCTGGAAGGGAACATTTCTACTCTTCCCAGACATTTTAAGGGGGGAAAAAGTGATCTAGCTATTTCTTTGCGTTCAGCTCCAGAATGATGGCAACCTATGTCCTTTTGAGCCAACACCAGATCTCATGATAAGTAATCTCTAGGAACTTAGGGCAAGAGGGCAAGGGAGAGGAAGAGCCAGAACAAGAAACTTAAAAATTTGACAAGCAGTTGCTTGTGATCACATGCCATGACCAATGGCAAGCTGAGGAAGACAAGAGAGTCTTTATCAAGGAGTCCTGAGCAAGCTCATAATTATTGGAAGTTATGAAAACATCACACTCCAAGTAGCAGGAACTATGAGCCACTGTGCAGATGGCATGTCTTTACTAATGCAAACTGACAGCTTCCCTGACAAGCTCAAAACTGCCCTTTAAAGCAGAGATCCCCAACCTTTTGGGCACCAGGGACCGGTTCTTTGGAGAGAGGTTTTTCCACGGACCAGAGGGTGCGTGGTTTTGTGTGCTGCCTGCATCCCGCAGATGGGGCTTTGCTTGTTTATGCGGCCCGGTTGCTGGCATGCCGCGGCCTGGTACTGGTCCACGGACCAGGGGTTGGGGATCCTTGCTTTAAAGGATCCTAATGATTCTGAAATCTCAACAGCATCAGAAATTGTCTTCAGAGACAGAATTGGCCAGCTCTTGAAGAGCCAAATTCTCTACACAGTCATTGAGAATTGAGAAATAGGAATTCAGGAGTACATTTGTAAATGTATTTCATGCCACTTATACTAACTAGTATAGATTGAGTTAGAATTTAAAGTATCAGACAGCTTCAATTGTACCGTCATCCCGAATTTTGAATGTTGAGTATTTGTGTCATCATTGTCTAACTCTTGAGAGCTTTGAACTAAATAAGCCAATTTTAGCTTCTACATTTGCCACACAAATTGACAACTGGAAAAAAAGCTCACTGTGATAACAAGAGAATTTAGAAAAAAATCTAAAAATACGTTTCACTGTACTGAAACGTACAGGTTTGACGAATGGGAAAAATACTGTCACTAGAACAAAAAGAAGTTACATTTTTGCAATTATTATTTTGAGTGTAGATGTTTCAGAAATGTAAAGAGCTGAAAAACATCTCACTAAATAACATTCAAAAGTTCTAGTTCACTTTTTTTTTCCCTCTTCCACTTTGGCTGCTGAAAATACGTCAGAAATAGAAAATGACCTCAAATTAATACTGTTCAGAATTCACTTTGGGTTTTAATTTTTTTGACAATGTTTGCAATCACAAAGCAGCCCTGAATTGAATCCATTACAGGTAGTTCTCATTTAGCAACCACAACTAAGACCGGCAACTCAGTCGTTAAGCAAAGCAGTCAATAAGTGAAGCCACAACTGTGCTTATGATCTTACCTCAGCTTTTCTTTGCTTTACAAATTTAAAGAAGGTTGTAAATATGGGCATTGTTGCAAAGTTACTCTTTCATTACTGTCATAACAGCAGTCACTGTCCAAGACAGTTGCTAAATGAGGACTACATGTAATTGAACCTTTAAGTGGTGTGATAGGAAACTCTGTAACTTAACAATGACATCAAAAGGATACCTAGTGCTTTTAGGCAGAGGCAAGTCAAGTCTAGGTATTTCTTAATGAGGAGAGAAAAAAGATTTTATTTCAGAGGTTTTCTGAAATAGTGAAACATTTCCTAAGCCTGGTTTTCTGGATACAGAAATAAAGATATTAAATGCTACAGGCAGAGTTATGTTTTGGCATATAGAAGAAGTCAAATTTAATCCTTGTCATTTTCTAGTAAGAAAAACCTCAAATAATAAGTGGTTAAGATATTGTAGCATTCTGTTAAGGCAGAGTTTTCCAGTGTAGCAAAGTCTTTCTAGTGTCTTGGGACTATTTGAAAAAGTACAACACAAGGTCCTCCCAGGTTTTGAGGTTTGTCCTATTTTTTCCCCCACAAAGGATTCTAAACTTGATGGAATAATTTTCCGCAAAGGATGATTTGTTGACATAATGAACATAGGATTTTAGGTATTATTAGAATCAAAATTTATATCTCCCTAGGTTCTCTTGGTGAAGAGAAGGACTAACACAAGTCAGTTCTCATTAAAATTTCCAGGACAAGGTTAAACAGACTGATTCAGCTTCAGTGCATATTTGAAGAATCAATATTTTAACTCTTATTTTTCAGTACATGAACACAGCCTACAAAGAACTGTCTGTTCTAAAGTGAACAGAACACAAGTACACAAAAGAACATTTTGAAAGACATGTTCTTCTCAAGACCAGCTAAAGATCCTGTGCAAGAGCTAAAGTCTGAATGAGTTCACCTTTTATTAAGAGATAATCTAGCCACATGTAGCAATCAGCTAATCCTGTTATAGCAAAGCAACACAACTCTTTAAGAAATTTACAAGGCTGGATATATAAATCTTCCTTAACACCAGGATATGCCAGGGCTGAGATTATAACAAATCCTTAGCCTAAACATTTTTCACACTCAAATCCAATCCAGTCAATTACAGTTAAGTAGGTGTGGATCTTCTTGCACATTCCTTTCTTTAATGCCTGCAAAATTCATTACCAAATATAGAAAAAAAAATACTTCCATCAAAATTGGTCACCGGTTATGCTAGATACATATAATTTAAAACTCTAATGCAAAACCTCAAGAACTGTTGCTTTTTTTTTTAGAAAAGTGTTTTCCAGTGCTAATCTTCTTACCTGCTACTGAAGAATGTCTAAATATTTTTTCAAGGTTGTTAAAATGAATTAAATCATAGCCTGTCATAATCAAACTGAAAACCCAAAATACAGAAAAAATGTTATACATGGTCATGTTTATTTATATACCATCAAATGCATGTTATATTTGATTTAATAGGTTAGAAATTTCAGGCGACCACCATTTGAGCATAATATTTATAGCGAATGCTTGCAAAGGTGCAAAAGCATCGTGCATTATAGAATATAAACCACTCTGTCTTGCAAATAATGATACTCTAGCAGAATTATACTTTTAGCTGCAGCCAGACAAAATTGATCTCCTATGAGAAAACACAGCATTTATGTTTCATAATCAGTCTGCTATAGAGCTGTTAATATTGCCTGCCAACTGCAGGAACTGGTATTACACACTTCAACTGCTTTTTATGGTGGAAGACAATTTAAATTGAATAGGTTGAATCCAATCCAATCCATAATGTTCACTTCCAAAACCTCATAATGCCTGGCAGGATGATCCCATAACGACTCTCTTCAAAAACTGAGTGTAATCAAAAGTTCAGATATTTAAACCATTGTCTCAACAGTACTGTAACAAATAATATAAAACACAATATCGGGTTCCTGGTTTTGGATATGTTACCAAACTTTTTATTTCTGCCACTCATGGTTTCAGGAAAAGGGAGCAAAACAAAGTTACCACTCCACCATGATAAGCCAGGATTTGCCACTATATTAAACTGTCCCTACTGAAGACTGAGATGCAAGAGTAAAAATTGGTTCATAGTTTCCAGGCATAATTATGCAACTTGTTGTCAAAATGGACGACTCAAGGTTTGTGTTAGCTTTCAAGGGTATTAGGGCACAGATAAAGGAAAGTTTCTCTTCAGCATAGTGATAGTGACAACACATGGGAGGGGGGATTTGCTCTTCCACCACAGAATACACATGCAGACATACATCTATGATGCAATACAGTATTTGAAAGATTTATACTTAATAATGATACAAGAATATAAGAGCAAAGAAACAGTAAGGAAGCAGTAAGAAAGCTTGAGCAGAGTGGCGGCCTAGTACTGAAGACGCTCGCCTTGTATTTGGAAGGTTGAGAGTTCAATGCTATGTAGCGGCAGATGTTTCTCTCCTAAGGCACAAGGAAAGAATATCTGCTGCAAACTCTGCAAGGCATCAGGAAGGGCATCTGGCCAGTAAATGCTCAGTTCCATCCAGTCGCCCTGACTCTACCCTGAATTAAGGGATTACAGCAGTGGTGGCGAACCTATGGCACCAGTGCCAGAGGCGGCACTCAGAGCCCTCTCTGTGGGCACGCGCGCCGTTGCCCCAGTCCTAGGCCTTCAGCTGGGTATTATAAAACCTTTTCGGTTTAGGCCTCCTCCGCCGTGTGCAAAAAAAAAAAAAGGTTCAATCAGTCAATTTCAACTTCTCGCGGGAAAAAAAAAAGATCTTGCAAAGTTGGAATTGATTGATTGAACTTTTTAGTCCCACCCAGTTTGCCGTTACCACCACAGCCATGCCCACCCAATGGGCCACGCCCACCCAATGGGCCACACCCACCCGGCACTCGACGATGCATAAGTGGGTTTTGGGTTGCAGTTTGGGCACTCAGTCTCTAAAAGGTTCGCCATCACTGGATTACAGGGTTGTAAAAAGGAGGGGAGGGGGGTTAAATAGTAAGGAAGCAGCCTAATGCAAGCCTATTATTTACTTATAAAAATTATTGCAAAGAGTTCTAGAGAAAGTGAGAGCCAAGAAAGTAAAAATCAAATCTGAAAGATGTTAGTTCTACACAAAATTAATCTATTGCAAAAGGGCGTGGCCAAAGGACACCTTGTCAAGTTTTCCTTGACAAATGAATGAGATTATAAAATCGGAGTATCTTTTAGACAGGCCAGAAAAATGATAGGTCTTCCTAACACTTACGGATGCCTCTTTGCAAGCCCATCCGGACTTGAGCTCTCCCCGTCTGTTGGGTAGGCAATCCTACATTTACTGAGATGGATTATTGCTTATGTAATGACCTTGGGAGGCAAACAGGGAAGGCTTCAGTTCAGTGTTGACTCTTGATGACTGCCTGGACAAGTCCCTGTAGGAACATTTTTCAGAAGTAGTTTTGCCCTTGCCTCCTTCCTAGGGCAGAGACAGAATGGCTGGCTCAAGGTCACCCCAGCTAGCTTTGTACCTAAGGCAAGACTAAAACTCACAGTATCCCAGTTTCTAGCCTGATGCCTTAACCACTACACCACACTGTCTCTCTGAGTAATGGCCGGTTGATATGAAATCAGATGTCCATGTTTTTTTAAAAAAAGACAAACCCTAGCAGCTTTCTCATACAGTGATTCCCTATAAACTATTGAGACTTCAGGTCTCCTCCTCTCTGCAACTGTCAGGGAGGAAAAAACTTAACTTCTGATTTAAAACCCACTATCTGCAGCCACTACCTTTCACCTTAAGAATTTACCCTATTAACCCTTATTAATGAACAAAGACACCAATAAAGACAGTGCAGTTATAAAGTCCTAATTATAGTTAGAAAACCTGTTAAGAGTTGGGTAGTTAAAAACAGGACAAGTCTTTCATCCTAATGCTCCACAGAAGTGGAGATTTCCTTCCCCAAAGCAAAATGATCATCTTCTTCAACTAATGTTCTCCCTTCTTTTGTTGCAGTAATTGGGGATAACATATTTGAGTTCTTCTGTGTGGATTCAAGAACTGACCCAGTTTTTTGGGTTGAGATTTTCCCATCACCCAATTCACACTATTTTCCATTGATCTCCTGACACTGAGAACAATTTGAGGGTTTTTTCTTCTTGCCTCTCATCTCTTCTTTCTTCTCAAGGTCCTTCCAATTACAGGTAGTCCTCAATTTACAACCATTTGTTTAGCAAACCATTTGAAGATACAATGGCACTGAAGAAATGACTTACAACTGGCCTTTGTATTTATGATTATCTCAGCATCCCCACGATCACATGATCAAAATTTGGGTGCATCTAAAGAATTGCCTTGCTTAGCAAATGAAAGTTCTGGTCTCAACTGTCGTCGTAAATTGAGAACTACCTCTTTTGACCCATGTAGTCTCTCCCTTCCAGCTCCTACTATGTCCATAAATTTTATTTTCCTTCCATCACAGCTGATTGGTGACACAGTTTTGGGATTAAAAGTTCATTGGCTTTTAGATTTTTCATTGGTCTTTCATTTCTCTCAGTAGTCCAATGGCCACTCAGTGTAAAACATGTCATCCTCCAGGGTAAATTTGCATTTAGACATAAGTACAAAGTACTGTTTTGGTCAAAGCATTCTCTCTTCAGATGACAGATATTTGAAACAAAAATGGTGACTTTAAATTGGTGTACGACGGGAGGGAAATTAACATTAATACTATACTTTTTTTCTTGTATAATTATGTGCATTTTTTCTTGAAATAATGATATATTAATTTCATGTATTGTTTTAAAAATGATATAATAAACTTATAATTAATGTAATAATGAACTTCACATTTCATGATTTTTGTAAACTTCCTGTTTCCTGATACTTTATTCATTTATCTACTACCTTTTTTCCCTAAGTATTGATTCTTGTTGTTTCAAATATTTTAATAAAATGAAAAAAAAATTGGTCAGAATCAATCAATGGAAAGTATGCCTTGCTCAGAACATTAATCCTATAAAACTCGGTGCCATCTTCTATCACATTTATTAATATAAAATGAAGTGTACTGAAACATACTGTGAACAGAGTTTGCCTGAATTTCGTGTGAAGCTAAAAATTAGCTCTGCTGTGAATTTGGTGTTGTCGTTTTTTTAAAGATACATTTGTAAGGCAAGAAATTTGATTCCACACATAAGCAAGTGCAAGTTTAAATGAGAGAGGGAACATCTGCAATTTGTTTTGGTAACTTTCATAAAATACTGTGATTTTATCTGCCACACTCAGTTTGAAAATAGATGTGTTGGCTAATAAGAAACTACCTTTCTCATGAAATTAGGATGCTGAACCAGGTATCTGTGATTATGCGTGACAGCGATAAGCCTTGGATGTTTTATTTGTTTTGCCCCGTTAAGAATGCTGTACCCATGATTTTCCATGTTAAAAGGTAGCAACAAACTGAACTACAGTTCCTAAGAACAACAACGGTGAGATGTGGAGAGCGGGTGGCTGCTTTCAAGAGCTTGTACACTCTGTTTTAGATGTGCCCTCTGGTGTTCAAAAAACATAAGATTCACCATTTGGGAAGATCCATTAAAAAGGTGATACTATCTACCTTCAGTACTGTTTTCTCAGTGAATCTAAGATGACTCCCCCCTACTGGGGAGAAAATAGTTTTCCTTTAAAGTGATTAAGCCTTATAAAAATTAGTTACATAATCTTCAGTTGTGGTTTGAACTGTAGGCAGCAAGTATGCTTTCTGAATGCTTAAAAAACATCAAATCATTTTCTGTGATCTACTGAAATAGGAGTGACATTGTACTATCTCACCTAAAGCGAGATCAAGGATAAGCACTTTCAAATTAAGTCCTGGGAAATATTGGCTTTTATAATACAACATAAAATATAAATACTGTACGATAGTGACAAATCAGTTTTCCCCCTGTTGTGCATAACCAAAGGAAAATGGTATGTATGTTCCCTGAAGCCCTGTTAGGTAATTTGAAGCAATGATAAGTTGAAACAACTGTACTGGACTGGTGGGCCACATTAAGTGGGGAAGCTTCTTGGAATACATGGTGACCCTCCAGAAATACAACAGATCTTCAGCAGATAAAACTGCCAAAAGAGAATTGTAATGGAAACCAGAAACCAGTGTTTCTCAACCTTGGTAGCTTTAAGATCTGTTGACTTTACATCCTACTATTTCCTAGGCAGCCAGATTGGGGAATTCTGGAAATGAAGTCCACACATCTTAAGGTTGCCAGGATTGAGAAACACTGCCAAAGCAGACCAACACTGTCTGACATAAGAGCTCAGCACTGTCATGTCCAATCAAATCTGTAATTAAGTAAATACCACTATCTGTGGGAATATCTTCGTTTAAAAGCAATACTGCAAACTATGTATAGTACCAAGATGCTAATACTACAAGGAGTCCTCAATTTACAACCATTTGTTTAGTGACAAAACTGTTTAGGGGCAAAACTCACTTAACGAATGTTTCACTTAGCAACATAAATGTTGGGCTCAATTATCATAAGTCGAGGACTTCCTGTATTGTGAAAATGGAAGTGTACCTTCCACCCATCCAAAAGGTGATGAATTTGATATCATAAACTCATCAGACTTTGATTATTAACAAAACTGTTCTTTACAACAAAACTAAATTATATTGCTCTTCAATAACCCATTAGCAAATTTCCATGGGAAATTTTCAGATTTCAGGTATAAGGTCTTCCCTTACTTCACCCATGGGAACTGGAGAATGCTAAATGGAGTACTACTAGACTAAATTTCCTAGAGCAGGCATGTCAAACTCGTGACGTCACGTCACATATCGGGACTTTTCCCCCATTGCCAGCAATGGGGTGGGCACAGTTTCGGCGTGATGCATCCAGCCCGTAGGCCGGCAGTTTGACATGCCTATCCTAGAGAATGTCCTAGGTCCTAATTACCATATGTCAACATTTTCTGATCCTGGATGAATTTTCACCATAATCTAAAAATGTTATAGACTTGGATGACTTAAAGTTCCTTTGAAAAGCATATATATGAAAGTCTAAGTTCTAATGTCTATGGAGACTCTCAGTCATCCAGGTCATAGTTATCCCAAAGATGCTTTTTCATGAGGCAACTGGACTTCCTTGTTTTTCTTTGAAAATGTGTCGCTTCTCATCCAAGAAGCTTCTTCAGCTCTGACTGAAGGAGGATATAATGGAAAATTTATACTCCTGCAGACAACTGTTCATTTGCATTCTTTTAAGTTAAGTCATTAAAGCTACCTGGAGGCTTATCAGTGTCTCCAGGGCCACCTGAGTACTGCAAATGAGTATGGAGCCTTCTTGGAACTGCTGAAGGGACCGTGTTGTAGACTGGAGATAGATGATGTCGGATCCCTCCCCCTCTGTTGAGAGAGGGTTGTTCAATTTTGTCATAGATGGCCTCTTTGACCCCTCTTTCAAACCAGCGGTCCTCTCTGTCCAAACTCTGGACTTTGCTGTCTTCGAAAGAGTGGCCTTTGTCTTTTAAATGCAGATGAACTGCTGACTCTTGTCCTGATGGGTTTGTTCTCCTTGTTGTGCCATACATTTATGAAGTTGTTGTTTCATTTCCCCAATGTACAGATCTGCACATGGCTCACTGCATTGTACTGCATATACCACGTTGCTCATTTTGTGTCTGGGTGTTTTATCCTTGGGGTGGACAAGCTTCTGCTAGGTCATTTTTGAGATTTGATGAAGGCCCACTTGGGATAGCCACACATTCTGATGGCTTCAGCTCTGTGGTGTGCTCCAGTGGGTGGTGTGAATCAAAATGTAACTATTGATCCATGTGAATGTGTTTTCTATAAATTTCAATGTTAAGGCTTCTAACTTTCTTAATGTATACAGCACAGTCCAGGGAGGCTAGACTACTTTCCTTAACATCTTCATGGGTGAATTTGATGTATCTGTCCACCAGGTTGATATGTTTGGTGAATGCTTCCAATTCTTGTGTTTTGATCTTGACCCATAGAGCTCCTCCATAAGAGATGAAGAAAACAATAAACGACTTCCGGTTCCGGTTCGCAGCACGGGCAGTCAAGCGGAGACTCTTCTCTCTTCGCCAGCCGGTTTCCCTCCGCCAGTAGACCCTGGACAGGGTCGAAAGTCGCCCTGGAAGGGCGACTACCGCTGAGGAGGATTCTCGTCGACTGCGGAGGGAGCAACAGCACCTTCCGCGGTCCGAGGCAGCTCCTTTGGGCCGACGGGGAAAAGATCGGCCATTAACATGGCCGATCGTTTAGCTGCACCAGCCGAAGTCAAAATAACAACTAAGCGTTAAAGAACCACCGTGGAAGATCCCGGTGAGACCTTTCCTTTCCTCTCTTTACCCTTACTATCTCCCTGAAATTATTTCCCTATTTTGATAAAGCAGCGTTCGCTCACTTGGGAAAACGAGGTTTGGACAATAAATAATAAATTAAGTTTTATTGACTATTTCTACTCTTGAATACTCTGGGGTCCTGAAAAAATCCCTACTACAGAATTTTATTATTTTATTTGCTTACAAAACTAGACAATATTGTTTTCTTTTATTTTTATTCCTTTTTTAACTGGACTAGAACCTTTCTGGAAAAAGATTTTATTGTTTACTGGGGACATCTTGTGGCGAAAAATGACATTGCAACTATACTTTCTCTTTGACTGTGAGGCTGGATTTGACCTTCAAATTACCATAAAAGGGAAAAGATAAAGAATTTGTAACAGCTGTGTGGAGGTGGATACCGGCTGATTGTTAATAGTCTCCACTAAAAAACTAAAAGATTACCTTACCACTGAAATGGAGGAGTTTTACCCACAGCTTGGCTATGGGCTTATACTGGAAAAAAATTTGGAACTTAAGGAGCAAAGGATTTTTAGAATGAACATTAAAGATGATACTTCAGAACCAAAAATTGAACCTCAAATCTTGACTGATCAACTTATAGACCAAGGAATAACAGAGGAGGAACAGATCAACTGCAAAGAGGCCTGTATTCAACAACATACACAATTTAATGAGATGGAGGAATCTCATCCACAATCTACCGGTAAACTTCCTGACTACTTCATAACTCAAATAACAATAGAAGAGGAACAAATCAACATAGAAGAGGACATCATACATTCCCACGTACAACTCATTAAGAACTTTGATGATCAAAGAATAATTTCAATTAAAACATCTCTAATGCCAAAAGCAACAGGAACTGATTTGCAAATACGAGGCATTGAAAATTGTGACAACATGAATAACCGACGAGTAATACCACATTGAACAAAATTGATTATACTACTCAGATAGCACTGGAAGAAAGAGAAGAGAAATATGACCAGACTGAATTGTTGATAAATATGTATAACCAAACACTGAGATTTGATGATATAGAGGCTCTTTTATGGAAACCTGCCTGGCACAAAAAGAAAGCTAGAATTAGATTTAAAAATGAGATTTTAAATTTTACTTGATGGGTTAAAAAGGCTTTTAGATATTTTGACTGAGTTAATACCATTGAGATGAAAATTATTGATTTGATTTGGTTTGGAATTGTAATATGGAAAAGGTTGTAAACAAGGAGTTATTAGAATAAAGAATAGAATATAGATGTGAAATGCAGTAAGAAGGTATCTTCTGGAATAATATGTTTGTTTTTAGGTATGATAATTACCTGAGATATGGATTGATTTATAAAATATATATTTGAAATAGAGTAAGAAGGTATTTTTTGGAGTAATATTTTGTTTTAGGTGTGATAATTATTATGCAATGGAAGGAGAACAAGAAAATGGATTGTGATAAAAGAAGATATGGTATTTATAAATGAGTTACCAGAATAAGAAATAGAATATAGTTGGGAAGTGTAAAAATATAACATTTGGAATAATTATTATCCTATGAAATAAGGGAAATTAGGGACACCCGAAGTGTAAATTATGTGTTTATTTAAGGCTAAATTGGAACATGGTAATTGTAAGTTAGTAAAGCTTAAAACAGGATTTGGACTGATATAGGTGAAATATTATTGATATTTTTTTTGATTGATTGAACTCTATTTAGAAATGTATTAATTTGATTATGTTATATCAATTGAGGGAAATAGAGAGGGAATCTTTAAAGAATTAACCTGAACTATATATATGTATGATTGTTTTTTTTTTTATGATTGATTACCCCATCTCCATGTTGTTTCCCAAGCACTCTGGTGTAAAAACAAAAAAACCAATAAAACTTGTTTAAAAAAAAAAAGAAAACAATAAACGAAGCAACGTAGTCATTCCATACATTGCAGGAATATCGGAAAAGATCAGGAGGATCTTGTACCAACACAACATACGTGCACACTTCAAACCTAAGAATACACTAAGGCAGAAGCTTGTCCACCTCAAGGATAAAACACCCAGACACAAAATGAGCAATGTGGTATACGCAGTACAATTCAGTGAGCAGTAATCAGGTGACCCTGGAGACACAGATAAGCCTCCAGGTAGCTTTAACAACTTGCTAAAAGAATGCAAATGAACAGCTGTCTGCAGGAGTATAAATTTTCCATTCCCCACCATCCAGTCAGAGCTGAAGAAGCTTCTTGGTTGAGAAGCAAAACGTCTTCAAAAAAAACAACAAAGTCCAGTTGCCTTGTGAAAAAGTGTCTTTGGGATAAGCAGCTCTAATCCTCTTTTTCACTGTTTTTGAAATGCAAGTAAGGAACTGTTGCTCAAACTCAAGTTCAGGGCCACACAACTTAACCTTCCCAAGTTTGAAAAACAATGAACTAAAGCAAAATATAAATTCTTATCCAGGAAGCAACAGAAAGGTCAAAGTAATTCTCTTTTAGAGAAAGGGGCTAGAGATCAGGCATATTCCTTTCTATATAAGTTTTTTCAAAATCTTCAAAGTTATACATTTTTTCTCTTTCTGATTTATTACAAACTCATCTGATAATATCAAGAGCCTTCACTTATGTCCTAGAACTATCCAGATATCCATGAACACAGATTCTCATATTATTTCAATCTCTTGCAGAACTTTGCAGAACAAGGACAGACAGAGGATGTCCAACATTTTAGGCAATTTGAAAGGCTTTTTCAAAACCACTAGAGATCAAAGTATTTGTGTGAAAACCTGGGATTCCTTGATAATCATATTATCAGTGGCTGTTTCCATACTCTACTGTATGCCATTTTGTTATCATGGTAAGGCACTTTTACTGTACTTAATTTCAAAGCAATAGAGGACGTGCCTACATTAAACATTTCAACTTACTTCAAACATGCTGCTTCCATAGAAGGAATAGCAATAATTTCAGACATCATTTAGCAGATACACAATGTTAACATTTCTCCAGGTCTTCGTGCAACAGCATTATAGTTGTATTTATTTAACAGGGCTAAATGAGTAGTGAGGATATACAGTACATTCCAATATGTTGCATTCTAAGACACTTTGCATAACTTGAAATGAATCCTTTCTTAAGTTTCTGTTGGAATTGCAGGTATCTTTTCAAACATCCCCTTTAAGTCTCTAGTGGTAGGGCACCCAGTACAAACATAGGGCAGTACTTTAGATTTGAAAACAAAAAGATGCATTGGAGAACACAGAAGTGCATACATAGCACCTGTCTGCAATTCTCTAAACCAGGCATATCAAACCCGCGATGTCACGTGACATCGCGCGATGTATGGGGACTTTTTCCCCATTGCCGGCAATGGGGTAGGTGCAGTTTCAGCGTGACGCATCCAGCCGGCCAGCCGGCAGTTTGATATGCCTGCTCTAACCCAAATCTATCTTTAGCTGGAATTGAACTGCAGCTATGGTTAGAATCTGTGCAGTCTTGGGAGAAGATATGGGCCTGCTCTAAAGGATTGCAGACAGGTGCTATATTTTGCCTTTTAAAGTGCTGCACAGCCCGCAGAATGTCTATTAATCAAATAACAATAAATTTGTCAAGTCATGCTAATTGGCTGTAATTACATATCAGGTATGCTCATGTATGTATGCTTCACCAGCATTCCAATTTTCCTCTTGGCTGGCTAACCAAGAGAAATCTATATTTTTAGTTTCTTTTCTAACCAAGATACTATTGAACTCCAATACCCATCACTTCTAGCCAAAATGTCCTGTGATGAAGGACTTGCAGTCGATATACTGTACTAATCGCTCTGGCTTTAATGGAAAGCTGTAAAACAAGGTTCTCTTAACAAACTCAAATCATGTGGTTAAAAAAAAAATGACTTGCAACTCTAGTTTGTTAAACAGAAATGTGTTAGGGATCTCAAATTTACACATTCGGCTTGGAACAAATACTTGACAGATCTGTACACGTCTGCAGAGTCACAGCAGGAAAAATGTGAAACAGTTCAAGCCTGAACAGAAAAAGTAACCATAGCTATGTGTGTAAAAAGTGTTTTTAAATAAAAAAATAAAAAAAACAACACTGTATTCCTAGAACAAATATATTACTATTCAAACAGGAGATATGGTATTTATTTTGCTGGGGCTTTAATAAAAGCAGTCCTATGGACTGCACCTTCTGCTCTACAGAAGGTTTCTTCTTTTATAATATTTATTCTGTTGATCTGTTTCCTTCTTTTATAATATTAGACAAAAGTGTTCAATGATAAAAAGCTGACCTAATGTTCTAGCTTCTTCAGTTCCTCTAAGGTTACTGGCTAAGAATTATGAGAGCACAGACTGAATATCTCATGTGTCTAACAACAAAAGTCTGAACTTCCTTACCTGAGAAAAATTGAGACCGTTCAATGGATAGCATTGCTCCTCTACTTTTTCCACTGCTCCAGTCTGCTTCTGGAGGCGTTCTGCCTCCTGAGCCAGATACAGATCTAAGACAGGCACACCCCGTGACTTGATGTCCACCTCAGTCAGAGAATTCACCATCAGCATGACCCAAACGGGCCTTTTCCTCTCCCAGTTGCCTGCAATGGCGTTGAAGAGATAGTCTGCATACAGGCCTTTGCCTCGTTGATCTGGAGTCATCCAGGAAGGCATCATCAGCTTGACATACTCCAAGTGGCGCTTGAGTCGGCGATAGAGGTCCCTGGGGAGCACATCCTGAAGATGCTTGCCCCGCGGTAAGAGCTGGCAACTGGTCAAAGCAGAGATGGTGTAGGGATCCGTGAGGTCCAGCTCGAAGTAGACAACGTGACTCTGCTGGAAAGCCTTCTTAGAATTCTCAGGGATAAAATCCCAGACTCGAGTATACGGGACGTGAATGGTACCAAAAAGGTAAGATGGTGGGTCTCTCTTTATAGTCCACAGGAAGGAGTTCAGCTCACGTTGCTGAAGGAAAGGAAACACAGCAGTGAAAATAAATAAAAGGCTGTATGTGGGGAAATAACATGGGGAACAACTAATTCATTAAGCGAGATGGATGAGTGGCATAGCCTGTCATTAAATTTACTGAAAAAAACAGTAGATTGGGTACAAATCTTGACTGAGGCTAAGTTTCTAGTGCAAAAATTCAGGAAGGCAGGGGAAAATCCAAAAAATAAAACAAAACAAAAAAAATTGACTTCATTAGATATTAGGTGAAGTTCTCATAGTAGCAAGTTACATAAGCATTGGTGCAACTGAAGTAGAGAAGTGAGCAATAACTGAGAAACGAACAGAACACAATTACTGATTTCACTTAGAAGAAAATGGACGGAGGTTACAGAGCATTTTTAAAGTGCTGTTTAAATTCATATATTTAGAAGGCTTTTTTCCTTCTCTAATCTGGGACACCTTTAATTTCTTTTGTTTACTACTCCTTATTCTGTGTTTTGCACAATGCTATTTATCCCAAAAGGAAACAGAAAAATACTAATAGTATGTATGTAAAAGAAAAGAAAAAAGAAAAACTTTGATATTATACATCAATAATAAACCCTCTTATAAAAAAGCCAAGGCCACAGCATCTCCCAATAAGAAAAAAGAAACAGGATGCTGCAAACAGCCTTCAAATGTCCATAAAATGCATTTTATAACTTTGAAAATCTCATAGATTGATTGATATTAGCAGCCTACAGATAAAGGCAAAGTGATTTGGGGCACGGTATGAGGGTGAAAAAAAGGAAGCCTCTTTTATTTGTTGATCAGATGAATGAAGATAAAGTCCAAAGAGGCGAGAAGTGTCACCTACCCACTTAAAAGCAAACAATGAGTCCTAAAAGCTGCCACAGGCATGGAGGGGGTTAGGAAGGTCAATAGGCCTTTGTTTTAAATAAGCCTGATCTGTATGTGACAAAGAGCACACGGACAGATCCAAGTCTTTCGAAAAGGCATTTTACAATGAAAAGGCATCGCCCCGGGCCCACTCAGAATTTGATTAACGCCCGCCCACCCACTCTCTACCCCTTGTTTTCAGATCTAATGTAAGAAAGGTCCCAGGATGAGACAAAGGCTTGCGTTTTGTTAGACTGTCCTATGAAGAGCACTCCTACTTGCTCCCAGACTCAATACTGCAACTTTAAAACCAGATACTGTAGTTGCACCAGAAAAAAGCAGCTTGTGCCCTTAAAAAGTGGTTTCTCACATAATAGATTTCTCTGAAACCTGTGGCAAAAGAGAGGCTGTAGAACTGGAACCCAGTGAAACCTAAGTAGATGTTACAGGAAGTAGACTTTTACAGAGCTGACACTTCAAAGTAGGTGTGTCAAACCTGTGGCCCATGGGCCACATGCAGCCCCACAAGATCATAAACTTTAAGCATTATTTATACACACACACACACAATTATATATTTTATATGCGACCCAAGACAATTCTCTTCACTCAATGCAGTCCAGGCAAGCCAAAAGGTTGGACACAACTGCTTTAAAGCAACATTTTTGGCACCAGGGACTGGTTTCATAGAAGACCATTTTTCCATGGTCCCGGGGGGGGGGGAGGGACGATTTTGGTTTCACTCACTTGCCTGCCACTCACCCCCAGCTGTACAGCCCCCTTCCTAACAAGCCACGGACCAGTACCTGTCCAATGCCCAGGGGTCGGGGTCCCCTGCTTTAAAGGATTGGCAGGCAATGAGAATTCAGCTATCATTTTTTTGCATCAGGTCTAAACTTCCACGCTCCTAATTTCAATTAGGCCTTTTGAATTATGAGTAGACTCAGGCCTACAGATAACGCCCCCCCCCTTCCCAAACTGACAGCACAAGCCCCTTTTCCAATGTTTTCTCGATTGCTTAAAAGTCTCACATCCATCTGAACAAAAATAACTCTCCTTGCTAATGGAGGTTCAACCAAAGTGGACATAAGTCTGAGTTTTCTCCTTGGCAAATAGGTCTAGAAATTGATCATAGGCTTCTACCATGTCCTTCACTTTCCCCATACACATCAGATGGTGGTGGGACTACATGCTTCCTCTCTTTTGTGGAGCTACACAAACGTTCACCAGCTCAGTATGGTTATCTCCACAATACAGTACACTCAAAACAAAAAGTACCAATAATCTGAAGCCACCTACAAGGAATGTAACACGTATCACTATGTATTTGCATTTAATTCTCACATATTACAAGCAGGAAGCCCATTGGTCACACTCAACACATGTGAGAGAAGCTGCAATTTATCTCAATTTTTGAACCATATTTATTCGTATTGTTCATTTTTATATGTGACAAGTTTCTGTGCCAATGAGAGAATGATTAATATATGTAGTTGTAAAGTATTTAATTTTATAAATGAGGTACATTTTTACATTTTGGGAGATCGACATTAAGTTTGGCAAGAGAAAAGATGGGCAGTAGAGGATTTTTGTCTCTATTGAGATTCCCCCCCCCCAAAAAAAAATCATCTTTTTAGTGAGGGATTCTTAAATTTAGGATCACAGAACTACGGACCTGGAAGGAACATATATGCCAGTTATCTAATAACTTTTATTTTTAAAACAGTTAAAACAGATGCTAAGTTTATGCAAGCTATAGCCACTGCCATCTTTTTCCAAGAAGAAAAAGGTTGTATTTATAGATCCAAAACAGGAAATAGCATTCCATTCACACTAGTTAACACTTATTTTTACTTTTACTTTCTTTAACATTATACTGCAGTTTAGCAGAAGTATTTCCAAAGCAGCAACAGTGTGTTCTTCCAGATGGTCTGAATTTGAAAATGCCATTTTTTAAAAATTACACACCAAAATCTGACATTGTATTCATCTTCAAAAGCTATTTGACAATTATTGAATAGGGGCCACCAGGGCAATGATAAAAAGGAACATTCATCAGAGTTGTCTCTCTTATTAAAACATTTAGATTCCATTTATTCAGGTCAACTTCAGATACAGCAGAAAGATTGCATCTCTATCGTTTCCCACACACAATGTCAATAAGAGTGGTCTAATGTGGAAAACTATATTACCTTAGATCAGTGGCCCCCAATCTTTTGGGCACTCGGGACCGGTTCCGTGGAGAAGGTGTTTCTGTGGACCGCAAGGAGCGTGGTTTCACATGCTACCTGCATCCCACAGGTCGGGCTTTGCTTGTTTGCGCGGCCCGGTTTCCAGCATGCCGCAATCAGATGCCAGTTGGGGGGTTGGGGACCCATGCCTTAGATTATTTCTGCTACAATTTATTTATTATGCTTCTCTTCTCCTTCATTCAAGGAAAGCCAGTTTGCTGTAGTGGTGAAGGCACCAGACTAGTAGACTGTGAGTTCTAGTCCTGCCTTAGGCATGAAGCCAGCTGGGTGGCCTTAGGCCAGTCCCTCACTCTCAGCCCGAGGAGGGAGGCAATGGCAAACCACTTCCAAAACCCTTACCAAAAAAACTGCAGAGACTAGGTCAAGCTGTCACCAGGAATCAACACTGTTGATTCCAAGTCAGTTTACTATTATTAATAATTTACCGAAGAACTAAAGATAAAAGCTCCTGAACAATTAGGTACTAATAAGCAAATTCCTTGTTTAAAAAAGAGTTTAACAACAAAAATATGTTTAATAAATAACACAACAATGGATCAAAACATAAAATTTGCTATAGAAGTATAAAATTGCTAATTTCCTGGAAGACTTACAAGAAAATCAGAATAGATGATTAACTGGAAAAATTGCGAGGTGTGGGGGGGTGGGGAGTCCTAAAAGCAACCCGGGCAAACTGCTTCAATACTACTCTCAAATGTTGTCCCAGACGATGCTTGCTATTTGCCTGCAATCAAATATTCCATAAAGCCGTATGGAATAATGTCACAATACTAAGTGACAGCATTGTGAAGTATTATGCAAAGCCACATGCAAAAGTCATTAAACACCTCTCAAGCATGTTGCCTAAAGCACTGAAGTGCTGCAACTCTCCCAAGACTTGAGTCCAGTTTTTAGAGGTTCCACAGATTCTCCAGGCATACCTATGAAGCACAGGTGCAGCCACCAGGATACTGACTCTACAGAAGCAAAGATCAGGTGAGGTGGAGATGTACAACTGACTATGCAATAATGCTTGTGAGAGGTCCCAATATTTTCACATTTCAAGCAGAAGATGTAGAGCAGGGATGTCAAACTGCTGGCCCGCAGGCCGGTTGCATCATGCGGAGGCCGCGCCCATCCCAGCTCCGGCAATGCGAAAAAAGTCACAATACGTTTGACACCCGTGATGTAGAGGTACTTTGCCGAACCCTCAGAATACACTAAGAGTCTCTTGAAAAGGAAGAGGGGAGAGGGGAGAGGGAAAAGGGGAGGTTCCCGGTTCATACAGTTCCAGGTATAACATTCTTCATTTTGAAATAGGTAATAACAGTGCAACCACACCTCAACTTCAGGATACTTGAAAATTAGGACTGCATAATCTGGAGAGTGGAAAATGATGGAGGACATATCCAGGAGACCATGTTTAGGACATACATGGGGTATATCTGAGTGTGTCAAATTAAGTGTTGCAGCATCTTTTTATTATTTGTAATAGTTATTATGGTTGTAATTTGCTAGCCGTGGATGCTAAAAAAAAGTGCATGTTGTTATTTTTATCTTATAACATTTTCTAAAATGAAGGGGTATTTCTTATCTTCAAGAAAAAAAAACCCCAAGAAACTCTATTGCCAAAGAAGCAGATTCCATGTTATTCCTGTAACAATGGTGGTTCTACACTCTGAGTTTAAAATACAAAGCTATTTATCGGAGTTTTAATCATAATCAGGGACAGCTAACTGACTTAATTATGTGCTTCCCAATAAAGCTGTATGTCCCAATTAAGTAATGCATACAGCTATCTAAGGCCTTCCACCTCTAGTTATTATGTCTTGGATCTAAAATTACCAGCTTTGCTGTACTCCTCCATAAACTGACCTGCTAAATAACTCCATACATTCTGGAAGATTCCTTTTGGTGACCTTGAGTTTGCTTACTGTCTATGAACTGGAACAATATGCATTCCAAACTAAAGGTAGAGAAAGCAGGAAGCAAATACATAGGCTGCCTTTAAAAATACCACATTTCATTCTCCTTGGATCTCACCCTTAACATCTGGGTGTTTGTCTTAAGTCTGTTGAATGTCCAACCCAGATGTAAGACTTCTGGAAATATCAAGTCTCTAGAAACAGTACGCTCAATTAACAGTGGGATACCCTCCACTGAATATATTTAAGCAGAGGCTAAACCATCAGTGATACATTAATCTGGGTTCCTGTTTGAGCAGGACATTGAATTCAGAGGCCTCAGTGGCCCCTTCTAAGTTCATGTTTCTAAGAAGCTGATTAGTCAAAGGTGATTTTCTGGAGAGAGAAAAATATTTCATACAAAATAAATTAATTCAAGACCTCTTCCATCAACTTAAATCATTTGAAATCAGCTGTCTTTTTAAGAACAGTTAAGTTACATTATCCTATTTTGAAGGAAGATCTTTCTTTAAAATTCATTTTGACCATAGCTCCAACATGTTACAATTTACAGCACCTATAAAAACAAAATCCTTGCACAGGAAGTATACTATACAGCTTTTGGAGATTATTGTGAGTAAGTGGCAAGATTAATGTGCCACGAACTAGATAGAAAGACCATTAAACAGTGGAATAAATAGCCAGGTTCTTGTTCCAAGAGCTTATATTTTGACAGTAGAAAAGAAAGAATAGGTAGAAAAGTGGGGAGCCAGTGTGGTGTAGCCGAGTCTTCTCCAACTTGGGAGGTGATGATTGTAGGATGATAGGAATTGTAGACAAACAATTTAGGATGGCACCGCGTTAGTGAAGTCTTCTGAAACCTTAGTTTAACAGTTGCTAACTGAAATAATATTTCGCTCATTGATATCACACAGAAATTAGGTTTGAAAAACACATGGTTTGTATAAACCACAATGGGTTGGGTTCAAACCTAAACTATGGTTGGTGTACATGATACCATATTAAGCAAAAGCTGCTAGGGGAAAAAATCCAGTAAGGAAATATGGCCCCTACGCTCTCAGTTTTGAAGGCCATGTTTCAAAGGTTTTATTTATTTATTAGAAAATTTTATTTTAATAGCTAAGTAATAAAAATGTAATGAGTTTCTATTAACATAGTTAAGTCTTCTGGTTATCACTCAAAGCGTACAACTGCCTTTGCCATAAGACAGAGGTCCCCAACCTTTTGGGCACCAGGGACCAGTTCCGTGGAGAAAGGTTTTTCCATGGACCGGAGTGGGCGTGGTAATAATAATAATAATAATAATAATAATAATAATAATAATAATAATAATAATAATAATAATAATAATAATAATAATAATAATAATAATAATAATAATAATAAAGTTGGAAGGGACCTTGGAGGTCATCGAGTCCAACCCCCTGCTCAGGCAGGAAACCCTATACCATTTCGGACAAATGGCTGTCCAGTCTCTTCTTAAAAACTTCCAGTGTTGGAGCATTCACCGCTTCTGGAGGCAGGTTGTTCCACTGGTTAATTGTTCTGTCTGTCAGGAAGTTTCTCCTCAGTTCCAGGTTGCTTCTCTCCTTGACTAGTTTTCATCCGTTGCTTCTTGTCCTGCCCTCAGGTGCCTTGGAGAATAGCTTGACTCCCTCTTCTTTGTGACAATCCCCGAGATATTGGAACACTGCTATCATGTCACCCCTAGTCCTTCTTTTCATTAAACTAGACATACCCAATTCCAGCAACCGTTCCTTATATGTTTTAGCCTCCAGTCCCCTAATCATCTTTGTTGCTCTTCTCTGCACTCTTTTCTAGAGTCTCAACATCTTTTTTACATCGTGGTGACCAAAACTGGATGCAGTATTCCAAGTGTGGCCTTACCAAGGCATTGTAAAGTGGCATTAATACTACATGTGATCTTGATTCTATCCCTCTGTTAATGCAGCCCAGCACTGTGTTGGCTTTTTTGGCAGCTGCAGCACACTGATGGCTCATATTTAAGTGATTGTCCACTAGGACTCCGAGATCCCTCTCACAGTTACTACTATTGAGCAAGGTACTCCCTATACTATACCTGTACATTTGGTTTTTCTTGCCTAAATGTAGAACCTTACTTTTTTCACCATTGAATTTCATTTTGTTAGATAGCGCCCAGTGTTCAAGTCTGTCCAGGTCCTCCTGTATCTTAAGCCTGTCTTCTGGAGTGTTGGCTATTCCTGCCAGCTTGGTGTCATCCAAAAATTTGATGAGTTCCCCATCTATCCCCTCGTCCAAATCGTTGATGAAGATGTTGAAGAGCACTGGGCCCAGAACAGAGTCCTGGGGCACCCCACTGCACACTTTTGTGTGCTGCTTGCATCCCACAGATGGGGCTTTGCTTATTTATGCAGACCGGTGGCTTGCAAGCCGTGGCCCGGTACCGGTAAGCAGATGTATCTATTTTTCTGGCTGAAAAAATACTAACATTAAAACTGAAACAAATGTGATTAGTCACAGGAAAAATTGGGCTTTAAAATACAAACTTAACACAATGAAGCTGTTCCTTCACTGCACACTCAAAAGTAGAGGAACTTTCAATCCACAGTTAAGCAATCTCAAGTCTCATTCATTGGCAAAGAAAAAAGAGATTGAAGCCAGCACGGAACTTACTTCTTCCTGCTGATAATTAATATTCTTTTGACAATCTGGCTTCTGTAATAAAATATGACTCCATCTGGCAGAGCGAAGGTGAGACTGCTAACACAAGAAGCAAAGCAAGAATCACACACTCAATTTATGGAAGCTACATGAATGATAAATGAATGAATGGTGAGTATGTGCACAATTCAAGGACGCATGTTCAAAACACTGAATATAAGTTTTAATTTTCATGAATTACCGTTTATATAATGTGCTATAATATGTTCAGTTCTTTAGAATTATTGTTAACAATAACCTTTATAGTTTTCAGATATTATCATACTGAAAATAGGAAGCTAACATGTGAACATCACAAATGTAACAGAACTTGGATATGGTTAAGTGATGTGAAAGTCTGAAAAATGGGCCTTTTTTAAATATTTGTGAGAAAATACAATTATGAAATACGTTCTAGCTTATTCATTTTAAAGAATAGCTACAGCATAAAAGAAATCACTGTATGTTTGGAAATAAATCAGCATGTAAAAGCACAAAGAAGCTACAAGCTACAACTATGCTTGTACAACTTTCTAAAAGCTACAAGCTACAACTTTTGCTGTTCTCAAAAGTTCATGCAATTGATAAAGGACTAGAAACAGAAACTGCTGAGAGTGATTTAAAAAATGAGACATTTTATGGCTAGCTCCTCAAACTGTGTTTTTTTTTAATAGGCATGGTACTTTAGAAGCTCACCTAGAACTTAAGGATAATGTGTATGCTAAAGAGGCTATAGGTAAAGTTGCCTCTTTCCTCATCTTTACCATAATCTTGAGAAAGGAACATTTTGCCAAGTAGCTTTCCTTCTCACCTACTTTCAGTCTAAAACAGGGGTGTCAAACTCAATTTCATTGAGGGCCGCATCAGCATTGCGGTTGCCCTCAGGGGGCCGGGTAGGTGTGGCCAGGGTGGGCACGGCCTACTGGGTGGGCATGGCTGGAGTGGGTGTGGCCTATTGGGTGGGCATGGCCAGCTCTACATCGTTTGCATCAAGGGTGCCTGTGGGGGCCTGAGCAGGAGTGGGACAGATCTGAGGGTCTCTGGCAGAAGGGGGTGGGACCAGGGCAAGCGCCAAGGCATGGGCCACTGGAAGAGCCTGCTGAACCCCCTCCCCCGTGGCCCATCAAGCTGGATATGTGAAGTAGTCGAGGGCCATTTACTGGCCACTTCCAGGCGATGGTGCATTTCTTCATTCCTCACAAAGGGTGACACCTCCCCAGCGCGTGCCCAGGGGGCGGGGGCCGGTCCCTTGCTGTTTCCAGACGGCCTTGTGGAGCTAAGACTGAATGTGTTTCAGCATAGATGGCCACCACAAAATTGTACATTGGCTCCCGGACGGCCGGGGCCAAGGCAGCGGGGGCCATTCCCTCACTGTTTTCAGGATGGCTTCACGGGCCACATGAAACCACGTCGCGGGCCGCATCTGGCCCCCGGGCCTTGTGTTTGACATGTCTGGTCTAAAAGAATGTGAAAATCAGATAAAATTTTAATGTAAGCATCACCACGAAGACCAATCACTAAAAAGGGTACAACTTACCATGTTGTTGTAAACTACCAAAAATCACTTAGTTGAAATGGGTGGTATAGAAATTTAATAAACAAACAAACATGGAAGCATGGTCCCATAACTATTAATTCCAGATAATTCAAATCAGATCAAGTATGAAAAGCCGAAATGGTCCAAAGTTGGGCACTTTAATAGAACACATGGTCAATCATTCCTGGCTACATGCTTGCTGTTCTTTCGTGGAGCTACAACTATCTTTGACCCAATATCAATAGGAGCAGATTTTTAGAAGCTCAGTAGTCTTGATCAGATTACCAGACTTCCCTTTACTCCTTCCAGATCAGCATTGATAGGTACAGTCACAATGGGGAAGATGGAACTAAACAGCTTGGCAGGTGGTAATCAAATCTTACAAGAGTAGCAAGAGAACATAAAATTTACAAGATAAGGATGCTGACACGGGCTTCTCATTTTCCATCTGAACGCACGCTGACTAACTTTTCCCATTTCATAGTTCTGCCATAGCATAACTGAATCTAGGGCAAAAAAACAACAACAATCCATCTGGACATTTTTTCTGAATGTTATACATATTTTCTGGATATTATACAGTCTCAATTAACAGGCATATAAAAGGATACCTTTTAACCTATCTTCCAATTATATCTATAGAGAAACACCTATCCTCAGTGACTTAACAAGCGAGTTCAGAGATCTGGGGAAAGTTTGGTCTATAGCAACATTCAAGTCTTCCATGAAATAAAATTACCAATATAGTGTACTTGGACTAAGATATTTCCAAAGCAAATCCAGGTCTCGGCTTTGAACTACTTTGAAATAAACAAGACACAATAAAAATGCTAACCAAAACAGAATTAGATATTTCTTTTGCTTAAGGATTCAGACAATTGCATGGCCAAGACACCATGAGCAAGAAATGTGTATCTGTTATTTGTGAAATGTATCTAACCACCTGAAACCAACCAGATTTTAGGCAGCTTACAGAATCCACACAGTACATAGAAGGCATGTCAAAATAAAAATAATTGGGGGGAAAATCTAAAGATAAAAGGCTAAAATTTTGGTTTAATGGGAAATGCTGCTGTTGGGTACACTTAACCCTTAAAGGCCATCTAAGAATATCTGCTTCTGGATGGCCATGACAGAGGGAGCCATTCTTAAGAGGACAAACTATTCCAGAGCAGGGGAGATAATACCAAGAACTGTAAACATTAGCTTACTCATGCCATTACTTCTAGTAGGTGGGAACTCTTAGCAGGCACTCCCTAGTTGTCTAGGTAGAATGGGAAGAAACTATTGAAGAAAGATGGTCCTGAGACATACAGGGCCTTAGAGATGCAAACAACTTCTTCAGTTGCACTAACACAGCAGTATAATGTGACAGTACTATGACTGTCAACTGAGCACATATGCTGCTGTGTTCTGGGTGGTCTTCAACGACAGCACCATACAGAGTGAATTACAATAAGCTAATAAAGAGACAATAAAGACATGAATGACTGTCTTCATCCTGTTCCAGGTAAGGCCACAGATGGTGCACCAAAGTTCTGCAAAAGCCCTTCTGGCCACAGTGTTCATCTACTCTTTTGCAGTTGGTCCAGAAAGGATATCTTAGTCAACAGCATCAAAAACTGCTGAAAGTTCTAATCTAGAAGGACAAGATTGGTCATGCCCACCTCCATTTAAGCCCTTTCATCTATGACAGTGACTAGTTTGGTTTCCGTTTCATGTCCAGATATGAACTTAAATTGTTAAAAGTCCAGATATGGACTAAGTCACTAAGATATCCTTCATCGCTTTTGTAGCGGTAGTCCCATCACTTTCTCAATAGCCTTCCCCCAAAAGGAAACTGCCCAATTTTATTAGATCCAGGTCTGGGCAAGCCAATCTGTCTTTAAGAGCTGACATTTCCTCTTCTTTCAAAGAGCCATTGAGTGCAGCCTGCAACAAACTATTGGTGCCCTCCTTCACCACTTTGATTACCAAGGTGGAGCAGGGTCCAAATCAAGTGGTAAAGCTAAAGTTGCAGAGAACTTTGTCTACTTCATCAGGATCCAGAGGTCCTAAACTCTCCCAGACAGAACCATAACATGTCACCTCTGCCATTTCAGTATATTCTGTCTATTCAGCTTCCACAGCGGCTTCCATCCTTTTTGGAGAGATGGATGCAATGTTCTTCCTCACATGTGCCCTAGAGCAGGGCTTTTCAACCTTTTTACTGATTGTACCACTTTTAGGATATGGCAATATTCGAGTACCACCTAGCAAGGTGTCAAAAACTTGGTGACAAAAAAAAACCTGTTCAAAGTTGCAATTGCACTGAAATGACTTATGACCATTTTTCACACTTATGACCATTGAGCAACAGGGTCATGTGATTTATATTTGGATGCTTGGCAACTGATTCATATTTATGATGGTCACAGTGTCTCAGGGTCATGTGATCCCCTTCTGCAACCTTTTGACAAGCAAAGTCAATGGCAGAGCTGCTGGTGGCCAACTGCTAAGGCGGGACTTCCTTCCCTCCCTCCCTTCCCTGCCTCCCTTTTTCTCATTCCCATCACCTTCTGAAGGAAGAATTTGAACCCCCCCATATTTTCCCTCTTCCATATATTGATCAAATAAGGAAAGGCCTCCAGAGACAGAAAAGACAAGCTGCTGAGTGAACTAGCTTAAAAAGGCACTTCCCCTTTAAGAATTAGCTACTGGCTAGAAAGGAAAGTAAGGAGCCCAGCTGGCACTTAAGGAAGAAAAAAAAATGTAAGTACTGGCTGCTGGCTAAGGCAGCCTCCCCAAATGGCTCCATTCATAAGTAAAATCTGCAGCTCCAGAGGACTCTCACTGTAAGTCTTTGCCTGGCTCTTTCCCTCCCCCACTACACTTGGCTAGGCAGGGCTACGTACCACCTGCCACTCATTAATGTACCACAAGTGGTACGCGTACCACAGGTTGAAAAGCCCTGCCCTAGAGTACAGAACCATCACCAGAGCTAGTGCGGGTTTTTTTGGAAGCCAGTTAAGTAACAGATGGAGCAATACAGAGAGAAGCTAATTTAAAAAAAAAAAAAAAAAAGCCTATATTTGAAAGACTAGTGTGGCACTGCAAAGACCTGTCAATTGATATTAGCCAGCATCTGCTTTGAGTCTGGCCAATACATGATGCTTGGAAATTTATTACAAGCCTTTGGGCTCACTGGGGAGCTTAACATTAGAGACCCACGTGGAATGCCCAAATATGCCAATTCCTTGAATGTAGAGAGTAATATTCCCCCCCCCCTATATTTTGTCACAAGTGCCAGCTAACCTTTTACTGCTGTATGTAATAAATCCAGAAGTAGCATCTGTCTCCTTACTGTTGCTGCCATGTGGCTTGCCTAAGGCCAGCTAGGGATATGACAGAAGATGTAAGATTCAAACCAAGACTTACCTATTTATCATCCAGATTCTCAGACAGCATACCACCCAGAGAATGTGGACCAGCCATTAATCAGTGGCTACAAAAACATGATTAACAGCCCAGGTGTTACCCACCTGTGATCTGGAGCCTTTAAAATCAGATTTTCAGCCTGGTTTAGAGCTAAATAGAGCTTTGATCATTCTGGTGGAGTTAGTTACACTGGGAGATACAGAGGGGGAGTGCTTGTGTGTTGGTTTTGATAGTCAGTTTGAATATTGTCAGCCATGGTTTTAAGTAACTTGAAGGCAACTTTTCTGATAGATCCAATTGTTTCTGAGAGGCAAGTCTCAATAGATGTACTCTAAAGTTTTGTGTGCCTCAAAGCCAGCAAACTTTGAAGTCCTACAAAAGGTCCCCTTTTCTCCTGTATTATTCTTGGATAAGTACCTTCAAATGATTACGTGTTTTCTCGAGAACACTGATCTTGCTACAGTCACTTATAGTTTAGTAATCTTCAAGTAAGATTGCTGTAACATTCTATATGGGCAACTCCAAAACATGAAGAGCACTGCAAAAGACTGTGAGCAGGTCCATGTAAATGATCATATTACGATAGTGCTTAACTGAATGCAACACCTGTCAATTAGTTTCTAGGGCCAATTCACTGTTTTCAAAAATCTGATTAGACTAGAATCAGATAAGTTGAAATTTAATTATTCTTACAAACTAACTTGCACAATTAGATCATCAGGAAATAACTGCATGAAATCTCTCCCTGAAGCATTCATAATTTCGGATAGCACCGTGATTTTGTAACAGCATTTTCAGCATTGCTTGGAATTGAACTAAAATCAAGTCAGATTTAATGGTAGCTAAATGCCATTAAAAGCAAAGGAATAGTTTCGGACTAGCGTAAACCCAGCTGATTTTATTAGCATAGCTAAAATGCTGTGCGTGCTTTCCAGGGAGTAAAACCCATTCAATTTAGCAGGATTTACTTTTGAATAAAATTATATGAGATAACACACTAATTTCTGACTAACTGTTGCTGGTTTTTTAAGCAATGTTTTAGTCTGTTGATAAACTGCATATTTTAATTCTTGCTCAGCCATTGCCACATACCATTCTAATGTCACTCCACCAGACTGATTCCCCAGTGCACTGCATGACACTAAATTAAAACTGACTTGCTTTCAAGGAATGTACTCAGGATTAAAACCATTTGAAAAGTTGCTCTCTGGACTTTTGCCCCATTCTAACCGTATGCTTAGATTTCTTTAACAGTCTATTTCTTCAATTTCATTCTTTATTGCTATTATCAAGGCCCACAATTCTGTACATAAATTGCTTCTTAAGCTGGATGGAACTTAAACAAGGTCAGTACACATTTTGTAGCCATTCTTTTTAGAATTCTTTTAAGAAACAAATGTGAGTTCGATATTAGTATATATAGCCTGACCTGGTGGATGTTTTCTTGGACCCATACACATTCCTGGTACAAAATATACACATGAATTTACTGTTCAAATGTACTTTTTTCCTGCAACTCTAGTTCAAATCTACACCGGAGTTCTAAAGTAGGGTTTTTGACCATTTGTGTGACAAGGAAAAAAGATATTACAAGTTTGAGTAAAACTGGTCATGCCTTAATATTAAGACAAATAACTCCCTCCTACACAGACTTGTTCAGAAGAAAAGGCCACTTCAACAGTTTTTATTTCCTAACTATAGCTGCAAGCTTATGCACACCTCTTTGGGGATAAGCCATTGGGTATACATCATCATACTCCCCAGGGTACAAAAACACATGGACAAGCCAGAATATGCACACTGTTTTGTTAAAAAAAACACCTTTTATTCAAGTGTTATATTTTTGGGGCTGAATTAGTATTTCCAGGGAACAAGATTATAGAGACCATCCAGAGATCAGCTTGCTTTTTGCAATCTTCTATAGAATTCTCATGGGGGGGGAGAACAGGGGGGGGTGTCTATGAAAAATGTGACAAGTAATTTTATTTAGCTAGTTCAGATGTCCCAAAAAATCAATAGGTAGACTTTTGAAAGAGAGAAAAAAGCAGTTTTTTCTTTCACTGACTAACACGGATGTTAGCTAGTTAGGATAGTGAAACATCTGCAAGAAAACAAGCAAGCTCAGAGAGCACCAAGGATCCCTCAAAGCAGTCTTTAACAGATTTAAACTTAGCCATTTAACAAATATTTCTTTTAATAGAGATTTAAAAAAAATACAGAAGGAAGCTCCAGCTGCTGAGGTTCATTTGTAATATAGGAATCTCCTGTCTGTCTCTGCTCCTCTCCCCCCCCAAATGTTGGTAAGGTGGGGGCCCCAATCTTGGTAAGGTGCGGACAGTGCAAAGGAGGGATGAGGATCCAGAGCTTGGCAAAGGAGTGTCAAAAGTAAACAAAACTCAAAAGAGGCCGAACCAAACAAACAGCAGGCAGGCACCTCCGCTGAACCTTATCTCCCCTCCCCGCTGGATCTCATTAAAGGCACTCTAAATCCCATCAAGGGCTAATTTACACCCCGCCCCCTCTCTTATGAAGAAAACACCACCCGTGCTATCTCCAATCTCTCAGAGCCTGGAAAAGCGGCTTCCCTTCCTTCCACTCAGCTTTTACACGGGGAACCCGGATCTGCGGTTTAAACTTTACAGTTTAGTCAGTTAATTCACACGCATCCATTGTGTGCTTCCTCCCGAGCAATTGCGAGGGGGGGGGGAAACCTCAGGGACCCGACTGACGCTTTCAACACACCTGGAATGGAACGGGAGCAAAAAGATGCGCATACTCTCACGTTTAGTCAAAATTCCTGCATTAATAGGGGGGGAAGGGGGAGGAGGACTTACTCTCTGGGAAGCATTTATCTGCCCAGACGCCGACTGCCTCGTACATTTTCCTGAACCAAAGTGTTGTCCTAAAGTGTTTCTGACAGCTACCCTCCGACGTCCCAAGGAGACATCTCCATAACAGGTAGCTAAATGATTCCCAAGGCTTTATAAAACACAATAGGGTAGCACTCGTGGTTTTGCCCTCCACTGTGATTTGAAGGGAGAAAGCCTCGCCTGCACGCGGGACTAGATAGGTGCGGCTTTAACACGCCTTCTGACAAGCCTGCCATCACCTCATCCCGCCAGCCCCGTTCAAAACCAAAAGTCTTTCCCGCACATTTAGCTTTCCACCGCTCTACATGGGGGGGGGGGGGGACTTGCACGGATGGATACAGCTCGGGAGGCTCCCTGACCTTAGAGGCACAAACCGCTGGAGGTGTGCGCGCCCTCCTCCCTTGGATTCCCCAGAGGCAAACTCCCCCTTCCAAGCCGCCCTCCCACCTTGGCCGGACGAACTCGGGAGGTGGGGTTCCTTCTCCTTGCCGCGCCCGCACCTCGCTCATCCCGGGGCAAGAACTTACTTTTCCGCGGCGTTCGCAGCTGGCCGCAGCGGGATCCCGGCTCGGCTTCGCTCCAACCAGCAGCAGCAGGAGGCAAAGCAGCAGCAAGCGAAGCTCGGCGTTGTGAACCACCATCCTATACTTTACTCCACGCCCGGGGCACGAATGGGTGGGTGGGAGGGAGAGACACGAGGGAGAAGGGGGGTGGAAATCTCAATCACTCGGCCGAACTACGAACAAGTTTGGAAGGGGGGGACTTTGGTGGTTCAGCTTTCTCCCCCCACAGATCAAAGTGTGTTTTTTCTTCTATAGGGCGATTAAGGCGCCTGTCCTAGCGGCCCGCTCCCTAAATCAACCCCTAGCCAAGCCTTCCTGCCGCTGCCCCCACCTCTTAAAGGGTCTCTGTCCCAGGTTGCGAGGAGGAGGAGGACTCGCCATGCCGCGGAGGGGGGGGGAGGAAGGTCCCTCCCCCGCCCGATCTCTCCGTCAGTCTCTCGCCTTCCCGGTGCAAAGTTGCTCCAGGAGCAGAACGGCGGAGTTTCTGGAGCAGCCCCCGTGGATGGAGGCAGCAAGCCACAGGCTGGCGGGATTGGCCGCAGGAGGTGCCTAACCCTAAACTCTCCCGCCGCCGGCCGGAGAAGCCCTCCTCCTTTCCCCGCTCTGACCTCCGCCCCGGGCCCAGTTGGCCTCCTGCTGGATTTTCCGCGTAGTTGTTGCAAGACATCCCACGCGGCTACAACCCAGCGCGGAGCCCTTGGGGCGGTGGCTGTGCACCAGGGCAGGAATAACGCTCTGAGCACCCACATCGGGAAAACAGAGCAGTTGCAGATTCATATAGGAGATCTAGGGAAGGCCATACCGATAAGCCAACCCTTCTCCCTGTTAGACACAACTCCCTTACAGCCAATGGATCATCACTAAAGCCCTGCAGTTGTAGCCTTTGCCAACTAGGCCGCCAGTTTGGTTTTTAATTACCACACAAGAAGGTTTTCAGATGGCATGGTTTGGGTTTAACCTGTTTTCTGAATGTGGCCTATGCCATAAAAAATGGTTAAACAGATTCTGGCCTATGAATCAATGTGAATCATCCTAGGAAGAAAGACTATGTAAAACAAGGGGGTAATCAACTGACAGAAAGTTTGGGGAGGGGGGCAATCTGCTCATTCAGGGAATGAGTCTTGTGATGGGTTCAAGTAAGTGACCAAATCCGTTTCACAGAAAAGATGATGAAGCTACAAGGCAAATAAATTGCACAAGAAAGAGGGCTCCTACTTCCCCCTCAACAACTTTGAAGTCCCTGGTCCTTCTTTCATTTTAGATAAGTCAAACTCTTGTGACAAATCCACTCACTGCACTGATTTCCCTCTCTTTCAACAGCAGCCTTCAGAAAAAATTCCAAGAAAGCAAGATCAGACTCATTAGCTGCATTCACACCATATGACTCAATCCAGAGTCAATTTGATTGAGATGGGTGAGAATAGAAATTAAATGTATGGTTATTCCTAATATGGTTTGTTTTCTGGTCTGCTGTGGTTAAACCTAAATACTGGTTTGTAAATCATGGTTTATAGCAGATCATGTGTGAATACAGCCAGAAGTACCATTTTCTTGGGTCATCACTGGGTTATAATGAGTTAATCCTTTTAATTTAAAAAGCGTATTAAGCAAATTGCTTATACCCTCATATTTTATTGTATCCCTCTGTGAGGGAGATGAGCAATTCTTAAATACAGGTAGTCCATGACTTAACGACAACAATTGAGCCCAACATTTTTATTGCTAAACAAGGCAATTGTTAAGTGAGTTTTGCCCCATTTTATACAACCTTGTTTGCCACAGCTGTTAAGGGAATCACTGTAAGTTGTTAAGTGAATCATGTAGTCATTAAGCAAATTTGGCTTCCCCCATTGATTTTGATTGTTGGAAGCCTGCTGGGGAGGTTACAAATGATAATCACATGATCCCAGGACAATGCAGCTGGCATAAATACATGCCAGTTTGCCAAGCGCCCAAGTTTTGATCAAGTGACCATGGGGCTGCTGTGATGATTGTGTGAAAAATGGTCATAATTTTTCTCAGTGCTGTTATAATGTTGAATGTCACTAAATGAATGGTTGTAAGTCAAGGACTATCTGTATGACAAATAAATACATTTCCTGAATAAACTGCAGTTGGCTAGCCTTGCCTAATATTGTGTGTCATGAAGAATAACAACTGGGTTCACACAACATGGTAAGCCAAAACCAAATGAACCACATTATAGCTTACTCTGTTATAGGAACCTCCTCAAAGAATGAGGAACTTATTTCAAGATAGTTCCTCCATCTTGCAATTTGCTGAAAGCTACTTTTCCCCAATCTGTTGCCTTCTACATATGTTTGCCTCTAATTCCGATAATCCTCAGACAACAATGCTAGTGGAATAACAAGAGCTCAAGGCAAAAGAGAATGGAAGTTTCAAAATAAGCTATGTAAACATTCAGGAAAAAAGCTGAGAAATCTCAAATCCACAGGGCAAAATGTGTATTGGGATAAATCAAAAGGTAAAAGTGTCCATACTTTTAAATGCCTCAGATTATTCATGAGGATTTGAAAATTTGAAAAGCTTGTCAATTTCCTACTGAATTAAACATAAAATGTGATTTGATATGAGTATTATACCTGGACAAATAAAAATTCACTTAAAAGATAACAGTTCACTTCTTAAAGGTACAGGGGGGCCAAGAGCTGGACTTTCATGGAATTTATATTCAAATAACTCTGCCTCAACCCATCCTTGATATTGAAGTTTCCTCATGAAATTGCTTGAATTTTTGTTTCTATTAGAAGCCACTACAAGTAACTGTTATTTTATTTATTTACTAAATGTGTATGTCATCCATCTCATCATTGAGCAACTCTGAGTGACTTAAGTTTATACTATACATTGTGTTATACAATTACAAAGTAGCTAGTGACACTTGTAAGTGTTCGATGCAAATACAACTCAAAGTTAATTTTGGTTCCAGTAGGTCATATATGGGATGCTAGGGATCCTAGATCAACACTTTAAGAAACATTGACCGTAGTGGGATTTGTTGTTATAGTCCATCAAGTCATTACTGAGTCTAGATGATTGCAATATTTATAGAAGTGGTTTGCCAATACTGTGTTCCTAAGACTGAACGACGACAGCCCCAAAGTCACTCAGATGGCTTTTGTATCTAAGGCAGGACTGGATCATACATTCTCCTCGCTCCTAATCCAACACCTTTAAGTACAACTAGCTCTCTTCGTGGGATTTACTTTTAAAAAATACTATATATCCTTACAGTGCAATTCTAAGAACATTTGCCCATATATGTTCTACCGGACATAACATTGTAAACAAACATGCTTTGGCTTGTATTCCTCTTATATTACAGATAGTCACAGAGTCAGAATGTTTTAGCTGAGGTAACCTCATTTCAATCAAGGGGCTAAAATGGTTCCTTCCTGGATCCTCCTTCAGTCTCCTCTGCAGCCACTATATACCAGCTCTTTAAAATTAGATATGTTGTAGACACGTAATCCTGAGAAAAGGACATGGCACAATGAAGAAAGTGCTACATCACAGTCCTTCTTGTGAACGTGTGATGTAAAAAAAAAAGAAACCCAGCGAGAATAAAAATAGCTTTAATAATTAGAATAGAACAACAACTAAACTTTACAGGGAAAAGAGTTTGTACCCAGGATTTTCACATTATAGAAAGAAATACTGTATTACTGTATTGGGGCAATATCTATCTTTTCATAAAAAATAAGCTGAACATCTCCAATTAAATTTTGTCCAGACATGTCGCATTTGAACCATCCTATATGAATCTATATTAACTCAATAGTATGCTACACGGCACTTACCCATTATACTACGCTATAATTTATTTTTATTTTTAAATGGTTTATTTTTAAATTAGTGTTTAGATTGTGGCTTGCAGTTTATGGCGGCTTATTCAACAAACCACAGCTTATGATGTGTGAATCAATATAAACTATGTCCTTTTGAAATAGACCTCTTATTTGCACAAAAGGAGCCTATTTATTACATGCAGCTCCTTTAAGCGTAGTTCAGCTAACTGAGGATTTCCTGAACATAGCCAGGTAGCTTTCATTGACATCAGCACGCAAGTGCTATATATCGCTTTTTTCTGGAATGTTGTATCCCTGTAGATACAAACATGTAAACTTTTTTAGGCTTGCTGTGGAAGACTTTCTAAAAACCGAAGGAGTTCTACAGTTAGTATTGCTCTTATGAATAAATCCTTTACGTTACTGCAAACTGAAATCTGATAGAGACCGTGCCATATCAATTTGCTTAATCATGACACTGAATAAATCATAATTGGTCAGCTTGCCTAACACATGGCCCTAAAATATGGTTTATTCAGTAAGTTCACCAAGAGAGTAAGCCAAAACCCAACAAACTAAATAACTTGGTACATATGAGAGGGCAGGCTGCTTGCAAAGTGGCCAGCACCTGGGCTGCTGTTGCCCTGCCCTCTTCCCTAGCCAGCAGAGCAACTGGTGGCTAAAAAGGCTGAGCAGAGAGGTAACTATAGATGTAGTGGTGTTGGAGAGGTGGTTAAGAGGGAAAGTGGTTTGTGTTCATTTATGGAAATAAAGCCTGAAGCAGCCTAAGGCAAATAGAGATATTGTTCTCCAGTAGTAGGATTCCCAAGGAGTAGTAGTGGAGCTGTAGTAGAACTGGGGGGAAATGGAGTGATGATCAGTAAGTACTAGCCTTTGATTGCTTGTGTGTGTGTTGCTTAGAGGCCTATGGGGTTATGTTGGCTTCTCTGGGGTTTTGGAGTTTCAAAATTGCTACAACCCAGATCAAATTGAAAACCAAATACACAGAGAAAAGCAAAACCATTTAATACTGGGGGCAACTTTCTATCCTACAGAAAACTGTCATAAAAAGTTAAATGTATCCTATTTTCCATCCCCTCCCGCCCATCTGCTCAGTAATCCATGTTTACCCCATATATTTTCACTACAGGAAAGAACAGCTCCCTCGTATTCTAGAAACAGTGGGTTCCATTTTCAGGGCAATTGATTTCCTCCATAATATTTCTCTGTTTACTATGTCAGATGCTGCACTAAGGTCTATAAAGGCAGCAAACAGTTGTTTCCCCTTACATATTTTGTAATTAGATGATTCAATAATACACTTTTCATCTACCCAACTCTGGACTCTACTCACGAGGAACCTAGCATATATTTTAGTTGTAATACCTATTAAGCTAATAGGCCTATTATTGGTAGGATCCTTTTTGTTACTTTTTTAATATATATATAGGCACTACTATTGCGAACTGGGATATGGCAGGTGTTATTTGTGTGTAAATACAATACATATTTCTATGGTCCCCCACCATTTGGGGTATTTTTTTTTAATAGTTCAGCCTGTCCTCCGCCATGGCTTTATTACTTCTCAGATCTTTTATGATGCATTTGATCTCATTTACTGACACTGGTGGCCACAGGGTTGAAGCTTCAATAGCTACTTAGATCACTACTTAGACACTATTTCTCCACAAGTACTGAGAGAGCAAACAAGTGATAATCCTTTCCCATTCCCCAGCAGAGATTGGTATATCAACTGAAAATAAAAGAGCCCAAAATTTCTGTTGCTAAATGAGACAGTTGGTAGGTGATTTTTGCCCCATTTTATGCCCTTTCTTGCCATCGTTGTTGAGTGAATCACTGCAGTTGTTAAGTTAGTAACATAATTGTTAAGTAAATCTGGCTTCCCCATTGGCGTTGCTTGTCAGAAGGTTACAGAAGGTGATCACATGATCCCGGGAACACTGTAACTGTCATAAATATGAACCAGTTTCCAAGCATCCAAATTTTGATCACATCACCTTGGGGATGCCATAACAGGCATAAGTGTGAAAAATGGTCATAAATCATTTTTTCAGTATCATCGTAACTTTGAACAGCCACTAAACAAATGGTTGTACGTTGTACTTGATCTCATTTTCTTTCTTTTTATATATATGTATATATTATTAATTTTTATAGGATTAGGAATAGGGTCAGGATTAGGGTTGGGGTTAGGATTAGGATTTTTTAAAATAACATTCTTAATATTTAGCAAACAGCATGTTGTCTGGGTTCATGTATTTAAAAAACAATGAATAATAATTGTCATAAACAATATATTAATCGCTCAATAGTCTTCTTACTAATATATATTCAATGTTACATGTCACATTCCTTTCTCTCTAACTCGTTTTTCTAGCCATTGATAAAAATTATCCCATGTTCTAAAATATGCTGAGTCTTCTTTCTCTTTGACATTAAAAAAGGCACAAGACAGGGATGTCCACTATCTCCATTATTATTTATATTAACACTGGAAGTTTTGAATAGAAACATCAGGCAAGATATAGAAATTAAAGGACTGGAGATAAAAGATGAAAAATATAAACTATAAGCATTTACTTGATCTCATTTTCTGATACTGGTGGCCAAAGGGTTGAAACTTCTACTTAGACACTGTTTCTCAACTGGTTTTGAGAGAGCAAATAGGCGTGGATAATAATTTTCCCATTTTCCCATTCCCTAGCAGGGATGGGAATCGACGGGATTCCAGCTACCAAGTGGCAGAATACAGCCAAATTGTGGCTTTGTGCTGACAACTCAAGTCCTGACCAAATTGAAGCAGCATAACTTTTCTCCTTACTTTTAGGAGTTTTTTTTTTTTATTTGCTTCTTAGAGACAGCATCTTAATTTATGCGTACTTAGGGGCATGCCACTGGGCAAGTCTTATAGCTGTTTTGATTTTTTTTTCCAGCAGGAGACATTCATTGTCAAACCAAGGAGGTCTACCTATATGGGCTTCTTTTGAGGTGAAGATTTGAATATTATATGTTTCTTCAACATGACAAAAATTACTAAATGCATTGGAAACGGAGTGGTGTTGGCCGTGGATGACTGGATTTTTAAGGCCTAACTGACAGCATTCAGTATTGCCTTAGTATCTACTTTGCACCATATTAACCTTTTATTTTGACTCACCTCAGAATTGTTAATTACCCATCTATCAGCCGTGTTAAAAGATCTTAAATCTGAAAGGGCTGAAGATTTCACGCTCACTGGCTAATAATTGCTTTCTCCTCTTGGATGGACAATGACTTCTGAGAAGAGATTGGCATTACATCTTGATACACAGATGAGATCTAATACACTGTTCGAGTAGGCTGAGTCAAATGTGTATGGGTATACATAATTGTTATCCATACCTCCCCAAATCTGAAGATTACATTTAAAAATCAGTGACATCAAATTTAGACCAGCAGCATTACTTTTGTTATCTCTTGTAAATCATTGTGGATGATTATAAAAAAATTCATTTGGCAGCTGAGTAAGATCTTGCAGAGATTGGTCTAGTTTAGCATAAAAATCACCAAGCACAGGTAAGTCCTCGACCTACATCAGTTTAGTGACCGTTTGACGTTACAACGGCACTGAAAAAAAGGAACATGACCATTTTTCACACTTATGACTCTCGCAGCATCCCCATGGTCATGTGATTTACATTTGGATGCTTGACAACCGACTCACATTTATGATGGTTGCAGTGTCCTGGAGTCACGTGATCCCTCCCCTTTTGCAACCTTCTGACAAGCAATGGGGAAACCAGATTCACTTTAACAACCGTGTTACTAATTTAACACCTGCAGTGATTCACTTAACAAATGTGGCAAGAAATGTCGTAAAATGGGGCAAAACTCAATAAATTTCTCACTTAACAACATAAATTTTGGGCTCAATTGTGGTCATAAGTTGAGAAGTGCCTGTAATGTGATTATGGCTTACGTATGCAAGGTGGTTATTTTCCCCCAAATTATTTCTAAACATATCCAATATTCAGAGTTATAATAAAGGGATGTATTTGGGCAGAATATAAACATTTACCAATATCAGCTCAAACTTTTTGTATCTAAATTTCACGGTCAGTATATGTTTATCTCCATAATATAGTTGTTCTCCTTGCCATTGCAATTTTCCCTTAGTAAGAATGCATAAGCCCCCAGAAACTCGCCCTTTATTTTTTTTATTTCTGGTCAGGAAGATATACCATTATTGAAAACCCAGGAGTTGCACCTGTTCATCCTCAGCAGCTAACCAGGTTTCTTGTAAGGCTATTACCTCAAATTCAGATATGAATCTCACCAAATCATTGTCAACAGATTCACTCCAGCCGGCCATATTCCAGGTTACAATTTGTAAAAGTCTTTCAGAAATAAAATGTTCTTGGAGAGGTGTCTGGGTAAGAGGTGAAGGTTTGGGCAGTCAATTTGTGTCTGACACTGGGACAATAATGTCAATACTCCCAGTATTTATACAATTATGTGTAATTGTGTAACATTATGATGCAATTCAGCTTTCCTCTCCCTAGATTGTAGAACTAAGGTGAAATTTCCCGACAGTGAGAACAATTAACCAGTGGAACAGGTTGCCTTCAGAAGTTGTGGGTGCTCCATCACTGGAGGTTTCTAAGAAGAGATTGGACAGCCATTTGTTCAAGGTGGTATAAGGTCTCCTGTTTGTGCAGGGGGTTGGACTAGAAGACCTCCAAAGTCCCTTCCATCTCTGTTATTTTGTTACTTGTGGACCACTGAGGTCAAAGTGAGGACTGTTAGGAGCATATCCGACAGCTTCTGCACTTCCAACTGGTGCACTTGGAACAGCCTATGTCAGATATTCAAGTTTCCTTTAATAAGGCTAGGATGGAATTCTGTGGGTGCTGAACTTACAAACTCAGTGATTTGCGGGGCTAAGTTTGCAACTCCAATATGATTTTACTTCAATGATAAAAGCTAGTTGTCTATCTGACTGCCTGTTTTCAATTTGTATATAGAACACTCACTCATATTAATGCTGCTTTTATAGCCTTCTGCATAGGGCACAGAAACCAGGTCAGTTAGTAGGGCACCTGTCTTGTACCCTGTAGTTAAAGTTTGTGGAGCTTCCTCTAACTTCTTTAGTAAGTCCTCGGACTGGCAAGGTTCCAAAAGTGTCAATTATTTCTGCCTCCAATGTTTCAGCTGCAATCTGCCCTTCTCTCTCTGCCTGAGGTTGCTTACCTAAATAGGCTTCTCCCAAGGACAAGGCTGGTTTGTTATCTTGGCAGGACCGGGGGAACAGCATCCAGTCCATGTTTGTCAATTAAAGCAATAGTAGCCTCTTGATGTAATGACTTGATGAGGGGGCTATGTCTCACAAAATATATCCTATGGAAAATATTAGGAAAGTAGGCTTCATTTTGAAAAGCTTACTTGGAATTATAGACTGTTTAAATGTCAGCAAAATTCACTTATGTAGGCAGCCACTCTACTGAATGTAAGTCTATTGCATTGTAATAATATAGAAGTAGTTGACTTAAGCTGTGATATATTGCTTTCTTTGAACTCCATCATCCACTGTTGAGTCTATTAAGGGTGATTTGTAAATAGATCTGTTTTCAGCCCTCCTGTACCTCTCAGGATTGGAGGGGGGGCAGATTTATTTGGAGTTTGTTCTCTTTTCCTTATCAGTTCAGCTATAGTATCTTTGTTTTGGGTTACAACAACTTGAGGAATTTTGGGGCACAGGGTTTCCTGTTTGGACAAGGTAATTTAATTTATTGTAGAAGGATTAGGTAAATACATCAAGGGACTCTTTCAGTGATTCCGCTTTCACTTTTATTTCTGCTAAATGGTCAAAAATTGATAGTACGGTCAGTTCGCTGCCCTTAAAGAGCATTCAGAAACTTCAACAGGTGCAAAATGCAGCTCCATGGGTAATAAATGGTACCATTTGAAGTTGCAACAGCACTGAAAAAAGGGACTTGTGACTGTTTTTCATACTTATGACCACCCCAGAGTCACATGGCTGAGTTGGGCAGCTATAGAAATTGAATGAACGAACAAGTGAATGAATAAAATCCTAGTCAAGCCTACAGTTCTGGCATTCCCTGTTATCTCCCCTCCAGGTAGTAACAAGCCCTGAATCTGCTTGTTTAATGAAGCTTAAATATTTCCTCACCTTTTATTGAATGCTTTGCTGAGTACTGATGAAAATGAATTTATTTTATATACTGCAGAATGACAATAATGCTATCCACCCACATGTAAAAGAAAGCTGGAGGCTTAACAGAGTCACAAGTTTTCAAGAAATACATTATGGACATTAGTCCATAAGAATTACATCCCCCCCCCCCCGTTTTAGTCTCTATGTAACCAAAACTATAAAATCCAGATTTCTAAAATAATAATAATCAGAAAAAATAACCCTAAAGAATAGCATGTGTGCTTTCATAACAGCAAAGGACTATCAAATATTGTGTGTTTTCCATAAATGTGGAAAGCCATTAATTTTAGCCACTTTTTCATTGATTATCTGCCATCAGCTTGCTGCCAATTCTTAGAAACCACACATGGAGATTTTCTGCAGGATGATCTGTCCCATCCTGGTCCTTCAGGATGTTCCCAATGGTGCATCCATCATTGCTATATTCAAATTTTAGTCACTATTGGCTTTCAAATACATCCCAACTTTGGATTTTAAAATGGGCCATAAGCTAATAAAATGCCTTTCCACATCACCTATTAGCAAGTTAGGTTGAGCTTCGTATACACATGCAATTTGCAGGGTTTTTAAAAATAAATAAATAAATACAACACATACTTTGCAAGATACCCTAAGGAAATGAATAAGCTTTTCCTTTAGACTGAGGGGGAAGGGGGGGAGGAAGGGGGGGGGGAAGTCCTGGAGATTATCTGCATTTGAAAAGAAGTTTGCTTAGAAAGAGTGATGTGGATTTCAAAGAAGCAGAAGCAACAGAGGCCTATTTACGCCCTTAGATAAAAAGGGTTAGCGAACTTTGTAGTATGTTACTGTATGAAAGCATTAGGTCAGCTGGAAGGGAAATATGGGGAATATATTACAAAGTGAAGTGGTTACATGTAATTACCCAGTAGAATCAGGCACAGGCTCAAAATAAGGAAGAAAAAGGATATTCTAAATACATCTTAATAATTGCCACTTCAAAGCAAGCTAAACAAACAAAATATCTTAGCCATTGAAAGGATGTGAGGAGATAACCTGAACAGGGACTACTGAATTGGATTCACCCTCCTGCACAACTCTGTAGGAATCATCTCCCCAACCCCCAACCCCCAAAAAACCCCTCACCTTAACCATTCTGTAGATTGAAATGTCAAGTCAGAAACAGGGCAAAAAAATATCTTATATTCCTTTTTTTAATAGGAAAAAAACCCCATGCTGAAAGCCTAGCCAGTGGCTATGGATATTAGGCTAACATAGGAACAAATATATAGAAAAAAGGATGAAGGTAAATATTGAAATGTTAAGATGTATGAAAGGAAAGGGACTGTTTATAATTATGACTGTCTAGCAGATCACTAGACAGCACTCTGGCCCAACTCTGAAAGGGCAAATGGGACAAAGTTGTTATTGAATGCCCCAGCAGCAACAGCATTATGGAAACTGGAAGAACATTACTTGAAATTAAGAAGGTATTTAACTAATATTTGAAATACCATTTGCCATCTTCCTGTGTATATCATTTAAAGTGGCAGAGCCTAATGGCAGAGACAGTTCTATACTTTGCTGCCAATTTTCCTTTGACACCGTCTTCCACCACCACCACCACCGTCCCCCAGCCATCATGAATCTTGATTTTTTTTTATTTTAGATTTTTAGGATTTTGTAAAATAGAGATCCTCTTAAAATGGCACATAGCAAAACAACTCCTTTTATACTACCACAGATTGAAAATCTCAAATTTCAATCTGGAACATATATATTGCAGGGTTAGCTCTGGCAATGCCTTCCAAATGTAATCTCTCTCTTTCAGAAGCTTCTGTTCAAAGACATTAACAAGAATGCCATCAGATTGGAGCCAGCAGAAATCCAGATGATCTCAAGGATTAGTGATTGCCTATCTCTTTTCTGCCCTCAAATGCTCACCTGCACTGTTGTAGCCCTGATCAGGTGAGCCCTGTTTTTGAAATGAGTTTTAATAATTTCAGCTGGTTAATTACTTTCCCATACTAGAATTTGACACAAAGCACCAAATATTGCCTTGTGACTCCAACTTCCATAATGCTTTGTCTGTTGGTGTTGTCAGCTGTATTTTGTCCTAGTAAGATTCTCATTTCCCCTTTCAGTGTCGATTCTGCTACTCTATCAGTGAATACGTCTGTGGAATACACAATGTCCCCACTGGGGCCTGCTTATGAATTTCCATTGCTTAAAGATGGATCTTTATCTCAGTCTTAAGTCACCAAAATATTTAAATGTTTGCATCCTGTTTAAGATAACAGCAGTCCAAAGGTTTGCTTTGGCCCTCTGGTTACTTCTTTACCACTAAGCTGTATTTGAATCACTACAAAATCACGTCTTTTTCTTCAGTGATGGTTGTTTTCCTTCTGTCAATTATGTGCTTCCTTCCTATTGACAAAGACAAGCAGTTGGGTGCTTAGTGTAAGATTGACACAAACTATATCTCTCACCATGCAATGAAGCACATTTAACCAGAGTCAACACAATTACTCACGCCCTCAAAGTTAATGTGTGCTTAAATGCTCCACTGAGCTAAGTCTCAACAACTCATTTCCTCTCCACCTCCCAAGAACTGCCTTTCCTTATACCCTGCTGCTGTTGTTTTCAGCACAAGTATGGGCAAAATTAAAAGAGGATAAAATAGGTTCACAGTTTCACTTTTAGGAATCATTACCACAGGAAAGTGCTAAAAGGATTGGGTTAAACAGTTGCTGTATCTTTGGTACCTTCTGTGAAGGTAATTGTAATTTAGTAGCTGACCGGCAAAGGTGATGTATAGAAAGATGATGTATAGAAAGGTGATGTATAGAGAATGAGTCAGCAGAGTATTTTGGGGGTGATATCCCTTTAAGAGACTGTACCTGAGGAGAATGACAGTTGGAACCGTGCATCTCACTTGAACCATTTGAATATAACTGACTACCTTGTATGATGTAAGCTCCCTGAATGTTGCTGCTTCATTATGTCTATTAAACCACGGTTATTTTGATAAACCACTGTCAGATGTTTGTGATCCTATGTTGTCACAAGAAGAAAACAAGAAAAAGGCTGCGATAATTTATATTTTAAACACCTTCTTCAAGTTCTCTCTTTTATGGAAATGATTTTTTCCCCCACAGACATATTGACATCTCTGGAGAAGGCTCTAATATTGGGAAAGGAAAGGTGGAAGGAAAGAAAAGGAGGAAACAGTAGCAAGGTAGATAGACTCGGTTAGTCAGCAATTTAAGTGGACCATTGAAAAAGCTGAAGGAATAGGTGATGGATCATCATGGAGAAAATCTATGGCATGTAATCAATCAATTAATGGACATATTAAAAGTTCCAATTGACCACTATAACATTAAAGCAGTTTGCTGCATCTTTGCTGCTATCTTCTGGTCATCTTGGGTTTTGCAGCCAAGGCATGGAAGGAGCAAATATGAATATGTCTGGGCTAACCAATTGCTCCTGTAAGAAGAAAAAGATGCACTTGAGTTGAGTTTAATTCTTGATAACTGCATCCCTGCAGTTTTCTTGGCAATGTTTGGAAATGGCTTAACTCTGCCTCTTTCTGGGATATTTTTTTTTGCTTCCCCTTCTCGCCCACTAATTTGGGATATCTATGCAGTCTCCCATTTAAATACCAATCAGGCCAACACTGCTTGGCTTCCAAGATAAGCCATGGTTTGCCAAATAACCCTATAATGGTTAGTCATGGCACGAAATTCTTCCCATGTAATTTAGGACTATTACTAATCAATATAAGGTGCTTCACTGATGCATCAAGGTGATATAAGTGGGATAGAAAGAGATTATATGTTCCACAGCAGCCTAGCTTACATTTAAAGAAGTAGTAAAAATTAGTATAAATGTTGAGTGTGTTAAAGAGTAACTAATTACATTCTGTGGTGTGGGGAACCAATATCCTCAGAGAATGTATATCATGAAACTATAATTAAAATCTACATTAAACAAAATTGATATGGTACAAAGGACAATTGTCATATGGATAGGAAAAGTAACCTATAGATTTCCACTCCCTTCCTTGCTCAATCTAATGTTCATTTATATAAAAAAACCCACTGCAGTCTACAAGTTTTAAACAGTTTTCAGATCCCAAAGTTCCAGTGCATTGTTATATTAGTGTTTGTTGTTCTTCTAATCCACCCTTTGGAATTTAATTTAGTTTGCACTTATCATAAGGGACATAAGGGAGAGTTGCACAGTATTTGCCCATTCTTAGCTCTTAAGTGCATAGAGAGTGTGACACTCAAAATCCATGACTTCACAAAATTGGCAGCATCCATTATTTCCTATTTCAGGCAACAGAATTTTGCTGCTGTCCCAGAATTTAACAAATTTCATCAACATTTCACTTCTCGTGTTCTTTGTAAGAAAGCTTTATTAAAATGGCTCAAAAATCCATTAATCTCATTCAGAAATGAAATATTGGGAAAAAAATTATCTAAGATATAATAAACACAAGCCAGGTCACCTTCCTTGAGTTTCAATGTGAGACACTCCCAGCATTGATTATATAAATTTATGTTGACCCAGATTATTGCTCCATTCATTATTGAGTCTTATCTCCAAATTCTTAACCTCAGGATCCCACCCAAAGACCATGTATTTAATTCTATTATTGATACCACTGGAATTTTAGTGTGTGTGATTAACCTATATTATTTTATTTTGAAATGTAATTGTATTCTTCTACAGATTCAATCAAAATGTGGACCCAGACTGGATTCCCCCATCTTAAATGCCTCTTGTTACCAAGAAAACAATAAGTGTCAGAAGTCCTTACCACAACCCTGGCTCCAACAAGACACAAGTCGGTGAGTTCACAGGTGGCTGGTTTTAATAATAATAATAATAATAATAATAACAACAACAACAACAACAACAACAACAACAACAATAAAGTTGGAAGGGACCTTGGAGGTCATCTAGTCCAACCCCCTGCTCAGGCAGGAAACCCTATACCATTTCAGACAAATGGCTGTCCAATCTCTTCTTAAAAACTTCCAGTGTTGGAGCATTCACCGCTTCTGGAGGCAGGTTGTTCCACTGGTTAATTGTTCTAACTGTCAGGAAGTTTCTCCTTAGTTCTAGGTTGCTTCTCTCCTTGATTAGTTTCCATCTGTTGCTTCTTGTCCTGCCTTCAGGCGCTTTGGAGAATAGCCTGACTCCCTCTTCTTTGTGGCAGCCCGAGATATTGGAACACTGCTATCATGTCCCCCCTCGTCCTTCTCTTCATTAAACTAGACATACCCAATTCCAGCAACCGTTCCTTATATGTTTTAGCCTCCAGTCCCCTAATCATCTTTGTTGCTCTTCTCTGCACTCTTTTCTAGAGTCTCAACATCTTTTTTACATCGTGGTGACCAAAACTGGATGCAGTATTCCAAGTGTGGCCTTACCAAGGCATTGTAAAGTGGTATTAATACTTCACGTGATCTTGATTCTATCCCTCTGTTAATGCAGCCTAGCACTGTGTTGGCTTTTTTTGGCAGCTGCAGCACACTGCTGGCTCATATTTAAGTGATTGTCCACTAGGACTCCGAGATCCCTCTCACAGTTATTACTATTGAGTAAGGTACTCCCTACTATACCTGTACATTTGGTTTTTCTTGCCTAAATGTAGAACCTTACTTTTTTCACCATTGAATTTCATTTTGTTAGATAGCGCCCAGTGTTCAAGTCTTCCTGTAACTTAAGCCTATCTTCTGGAGTGTTGGCTATTCCTGCCAGCTTGGTGTCGTCTGCAAATTTGATGAGTTCCCCATCTATCCCCTCGTCCAAATCGTTGATGAAGATGTTGAAGAGCACTGGGCCCAGAACAGAGCCCTGGGGCACCCCACTACACACTTCCCTCCATGTAGATGCAGTTCCATTGAGGACCATACGCTGAGTTCGGCCGGTCAACCAGCTACAAATCCATCTGGTGGTGGTGCTGTCTAACCCACATTTTTCTATCTTATCAAGTAGTAGGTTGTGATCTACTTTATCAAATGCTTTACTGAAGTCCAAGTAAATTATATCCACAGCATTCCTCTGATCCACTAATTTTCTCACTTGGTCAAAGAATGCAATAAGATTTGTCTGGCATGATCTGTTTTTGACAAACCCATGTTGGCTTTTAGTAATGACTTTGTTTGCCTCTAGGTGTTCGCTGATTCGTTGTTTGATTATCTTTTCCAGAATCTTCCCAGGTATTGAGGTCAGGCTGATAGGTCTGTAATTTCCATTTGGATCCATTTTTTTTCCTTTTTTGAAGATGGGAACTACATCAGCTCTTTTCCAGTCCTCTGGTAGTTCCCCAGTATTCCAGGATCTTTGAAAAATATAGTTCAGTGGTTCTGAGATCACATCTGCCAGTTCCTTGAGAACTTTGGGGTGTAATCCATCTGGTCCTGGTGATTTGAACTTGTCTAGGCTGGACAGATGCCAGCCGTGGAGCCAGTTCGGTGGGATGACTGCGGAGCCGACGGCCATGCCACCACTCTCTCCCCTTCGATAGTCCAGGTAATGGGAGAGGGAAGGGCTGTCGCCGTTGGTCTTGTCGCTGGCCTCCTCCGCCATATCCGGACGGCCCCAGGCGCCATCCCCCTCCCCCTCCCTCCAGTGTCGAGCCCACATAGGCTTGACAGGTGGCCCCCTCTACCTCTAATCATGGGCTCTACCTCTAATCAAGCCAACCCCCCCCGGCTTACGGGGACACCATCGGTGGAAACGCCGCAACAACCGGGGGGCTTTTATGTCCGCTTCCCCCACCCAGGATGCATCCGTCACAGGGTACCCCTTCCACCGTACAAGGTACTGCAAACGATCCCGTCGGATTCGGGAGTCTAACACCTCTTGGATCTCATAATGGTCCCCTGCAACAGGATCCGGTATCTGTTTCATGGACCTAAAGGAGGATCCCTCCACCGGCTTCAGTAAGCTGCAATGGAAGACCGGGTGCACCTTTCCTAGAAGATGGGGTAGCTGTAGCCGCACAGCGACTGGATTAATGATCTGCGTAACCTGGAACGGGCCTATGAATTTTGGCCCTAACGTTTTACAGGGTGTTTTCAAGCACAGGTACTTGGTTGACAGGTACACCATATCCCCCACCCGAAAGGGCTTTTGCGGTGCCCGTTTCTTATCAGCCTGCGCCTTTGAGGCCTCCTCTCCTTTAAGTAAGGTTCTTTTTACGGTCTCCCAGACCCCCCGTATGTGATTTATCCAGTCCTGGGGGTGACAGGGGAGGGGTCCCCATGCGGGCACTCGGGAATCAGGATAAACTCCACCCCATGTACCACCCGGAAGGGAGCGAATCCAGTGCTGCTGTGGACCGCGTTATTATATGCCACTTCGGCGAATGGTAACAGGTCAACCCAGTCCGTCTGTTGGTATTATACGTAGCACCGCAGGTACCATTCCAGCATTGCGTTGGCCCATTCGGCCGCCCCGTTGGTACTGGGATGAAAAGCTGAGCTGAGTCATTGGGACGATCCGATGGAGCGGACGAACTCCCGCCAGAAGCAAGCAGTGAACTGCACTCCCCGGTCCAATATGATCCGTCGGGGCACCCCGTGCAGGCAGTACACATGTGTGATGAACAGTTTGGCCAGCTTTCGAGCAAACGGCAACCCCTTGCATGGAATGAAATGGGCCTGTTTAGAAAAGAGGTCGATTACTGTCCATATAACCATACATCCACGGCTCTCTGGCAGCTCCACGATGAAGTCCATGGCTATATCCTCCCATGGCTGGGTTGGGTCCACCACTCGTTGCAACAACCCAGGCGGCCTCCCTGTACGAAGCTTTGTGGTGGCACACACGGGCAGTCCCATACATAAGCTTCTATGTCCGCCTTCATCCGCGGCCACCAGAACTGGCATCTCGCCAGGTGCAGGGTTTTGAGGAACCCAAAGTGATCAGCCTGTTTCACATCATAGCACTTCTGTAGCACCTTAGGCGTTATTGCCTGTGTGACGTAGTGCTTGTCGCCCTTCCAAGCCAACCCCTCCCTCTTAGTCAGCAGGGCCTGATGTCCCAGCAGCCAGGGGTCGCTTTGGTTCGCTCTGTGCAGCTCCTGGACCAGGTCGTCCGCCAGTTTGCACGCAACCACCTGAGCAGCCGACTACTTAAAAGGAGGCATGATGGCCTCTACCACCTCCCCCCGCCTGCTATTATACTGGGGCATACATGACAGAGCGTCCGTACATCGATGGGAAGGGGGATTCCCCCACCGTACTCCCCCATTACTTCCTCCCTATTGATCTCTATGCTCTTTTGCGCTTGTTCGTGAGGGGGTGGCCAAGGGCCAATGCCTATTCGTATCTTCTGGCATCCCCCCTCCCACCAGATTGTAGGGCCCCACTTGTCCAGCCACGCCAGCCACAAGGTAACGGCCTCTGTCATAGAGGCGACCACTGTAAATCGAAGGACCTCCCAATGGACCCCCATCTCTAGCCGTACCGGCTCTGTTATGAGGGTGGCCAGAGCCCCCCCTCCAATAGGGAGCCATCCACCTGCTCGAATCGCACTGGGCTGGCCAACTGCCTCACTCTGATCCCTACCTCTGTCACTATGGCCCTACTGATCAGACAACGGGTGCAGCTGGAATCGATTAGGGCCCTATACTCCCCACGGTGGCCTGTCTGTGGACCTGTCAATATGATGGGGATGACAAACGGCCGTACGGGTTCACTTACCATTAGGTTCTCCGCTGCCTCTTCCTCGCTGTCATAGGTGACCAGCTGATATCTCTTTGCGGCTGTTGCCTCCTCCTCCTTCAGACCTTCCCCGAGGGATGGGGCCCTCTGCCTGCTGCGCAGCCTTCAACTTCTCTGGGGTCTTCTTGGGTGTACCTCTGGCTCTCCCGGGAGTTCCTGGTTTCCCCTGTGGAACAGGAACTGGACACTCCGCAACCTAATGTCCCGGCTGGTTGCAGCATAAGCACCTAAGCAGCGGACTAGGAGTACCTGCGGAAGGACCTGGCCCTGGGCGCGGGGCTACCGGGCCTTTGCCCCTCGGTTTCTCCATGGGCCTGTGCGGTCCTGATGGTCCATCGCCCCTGGACCGGAATTTCTGCAGCCCTGCATCCATATCTACCACCACGCGAAACCAGTCTTGTAACCTGCTTGGGATGCCACGGTAGACGCATGCTTAGCGTATGTCACGGTCCAAACCTGCCCAGAACTGGTGGACCAGTAAGCCTTCCGGCCATGACCGCAGCCTGCCAGCCACTCGCTGGAACTCCCGTATGTAGTCAGCCGCGGACCGGCCTCGCTGCTTCAGTGCTAACAACTTCCCCTCTGCTCGTTGAACACGGGAAACATCCTCAAAGCGGGATTGCAGAGACTCCAGAAACAGCCCGGTGTCTGCTAACTCCCTTGCATGGTCGCTATGCAGATCCGCCACCCACTCTGCAGCCTCGCCTTGCAACACTGTGGTCACCGCCACCACCATCGCCCACTGGGATGGATAAAAGCGGGCGTATTGGTCCAGATGACTGATGACCTGGCTTAGAAACAATGCCAGACAGTCCGGGTTCCCACTGAACGTTGCCTGTATTGGCGAAGGACCCCAGGCCATCCCCTGGAGTCAAGACTCCAAGGGCCATCCCGGACCTTGTAAGGCATCAACAGCAGGTAGAGGGCACTGTTCCCCGGCGCCTACACCCCGCCGGGTTGATGACCAGGCGGCCGGAACCGGACGTCTGGCGGGGCCCCCGTTTGGATCCAACAGTGACCCGCCTTCCCAGGCAGCCTGCGGTCATCCTGCTGGAATGGGCAGGAACGCACTCTGGGTGGGGCCTCTGACCTGCAGAGTGTCAAGAACATAGCCGGCATCCAATTTCAGTTTCGGACTGGCCAATCAAAACTGGGTCTGCCCTTGCTGGGTTGGCTGTGGTCCCGTTCGTGGCCATGACGTCGTCTCAGGGCCCACCTCTCAACGTGGCCATGAGGGGGGATCCTGGAACCCTGCCTCTCCAAACCTCTCCCGCAAAATGTCCATCGTATGCCACCCTGGCGCCGTGGAATAGCTCCAATCCCCTTCATCATCATCTGTTAGGCGCCTCTCCCTCCACTCCGTCATTGGGTGGCCCGAAGCTCCCGGTGTGTGTAGTTGGCCGGCTGCCAGGCCGGTGACAGCCGAACTATGCCACCACTCTCCTGATGTTCCTGCCTCCTGCGTCGTCCCCGGAACTTCCGGTGTGTCACTCGCCGGGTCTGCGGGTCAGACCTCGCACACTTTGGGCTGCACCACTGGCTGGGCATCATCATCCGGAGGTGGCACTGCCACCCCAGCCTCAGCTGGCTCTCCCCCTTTGCCCATAGGTGCCATCTCCTGTGTGCCCTCAGCCATTCCCTGGTACCTGAACAGAACGCTGTCAGCCCACCGACAGTAACAGGTAGGGACAAATAGAGTAGAGCGCTAACTTTCTGTCAGAAATCCTTACCACACCCCTGGCTCCAACAAGACACAAGTCGGTGAGTTCACAGGTAGCTGGTTTTAATCACGGAACGTTCTGGCATGCGTTTAGTCACAGAAACAACAAACAAAGTTAGCGCTGGCAGCAATTGCCTCCCAGCGCCTTACATATGCGTTTCCCAACCGGGCCCCACCCCCACCCACCTAACCAGCATCCGGCGTGCAAGGTGATAAGAGCAGCCAGGCAGGATGCACTGCAGGCCTGTGTAGCTTCCCTGCACTGACCAGCTGCTCGTCAGGCCACGCTGTAGGCTTCTGGCATCCTGGTGCTTCCCTGCACCGAACAGGTGTTTGGCGGGCTGGCCGTGGAGCCGGTCAGCTGTTTGGCGGGACGACCGCGGAGCCGAAGGCCACGCCGCCATGCTCTACCCTTCGATAGTCCAGGTAATGGGAGAGGGAAGGGCTGTCACCGTTGGTCTTGTCGCTGGCCTCCTCCGCTGTATCTGGATGCCCCAGGTGCCGTCCTCGTCCCCCTCCCCCCTTCCATCAGTTTCGAGCCCAGAGGCTTGACAATAAGTATCAGTGATATCTTTGCTCATTTTACATAAATAATTACATAATTTGATGGGTGATACTCGTACCTGTGGAAAAAATGCCAAGACAGTCGCAAGCTTAGTCACTGAAGAAAATGCTAAGACAGAGAGAGATGTAATGTACTTCCAGGTGTAGAAAAATATGGGGCTCATATAAATTAATGATAGCTGGCTTTATTTAAGTTAAAAAAATAAAGATGAAGCAATGGATACTTCCAGAAGTAAGGAAGAGGAAAGAACAGATATAAAAGTGAGTCAAAATAGAATTTATAGCTTGGCTAAATACTTTTATGGCATGTAATGAAACAAAAAAAAAATTCTACCAAAAATGCATTCTAAGCTAAGTTCACACTTGATGCTAAGTCATCACATGGTTTGATTTATTTGATTTAATATGATCCTGATAACTATATTTATAGCTTATTGTTTACAGCTTACAATTATATGTGAAACAGACTACTCTGGCTTGTTCAGTGAATCATGACTTAGTATAAGGTTTGAACTTAGCCACAGGGTTGACACATCCTGCTAAGTATAAATCATGATTTGCAAATTGTAATTTTTTTTCACACAGCTAAGCTAAAATCAATTAGATTATATTATGACTTAACTTGAAGTGTGAACTGCATAATATATACAGATTATTTCCTCCATTGTCTCAATTGTATTCTTCCAGGGAAAATTTATAAGTTTTAAAGTATTACTTCGTGAAACACCAGGTACTGTACAGAAATTTGCAATAGAAATAATATAGACTTAAGAGTCGGAACCATCATGATATATTTGCATTTCTTTGGTTTATCATACCTACCAATATTTATTGTAATAGTCTACGTCTACTCCTTGTGCTTGAAAAGGAAACAAAACAATTTGGTGCATTCTCTAATAGAACCTTTACTGTTATTCTTTTGTTGTTGAAGAGCCATTAATCTTGAATTTATGATTCACTTTTTCAGAACTTGAGAGTAATAGAAAACTTCAACTGTATATTCAGATTAGAATTTCTTCACAGATGGATTGAAATTTGTTCATTCAGAGACAAAGATCTGAATTTTATTTAAAATGGCTCAAATTTGCAAAAATAAATAAGCCCAGCTAGGGTCCCAGTTTAGATAGGGTGAAGAGAAAATATTAGAAAGAGAATCAATCTGACTCCTTCCTCATTCCCTGGATTAAAATGGACAGGGAAGGAAAATGTTATCAGATTTACAAAATTCTGTTATTGTAGCCTTTTTCAATAAACTATAGTTCTAGTCTTTTTGCAGAATCTGTTTCCTGATTTGCACAGCTTCATAGGGCTGACATATATATATATATATGTAATAGCCTCTCTATCATCACAATTCAGAATTGTTACAAGTAATACATCAGCCAAGGAGTGGTAGAATTTTTTGTTCGGATTTTGTTCAGAAGAAATGCTTCTATCAAGGGGGTAATACAGGCCTAAATTCACATTATCTATGAAAACAAAGTTGGTGGAATATGAACAGTCAAGTCAATTAGAACCTCAATTGTGAGACATGTGAATATATTAAAAATCTTATATATGCATGCAGGTGTTTCTGCACAGAATTAATCATGAGTTAAAGCAAGTAATATGCTCTGTTTGATTGAGCTCATCCATATATATGAAGTCACTGGCAGATTCATTTGATGGTTCACGCTGAACTTCTCTGATCCTGCAAAAACTACTAATTGGTTAGTAATTGCATGGGAATTACTATTTATTCATTTATTCAATTTCTACAGCCACTTCAACCAAGTGACTCTCGGCAGCTTACAGTTCTAAAATTATAAAACAATATAAAAACATTATACTTTTATGGATGTTTTTATTGTTGTAAATAGCAACCTTGATTATTAATCAATTAATTGTAAAGCCAAGTCCTTAAACACATTCTGATCCCCAGGCCTGAGTACATAGCCATGTTTTTAAAGCTTTGCAAAACACCAACAGGGTTGGAACTATTTTAATCTCTGAGGGAAAGAATATTCCATAAAGCAGAGACTACAGCAGAAAAAGCCTGCCTTCTATTTCCTGCCAGTTGACACTCTTTGGCTGATGGGGTCTGCAGTATGCCCAATCTGTCGAATTAGATTGAATGGTTAGAAGCTCTTGGAAAAAAGACAGTCCTTCAGGTAACCCAGTCCCAGGCCATGATGTAGGGCTTTAAAGGTGACAACTACACCTTGAATCTCACCTGGAAACACACTGGCAACCAATGCAGCTCACGGAGTAGTGGTGTTACATGTGCCGTCTAGCCAGCACCATTTATTTACCCATGCCAGCCACATTTTACACCGGTTGAAGTTTCCGGATGCTTTTCAAGGGCAGCCCGATGTAGAACACATTACCCTACAGGTAGTCAACTTACAACAGCTCACTTAGTGATCATTCAAAGTTACAATGGCACTGAAAAAAGTGACACGATCATTTTCCACACTAATGACTGTTTCAATATGCCCATGGTTATGTGATTTAAACTCAGATGCTTGACAACTGACTCATATTTATGATGGTTGCAGTATTCCAGGATCATGTGATAACTTTTTGTAACCTGACAAGCAAAGTCAATGGGGAAACCAGCTTCACTTAACAACCATGTTAGTAATTTAACAACTGCAGTTAACATGTGCAAGAAAAGTTGTAAAATGGGGCAAAACTCACTTAACAAAATTTCTCACTTAGCAACATAAATTTTGGGCTCAATTGTGATAAGTTGAGGACTACCTGTAATCTAAGCGGGAAGTTGCAAGGGCATGGGTGGGCATTGTCCACTTCATCAGGTTCTACGGGCTCAAATTCTTCCCAGCTCACCTTGCAAGACATAGCTCCCACCACAAGGAAGCAAGGAAGGAAGGAAGGAAGGAAGGAAGGAAGGAAAAGTCTTCATCATGGTCCAGTCCAAGTTAGGAATAAACAAAATGGAGACTGCTTTAGAAAGAAGGTTGGAGTTTATTGAAGAGGAGAGCCAGACAGAAAGATCGCTCTGGTAAAGCCACATGTAGCTGGGAGCCCCTACCTTCTGGGGCTCTTGAGGTTGTTTCCTGTTCCTGTTTGAGGCTTTGTATTTCCTGTGTCATGTACTTTGACCTGAGTCTGAGTGTGCCCTTTTGGTATTGGTGGGTTAATCCTATTATGTCCACAAAGGTCATGTCTTTTAGAGTTTGGGTGCGGTACGTAGATTTTAGAGGTCTTTGTCTTCCTAATCTCATAGCTTCTAGCTCCCTGGCCCTAGCCTTCCTGGATGGATTATTGAATTTGCATTTCTAAAAGCTGGCCTCTGCCTAGGGGCTGGAGCTGATTTCTGGGGGCTGGTTTCTGTCTTTTTAAAGATCTTCTCCATTATTACTTTGGGGAAATATATTCTGCCTTTTTAATATTTCCCAAAATATTTCTTTCTCTGGATTCTTCCCACCGAAGGAAGGAAGGAAGGAAGGAAAGGAAGGAGAAGGAAGGTGCACTAACTACTTTTGTTATTATTGCTAAGAAAATTACATGAAATCACCAGGAGCCAAGCTTAACTAGAAGATCTAGCTTTACATTGTAGTAACTGATATACAGATGACCTGCCATTCTGTTTTATATTGCAGAGAAGACTAAACAGCTTTAGAATAGGAGTCTTGAGGCAGTTTTGGCACTTGTGAAAGTGAATTAGCTGGCTTATTTATTCATATATTGCTTCCTGTAAAAAATCTTGAAATGGCTACAATAATATTGAGACAAAATCCAGACAAAGCAGCGATACCATGAGTTCAGAAACAGAGAAGCTGATATGAAATCAAACCTAGATGAAATCACATTCATCTTATTGAAGAACCAGGGTTACGGTTTAATATTAGGCCCGAACTAACTTCCATTTTGGGAAGGCAGATGGTTCATCTGCTTTCTCCAAAATTCTGGACCTTAATTTTTGTTATTTTTGCAATCACATAACTACAAAATAGCTGCCTTGCTGTTCTTCTTTGAGCTCCCTCAGCTTCCTTCCCCAACCCTACCTATTCCTTCTGAGTTGCTGGCCTGCCTGCTTTCTTGTTCGCTAAGTCTGCAGGTTTTCTTTGCTCTGGAACCTCTAGGAGAAGTAAGTTGTTTATGTCTTATTAAAACACAAACACAAAACCTGTCATTTTTAAATTCATTACTAGAGGGAGCCCTGACACTGAAAAAAGATTTTTGGAGGACTAACACAGGCTGGATTGCAAATGGTGAAAATTTGAAAGTGAAAATAAACAAACACATATTAAAACATAATACTGGGCCTATTACATAGTGATACCGGTAGATGCTTCTGCCTCTCCCCACTTCCAAAAATTCCTGCAGTTTTTTTTCCCATCAGCAGGTGGAGTTTTGACATTGAAAAAAGAATCTCAGTTCCATAGCACCCCCTACTGAGGAAAAATCTGCTGACAGGTTAGTGTAATTTGGCTATTACAAATTAAAAAGTTTTTTTTTAAAAACTAAAGTATAAAATATAAATCTTCTTCTTCTGCCATATCCGTTATCGGACGTTGGCGATCATGTTGGCGATCCTGTTTTTATCAGCAGCCGCACGAAAAAGTGCTGCTGAGTTTTGTCCAAACCAGTCCCTTAGATTTTGAAGCCATGATGTTCTTCTTCTGCCTGGACCTCGTTTGCCTTCAATCTTTCCTTGGAGGATTAAATGGAATATGCCGTATTTTTCTGGGTGTCGCATCACATGTCCGAAATATTCTAACTTTCGTTTTTTAATTGTTTTGATGATTTCCCTTGGCTTTCCCAGGCGGCTTATCACCTCCTCATTTCTGATTTTGTCAACCCAGCTTATACGTAACAGCCGCCTGTAATTCCACATTTCAAATGCTTCTAGTCTCTTCAGGTGGCCTTCTGTCAGAGACCAACTCTCTACTCCATAGAGCAGGATAGAAAAAATATAGCATCTGACAAGCCTGATTTTCAGTCTTAGGCTTATGTCATGACTGCAGAAGACCTTTTTCATTTTGAAGAATGCTGTTCGAGCTTTCTCTATCCTTGTCTTTACTTCAGCGGTCATGTCCCAGCTTTCATGTAAATTAGAACCAAAGTGCGTGATCCTTTCAACTTTTTCTAGTGGTGTTCCTTCTGAATTTACTGGTGGTAAGTTAACGGGTTGTTTGCTGACGACCATGATCTTGGTTTTTGAGGTGTTAAGCTTCAAGCCGTATTTTCCAGATGTTTCTGTGACTCTGTTGATGAGGAGCTGAAGGTCTTCATGCTTACTGGCAAGCAGAACTGTATCATCAGCATATCTTAAGTTGTTGATCCAAACACCGTTTACTTTGATGCCAGCATCGATGTTCTCCAGTGCCTCGTTGAAGATTGACTCAGAGTAGATATTGAACAGCAGTGGAGACAGAATACATCCCTGTCTGACCCCTCTTCTTATTTCTGCATCAGCTGAGTATTTTTGGCCTAGTCCCACATTTGCTATCTGATGCCAATACAGATTCTTTATTATTTGGATGTCTTTGTCATCTAGTCCCCCTTGTTTCAGGATTTCTAATAGTTTGCTGTGTCTTATTTTATCAAAAGCTTTTTCAAAATCAATGAAGCACATATATAAATAAAAAAAGAAAAGGCTTCCGGTTCCGGATCGCGACACCAGCAGTCGCACGGAGAGATCTCTCTCTCCCACCGGCTGGTTTCCCTTCGTCGGTAGACCCTTAATCGGGTCGAAAGTCGCCCCGTAGAGGCATCCACCGCTAGAGGAGGCTCCTGCTCGACTGGGGAAGAGCGGCGGCTCTCCCCAGTTCGAACTTTCTCCTTAGGGCCGTCGGAGGAAAAGATCGCCCTTCAAAATGGACGATCACTTCGTCGCACCAGCTGAAAGCCAGAAGAACATCTAAGCGAAAGAACCCCCGTGGAGAATCCGGGTGAGACCTTTCCTACCCCCTTTTTTTTTCCCTAACTACTTTCCTGTTAAAAGCTTTCTTTGAACTATTTCCCTGTCGTGAGGAAGCAGCGTTTGAGCAATGGGGAAAAACAGCGTTGGAAAAAAAAATATATAAATAAAAACCAGTTAATTTCAATACTATTTAAATTTTGGAATACTGAGGGGACCTGAAAACATTCTATTCTTGACTATTATTGTTACAACTACGTATTCATTATTTTTGAACCCTTTCTTCATCTCTTTCAACACGAAAAATAAAAAATCTATTATTTGGAAAGAAAAAAAAGAAAGAAAAGGATTTCTGGTTTGCTGAGGACATCTTGTGTCGAAAAGTGGTACTGCAATTATATTTCTTTATGGCTGGGAATGGCTATGACCCTGAAAGAGTGATAAGATAACGATGCAGCTGGCCTATTGAAAACTGAAGGTGAATGCTTGCTTGATTCTTATGAAGCAGAGCCTTCCTTAAAGATTAAAGATTAAAAAGCCTTATTACTATCGATATGGAACTTAATACACAACTGGACTATGATCTTATATTGGAAACAATTCTAGAAGCTGCAAAGGATGTGAGCTCCTATTTTCAATCTCTTTTCCCTACACTGAGAGAAACTGTGGAAACCACAAAACAAACTAATTTTATTCAACTTCCAACACAACCTATCGAGAAGTCTGATGACTATACAACAACTTCAACAGAGATGTCTGAAGCACCAATACCAACATCAACAGAGACTGACACTCAGATACAAACTATTGAAAATCGAGAAAAGGTGGATAAACAATTGGCAAATATAACATGGAATAAAACAGCTTTCACCATCCAAAGGCTATTAGAAGAAAGGAAAGAGAACTTTGACCAATTTGAAGCGTTAAAGAATATGGACCCCTTAATAGTGTGGTTTGATTATGTAGGAACCTTACTATGGAAACCATTATGGCACAGAAAGAAGCCTAGAGTTAGATTTAAAAATGTATTTTAAAGTCTTATTTAATGGGATTAAAAAGGCTTTGACTTCTTGACTGACTTAACAACTAATGGAATACGTGAAATTTTTAAGAGGATACCCTTTGTAATATTACTTTGTCTTAGATATGATATATATTGGAGAAGTAAACTTTATCTACTGGTTTAAAAAGATTTTTATAGATATAGAGGCATTGATAGAATATATATTTAAATTAGATAGAAATTTATTTGTTGGCCTGATATTTTTATTTTAAGAGAATTATTTAGAAATAAAAGGAGAATAAGAGGGATGGGTGATAAGAGAAAAAAAAAATGGTATCAATGAAGAAGATATGGGAATGTTGTTGTAAGAACAATATACCAGATATAATTACGTAAAAAAAAAAAAAGGGCACCCGAAGTGTTAATAACATGTCTATTTAAGGCTAATTGAAATATAGTAATTGTAAGTTAGTAAAGCTTAAAAACAGGATTGGGATTTTTTAGAATTGAAATGTAATTGATATTTGATAGGACCGTTTGAAACTTATATAGAACTCATTAATGTGAATATGTAAAATTAAATGAGGGAATTAGAGAGGGAAGCTTGAGTTGAGCTATATATCTGTGATTGTCTTCCTTTTTTTGGATGTTTAATATACCCACCTCCATGGTGGTTCCTAAGCACCTTAATGTTACCCCTGTACCCCTATAAAATCTAATAAAATATATTTAAAAAAAAAAAAAAAAAAAGAAAACATGTCCATTTTGGGACACAACTTTGCCAGTTTTTGGAAGGTGGCCCTCAAAATGCTGCATAAAGACTTATGTGATCCTCAAGCCTTCAATAGATTCAAATTTAACTTCAATGATGTCATGCTTTCATGTTTTCAATGTTTCTACAACAATTCACATTCGGTACTAGAGTATCTTACTTATTTCCATGCTGTGCATAACATTGCTTACTTGAAAGGCAGTAGTTGGATGGGTACGCAAGTACTTTGTATATCATCTAACCTCAAGCTATTACATCTCATTTTTCTTACCAAATATCACTTTACCATGAAGTACTTCAACTTAAAGTTAATTGCTTTAAGGAGATGCTAAAGCTTTTTTTCTTAATTGCAGTCAAACTAATTTTAAGATATTGGTGGCAAGGTTGTCTCAGGCAGGGGGATTCCCAGTACGAAAATGAGCTTATTCAGGTTTTAGAAAAGATTGTCATTTTCTTTAAATCCTTATATATGTATCAAGCAACAAGGAAATAATGGGTTTAAAACACTTGTTTGAGAACACTTTTGTCATCCCAGAAGAGAATCAAAACACAGTTTTAATTGCAGTCTCACCTAATGACATTATCTCTAAATGCAGGCAGACTAATTACAGATACAAAGAGATTTCCATAAAATTTGGCTGCAGTTCATATATGCAAACAAAGGTGAGAAATGGAGCCAATGTGTAGATTCCTATTTCCATTTTATTTTACTTTTAGCCTGCAGTCTGATATGTGGCTATTGGTGGCGGGGGAGGTGGGGAGCACCAATAAACTTCTATGCAAGATCAGACCTGCTTAAGAGCATTGGTTTCAAGTAAACCCAAGACCAAAATAGATGTAAAATAGGAAAGCCCAACTGTGTTTGTTGAGAAGCTTTAGATTTAAATGGTGGGACTGGGTAAACTTCCTTCTCAATGTTGCTTCCCAGATGTAAATCACATGCAGTCGAGTCTCGCTATCCCATGGCTTGTTTAACTAGGGTTTATGAACAAAATACAGGATGCCAAGCTGTAAGGCAGGGATGGGCAACTATGGCCCTTTTATGACTTGTGGACTTCAACTCCCAGAATTCCTGAGCCAGCTAAAGGGGTCATAGTTGCCCACCCCTGCTATAAACATGAGCGCTGCAATGGGCCTTGTTTGACATTTTAAAGGCTACATCCAAAAATGGGTGGAACTATCTTGATAGTTTTAATGTTATTTTTTATTATTAACATATTTAGTTTTAGTTTAAAAACCTGCCACCCTTTTGTTAATGAGTGGGGGGTGTCATGATACTGATTTTTTTCCCCAGCACAAGCTCCTTTTGATGCTTTAAAAAAATGAAACCGTGCCTGGGTCATTGGGGAGGGGGGGGGACAGGCAGGAGGAATAATCTATTCTGTCTGTTCCTAGACAAAAAAAAAAGCTGCAGTCTTAGTAAGCAGATGGGTATGAAGGAAGATGGGCTTCATCAGAATGGGGATTGGGGAGGCAATAAGAGTTGGCTTGATAAAAGAGGACAGGGAGGCAGCAAACAGTGTGGGTTGAAGACCATGGGAGGAGTTAGGAATACAGCTAGTCCTCAATTTATGACCACAATTGGAACCAACAGTTTCATTGCTAAGTGACACAGTTACTAAGTGAGTCACGCCCTATTTTTTAACTTTTTGCCACAGTGGTTAAGCGAATCAGTGCAGTTGTAAAGTGAATCACATGGTTGTTAAACAAATCCAGCTTTCTCCATGGCCTTTGCTAGTTGAAAACCAGCTGGGAAGGTTGCCAATGGTGATCATCTGACCCCGGGACACTGCAACAGTCATAAACCATCAGTTACCCATGACTGGGTCCCAATACCATTATTAAGCCAAACTGGTTTGGACTTCCATTGCTGTACGGATCCAGCCAGTAGAGGTGTATGGCAGGAGCCTCACCTGTGGAAGTCTTGAGTTACATGTAGCCTGGCTTGAGTGTTCAGTGAAGACATGGATGCTATAGGTAGTTCTCAATTTTTTTTAGCAACTGTTCACAGTTACAATGACACTACAAAAAAAAGTGACTTATGACCAGTCCTCACACTTACCACCATTGTAGCATTCCCACGGTTAAGCAATCAAAATTCAGGCGCTGGGCAACCGGCGTGTATTTATGATGGTTACCACGTCCCAGGGTCACGTGATTACCATTTGCAACCTTCCCAACTGGCTCCCAATAAGCCAAGCCAATGAGGGAAGCTGCATTCATTCAACAACAACTTGAGTCACTCAATAACTGCAGTGATTCACTTAATTGTGGCAAAAAAAAATAATAATGAGGCGCAACTCACTTAACTGACTTGCTTAGCAGAAATTCTGGTTCCAATTGTGGTTGTAAATCAAAGACTATCAGCATAACGTGCAAGGAATTCAAACTACCATCTCTTCAACGATGCCTGTGCACAGCACAGTTTTGTGTACATCATGTGTTTGTACAAGTCCAAAGGAAAACATGTGATATTGGACAAGGCCCTGCTTGAGGCACATTTAAAAACAGGTGGATACACCTACAAAAATGTCTCGAAAAAGGTAATTGGGTAATTTTTAATGGATATGAAGGCACAGTTGCTTGCCCTCTCCATCCTTTTAGGAAAATTTTAAATCTGGGAATCTCCTGAATTTATACAGGATACTCATCTGAGCTTTCCTTGGAAAGAGAAAGGTATTTTAAAGGTAGTCCTCAAGTTACTACCACAACTGAGACCAAAATTTATGTTGCTAAGTGAAACATTTGTTAAGTGAATTTTGCCCCATTTTAAGACTTTTCTTGCCACAGTTGTTAAGTGAATCATTGCACTTGTTAAGTTTAGTAACATGGTTGTGAAGTGAATCTGGATTCCCCATTGTATGTCCAAAGGTCGCAAAAGGTGATCACATGACTCCGGGACACTGCAACCGTCATAAATATGAACCACTTGCCAAGCATCTGAATTTTGATCCTGTGACCATGGGTATGCTGCAGTGGTCACAGGTGTGAAAAATGGCCATAAGTCATTTTTTTTCAGTGCTGTTGTAACTTTGAACGGTCACTAAGTGAACTGTTGTAAGTCAAGGACTCCCTGTATAAGTTGGCGTTATTTTGAAAGTATAGGAATCTACTAGGGAAAAAAAAACCTGGTTCTGTTTATATGTAGATGATAAGGGTTAATTTTTTCTGCAGCAGATTCCAGCATGAATTCTGAAAAATCCTCTTAAGTGCCCTCATCATAGCCAACCTCCCTCCCTGCTCTGAACAGGATGACTTGGCTTAAGTTTAATGCTGACACATTCTTCCTGTGCTGGCACAAAGCAAACTTCCAGACATTTCTAAAAATGGCCTGCCGGCAGAACCACTGCAACCCTAAACACAGGGAGACTATTTCAGTTCCTCACAGGATATGGCAGGAAGACCGCTGCCAATGATAAATGATATATGCTCTCAAGTAAAAATCAGGCTGACTTAACTCCCCCCACTCCTAAAAATGAGTAAAATAAGAGAGGTCAGTTTGAGTCAAATTGCTTATAAGGCTTACTGTATAATAGCACTCACCTTGATTACCATAAACACAAGAAAACTAAAATTATTATTATTTGGGAGGAGAACTACTCAGCCATCCCTAATTACTTCGTTGCATGGGGTGTGGATTTATATATGTTACTGGCTTCATTGATTTTTGGCTTAATGCACTGTGTGAACCCAGCCAGCTACCAAAGTACCTAGTTAATAGGAGTTGTCCTTCAACATATCTGGACGCACCAGGTTGCAAGGAGACTGATTCAAAGTAAGCCCATTGATCTGAAATGCTGAAGATATTTTTGAGATGGTATAATAACATTTGAATGATAAAAGGAAATGTAAGAGTCCCTGCCCTGATGGAGAAAAGGACAATTGTAAGCTTCTGCATTCTCAGATCCCACAGACTTACATGTATGTGTCTTCTGATGTAGCACTGCAAATCATATTCACACCTGGAACAAAATCTTCATTTTATGCAGTTAGGTGACAAACTAAAGATGCATTGGTAGCACTAAGCTTTGACATGATCATTGCTGTGTGTAACAAATACTCATCCGTACTATTTTGAATATTTTTTTTCTCTTTGCATGTCAACGTGCCTTCTCCTTCACCATTTGGTCCTTGATTTCCAATATGGAGAGCTAGGTTTCAGGTTACGGAAGGCCAGTGGTAGTTAAAACAGCCTCAGCCATCTGCAAAGTTACTGTCAGGACAATTTGGCCAAAGAACATTTGAATACCACAAAACATAATGGATGTGTTAAGCAGATGCCTAAACCTCTTAAGTCAATGAGCCTTAAAAGTGTTTAATTTTGATTGGATCATGGCTGTGAAGAGAGAAGTCCTCTAGTGCAGAGTTGCCTGGCGCCACCCTTGTGATCTTTTCAGCAGTGGGTGAAGACCTTTTAAATACTCTTCTAGGTAGACTGGCTGTCTCCATTTTAAAATCAACATTTTCATTCAGGGATTGCTGAAAATTTTTCTTTTTGTCGCTTTTGTTATGGTGCTCTATTTTTAATTTAAATTATTTGCATGGAGCTGTAGGGGTTTTACTCAATGCATTTTCCTGTCTCTTTTTTCTGAGGTTTGCAAATTATAGTTCTAGAACCACAAAGCCCATTCCAAAACCACTAATGATACTAAACGTAATATTCCTCAGCATGCTACAGATTAAGTAATGATATCCCTCTTATTTTTGCTATTTTCCCATTAAACTGCCCTTAAAGCGATGAAACTTGCATCTATCTAAAATTTATCTGGCATGAGGGGAAAATAGAATGGCCATAGAGTTCAGTCTCTTGATTACCAATATAGTTGACATAACAGTGGCCCCTAGTGGTTTTATAACCAAATGCAGAAAGGTCCAACTAATCCCGTACAATTAAGTCATTCAATAGCCAACTCATTCAGACAATTTTAGAACATTTTACATATATAGACTACAGTAGACAACCACCAATCCTAGAATTAATGAATCAGGTCGCGTTCCCAGTGGTTAGGATGACTAGTGGGATAATAGATTCCCAGTGGTTAGGGGCGTTTGTTTAGGGTTTTTATTCTCCTACAAATGAATCAGTGCCACTGGATTCTTCCTGAATTTGGAGACACTGTTACAGTGAAGATGATATGCTACTTTATCCCCAAAACTGAATGATTTGGCATTGTAGAAAAGGATCCCATAGACTCACTCTCTGCTACTCCCAATAGTTGACTAAAGTTCTAATTATTATGTGTGTGCTCACACAAAGTAATTATGGTTCTAAATTAATCACCCAGCTGCATTAATTTATTCAGTCTTTTATCCATTAAACCACTGGCAATTTGCCCTGGTGTAATCTAAAAACAACAACAACAAAGGGAAGTAATTTCCCCTATAACTCTTTTAAATTATGTGCAAATTTATGGAGCCTTTTAATCAATTATCCACCTAAGATTTGTTTAGTTGGGAGGCAGAACAAAATACAATAATATTAAGTAAAGTAGAGTTCTACTTTTCTTCACTTTATTTGACTTAAAAGTTTAGCTACTTAAGATCCATACAAACCTCTATCCATAAAACCACGGCAAAGCTCATTATAAAATCATCAGCATCAGCATTTCCTGGGGGAACCTGTGCTTCAAAGACACAACATTAAAAGGGACTATTAAGACTGAACTTCCTCCTGTTTGTGATAACACAGATTTACTAGCAGAAGGCTTGGTTCTGTTATACACTCCTTCATCAGCCATCTGTAGACTCTCACTAACATCTGGATTTCATAATCAATGAAATTTCAACACCAAACATTATGGCTGGTTTCAGAAAATAATGTGCTGTTATCCATTTCATAATGTCTTGGCTATTACCTGAATTCTAAGAGCTGCAGTTTCACAGAAAGGTAAAAGAGATGAGAAGCTCTAAAAGCTATATCAGTTCTGACTGCAGTGGCAGTCGTTAACCATTTGAATATTTCTACGATAGGCATAGATAGTATATCATGATGATCTAAAACAGGGATGTCCAGCCTTGGCAACTTTAAGAATTGTAGACTTCAACTCCCAGAATTCATGCGGACTGGGGAATTCTGGGAGTTGAAGTCCACAAGTCTTAAAGTTGCCACAGTTGGACACCTTTGATTTAAAAGTTTCTTAAGTACCAGTTTTCCCATCTCCAAGATTGATCCTCTCTAAAGGTAAAGATAATTTCAGTAGAAAAGCATATATACATTTTTTCATCAGCCTTGTTTCCTTCTTTATCACAATAAGACATAGCAGCAAACCCTCCATTGGTTTAGCCAACTGTCCTCCACTACAAGCAGAGTCCTGAATAACTGGAATATCTCTATGCTACTTCTCATTATAAACATCTAGATGCATGTTACAATTACAATTTAAATTCCATTCACATTCATTTTAATGAGAATGGAAATCAATTCTAAAATTATGCAGTGGAATGTGGGAGTGACCTTGGGGGACAGGGCGAAGTGCCACAATCAGAGTGATGGTCAGATAAGAAGCAGATTAGCTTGCAGCAGGAATGTGGATGTGTCAAGCACCTCAGAAGGGACCCTCCCTAGTTTCTGGGTTGTAAAGACAACAGAGGAAGAGATTTACTTCCAGAGTTGCAAGATTCTGTTAATGTAATTTTGCAGTGCAGTAAGGTTAGTTCATCTGGGTGTGCTGCTTGTCTGGACTACCTCATAAGGCTTAACGTCAATCTTGAAAGTCTGAAAATCTAGCAAAAATGCTGACCTCAATGATACTCAAATTAGGCAAATTAAATACCGGGCAGCAGGAGATTCAAATTGTGTATAGCAGCAGATCCAACCTTTCCGCCTTTGAGGACCGGTGGTGGGTGGGAGAGAGAATGGTTCCATGCTAGTGATGGGCACTCTCGCACAAGCAACTCCATTTGTGCAAGTGGCGGGCACATTCACCCTCTGCTTGCACAACTGGAGCTGCACATGTGTGCTCACCCACTGTGCACACAAATGGAGCTGCATGCGCATGCCCACCACTTTTGCAGCCCGGTTCTGAATGGGCCACAGGCTGGGGGTTTGGGACCTCTGGTGTATAGGTATTTTGACTTAGGTACAACTGCATTTGGGGCTGAAATTCTGGTCATACGTTGTTACTGTTATAAGTCGAGGCTCACGTAACCGGAATTTTTTCCCGACATTTCTTTTTTGCTGCGGTTGCTAAATGAATGCAGCAGTCATTCAGCAAATTAATTTGGAGATTTTTTTGCCGGAAACCATGCCGAGTCTTCCCCCGAGAGCCATTCACACAAAGAAACTTTGCTTTTGTAACTTGAAAGGGCACGAAAGAGTGCCACCTCTAGGAATTCCAAGAAAGTGCACTTAGCCAGGTCTCCTAGAGAAGGTGCTCTAAAGTCAGGTACCCTGCTGTATTGCGGTTTACCACTTATTTAGCATTGCAGACGGAAGCGGCAACCTCTTCGTGGAAAGGATCTTTTGCTATGTAATTAAGAAGATCTCTGGCATCCTGGAAAGGATGGTCACCTGACTAGGCTGGTGCCTCCTGCCATATTTTGATCTTTGCGTGTTGAGCAAATTTCTCACCTTTTGCAATTTCTCACCTTTTGCCCTGATAAACAGCGGGAAGACTCTACTATGGCCAGAGGAAGACTTGATTTCCTTCTCACAAGCAGCATTTTCCTGTTTCAGTGAGTTGCTCTACTATTTAATGACTTGATATTCTTTCGGCACTCTAAACAAGACTCTGGCTGAGTTTCTAATCTCCAAGTTATCACCATCTAGCTTCCAAGCTGTGAGCTGCTGAATAACCAGAAATGAAAGATTACAATAGTAAGTGCAGAAATCCTAAGACTGGTAAAGTAAGTGAGGAGAAGCAAGACAGCCAGTTCAATGTTTGACTTACTTGTTTTTTTGGGTTTTTTTTGGAAAAACCAAAGCAAATTGCAAGAAACAAAGATATAGGCAGCACAAGACCACCCTTTTAATCCATAACACCAGGAATGGTTCCATCTATGGAGGTAATCTCAGAGACCCTTGAATTACAGCAGGTTCTAGAAGCCTGAAGGCCCTCTGGAGGTATGAAACAAAGATCTTGGGAATTGCAAACTTGGAAAATTCAAATTTAATGTTTCTGTCCCCATATTTTAATGTGTTGAAACAAGTAATAATGCTTCAAGAAGACCTGATCAGCACTGGAAAAATGAGACAACATCATCGGAGGAAGCGATAATTAAGAAAACATTGGACTGTGCAGAAATGGATAGACTCACATTGAGAATTAAAGAAAAAGAAGATACAGTATACTTTCACACATGGAACTTATTTTATCAATGGTTGGAAAAGTGGGATAGAGAGTAAGAACTTAATCTTTATGACTAGGCAAAATCAACCCAGACAACACGTTGTTTATTAAGCACAAATGAATTGTAATGATAGAAAACTATCAAGGACCGGGTCTTCTTTTTAAAAAACAAACAAAAGAAGACTCAATCCAAAATACACGAATCCCTAATGGAAACAGTAATTCTCCAAGCCATTTGTTTTCAAAGTTAGAGAAAACCCTGTTCTACTTGCTAAATAAACCATACCTTACCATTTTGCCCACAAAGGTCCCAGCCACTAAGTTAGAGATAACAAATGGTGAAGATGGGTTTGTTTTGTTTGTTTACATTTCAAGGAGACGATAAATGATGCAAGTGGTAAAAATGGAAAAGAAGCTGAAGTTAAACTCAAAGGGCAGCTGATGATATGCAGGTAGTCCCTGACTTACAACAGTTTGTTTAGTGACCATTCGAAGTTATAGCAGCACTAAAAAAATGACTTATGACTGTCCTTCATATTTATGACTCTTGCAGCATCCCCTTAGTCACGTGATCAAAATTCAAACGCTTGGCAACTGACTCATATTTATGACGGTTGCAGTGTCCCGGGGTTATGTGATCACCTTTTGAGACCTTTTGACAAGCAAAGTCAATGGGGAAGCCAGATTCCCTTGGCAACCAGGTTACTAACTTAACAACTGCAGTGATTCACTTAGCAGCTGTGGCAAGAAAGGTTATAAAATGGGGAAAAAACTCACTTAACAAATGTTTTGCTTAGCAACAGAAATTTGCTGGGGTTCAATTGTGGTCGTAAATTGAGGACTCCCAATATTCTCGTGGTGATATTAGTGATCTGAAGTCAGATTTTTCTGGTTAGTGGAACAAAAGCTCTAATGTTTAAAGAGTAAAAGCTTTTGTTGTTGATAGTTTTGCTATAAGTTGAAAAGAACTGGCAAATGGAAAACAAATATGCCTGCGAGGGACTGGAAAGGCAATAATAAAATACAAATGGTGATGAAGATATGAACACTTCGCATGTGAAGGAGGCGCTATCCTAACGAGATTTGGTTTCCAATTTACAATCAATTATACACTCAAAAAAGGGAAAGAGAATTAAATTTGTTGGTGGAGTTGTTGCTGATTTTTCAATTGGTGGCTCAATCATAAGGATGGAGATCTATTGTTGAAAGAAATTTTGTTAGAATCGGGACTTTTCCATATGGATTCTCCAGTGACTTGTGAATTCTCAGATAAAAGAAAACTGTTTGATGTTGTACAGCTAGCAAAGTAATGTAAAGGGAGAAACTGAGTCCTCAGAATACAGAAAAGAAGATACAGAGGGGGGAAAAAACAAGGCTCAAAATGACAAAATTGCAAACTGCGAATCACCTCTGTTCCATGTGTTTACCTGGTAAATGTCCTTGAGAATCACACCTTGACGGAAAGTATTAAAAGCTTTGAAAATACGGGAAATGCAATATTAACTGCATGAGAAAATCCACAGTGGCCCCTGCTTCCCTTTCTGTTAGGTCAAATGGAGGAAATAAGCACTTTGTAACTTTCTCCATTGAAGCATTTCCTTTTTTGCCACTTGAATTTGAAAAGGTATAGGGTTTGTGGCTTTTGTGGACAATAAATCTGGAAGATAACTGCAGATTTTAATTCTGATCATGAAATGGTATGATTAAGTAGGTGCCTGATTATTTAACGGAAAAGCTATGGCAGATCTGTTCTCTGTATAGCAGAACAAAATGGATTAGCAGGAGTAAAGAATTGTTCCCTATTGGACATGTGTAGAGTTATGTTATTTGACTCCAGCCTGGATCAAACATGGTGTGGAGAAGTAATTTCAACAGCTAAGAAAATAAGTGCCATAAATAACACTGCTTGTGAACTATGGTTCAACAGAAAAGCCAGTTTAAATCATATTAAGTGTTTTTTTTTTTAACATCTAAAGCAATATGCCTATATTCCCCAAGAGGGGAAAACTGAATTGGAGAATTAAAGAAAATATCATGGTTGAATATGTAATTGGCACAGGATCCTAGATCTGTCCATCGGAAGGACTAAAATTATTGTGGCTTATTCTAGACATCCTGAAATTGGAATTCTGGCACTTAAACATACTGGGTTGGGAGAAACCAGTGAATAATAACATAGATGGCAAATAAGATTATAGCTTTCTCTTTTTATCTGTCCTCATTATGACCAAACAAATTCATTCAATATTCCAAGAATGTTACCGAAACAGAGTAGGCTATGTGATGAAATAAATAAGTGTAAAACTTATCGATGGATTGAGGATAACACAGTGCTGAAAGCACAGCAGTCTCTCACACTCCATCGGTGTTATTTTCTCAGCAACATTTAGTAATACCATGGACTACATATTTTGGTGATTCTGGTGAATGCTTTCAGTTCCCCCCCAATCAACAAATAACTAGAGAGCTTTCACTACTGGTAAAAGTGTTGTAAAAAGCAGCCCTCTGTTTCAATCTCACTGATACCACTCAAGAACATAAAACCAGTAAGTGTGTCAGAAATAGTTGCCAAGGGATAGCACATACAGCCTGAAATGCAGAGATGGTGGACTCTCTCTTTCTCATGGTTTCCTGCTTTAGAATAAGAAACTCCTACATTTTTATTTTCTTTGTTCCTGTCTTTTGAAAAAGTAGTTATTTACTTTTGTATCCCTGTTTGAGAACATGGTTACAATACCAAGGGAGAAAGGAAGGGAAAGAAAGAGACAAAGAAACTGTATACAGAGGATTAAACCTTGCTTCTTTCTTCCCTTTGATATTCCATTCAATCCAGTCAGTCAACTGGCACATCGTGTGTTTTGCAGATGGATCTGCAATGCTGCAGAGCTGACATGCAGATGTTTCAAGTTGCATTTCAGCAATCAGATGGAATTTTGATGCTGATCATTTGCAGATGTTCTTTCAAGAAAAACAAGTGGCCTGTCCACTTGGACTAAAATCCCCCCCCCCTGCTTTGATAAGCTTTACAGTGTTATTGTATGAAAAGCCTGATGGTTCCTTCCTGACTTGGAGGAAGACTTGAGCTACTGCCTTGATTGAGGTAGATGCTGGAAGCAAAGAATCGAGGAGGAGGAGAGGAAACAGAGAATGAGACATCTTTTCTTTGAGTCTGCAACTTCCAGTAGTATCTGGGCTATAGGAAAAATACCAGAAATAAAATACAGATTAAAGAGCAACTAATTCGGCAATCAATGATATACTAGGAACAGAATGATTTTTTATAAGTGATGTTTATAGGGGGAAAGTATGTTGTTGAACCGTTGAAGCTTAATTGTTCAGGGCCAAATCTCAGCATTTGAGCATGATTTTTCATAAGTGTTCATAGGAATAGAGTAAGATATTGATGAACAGTCAAAGCTTAATTGTTCAGTGCAGAGATCTCAATTCTGGAAATATAAAACAACAAGTCCTTAAGAGCCAATGTAATGTAATGCTTTAGAGCCTATCTAGGCCACTGAGTCAATATCCTTTGCTCATGCAGTAGCACAAAGGTTTACCAGTAAAATTTGCACTTTCTCAACAGCCAATTTCTATTCTGCCTTGGTATGAGACCAGCAAGTGGTAGCATCTTGATGGCTTTAGTCAGGGGCAGGTTAAGGAAAATTATTGATGTATTTCCTGCCGCCAATCCATAATCTTTAACACGAAGTGGGGCAAAAGAGAGGCAAGGTTTGACCAGCCTATTTAGACATCGATCAGGACCTGATCTATGGGATGAGTAGGGGGTCTCCCTTCTCCTATTCCCATCAGTCAAGTGTTGCAGAACCCTGTGGAAGAGCTATGGATTCTCTTTTATTATCATGCTTGCTCAGTCTTTCTCATTCATGAATCTTTCATTCATCCTCTTGTTCTCTCGGTTGGTTATTCTATCACTCACTTTTCTGCTTTTTTGCACTCATTTTTCTATTACCTGTTCAACTGCTACTGGTGACCTCTTCAACTTACGTTCATTTAGTGACTATTCAAAGTTACAACGGCACTGAAAAATGTGACTTATGACCATTTTTCACACTTACAACCGTTATCCCCATGGTCATAGAATAGAAGCAAAATCGCATAAAGTATTAGGACGGCTTTATAAAGCCTTAGTAAGACCACCCCTGGAATACTGCATCCAGGTTTGGTCACCTTATTACAAAAAAGATGTTGAGACTTTGGAAAAAAGTACAAAGAAGAGCATCTAAGATGATTAAAGGTCTGGAGACTAAAACATATAAAGAATGGTTGCAGGATTTGGGTTTGGCTAGTTTAGAGAAAAGAAGGGGGGACATGATAGCAGTATGCCAGTATTTGAGAGGCTGCCAAAAAGAGGAGGGGGTTAATTTATTTTCCAAAGCACCAGAAGGCAAGACAAGAAACAAAGGATGGAAACTAATTAAGGAGAGAAGCAACCTGGAATTAAGGAGAAACTGTTAAACAGCAAAGATAACTAACCAGCTTGCCTTCAGAAGTTGTGGGTGATTCATTACCGGGGTTTTTTAAGAAGAGACTGGACAGTCACTTGTCTGAAACGGTACTATAGGGTCTCCTGCTTGAGTAGGGGCTGGACTAGAAGAGCTCTAAGGTCCCTTCCAGCTGTATTTTGATTCCGATTCTGAATTCATGTTGTCAAAATTCTGGTGCTTGGCAACTGGCATGTATTTATGATGGTTTCAGTGTCCTGGGGTCATGTGATCACCTTTTGCAACTTTCTGACAAGCAAAGTCAATGGGCAAACCAGATTCACTTAACAGCCATGTTACTAACTTAACAAGTTCAATGATTCACTTAACAACTGTGGCAAGAAAGGTCATAAAATGGGGCAAAAATCATTTAAAACTGTCTCATTTAGCAACATAAAGTTTGAGCACAAATGTAGTTGTAAATCGAGGACTACCTGTGCCCTAGTCCAACACCCTTTTTCACTATGTTATTCACTTTCTTGCCCTCTCTCATTCCATTGTTCTCACTCTTTTGGCAGCATGAAATTCTCCCAGCCTGGAATCAGGCATGATCTATAAGACCAATCTTATAGATGGTGTTATTATGTGAAGCAGGTTGTTGTTGTTGTTATTGTTATTGTTGTTATTGATCATTGCACAGTCAGCCAGATGTTCAGACTGGATTTGGCATTTTTGTCTACCTATTGAGTTCTTACCAAGGACCTGGGATAGGCAGATGTGGATGTTTGATGGTATTACAGATATCGTCACAGGATGGAAGCAGTTCCTAGTAAGGCTGCCTTTTGCAATTGACTAATGGCGAATTTGTCAATGCCAATGGTGTTCAAGTGGTGCTCCAGTTGTTTTGGGATTGCACCCAAGGCGCCTATTACTATTGGTACTACCCTTGCTTGCCTTTGCCACAGTCTTTCTATTTCTATTTGTAGGTCTTTGTATTTTGTTATCTTCTCCAGTTCTTTCTCGTCTATTCTGCTGTCTCCAGGCACTTATTATTATTATTATTATTATTGTTGTTGTTGTTATTATTATTATTATTATTATCTTTTATTCATTAAACATGAACCTCAGTCAACTGAACATTCAAATTGGCTGGCGCTGATGGTTGACACGGGTTGCTACCAGCATCCTAGGTGTCAACCAGGTACCTTCTTAAAATATAAGATGTTCCGAGTAGCGCAGTTTTTTGTAACATTGCTGGAGTTATTGCAGGAAGCTGCAATTTCTTGATGTATTTTGCGAAGTTTTTGGACATAGTTCCCAGTGCCCCAATGACAATGGGTACCACTGTTACATGTTTCATCCATAATCACGCAGTTTCGATGGCCAGGTCGCGATATTTCGTAATTTTTTCCAGTTCTTTTTCTTCGACTCTGGCATCTCCTGGTACAGCAATATCAATCAGCTGTACGCTTCGGTTCTCTACAATTGCGATATCCGGCGTATTGTGTTCCAAATGGCGATCTGTCTGTATTCGAAAGTCCCACAAGATCTTCACCCTCTCATTCTCAACAACTTTTTCCACCCTGTGTTCCCACGACTTTTCGGACACAGGCAAGTCGTATTTTTACACAATGCCCAGTGGATTAATTTAGCAACTCGATCATGGCTAGATTTGTAATCAGTTTGTGCGATTTTGCTGCACTCACAGATTAGGTATGAAACAGTTTCAACTTTGTCATTGCAAAGTCGGCAATTTGGATTGTCAGTGGATTTTTGTATCTTCGCTTTCATGGCATTAGTTTGTAATGCTTGTTCTTGAGCAGCCAGTATTAAGCCTTCCGTTTCTTTCTTGATGGTTCCCATCTTAAGCCATGCCCATGTCAAGTTGTTATCACATTTTCCTTCACTGTTTTTCAAATGTTGTTGTTTTGTTGTTGTTGTTGTTGTTGTTGTTGTTATTATTATTATTATTATTATTATTATTATTATTATTATTATTATTATTATTATTATTATTATTATTATAATATTATTATTATTATTATTATTATTACTATTACTATTATTATTATTATTATTCACAGACCAGCATTACAGGTCTTAGCTGATCTGTAGATGAGTCTGGGTATTCATCCTTTCATTTTACTCCTCTCCTTTGGCAAAGTTATTTTCAACCTCCCAAGAGGCCCGTTTCCAGAGCTGCTTTCCAAGGAAAGCTCAACATTTTTAAATCTCCCTGGAGTTACATACAAGCACAGCCTGTTTATTAATGAAGCATGGCAATCGCTTCCTTTTCCTTTTAGCAAATGGAGGGTGAGGATACATAAACTGGAGGTTAGAAGGTCATAAACTTGGAAAGCCTGAGATGTGACAGATGCTTCCCATTTCTTTGAAACAGCAAAACCAAAATTGCAGACAAGTCTTTCTGGACTGGCTCTTTCTGCCTGGGTAATTGTTCTACTCCTGCCTTATCCACAGTGGTGGGATTCAGCCAGTGCGCACCACTTCGGCAGAACTGGTAGCTAATTTTTTGTTGCCCAGACCCAGAACGGACTTCCGGAAGTGGCATCCACACAAAGAACCGGTTGTTCACATATTTGAATCCCACCACTGCTTATGCAGCATTGTATGCCATTGCTTCCCTGGCTTGAACCCTATACCTCTATGTATATCCTTTGATTTCTCATTGCTTGACAATGCAACATGGGGTAATTTGCTCATCATTGTGGCCCATTAAAGTTGTTAAGCCTGGATGCATCTATTGCAACATTATAGGGCAAACAAATCCCAGGTTACTTTCTTTGTTTTGCAATTCTACTGTTGACTTGAGGCTAAAAAAAGAAAAACAGATGGCTGTAGAACACACATGAACAGTTCTCCTTTGATAATTGTAATATTCTCATCCTGCTGCAATTCATAGAATGCCACACCTATCACTGTGACATCTGCAAAATGTTATATTCCTTGATTCTAGTTACAGACTTCCCCCCAACCTCTTGAAAGTCCCTCTTGAGACCCCTGTATGTATATTTCAGATAAAAATCAGATTTTTTTTAAAAAAAGCAGTGTGCCACGTTTAAAATCAGCCAAAATTTTAAATTCTTTAAAACCGTCAATCAGTGAACAGTAGTAACACAGTAAAGAAAGTCTGCCTCAAAGTCAAATGCAACAAGAAATTTATAAAAAGTAGTAATTTCTGTTCTTGTGTTTTAAGCAGGAACAGAGTAGAGCTGTATTTTTAACAATCATACTGTTAACTTCTGAAACGAGCCTGGCTGAAGCCATCTTTGTCGTTCTAAGTTGCCACATAGATTGGGGGGGAAGTGTGGAAGGAAAACGAAAGTATTGCTACACAAAACACAGAGCGGTCCCTTGGGAACCAAGGTCATTCCTGCAGGTGCTGGAAGGAGGAGCGAGGACCAATTGAGAAGCCCGCCAATTACTTTCATTGGGTCGTATGATCTATAGCATAGTAGAGGGGAGGGAAATGTTAGTTTTAGTTACATTGAATCTCTAGGGAAAATTCAGAGTTGGTTTCACTTTTAACCGTACCAATATTAAGTATCCAATAAACATGTGCTTTGAGGAAACTTCAAGCCTTGGAGTTCTGATTTTATTTGGTTTCATTAGTCGGAACTATGATACATATAGGTAATCCTTGACTTACAACCATTCACTTAGTAAGTGTTCAAAGTTACAACAGTAGCTTATGACCAGTCTTCACACTTAGGATGGTTGTAGCATCCCCACAGTCACATAATCAAAATTCAGGTGTTGGGAGTTATGTGATCGCCATTTGTGGGCTTTGCTTTGTTGACAAGTCAATGGGCAAAGCCAGATTCACTTAACAACCACACAATTCACTTAACAACTGCAGTGATTTGCTTTACAGCCATAACAAAAAGGGTCGTAAAATGGACAAAACTCATTTAACAATTGCCTTGTTTAGCAATGGAAATTTTGGACTCAGCTGTGGTTGTAAATCGAGGTAAAGGAGTCTCTTCAGATTTTGTTCCGTCTCTGCAGATTTTACTCTGCTAGTTGTTGCTGACTATAGCAGGCAGTGCTCATGTCTGTTTCAAGGCCTTTGAGCCAGTGCTTTCCAAAGATATTTCTGTGGGCGTGTGGCCAGCATGATGTCATGGAGCAGTTACCTTCCCACCAAAGTGGTACCTATTTATCTACTCGCATTTGCATGCTCTCAAACTGCTAGTTTGGCAGGAGCTGGGGTGAGGATGGGAACTCATCCCATCACGTGACTCTCAAGTCTCGAACCTGGACTGCTGGCCTTCCCAGCCAAGAAGCCCAGAGTCTTAACAGCTGAGCCACCGCGCCACCCATAAGTCAAGGACCACCTGTAAAAGGAAAATGAAGAACACTTCCTGATGCCACATTAATCAGATTCTAAAATTCCCAAAGTATATGGGAGCATCTCTGAACATCCCCTTTCTGATGGAGGAAAAAGCAGGGGCTTGGACAGTTATGATAATGACTTTGCTCTCTATGACAACACTGCTTATCCTGTGGACTAGTAGATAATGATCGGGTATCAGATAGCAGGTGTCAGAGGCTTAGTTTTAGAACATGGAATCTGTAAGAAGATATATGTGTAGAAATTAACGGCAGAAAAGAAGCATGAAAGGATAGAGGCAAGAGATTAAGAAATGCTATTGGGCAAGCTTAAATTTACATTATAGGGATGTCCAGCACTTTGGAGCAGAAGCTAAAAAGGTGAGTTGGAGAGGGTGGAGCAGTGATTTTTTTTTCAAATTTAACAACTGTTAGATGTGGGGACTTCAATTCCCAGCCTCCTAGCTGGGGAATTCTGGCAGTTAAAGTCCACAGGTCTTAAAGTTGCCAGGGTTGAGTCAGTGCCTTCTTAAAGAAGTCACATCTTTCCCTGAGTTCATACAGTAGCTCCGCATTCCCAGGAAAAGATGCACTTGAGTTAGTGAGGCAATGCAAGAAGTGTTTCAGAAACATACTGTTGGTGCCTTCTTAACTGAAGTCCCAAGCCCAGGAAAAGAGATAACTTCTTTAAAGGAGTCCAACAACTATGGCACTGGTATCCTTGCCTGCTCTGTAGTATCCTTTGAGTTTCAAATCTGAAATGATATACATCTGGTAATCCAGTTATAAATGACTACCTTGTTATTCTTGGTGTTGTCCTGCATAAAGAATTACCTGTGGTAAAATGGGTGGCCAGTAAATTGAATGAATGAATGAATGAATGAATGAATGAATGAATGAATGAATGAAAGAGCAGGACTTACATGTTTGCACTGTACTCACTTTGTTCTTAGTGAAGCTATCAGTGCATGATGAGACAAGGGGTTAATCAGCTGGCTTATTTGCAGAGCCTGATGCGGATTAAGTCTAAGAAGAAAGGATTGGCCCAAAGTGACCCAGCTGGTTTCTGTGCCTATGGAGGACTAGAATCTTGCTCTCCCTACTTACAGTGCAGCATCTTAATTACTGCATTAAACTGGTTCTTTAAATGAATACACTAATACAGGGGTGTCAAACTGCTGGCCCGTGGGCTGGTTGCATCATACGGAGGCCACGCCCACCCCAGCTCCGGCAATGCAAAAAAAGTTGCGATATGTTGCGACATGTCACGTGACATGGCGAGTTTGACATCCATGCACTAATATATCTCATACAAGTGCTGCCCCTGCAGTACTAAATTAACAAACCAGAAGCTGGCAGCTGGAATGGTATCACCTCTCCAAATTGCTTATTTGCTACTTCAAACCTTGGGGCCAGCTGATTAATCATTCAAATGAAATATTAACTGTAAGCATTTTAGACAGAGATTTAGGGAGCACTGAGCTTCGCATTTTGAATGTGAAGAGATCAAAGTTCCTGGCCAATACTTAACAATTATTGAATACTGTATGACACTTTCATACTTTTGTAGCATATGGTCTGTTTTTGTCTTTAATGTTTTAAAGCTCTGTGGCATTTCGCAATTGTTTGATATCTTTATGTGCTGTATATTTCAGTTGGATATTACTTTACTAGTATGGGATTAATGGGGAAAAACTTAAGAGAATAATGAGACTCACAATAGAGAGCGATGTGAACCACTGACTGAACAGCATCCACTCTGCAAGGGCAGTTTTTCCCTGCCAAGAGGCTTTTTCCAAATCTGCTTACAAGAGCTGTTGATGATAACTGTGATTTACTGTTCTTATGATTTTACAGTTCAACACTTGCAGAAATGCTTCCAAGTTTAATTCATGATTCCATGCCTAGAATTCTTTTCTTAATGTTTGCCATGGTCTCCTAGTAACCCAAGATCAACCCTCAAGTGGAGATCAGAGCTCTTTGGACCCCAAAATAATGAGTCTCCCAGCGGTAAGAGAGCCGAGGCACTAAGCCCAATCCTTAGATTTCAGCAATTAAGCAAATGGGAAGAAGGAAAAAAGGAGATATGACTGCTTTTTCCTCACAACAGCAGAATTCTTCAGGGCTCTCCATTCACCTTCTTAATCACCACAAAACATCCAATCCCCAACCTATGGTGGATGTAGTAGAACTGCTACAACTGTTGATTTGAGGGAACAGCTGACTCCAGAATGCTAGAAGCAGTGATTTATTAATTTCATGTCCAGATCAAACCTTAAACTGCCAAAATGAGGCCTTTTGGGCTTTATTGTTGGCCAAAAAACAAATCACTTTCTGTGCATTCTACTGGTAGTAATCGACAGACCAACAAATAGGCCAGACTCTCTGTGTCCCCAAATTCACACAGTATGTTGTTATCTGCCCACAACTGCCACTTGAGCATATTGGTCTTTTATTTAGGCACTGCCACCCTCAACTGATTCAATGTCCTCCAAGTAACATAGTGGAGATCAAATCCCTCAGCCACGTTCTCCTCTGGGATTATTCCTTGTCCAATAAATTCCCTCCTCCATCTTCTAATTTGGTTTTGCTCCTGTATGCCTTTAAGAATATTTGTTCTTGCCATAAAACTTTTTCAAGATCTAAGTCAATGAGTTTGGAGCATGTATTCATTCAGAGGATGCCAGGGATCATTCTCTTGTTTGGTTCTCTTGGCATCTGCTGCTACTTCTCTCCTAATCCTAGGTGGAACAATACCAACAAGAGGATACATTTTCTCAATTGGTGTGGGAACATCCTATCACGATGTGTAGTACTTCATTGACAGCAATGTCATCTTGTTTTGCATGTGTGGATGCACTCCATACTGGAATGGCATACTTTACTGCAGAAATATTCAGGGCCAAAACTGATGTCTGCAGGGTAGATGACTGAGTCCCCGTCCCCTGTAAAATTTGTCAATTTCCTGATAATGTTATTCTTCACACTGACTTTAGCCTTACTATCTAGCAGTGTTGTTTAAATGAAAATGTCCTATCAAGTGTCACACTGAAATACTTCGGTATAGGCCAGTGGTGGGATTCAGCTGGTTTGCACCAGTTTGGGAGAACCGGTAGCTAAATTTACCTGAATTCAGAGAACCGGCTGGCTTCTGGAAGTCCAGTCTAGGCCTCGGAGGCCTCCCAGGCCTAGAACGGCCCACCGGAAGTGCATGAATACCACTTCCAGAAGTCCATTCTAGGCATCGGAGGCCCAGGCCTGCATCACATAATAGAACCAGTTGTTCAGGTATTTGAATCCCACCACTGGTATAGGCTCAAGGTTGACTCAGCTTTTTCATCCTTCTGAGATTGGTAAAATGAAGACGCAGATTTTTGGAGGCAATATGCTGTCTCTGTAAACTGCTTAGAGAGGGCTGTAAAGCACTATGAAGCGGTATATAAGTCTAAGCGCTATTGCTATTGAATTGTATTCAATTCCCTTGCCATGTAACATTGAACTCGATCCCTGCATCTCGGTTTCAAAGGTGAAAAGCACACTTTTCTTGCTCGGATTGGGTCTCAAATGATTGATGTTATAATACCCTCCGAATTTTTCAAGTGCTACAATGAGTCTTGATAGAAGCAGTGAAGTTTGATAGCTTCTCCCCCTACATTCTCCTTTCTTCCTGTCAGCTCTTTTAGACAATAAAAAAACAGAGGAAGAAAACAAAAAGAACAGAATATATCCGCATCAGCAGCCAACATTCAGATAAGCAGGGATCAACACCAGACAAACAATCAGGCAGAAAACAATATTCTAATCAAGGAACCACCAAGGAGGAAGTCAATCCTGTCCAATCCTGAGATACAGAAATTCTCTTCTATTGAGGTAAATAACAGTCAAACAGAATTAAAAGGGCCAAGCACAATGGGGGGGGGGGAGCTTTAGCCTATACTTGAAGATGTCTGTACATATTTTATTCTTTGCCTTCTTCTAACAGGCTGCATAGAGGAACCCGAAACAATTTAACCAAGTTCAAAATTTGGTTTAAACTGCTGTATATTTGATAAATATGATGCATGTACTTAATTTGGTTCCATAAATGAGGTGTGTCAATGCTTTGGCCTAAAATAATTTTAGAAATTCTAGAAGGTATTCTGCACTTTTGGAGTAGAACAAAGAAACAATTGCCAATAAGCTCCTTCACTCATTTAGTAAAGCATGAATAATATTGTCATTTCACTTCTTTTTAACAGAATAACAGAGTTTGAAGGTACCTTAGAGGTCATCTAGTCCAATCCTCTGCTCAAGCAGAAGATCCTATATCAATTCAGACAAGTGGCTGTCCAGTTTTTTCTTAAAAACCTCCAGTGTTGGAGCACCCACAGCTTCTGGAGGCAAGTTGTTCCACTGATTAATTGTTCTAACTGTCAGGAAATTTCTCCTTAGTTCTAGGTTGCTTCTCTCCTTGATTACAGTAGTTTCCATCCATTGCTTCTTGTTCTGTCTTCAGATGCTTTGACGAATACGTTGACAGCCCCTCAAATATATTTTTTTATATTTTGATAGAAACACAAACTTAAATATTTGAAGTATGTCATCGGAACAGTTGTGCTCCTTAATGTAGTACTTAAAGTCATGTATTTTAGGGGGGAGGTGTCTTTTTGCAAAATGTGTAAACTTAGTTGGTTTGCTCAAAACTGATCTGTAGTGAATGATCGCTACAGAAATGACCTTTCACTATTTCCCCACACCTATTATCTTTTGTGATAAAATATCACTGATATATTGTGTTCTCTCGTACATGTTTATTGGCTGATTTTGGGAGAAGATGTTACTTCTTGATTAAATATCTATTATATATTTTTATGTATATACTGAAGCCTATGCAAAGATGCGTCTTTGTTTAACTCTGTTTCTTGCTTGGTCTGTTTGTAAAAGATGACCTACTGTAATGCACTATTACCTCCAGATTGATATAATGTAATACAAATGGAAATGACAATCTTTTGAGCTTCTGCCAAAGGATTTCACTAGCTTTAACCAAATCTTGATTAAAGTCTATGAAAGCAGTATGCAAAGCTCCTTTAGGAGACTGAATGTATTTTAAAACCAGATGATAAAGCCCTGTGATGTGATCCAGAGCCGATTAGTCTGATCTAAAGCCTGCTTATGCATCTGGTAAAGTATACTCTTCCTCCAATATAATGTTTAGAAAAGTCTGGTGTATAGCTTGGTAATAATATCTAGTAAGCTGATAGAGAATGGTTAACTGGCTCATACAGGCTGTCCTCAATGTATGACCACAATTGAGCCAAAAGTTTCTGTTGCTAAGTGAGGCATTTGTTAAGTGAGTTTTGCCTCATTTTACAATCTTTCTTCCCACAGTTGTTAAGTGGATGATTGCAGTTCTTAAATTAGTAACATGGTTGTTAAGTGAATCTGGCTTCCCCATTGACTTTGCTTGTCAGAAGGACACAAAACGGGATCACATGCAACCGTCAGAAATACAAGTCAGTTGCTAAGCGTCTGAATTTTGATCACGTGACCATGAGGATGCTGCAATGGTCGTAAGTGTGAAAAACTATCATAAGTCACTTTTTTTCAGTGACATTGTAACTTTGAACAGTCACTCAATCAACTGTTGTAAGATGAGGATTACCTGTATTTCTTGCTCTTCTTGAAAATGGGGATAATTATAGCTAAGCTCCGCTCTCTGGTTATACAAGCCAATCTATCTATGTAAAGATGTTGAATTATTTTGAATTAGTTTGGGAGGTTCTGAATTCTTTCTTGGGACTTTCTTGGGTTCTAGCTGCTCCATTATTTTATTTATACACTTTTCTCTAATTGGTTGCCACTGCTGAAACAATCTTCCCTCGACATATGGAGGACCCCAATCCACTGCTATTATGAACTGCTTCAAGTTAACCCCCCCTTTTACCGCTACAACGATTTATAATGCTATAACTACTAATGCCTCTTGAGAAGAATTATCCCTGAATAAGGGCACTCAATAGATCCTGTTTATAGTACCTGTCATGCCAGAAAGAGCTTTCTTTGCAAACAAGCAGCCCTGATCAAACTAATGTTTTGATCTATGCTGGATAACCTGTTCCTACTTCATGTAAAAAACATTGTACTTTAGCTGAACTGAATCCTGCTGTCATAGTGTCAAAGTGCTTTTCATCTGGGTGCTTTGTAATAGTTTGGAGGAGAATTCAGAGTTCACAATCTCGACCAAGGTGGGATATGGACAGCTTGCAAATCCAAGACAACCTCATCCTAATTACCGTACATGTATGTATTTTGTTTATTTAAAGCCTTTATATCCTTCCTATTCTTATATCTTTCTTATTCTCCAAAGAATTCTGGATGGGTTATAAGAATTAAATATTAACAACTAAAAACATTTCTCTGAAGTACAAAAAAAAAAAAAAAGCAAAACAGCCTCAGAAGAAGGTCAAAGCCATAACAACCAAAGTTATTTAAAAGTTATGAAAGAGGGATTAATTTACACAAAAAATTGTAAAATTGTAGACTGAAGACCTTCCTATCAGGGTTTCACAGATGATTAACAAGGAACTGAGAAGAGACATCCTTTGGAGGGAGCTCCAGGGCTTAAAGGCAGCCAGCAGAACAATTTGCTCTTGAATCCCAGCCAAGCAAAACTTGAGGATTGTTGGGAAATGTCTGCAAAGAGTACTTGGTGGACTAACATTGACCAGTTCCATGGACAGCCTTGGTCGTCTCCAGAGATAATCCCCTCAAAAGGAACTATGTGAAGCACCTGATTCCATCTTGCAGATTCACTGGCATAATCATATAGAGCAAGGGTGTCAAACTGCCGGCCCGCGGGCCAGACGTGTCATGACGAAACCACGCCCACCCCATTGCTGGCAATGGGGAAAAAGCTCCGATACATCGCGCGACGTCATGTGACATGTCTGATATAGAGATACAAGTATAGGTATTCCTCGACTTATAACAGTTCATTTAGTGACCGTTCAAAGTTACAACAGCACTGAAAAACTGATTTATGACCGTTTTTCACAGTTACAACCTATGCAGCATCCCCATGATCATAAGATCAAAATTCAGATGCTTGGCAATTGGTTCATATTTCTGACTGTTCCAGTGTCCCGGGGTTATGAGATCTTTTTTTTGCAATCTTCTGATAAGCAAAGTCAATTGGAAAGCCAGATTCACTTAACAACCTGGTTACTAACTTATCAACTGCAGTGATTCACTTAACAACTGAGGCAAGAAAGATTGTAAAATGGGGCAAAACTCACTTAACAAATGTTTCACTTAACAACATAAATTTTGGGCTCAATTGTGGTCTTAAATCATGGACTACCTATATTTAGGAGCTTTAAGTTAGGAAAATGGTTAAGTTAAAAACTTTACAGGCAAATACTTTCTTCAAATAGTTCCTAATTAAAATATACTTAAAAATAGGTTGGCACTAATCAGGTTGTAGCCCCTAACATGCTGTAGTATGTCCAGCTGTGGAATTCTTCCTTCAAACTTGCCCTAGGAAATACAAAGGGAAGTACTTTGGACCTTCTTATCAAAAAACCTAGAAAAACTAAAACTCAAATCTCAGAAAACATAATGCTGCAAACATAAGTAGTGGTGTAACTGAGCGTGTTTATGTCAGGAAAAGTTTTACTCAGAAATTTTCTTGTTAAACCAATGAAGCCAATTCTTTACATTCAAGTAGGATTCATTGGTAAAGGAAAAACAGGAAAACAAGGAAGGCGGATAACGACCCATGTCCATATTTCCACAGAAAATCAATGCAGACAACTTAGCTAACCCTCTTTAAATAAGCTTTTGGATATCAATATATGTTTAGAGCTCAGTGCAGAAAAGAGGGTGGAGAAAGATCTGGAGCCTCAGGTTTTAATGTTGATATGAAAGCCCTCCTTCCTTCTTGAGCAAGTCTCAATGTTATAAAATATAGAGAATAAATGAAAGCCAGTCTATTTGAAAAGAGTGACAATTGCATTAGTTTGTCTAGAAAATGCTCCCTCCTTGATGACTAGGTTTTGCCAGCAAATCAAAAATCGCCCACCAGCTAATGACCCTGGATGAAATGATGAAAGCACAAACTAGTTTTCACCAGCTGTGTCACTGAATAAATAGGACTCTATGGGAGAGGTTTTTTTTGTTTTGTTTTGTGGGCTAGAGGGATGGGATTGTTAAATGTCATTTGTTCAGATTTCTCAGCATGGGGATAATTTATCAAATGTGTTAAAAATGACCTTGAGTCAGAGTTACCTAATCCAGAAGTTCTATGAAGTCTTATTCGGCACATTTACAATCTGGTAAATGCTTCTGTATTGGATTATTATTATTTGTTACATTTATATGCTGCCAAACTTCCAATGATTCTGGATGTTCTTCTAGTAACCAAATATTCCAGAACAGAGTTGTCAGGGTGGAAAAAGTCTCCTTTCTCTCTACTGGAGAGTAGACACTCTTGTTGAATCTGAGGATGGAGGTCCAAATCTTTCAGACAAGAGATGTGGAAGATCAAGATGCCTACTACTGTAAAAATACTAATGGAATTCATGAGCATGAACTTCTGAAAAATACTATTAATAGCAATAGCACTTAGATTTATATACCACTCCATAGTGCTTTGCAGCATTCTGAGTGGTTTACAAATGTCAGCATATTGCCCCCAACAATCTGGCTCGTCATTTTACCAACCTTGGAAGGATAGAAGATTGAGTGAACTTTGAGCCAGTCAGGATCGACCTCCTGGCAGTGGGCAGAGTTAGACTGCAATACTGCATTCCAACCACTATGTCACCATGGCTTTTAATTGATAATTAGTTCATCATTAATGAACAATTCTGAATGAATGTGCACCTGATCATCAGATGACACAATTTTTTGTAATTCACTGGTACAATATAATCCGTGTTTTAAGATATTATCAATAATTGAATGCAGATGAGCCAAGTATATTTGCAGAAGTCATATCTCATATGAACTGATCCAGAAAAAAAATATCAGTAGGGCTAATATGCAAAAGAATGAGATAAGAACAAAATTGTATCATGTTGATATGATAAATGCTCTGAATCTCATCAAACTATATAGCTGAAGAACATTACTTTCAAATGCTCATCCTTACCGATTAAAAATTCACTTCAAGAGATGAAAAATCAAACATATTAGGAGGGAGGAATTCAGGGTAGCCCTTAATCTTCAAGACTGGTTTCCAATCACAAGAAATCTTTAGTGTAGAGATATATTCTAAAATATTAGATTTCCATATCTGCAATCTGAAGCTGTACGGTTCCTTTTTTTTTGACATTTATCTGATGGGTTTTGGGCCAGACTCATTATCACCTCACTTCTTCCATAGGATATGACAACTTTTCTTGCCATAATCTTTGAAAAAGGAAGACATTATTCTTTCCTATTACAAGTATTATTGAATCCAGTAACTTACCCTTGGCGCTTTTAGAAAGACACATGGTCTCAATTTAGCCTGTATGACAATGGCCAGCTGCTCTTTCTCCCTAAGCATGGGATCATATGCAAAGCAAGTTTAAAACTTAAAATTAGTGTATGTAGAAATGCAGATGCTAGGTCTTTATTTGACCCGTTGAAGCCTGTTTCCCTCTTCACAAATAGCTATGGGCATGGATCCCAAAGGAGTCCTTTTTTGTGGATGACAGAACTTGCTTCCAGGGATATGCCTGGTACCCTTCTGACAAAGCCAGGAAGACAATGCTCTCTATGTAGGAGTTTGGTGGTGATTGATGTTTTAATGATACATAGTATTTTATGGTGACAGAGTAGTCTTCCATTGTTATATTGGACTGAACTTTTTGGAGTTGTTTGACTGATTCCATTTCAATCCTTTACTATAAACTGGTCAGAGTCTTGGGAGCTGTGTGGTATTTGTATATAACAGAAATACAAATACACGTGGTACCTTACTACTGATGATTCATTGCTCTGCATAGATGTTCAGTTTCCATAGTGTAAGCCTGGTGTGCAATTGGTCCGAACTCTTCTCCTTACATATAGCTCATATATAGAATACTGTTTTCCCCCAGAGATGTGTATGTGGCTTACATACATTGCATCTTCAAAGGCAATATATTGGTGAAAAATCAGTTCATACAGGTTCACTTGTAAGTAATAAATAAATGCTTAGCAATCATCACTTCTGTGAACACAATATTCCTTAAGGGTTGTGAAGTATTGTGATGGAATGTACACTGGGGGGGGGGGAGAGATTCCAATGAGAGCACCATGATTTTCCAGAGAGGAACTGGTACATTCCAGAGAAAAGCCCAAATTAAGAGACTGTGCATTCCTGGGCTGCCTGAGGAAGGGAGGAAGAGATTCAGTGTAGCCATACTGTACTTTAGAATCTCTTCCCACAGGGTATCTATTAGGTTAGAAGATTATGCCTTTAGTCTGCTGAGAATCTGTCTATTAGGTATAAGCAAATAAAGATTTGGACTTGTTTCAATTGCTGTCAGGCCCTAACCCAAAGATAATATGTTGAAATCCAAATAAGTCCAGATTTACACTTATACTTTTATTAGGATTAATCAGAATGATAGTAACATATTTAGACTTACAACTGGTCATTGAGTCACTCAGTTATTAAGCAGTCACACAAAGTCTTGCTTAATGACCACTTCACTCAATATCTGAGATTCTGGCCCCAATTATGGCCATTACGTTAGGACTATCTGTACAGGCTTTTCATTTCTCCAGTACACTTCCTGGGCTAGATATTATTAAAAAAAATGAATAGGAAAAAAATCAAGAAAGCCTGAATGTATTGTACTTGGGTTGCGAAAATTAAGCTGGAGGGTGGGGGAGCAAAGAATTAGAATTTGATGTCTTTTGTCTACCACCTAGTGATCACCTAGTTTGTTGCAATTTATACAGGTAGTCCTCAACTTACAACCATTCAGTGACCATTCAAACTTACAATGGCATTGAAAAAAGTGACATGATCATTTTTCACACTTATGATCATTGCAGCATCCCCATGGTCACATGACCAAAATTCAGACACTTGGCAACTGGCATGTATTTATGATGGTTTCAGTGACCTGGGTCATGTGATTACCTTTTGCAACCTTCTGACAAGAAAAATCAATGGGGAAGCCAGATTCACTTAACAACTATGTTATTAACTGAACATCTGCAGTGATTCACTTAATATCTGTGGCAAGAAAGATCGTAAAATGGAGCAAAACTCATTTAACAACTCTCTTGTTTAGCAATGGAAATTTTGGGCTCAATTGTGGCCGTAAGCTGAGGACTACCTGTATTTATGAAAATCCAAACTTTAAGCAATTTGAAAGTAAAATCTCTTTCAGACTGAGCTCAGCTTTTGGGTACTACATGAATACATCTTTATGAAGGCCCCAGTGTTGGTAGCAATTAGAGAAAAGTGTTTTACCACTGCCTTCTTTGGGAATATTATTTTTAATTCTCATCCTGCAAACCTGAGAGTGCTGGTGGTCTCCCATTCAAATACCAATCAATCCAGTCCTGGTTAGCTTTCTTGAGCTCAACCAAGGTCAGACATAAATCCTCCCGCTATTGTTTTGAACTGCTTCATTAGTTTTGAATCTTTTGTGTCATCTTTGATTCAGGACCTATGAACACTGTTCTATTCCAGTCAAATTGATTTTTATATTTTGTCATAGTTTTTTTAAATAATGCTTTATTTTTTGTTAACAAATGTTAATAATAGTAAAAGCAGTAATTTGAATTCATTCTAAAATCATTAAACCTATCAAAGCTGTATGACTTAACTCTTAGCTTCTTAGGATAGTATTATTAAGCCCCATGACTGGTTTAGCAAAATATCATTTTACAGTTCTCACAAGGTTGCTTTGATTAAAAACTAATATATGTTAGAGATTGCTTCATGAATGCCAAGAATTATTTTTAGACTCAATTGAGTAGAGGAGACATCAATTAAAAAAGTCCAAATTGTAAGAATAGATACATTGATCATTGAAAGAATACACAGCAGTTTCTTTTTATGGCAAATAAAAAATATATTAAAATCCTGCCTCTTCCTTGTTCTGGTATAGTTGCAAAACTGCCCCTCTGTAACTGTGTACAATGAAATTCAGGCAATGCTAACAATAATCCTAACAATTCAGAAAATTCAGTTCCTAACAATGGAACAGACTTATTCTGTTATTTCAGTAAAAACAGTTCAAACATGTCTTCCCAGTCAGTCCTTCTTCTGGAGCTGGAGTCAAGCCAATACTGAATTGGTGTGGTTTTCCAAACTTCTTGGAAGCTCCCCTCCCAATCACATTGGAGGGTGCTGCCAATCCAAAATCAGTAAAGCCCCAACAGCTGCAAACAGCCAAAAGCTCATTTCATATTTGCACACACCTGATTTCAAGCTTAATGGGGAACAAAACAGTCTGAGGATATCTGCAACAAAAAAGATGACTAAAATATGTGGATAATAAGCAACCAATGGTTAGCTATTGTCTTAGCAAGAGGCCAGAGTAACAATAGGATATTATGGGTCAGAATTCCTGGAATGCGACAGCAATGTGTCTGCCTGACTTCAGCTATACAGTAGTTACTATGCCAGCACCAAACAATAATGGTTGCTTGCTTATTTATTTATTTAGCTCTCTTACACATGTGCAAAATTTCCTTTTGTGGAAAGATTTCATTGGATTTTTGTCTTTTCCATCACTGTGGTCCAGTATCTGTTAGCTGATGCATGCACTCAGTACTTGATGTATCTTGAACCACCTCTGTTTTTCCAGGAGATGGCACTCTTTGTTTTATTCAGTGAACTTCATTCATATTTCATCCAGTTTTGGAAGAGGTTTGCGCCTAATAGAGTTCTCCTCCACTGTCAGGAATCCAGAGCAGCTTTTCTCAATTTGATGTGTTTGGACTATAATTTCCAACTATAGGCTGGTCTAATTCTACTATAGGGCTAAAGAAAGACAAGAGAGCTGTCACATCTTCACTTCTCTTCAGGTATTCTTTGCAGACCATGAATCTCAGCGTAGAATTTCTCATACAGGTAGTCTCAACTTACAACACTTCATTTAGTGACCGTTTGAAGTTACAATGGTGCTGAAAAAAGTGACTTATGACCATTTTTCACCCTTATGATCATGTGAACAAAATTCAGATGCTTGACAACTGGCTCATATTTATGATGGTTGCAGTGTTCTGGGGTCATGCAATCACCTTTTGCAAACTTCTGACAAGCAAAGTCACTGGGGAAGCCAGATTCGCTTAATAAATTGTTACTAACTTAACAACTACAATGATTCACTTAACAACTATGGCAAGAACAGTCGTAAAATGGGGCAAAATTCACTTAACAAATGTCTTGCTTAGCAACATAAATTTTGGGCTCAATTGTGGTTGTAATTCAAGGACTACCTGTATTTACCTCAATTGGCACAAGTACTCTTTTAAAGATTGATGATTTGTTATAGAGCCCATTATGGATCAATCTCTGTAGATCATTAATCATAACCTAAGGCATCAAGGCCACCAAATTGTCATTTCCTAGACAACCTGCCTCTTATAATTCTGTGAAGAAGGCACGTTGATTGCCCAAGAAAAAGTTATTTGCTGGAAGTCATTTGATATGGATGTGTTGCTTGAATCAGAGATCTTTTTTCAGTATGTTTAACCACTATACTACACAAGTTTCAACAAAGACATTGAGGCAAAATTTAGGTCTGTGAAAATTAGTTGCTGTTTTTTCTAGAGTTGTCGAGGAATTGTGCAGTAGCTGTCCAGATGAAGTCTATATATATATATATATATATATATTTAACATTTAAATTTATAGCAGTCTTTGTCATCATCCAACAAACCCTCCCCCCCCCCAAATCATGAGGTAAATTAAACAGTAAACAGAACACACAGAAGAAAAAGGCGGGAAAAAAGAGAAACTCCCCCTTCATACTTATGGCAACCCATAGTGTAGATTACCTCATGCATGAGTCAGCACTCTCTAATTAACTACAACTTTGTGTTCTGGCGTACTGTACACTTTACTGTTCTAGCTACCAAATTCAATATCCTAATAAGAGCCCATACATACATTTGTTAACTACAGTCTCATCTTTGATATTTGAGTCCCCAAACTGAGGGGGCTTGGATATTTTCACAAAAGAAGCCTCTACACTTTATTATATCAATGGGATGTGGAGAGCAAACAGGGAATCATTTTGTGGCTGCTAATCTTTAACAACTGGGAGTCAGAAATCCTTGCTGAGCTTTTTGGAAATTATCCAAAGATGCAA